>CM055873.1:44786611-45444941 GCA_029582165.1 Portulaca oleracea
ATGCAAGAGACTCAATCATCAGTTACAGTTGCACCAAGTACCATCATTTGAAACCATATGTTTTGGAAAAGATACTTAAAAAAATCAACCAATACAATAAAACACGAGGACGGAAAAGGAATGGCAAATATAGGGTTTTTTTCTATTTTGGACCCCGAACTTTAAAGGTATTTATTTTCTGAACCCTTGGTTTTCAACTTTAATTTTTTGGACCCTAAAGTTTATAGTTTGAAAAAAAGAACTGTAAAGTTTGTGGGCTAAAGAAAAAGACCTCTGACTCATTCTTTGTTTTCATCCCATGTTTGAATTTATCCCCCGATTGACGTTAAACTTCAAGATTAAGGTTAAAACTGATATTGAAGCTATAATACACCTCTCTTATTCATGTTGGAGCTACTTAAACCCATGAATATAGGGGTTTTAAGTAATTCCAACATGAATAAGAGATGTTTATTATAATTTTAATATCGGTTTTAACCTTAGTCTTGACGTTTGACGACAATCGAGAGATAAATTCAAACATGGTAAGAAAAAGAAAAACGGGAAACGGGCTTTGTTTTCAGCCCTGAATATTTAGGGTCCTTTTTTTTCAAACTACAAACTTTAGGGTCCAAAAAATTAAAGTTGAAAACCAAGGGTTCAGAAAATAAATACCCCTAAAGTTCGGGGTCCAAAGTGCAAAAAACCCGGCAAATATGGGGTAAATTGAGGCAGTGGCCACCCTAAAAAAAAATAACAAAGGTATCAAACAAGTAATAAAATTTTTCGTTGAATCAAAGTACTTTTACTCAACTAATAAACTTTTTGAAAAACAAATTCAGAATTCTTAGTAGTTAAAATAGATCTATGATTAGTAACTACCTTGTTGTATAAACCATGATCTAACCAATAACATCTTGAATTATCGTGTGCTACATTATATAGTTAATCACTTCTCATATTAATGTGTTTTGAAGTCCTTGGGCAGGCCCTTTAAATTTCATTAATTCACCAGAAAGCTGGGAGTCCGAGATACCAAATCTCAAACTGAATCCTTATTCTTGGACAAAGGTGTGTAACTAAGTTCATTTTTGTTTAGATGCAACAATTTTCTCTCCCCTATAAACATTATTTCCAAATGCAATATTTGGTTTCTCTAGATTGATGTAAGCAAAGTGTGCTCAAATGCATGACATTATGTTCTGATGATGGTACGTACAACATTCATAACTCGTAGGTTTCCAACATGATATTTGTGGACTCCCCTGTTGGGACAGGCTTCTCATATGCAACAACTTCAGAAGGCTACAACACTGACGATATCAAAGCATCAAAGCATGTTTATGAGTTCCTTCAAAAGGTTAGCAAAATCCTCATTTTCAATTGGATCGATATACTGAATTTCTTCAGTTCATTTGTGTTATATATTTAGTTTTATTTTTATAGCTGTTTAGGTAGTAGCTGATGTATTGTATCTTCCAGGTAACAGCTTTTGATTGTTATCCAAATTATAATTGGAAAAAAAATGTGAGTATTTCATTTTGTTTTTGTTGGGATGCAAACAGTGGCTTGAAGAACATGTCGAGTTTCAAAACAATCCTCTCTATGTTACTGGTGATTCCTACTCGGGCATTACCATACCAATTATAGTGCAAGAGATTCTGAATGGTAATATATAATCATTGACATCATCAGTTTTTAATGAACAAAATAATATGTGTCTTGGGACAAGATATTGATTAAGTGTATTGTTTTTTTATAAAATTAATTAGTACGTATTTTTGTTTTTAACATCAACTTTTCTGATAGATATTATTATTATCAATTATATAAAGTTTGAAATGTGTTAACTACACTAATAATTATAAACTATACCATAATCGAATGAACTACATCTGTTAAGTATGTTTTATGCATTTTTTCAAATTTAAAAAATTGTGCATAAAATATAATTTTACACAATTTATTTATAATATTATAGTTATAGAAATCAATGATAACATTTTTCTTAATTTTTATATGTAATATTATAGTTATTTGAAAATATATAAATTTTACATCAAGATAAGAAATGTGTCTTGCCCCAAGACTCATATCGGTTTAAAATTTTAATTACATATTTACCCTTTTAACTACATGTTCTAAAATGCTTATGCAGGTAACAAAGATACAGCCAAAGCAAGAATCAATCTTAAGGTAACATTTTCCTTTTTGAAGTTCAAGTGTATCTCATGGTCTATTAGTGATTCCCCTTTTCATTTTAGGGTTACACACTTGGAAACCCTGTTACAGTAGAGAAAGACGAATTAGGAACAAGATATAAGTACGCTCATCGTGTATCGCTTTTGTCTGATGAACTTTACGAGGTAACGAGTTGACCCAATCACCCTGTAAAACATGATGCATCTATCTTTTGTTCTTGTGAAAAAGACTTGAGATTTCAGATTTGAACTCCTGTTTTTTGCTGTGCTAAGGCAACCAAAGCAAACTGCCATGGCAACTACGACCCTCTAGATGCAAGGAGCACAAAGTGCTATAAGAATCTTCAATCTGTATCACGCGTAAGTTTTGCATTATTAGTTGAGAAAGAGTCTATTTACAGCTTTCTATATTAAATGAAAACATCAGCAGTTGCAAAAAATCGGTTTCGAGTCAAATTAGGTTCAGACTATTTGGATATTCGGACAAAATCTCCAAACTCGAATCCTGTTCGAACTATAAATTCGGACACTCAGTGATGTTCGAACCCGGACTCGAATTGTTTGAACCCGAATTTGTCTGAATATACCCAAACCCGAATTTACACTAAATTTAGACACAATATCAATATTTTGTCCGAATTGCAGGGTTCGGACACTGTCCGAATTTATTCGAACCCGAATTTGACACAAAATTCGAACGTTCGAATTTCTTACCCCAGACCCGAACTCGACCCGATTTGAGAATAGGACATGACTGAATTGTCCGAATACAAAATTCGGACAAAAAATTGATGACCAAGCCCGGTTTATTTCGGGTTGGACAAATTCGGATATTCGGGTCAGATAGATTTTTTGCCAATAGTAGAAAATATTCAATGTTAATAGTGATGATACGAGCCTTATACCTAGACACTTCGATCCTAAATGTCTTATCCTTCACCAAACTTGTATTTACTATGATTTTTTATTCTAATTTTTTCAATAATAAGTATTAATTATCAATTATAAGAAGTTTTGGATGCGTTGGCTACGCCAACGAACACAAATGACACCCTAATCGAACCAACCATATTCGTTAGACAAATTTTAGGTGTTTTTTTAGATATAAAAAATAATTGCTAAATTATAATATTATGCAATTTATATGTGATATTATAATGACTATAGATCGAATATATCATTTTATATCAATTTAATATATAATATGGTTTTTATACTAGGTTAAAACACTTAAAAAGTGTCTTATCTCAAAGTTCATATCATTTTCGGAATGTTAATTAGTTGAAATTTGTCAATGCTCTGAAAGACGACCTTGTTCATTCTAAACCTGATAAAGGTTCTTGATGTCTAACAACAATATTATGATCATGCAGGCTTTTGAACCACTGAATGATAATCATATCTTGGAAATAAAATGCAACACTAAAAGCTCAATTTCTCCACAATTGTGTCGGGTATTTCTCTACTATCTTACCATAAAAAGCATTTTTGATGATCTTGTTGATCAACTAGTTGTTTGTGACCTATATGATGTTTTGGATCTTTCCGAACAGAGTAGTGAAATAGATTAGTCCATTCATACATTACATATTTAGTTTATGACTTGTTTTGTTTATTGTAATTTCAAACACCTTTGTTGGGTGGTGTGACACGTGAATTCAAACTCAAGTGAGTTTGAAAATAATAAATCATTTTCTTTTGCGTTTGACACATGCTAGTTTCAAAATAGTTGATTTGAAAACAAGTAAATTAGAAGCAAAATGGGGAGAAACTTTATGTGTATATCCCATACTGTAGGGAAGATCTGTACAGAAATATATACAAAGTATGCTAACCAATTGAGCTGATGTGGACATGGCCTAACAACATCTACCAATATGCACACCTGCTAACAGCCTGACACGTGAATAGTATTAGTTGTCAAGCATATTCTACATCCCCCCCCCCCCCTCCTCCCCCCTCAAGGTGGAATTGGGGGTGAAGCCAACAATCCCAACCTTGAAGCTAAAAAATGATGTTGAGCCTCTCCCAAAGGCTTTGTCACGAGATCAACAAACTGCTCTTTACTGGAGATATGATGAGTCTGAATAAAGCCTTCCAAGACCTTACCCCGGGTATAATGGCGATCTATATTTAGGTGTTTGGTGCGCTCATGAAAAACGGGGTTAGCCGCAATGTAATGCGTTGCTTGATTGTCACAGTAGAGATGGATATGAGTGGACAAGGAATCCGAAAATCACTAAGCAAATGGTGAAGCCACTCGAGTTCCGAAGTGGGAGCTAACATACTCCGGCATTCCGCCTCGGCAGACGATTTGGCAATGGTGTTTTGTTTCTTGATCTTCCAAGAGACCAAAGAATTTCCAAGCAAGACGCAATAGCCAGTAAGTGAACGAGCTGAGAACTTGTATGCTCCCCAATCCGCGTCATAGTATGCACAGATCTGCAGCCCTTGGCCAGCAGGGTAGAACAACCCACGGTTCACAGTCCCCTTCAAGTATCGAAGGACATGAAGGGCAACCTCATAGTGAGGTTTCCTAGGGGATTTTAAAAATTGGCTGAGATGCTGAACGAAATAGGAGATTTCAGGCCGGGTTAAAAGTCAAATAGAGGAGCCTCCCGATGGGACGTCTATACTACTCAGGATTGGCCAACAACTCTCCTTCCTCAGTGGATAATTCTTTTAGCCCTTTGGGAAGAGGAAAAACACTGGATTTAGCAACTATTAACCCAACATTGGATAAGATGTCGAGAATGTACTTGTGTTGGCTTAAAAGAGTCCCAGTAGAGGATCGAGCAATCTCAACACCAAGGAAGAACCTGGCCAAGCCTAAATCTTTGATGGTGAAAGCCGAGTGAAGATCATCCTTCAAAGTTTGTATACCCAACGAGTCACTACCAGTGATAAGATCGAAGGTCATCAATGTAGACAAGAAAGAAAGTGAGGTGGCCACCAGAATTTCTTGAAAAAAGTGAGTAGTCACTTTTGGATTAGGTGAAGCCTTTGGAGAGTAAGAATTTGGCGAACTCCGAATTCCATTGCCTGGAAGCTTGCTTTAAGCCACAGAGAGATCGCTTCAATAGACAGACTTCCCCTGGTTTGGCAGCCAAATACCCATATGGGGGTTCCATGTATACCTCTTCATCCAAGGATCCATGCAAAAAAGCATTATTGATGTCTAATTGGTGCATAGGCTAGACCTTTTCGTAGCAATGGCGATGAAAATGCATACGGTAGTGAGTTTGGCAACCAGAGAAAAAGTCTGCTTGTAATCGCGGTCCTTGATTTGTTCAAATCCCCTAATAACTAAGCAGGCCTTATGCCAGTCCATAGAGCCACCAGCCTTGAACTTGGTTTTATAAACCCATTTGGAGCTTAAAGCATTCTTGCCAGCTAGCGCTTGCAAAAATCCGGGTCCGGGTAAATCCGGGTCAGACAAATTCGGACAATGTCAAACTTCGGACGAGAAATTCATGTCCGGACCCGGTTTTGTTTCGGGTCAAACCGGGTCGGACAATTCGAACGAAGCTAAAATCGGGTTCGGACAATAGAAAAAAGAAGAAATTTTATGTCCGAATATTCGGTCAATATAAAAATTCGGACGAAAAATCTATGTCCGGACCCGGTTTTTTCCGGGTCAGACAATTCGGGTAATCCAGGCCGGACAAAATTTTGCCAGCTCTATTGCCAGCTGGTAATTTGGTGAGACACTCAAGGTTGTTAAAATCGGGATCCGAACTCGAAACCATGGAGAAGTTAGGATCGGAAATTAGCCCACGTAGGATCGTGGATCGTGTGTAAATAGTAGAATCGTTTCGAGGATTTTGGACCATAAAATCTTAGGATCATAAATCAGGATCGGGATTTTAATAACTATGGAGACACTAGGTATTGTTATGCTCAAGCGTAGACAATTCCTTTTGCATCGCTTGTATTGGGACTAGGGTCAAGGATATTACCTCTACATTCACCAAGAACCTCAAACAGAGCCAAGCAAGGACCTTAGACAAAGTTTTGATATGAAGACAAAATTACAACAACAAGGAAGGATATTGATGGAAACCTCAAAAATCTGGAAGCAATCAAAGCATTTGTAGACTCCACCCTGTAGAACCAACGTCCTCTACATGACACTCTATGATGCCTTCATTGCATTCCCCATGGAGGACCTTCGTTTGGATTTTAATAGAAAGGAGCAAAATTGCGAACTCACTTAGGAAAATATCTTGATCTTTATTCTTTCCATCATTTAGCATATAAAATCCATGATGCAATCCTCTTCCTATTATATGCAGAATATTTAGAGAAAAAGATGTTGAAAGGACATTCTAATATATGTCGATTGGGACTAGGACGAAAAAGGCAAGGATCCACAAATCTGGGATATCCTAGCCTCAAAATTGTTCCAACACAAAAAGGAAAGGAATCTAGGAAGAGGAGTATAAACAACTCAACCACATTGCTGAAGAAATTATTCAATTCCAAGGAAGTAATCGAAGTGTGTAGGAAATTTAAAGAGAAAATTTCCGAGTTGTAACCAATTGTGTAACTGGGGACTTAGTGAGTAACTAGAGAGTATTCTGGTGAGGCCCTCCGATTTTTCTGTAACTGAAGATCTTGTTAAGTATTCTTCAGTGAGTGAGATCTTCATCAATCAACTGGTGAAGGTTACCTTCTGGGATCCATGTATGTGATCCCCCTCTGTAACCAGTCTTAAGGCCCTCAAGTCTTTCCACTGCTGAGTTCATTCATTTCCATATGTTTTGTAATATCCTCAAGCTTCTGAATTCGATAAAAGATTAAAGTGTTTATTCATTGTGTTGTTGAATCTTGACAAAAGTCAAGATTAGTTTTTCTAATGTCCTCATTGAGTGTGCAAAATTTCAATAACCCTATTTACCCCCCTCAAGAGTTCTTTGAGCTTCCACCCATTCGGGATATTGTATAGCTTGGGTGTAAGAACAAGGTTCAAGAGTGTATAATATAGTGAGGAGAGAAGCCACATAGGATGGGGAATGTGTGATTGGTTAACATAAGAGAAAAAAGGAGAGTGGGATGAAGTAGAAGACGCAAGCTGTGCGGGAGGAGCAAGGGGGCAGTGATAATCTGTCAGCCAGCTTGGAATTGACCGAGTTCTAGTAGACCGTCTGAGAATAGGTGGCGATGTAGTTTGGGAAGAAGAAGGCTCATCGGGAGAAACAGGGGATGTTGGGACATTAGGAGTAGAAGAAGAAGAAGGCTCATCAGGAGAAGGAGGACGAGTGGTATTGGAGTTGTTTGGGAAGGAATCATGAGGGAAAAATTCAGGCACTATAGGATTAGAAGGACAGTGTGGCATAACAGAGATATGGTTGTCCAAACGAAATTGAGACAAAGTGGGGGTGCCTTGTTTGAAAAGGAAGGTAGACTCTGAAAAGATCCCATCTCTAGCATGAAAAATTTTGGGAGTATTCATATCAAACAGTTTGTAACTCTTGAAACCAAAGGTATACCCCAAAAGGACACATTTCCTGGCTTTTGGTTCGAACTTGTTAGTGACATTGTGGTCTTTGGCATAACATAAACAACCAATGACACGGAGGTTACTGTAATTAGGGAGCTTGTTGTAGAGAAACTCATAAGGGGTTCCCCAAATGAGGTTTTTCATGGGAAGGAGGTTGATAAGATGGGTAGCAGCAAGGATACATTCCCACCAAAAATGTTTATGAAGATGGTATGGAATCTGATGCCACTAGCAATATCTAAAAGATGCCTATGTTTTCTCTCAGTGACTCCATTTTATTGTGGGGTCTTTACAATAGAACGTGGATACAACTCAGCAAAAAATTGTTGGCAAGTTTGGTTAATGAACTCAATGCCATTGCCAGTTCATATGACCTTGATTGTGGTATGAAATTGGTTTTCTATCATGCTGACCTTGTTGTAGAGTAGTGAAATAGATTAGTCCATTCATGCATTACATATTTAGTTAATGACTTATTTTGTTTGTTGTGATTTCAAACACCTTTGTTGGGTGGTGTGACACGTTAATTCAAACTCAAGTTTGAAAATAATAAATCATTTTCTTTTGCGTTTGACACTGACTGGTTTCCAAATAGTTGATTTGAAAACAAGTAAATCAGAAGCAAAATGGGGAGAAATTTTATGTGTATATCTCATACTGTAGGAAAGATCTATATAGGAATATATACAAATTATGCTAACCAATTGAGCTGACGTGACACAAGGCCTAACAACCTCTACCAATATGTACACCTGCTAACAACCTACACCTGAATAGTAGTAATAGCTGTCAAGCATATTCTATATTTCTACACCTGAATAGTATTAGCTGTCAAGCATATTCTACATGATTGCGGTCATATAATTCTTATAGAGATCTTATTATGTTTCATATGTTGTTCATGAGTAGACGTGGCAATATGGATGGGTGTGTTAAAATACGTCAGCTAGGAGACTGGTTGACCATTCTTTTAGTGAGTGTTGGTATAATAATCTCGATCACCTAGATATAATGTTCAAGGATATTGTTGTTTAATAGTAAAATGGAGAGGTTAACGTAATTAGTGGCTGTGGTTGATTTTTTTCCCTCTCCGTTTGCCACGTCAGCAAGGAGACTGGTTCACCACCCCTTAGTCACTGTCGGTATAATAATATCACCCAGGTATGAAGGTCAGAAATATTGTTATCCAATAGTAAAGATCCATATATTATAATCTAATACTCCCAAAGGTCGGTATATTATGATCCAATATCCATTTTTTTCATCACATGTATATTGTTCTCATTTATTTTCTCAATACTATATCTCTAAACTGATTACCTTGTTTCCTTCTCCAATAATATCAATCATTTAATACATATTAATCCTAGCTAACAACTTTGAAGCCAATTCTGAATCTAAATAGTTGATGCACTGATGTTCTAGCTCCATGATTAATGATAATGTTTCTTTTCGCCATCCCTATATGGTCTACACACTAATTTAATCTCCATATTTGAAGGAATATATAATAACCCTAATTTCATGTTGCTTTCCTCCTATGTTGTGCTATATATAGAATCGCGGCTATCACCTCTTTTATGTTTGGGCTAATAATCGAAAAGTTCAAGAAGCTCTCCACATTCGAGAGGTATGCAACAGTTACTAAGCTTTTCCATTATTTTGCTTCACTTTATTTACATCGACTAATTTTACAATTTGAAAATTTTGAGATAGACAACGCTATATATACACCCATGCTTTCCTTCTGTACAGGGTACAATAATCCATTGGGCAAGATGCAATTTTACTAAAAAATTCAATCGAGCTTATAGGACAAATGTTGATAGTAGCATTGGTTATCATTTAAATTTCACAATGGAATCGCTTCATGTGCTTATCTACAGGTGATCAATCTCTTACTTTTAAATATTCTATATGTATACCTTGTTTGGAGTTGACAAATAAAGGAAGGATAGTAAGGCTCACACCGCACCTACCCCAATTTGACATACTAAAACACTCACAAATTACCATACCGTACCACACTTTACCACAACAAGTATAATTTTCTCTTACTCAATTTTCTCACTACTTTTTAATTTTCTCTAATCCTCACCTACCACACCAACCTATTATTACAACAATTTATCATGTTGTACACACTATTCACATTTTTACCATACCATACTATTACCACATTTTGCCCATTGCTGAAAAAAAATAAGGTCTAAACATTAAGAACATAGGGGTGAAAGTAGCCATAGATAAGAGAGAGATGTTGGAGGGTGTGAGAGAGAAGTGGAGAGCAGGAGGGGTGATTCCAGAAAGGGGAAGACAATTCACTTTGTTCATTGATAATTTACCTCCTAATATTGATAGATATGGATTAAAGGGAATATTTCAGAAGGCAGGGTGCATATAACAAACGTATACCACTAAGGGTGAGTAAAACAATAGGCAGAAGGAATGGATTCGTACAATTCTGGAGAGGCGAGGATGCAGACAAACCAATATCAATGATGGATATGGCAAAAATTAGAAACTTTGTCATATCAGTCAAGAAGACTCGGAAGAATTTTGGGAATTGGGTGTGGAAAGAAAATGAGCAAAATGACAAGCATGATCTGCAATATCAAAGCCACCAGCAAGAGATTACTGTTCGAGGTACTATAACCAAGAGTTTAAGAAATAGTTAGGGATAAGCATTATCTGTTCAAGTGAAATTCTAAGAGACATCTCAACTTTGGTACATGCAATCCATGCAAATTATGGTCTATGTACTAAAGTTACAACATTCTCTAGCCTCAAATTCATCATTACCTTCGAGAGTGAGGAAAAGATGGAAGAAGCTTTGTCCTCAAGAGCTTCACCAATGGTTTGTGGAGTTCAAAAAAATGGTCTATATATGACTATGTAGATTCAAGGAGAGTTTAGTTGGAAGTATATGTTGTTCCTCCATTTGCATGGACATGGGAGACTTTTGAAGAGATAATCAAACCAAGGGGGGAAATAGTGTGCCTAGGGAATAATATAGAAAGGATAGAGAATTTTGAAGACATGAGGGTCCTAACTATCTCCGATAGATTCAATAAGATCGAAGGTGAAGTAATATTCAATGTGGAAAATATTGCTTTCAAGATTCTAGTGCAAGAAGTGGGGGCCATGTATCATGTGGTGCCTCATATTTAGCCAAGAGATGTTGTCTTACAAGGAGAGAATGCAAGTGAATCCGATGCGGAAAGTCATTTCAGCTAGTCAAGAGGAACTCTCAACTCTGGGGTAAATAATTTGGATGAGTTCATTGAGGATCAACATGAAGAATCCAACTCGAAGGATGAAGAAGAAGTGGAACAGTCGCATGACACCTGCATTTCAAATTCATTAGTTGAAGAGACGGTGAGCCTTAATCGAGGGAGGCTAGTAATTGAAGGGGACAATGTAACGACAACCAAGGAGTTGAGGAGGCCGGCAAGAGATAGCTTGGAAATAACAAATAATGAAGTGGCCAGATCACGCCAACTAGAAATGATGAGATAGGATCATGGCCTTCATGGAGAAACAAATGCCAATCCCAATACCATTGAGAATGGCCAAGAATCAACATCTCACATTCCAAATGACAGTTATAGTAACTGTTTAGGAAATGTTGGGGGAATCATCCAGTGAGTTTTGTGGTTGTTGAGGCTGTAAAAGGAGAAGGAAGTTTAATTCGTAGTGTTGTGGGGTGGAGATGTTATCAAGTAAAGGTTGGATTGCATTGGCTTATTATAGCCACTCTTTTTGCTGTTGCATGGACTTTATGGCAGTTAAGGAGCTCATTATTTTTTGACAAAAAGAGATCGCATGTGAAAGAGGTGCAAATTACTATATAACGGAGAATTGATCAAGTGCTTGGGAAGAGGTGTGGTGTATTCGATCTGCAGAATGCTTGGTTAACAACTTCAAAGAAATCCCATTTTTGTACGCATGAAGAGGCGTGTGTGAGAAGGCAAGAACCAATGAGCAAGACAAAGAAGAGCCAAAAGGAAAAGAAGAGATGGAATCATAGTTTGGCATGGAATATTACAGCAAGATGTCAGAGGATGCAAAGGCTTTAAAGAAATATATGTAAGTATGTGTTGTTTGGGACTTTAGTGGGGGAGGTGGTTGTATTTTGGGAGCCTTCATTTTTATTGTAGCAGGAGATGCATGTTGGTGGCTTTTTCTCTAGGGTTGTGCTTTTGGAAGCCTAGCTAGCTGTACTTTGAGGTAGTGGGTATTGCTTTAAGGTTCTTAACCATTTTCATTGTAGGGTAATTATCCGGATATTGTTCTCCATGGTTGAATAAAATGGCTTTGTTGCCGTCTAATTATTCAAAAAAAAAACATTAAGAACATATGGAACTTAAGTAATTATTGTTTGTGTTTGCCTCAAAGCAAATATTTTTCTACATTCCATTAAAGGCAAACGTAATTGATGAAATATCCCCTAGCTTATACTAAGGGCATGTTAGAATTGAGTCAAAAAAATTGGTAAAAAAATCTCATGGAAAAGAAATTACCAAGAAAGATTAAAATATGGTTAAAGTAATGATTTTCTATGTTTGGTTTAAGAAAATTTTCAAGAAAAAAAATTGACTTTCCGTTCAATTTTTTCTCTATTTGGACTAAGGAAAAAATACTTGGAAAAATTGAATTTGTATGGAGCTTGCAAATATCAAACTTCTTTTTTGTGGATCATAGGACTTAATTTGAAGAAGACAAAGTTGAGAGAGAGGGGTGGGGAAGATAGCAAAAATAGAGAGAGAGAGAGAGAGGGGAATTGTTGGACTTTAGATTAAAATATTTCCTACAATCTTAATTTTCTCTTATTTTTGAAGAGAAAGATTATTATCATTTCTTATCCCGCATTTTCCATCCACTTTCCCAACCATTTTTTTTCTTTCAATTCCCTTTTTCTTCAATAAAAACATTGGAAATAATTTCATTTTTAAACTTTTTTCTTTTCACCCATTTTTTCACCATCTAAATACATCATAATTATATTCTTAGATGTATTGAAAATTTGAAATAGGCATAATATCCCTCTTGTAGATGTTGATCATGTTTTATTTGTCTTTAAGTTGAGTACAAAGCAGTAGTGAGTATATTCAAAAAGAATATTACTTATGTATTTACTTGATTATAATGGAAAAACAATACATTAGGTCACTTAACCCGTTGTTTTGTCTTCCTATCTTGCTATGGCAGTGGGGACCAAGACATGTACGTTTCATACGTAAACACATTGGCATGGATTGTCAAATTGAATGTCTTGATCATTGATCGTTGGAGACCTTGGTTTGTCAAAGGTCAAGTTTCCGGGTGAGTTTCTCCTTGGTTGCCAATGCTCAAACATATATATATATATATAGACACACACACACACAAGTGTGCGTCTCATTATCCATCTTGATTTCTTAGGTATCAGTTCAAGCAAATATCTATTTTTGTTGGATGTCTTACCCATATATGATGGATTGTGCAGGTACAATGTGATCCACTCAAATGGACATTATCATCTAACATTCGCGACCATAAAGGTAATCGAACTGTCTTTGTCAAAGCAATAACATGTTCCTTTGATAACTAGTAGATATAGGATATAAATGATCAACTAGCCAACTATATGCATTTTGTAGGGAGCGGGACACACGGCACCAGAGTACAAGCCAGAAGAATGTCAACTCTTGTTTTTAAAATGGCTTACGACACACTCTTTAGAATAAATATGTTCCTTATCTTTACGCTATATATATTGAATTAATATGTACGAGAAATGACGGCGAACTGGGTATGTAATAAGTAAGTTTTACTCATTTGTGGCACCTTCTCCAATGCATAAAATAATTTAATGGTACGGAGTCTCCAGATCTATTGAAGTAGTATTTTGATGAAGGAGCAATGCAACAAACTCAAAAGAGTTTAACGAGAGTTCAACTTTGATTTGCATGTTTGATATTTCTAATGAATTCAGACCAAGAAATACAGAGAAAAGGTTGAAGAAAAATAAGCAAAAACAAGTAAATACACACGCTCGGATTTTCATTCCATCGCATATTAGACCCACTATGCATGACTAACACTAACCTACCCGTGCTACACTAGTGATAATGGATTGTCAATTAATCAAACTCATCCAAGATCTTTACTGATAACTATGAGCCAATCTAAATAATCTGACCACCCATTCTTATCTTGTATTAGACTAGTGAACTTCAAAAGAGATACAATGTGTTACTTTAACTCTTGTATAGGTTTTTGCAGACCTAATCCCATTTAATGGAAGTTTGATTTTTTTTTTTTTTTAAGCTGTGAAAGAAGGCATGGCCTTCATCAATCGAACATGACATGAATTTTCCTAAGGCGACATCACATCCTGTAAGCCTCTATACTTCGTTGACATTGCAATGGAAATTCATGTTGAGGGTTGCTTAGACCTTGTCAGCCTTAATTCCTTCTAGTTAATCATGAATCCCAGGAATTTTTCAAAGCAGGCTTAAAACACACACTTCCTAGGGTTCAACTTCATATGATATATGTAAAGGTCATCAGAAGTTTTTCTAAGTTTAAATGAATGGTGATCTTCACCCACACTATTCGCAATCATGTCATCGAATTAAGTACACTTCCATTATTTTTCCATAGAAGCGCGAAAATTGGGTTTACTAGTGTTTGATACAAATCCATGAACTTTTTGAGGCGAAGGGTGTGTGTGTGGAGACCAAAAATGAGGAGAAGGAGAGAAGGAGAAGATGAGCTAGGTGCGAGGCGCTACCCACGGTAGATGGGGCACTGGTGTAGGACCCCGAAAAAAAGGAGGAGGTTGTAGGTCTTCCTTTTCCGTTGCGCTACTTAGGTTATGATTGGGAGCCGACTAAGGTTGTTTAATCCTTAAATAAAAATATTTTTACTTATATAATACGTTTTCGATCTTTTCAGGACCTTATTCAGTTATTCATGTCAACTCGCTCGAGGCCTAATCGAATCATCTTAATAATGCACCAACAGCCAAGCCCACTTCCAGATTTGGGCCGAGAAAGGCCCGTGGGCCACTAGACTGACTCCTAGGCCATGCGACCATGAGAGGAGCCAGGCCAGGGACCCACTTATGCCCCGCCCTTGGTAAAGGGGCTAGAATCCAGCCATGGCCGCATGGCCTTGGCTAGATTCTAGTCTAATTTTCCTCGGGTCGCCCCTTTAAATGTAGATGGTGGGGGATATTGATCCTTTTTAATTAATTTGATGCTACTAGCATAAAGGACGAGTTATACATGTTTAAGATGCATAAAAGAGGAGTCGACAGTTGATTTAAGGAAATCAACAAATCAAACAAAAAAACTCAGGTCTGCGAACCTGAATTCCGAGCCCGGGGGTAAGGTTACGAATCCGAGAATTAAATAATTTTCGGATTCGCCTGTAAAAAACAGACTCTACCAAAATCGAACTTGAAAGGAAAAGAGCAGAGAGAAGTTTAAAAGGTTCCACAACGTTATATTCTCAACATGCAAAAGATGGTGCATATTTACAAATTAATATACAAAGATGGTTTTGAGAGTATGGTTACATAATTGTGAGATGACAAATAAACAAAATAATTAAACCTTGCTTGCTTGCAAGTACTAATGGAGAACGGTGGAGACTCGATGACGAACTTTGATATCGCGCTTACTTGGGAACTTTTGTATGGAGATCGAATAGGAAATTTTGAGAGAGAAAATTTATTATACAATATTGTTTTTAAGATGTGGGAGTTGTGGCAATAAATAAAGGAATTAATGTCGGGATAAATAAAGGGCATTGTTGGAAATCTACATAATAATTCTATCCTAAAAAATCAGTCAAACCTCAAAAGGGACTTCTTTTGGTCGGACTCCATTAACTATGACCAGATTGTCACCAACAACAAAATCTAGGTCCAAAAATCAAACATTGAAATATTAGAGTCCATAAAATAAATCATCCTATAGTGGTCAACAATGCAAAAGACCATTCAATGCAATTGGTAAGTAGTAACTTATCATTATTAATTAATAATATTTTAATATTTTTTTCTTTCTCTGTAGATCCATTCTCTCTCTCTCTCTCTTCTTTCTCTCTCCAACTCTCTCCCACGGACACATTTTAATATTTGTCTTTCTCTTTCTCTCTTTTCTTTCTCTCTCTCTCCAACTTTCTCTCTTACGACCCACTTTAATATCCCTCACTCTCGCTCACGTATTTTTAATCTTTCTCTCTCTCTTCTTGATCTTTCTCTCTCCACCATTGTCTCTCACTTACCTATTTTAATATTTCTCTCTCTATCTCTCCAAGTTACATGGTATGATTTAGAAAAGGAAAACTTGATATTTACAAGTTTTCATGCAATTTTTATTAATTTTCCCCGTATTTTCCTTAAACCAAATAATGGAAAGAAAATTGAATGAAAAATCATTTTTTCCCCTTCAAACTTTTACTTAAACCAAACAATAGAAAGAAACTTACTTTACCCAATTTTTTTCCACGATATTTTTTTCCATTATATTTTTTGGAGTCCAAACGGACCCTTAAAGTTGGGTTGTGTGTTTGGTTGTATTTTGTGGGCTGAGAGCCTCTTGTACTCATTTGCTGGCCTTGGGCCATGTTTTCCTATTGGACTAATTATCATATAACATATATATTAAATTGAATCCATGTTATGAGTGTTGAGGCATATATACATTTTAAATGTCTTGTCCTATTATTAAAACCATATTATTATATATTAAATTGAAATAAAATAATGATTAAATTTTATAATTATAATATAACATATAAATTGCATAATGTTACACTTTTATTTCATAAAAAAGGCCTAGCTAAAATATGATTCAATGGATAGGGTATGTTGATTCTATTAGAATATCATTTATGCTCATTGGTATAGTCAGTGTATCTAAATTTTCTTACTATTCATAACTAATACATACCAACCTAAGGCAAGATTTGATCATCGGCAGGGGACGTGTCCATTCTCTTCTTCATCCTTCCCTGAGAGCCCTTTCTCCCGGGGTAGGCGAATGAGCTTATTGAGTTATTGAGTGAAGTGCTCCCTAACTTATCAATCAAGCGTGGCGTGTCTCTTGTTCTTCCTTCTTCCTCCCTTATGTTATGAACTTGGCATGACGATTAAAAAAATTAGTGTAAAAAATTAAAATAAATATTAATTTAATAAAAGATATATAACACTTAAAAAATAATTTGAAATAAGACAAGTTACACGTATGTTGCAGTCAACCATTATGCAAACAGGATTAATAGTACGGAAAATCAGCACGTGCGAATTGATTATTTTGACAAGGCTGGACCGCGCTGGTAAATTTGGGTCTGGGTAAATTCGGGTCAGATAAATTAGGACAATATCAAAAATTCGGACGAGAAATTTATGTTTGGACCGGGTTTTATTTCGGTTTGGACCGGGTCGGACAATTCTGACGAAACTAAAATCGAGTTCGGACAATAGAAAAAAGAAAAATTTTATGTCTGAATATTCGGTCAATTCAGTAACTATCAAAATTCGAACGGAAAGTCTATGTCCAGACCGGGTTTTTCTGGGTCGGACAATTCAAATAATCCTGATTGGACAAATTTTTACCAACTCTAACGCGGGCAGTATAAATCATCTGTTCCATACCTACAAGAACACACTCTCCTTTGCAAAAAAGGGTGGGAAAAAAGAGTTGAGTAGGTGGTTGTTATTTATTTGTCACTTATTGTCAACATTTGTACCTGTTGATCCCAATCATCAAGAGGTCTACCATGAAAGAGGGAGAAATCTTCTCCTCCATTCCACCCAGAATTAAAATGAATATTTTCTACTCTCTTCTTCAAATTTTGTCTGTCGTAATATCCTTCGTTCAACGGCCAACTACTTCCCATGCAGCTAAGATCGTGGATTCACTTCCTGGGTATCCCGGCAATCTCCCTTTCCGCCTCCAAACAGGGTACTTAATTCATTTTTTTTAATTCCATCTCTTTCTTCTCTTTAATTTGCATGGGTGTTTGCTCCCATACAACAATGATAGTCATCCTAGGAAATAAAATATTTTAAGGGTATTATTTAGTGTAATGTTTCGGGTTAATTTTAGTGGAATTAGAAGAATTTAATACTAAACATAGTAAAATGAACAATTAGTTTGTGACTTCCAAAGAATACATTATCATTGTGGTATGGAGGTAGTACTTTCTTAGCATGGAAAATTTCTTGGATGGGGGGTTTTTGCAGGATAATAAACGAACTTGGGATGTTTAATTAGGACAATGATACATATCTTAACTCAAAATGGTTAATAATCATCTTGAATTGTTCATATTTCATATTTTTATAATTTTTAACAATATTTTCTCTAATAATTATATATATTTATCAAGTATATGAGTATAAATTTATTAGCATAATTTTATCAATCATAGTAGAAAATGCACATTTCATTCATAGTTTTATATTTATTAAAAAAATTTATAAATAAATAATTTTTTTATATTGTTTATAAGTTATAATAACTCTCAAAGTAATTTAACATGCATTTATACAGATTTAAATATATTTAAATTTAACTTCATGCATAAGTGATTTAGGTGAAATTTACCTCAAAATATTCATCATTTGCATTTAATTACTGCATGGTGAAGGTACATTGGAGTAGGGGAAGAAGAGCAAATACAGTTGTTTTATTACTTCATAGAGTCGGAGAGGGATCCCAAAACAGACCCACTACTGCTATGGCTCACGGGCGGTCCTGGTTGCTCTTCAGTGTCTGCCCTCCTCTTAGAGACTGGTATGGTTGTTACCTTACTTCAATAGTACATTAATAATGATGATTGATAATGGTTTTCATTATTTAATTCCAAGGTGTAGGTGCAGTCCAATATTTATGCAACATGTGCCAAATAGGGTTAGGTTCTCTTCTTGGGATGGGTTAAAATCAAATTTGGATGAATTTGATTTGATTGGATTGGATTGGATTGGTTATGTTAATCTTTTGGGGAATTATGTTTTTAAAGAGGATGTTTTTTTGAGAAATAACGTAAAATTTGGATACATTTAAATTGAATTGGGTTGAATAGATTAGTGTAATTTATCTAAAAATTAGTATAACATATCCAATTAACAGGGCCTTAAATGTGAATGACTTTGTTAATCTATGACCCACCAACAATAATTAAAAGTTGAGAGCTATGTGAGAGACTCATAATCATCGGTTACAGTTGTGCCAAGTACCATCATTTGAAACCACACGTTTCAGGAAAGGGTACTTAATAAAAACAACCAATACAATACAAAAGTTTTGTGCTTGCAGCCAAGCACATTAATATCACATTCAAAAGATATTAACATCTTTTCCAAAAAACAGAAATGTATGTAGCAATGCAAATTCTAGTGTAAGATTATTTTACATAAACTTATCATGAGATACATTATTACATTATTGATATTTAGAAATTTGTACTATGACTAATAAGTTATATTTGTCACCCTATATTCATTAAAAACATGTTACAGAGTTATGCATCTTATTATAAATTTATGATAAAACATTTGCATATAAGACTTACTCATATGGTAAAACATCACATGATGTTGACGAGAACTTATGAGGTTGTTGTCTTGTTGTTATATCTTTGATTTGTCTTAAATCGATATTCTTTCTAGAGTTCCAGTATAGTAAATCTAGAAGGCCAGAAGTATAGAAAGTTTGGTACTCCCACCAAAGTGCACTAATAGTACACTCAAAACACGCTAAAATATCCACACTGTTGGGAATGTCCCGACAATGTTCGATACACACGGAGATTAAACCAAAGTAATATAGTAATTATATGTCTTGCTAGAGACCTCTATAATTGGTAATTAAATATGTTTAATTACAACTATATTATTTGGTCTCTTGGTGTGTGATCGGTCTTGCGGAACAATGTATGTAACCTAAATGATATTGTATCAAGTTTAGAAAAGTTGGAAACTGATTTCTGTGAAAAATCAGCCCAACACGGACCGAATTGGGCTCAACACGAACCGTGTTGACCCAACACGGTCCGTGATGAGACACCACGGTCCGTGTTGAGACACCACGGTCCGTGGTGTCCATGGGCCGAATAATTGGACTCTCTGGAGTCCAACACGGACCGTGTTGTTTCAACATGGACCGTGTTGGGCCCAGAAGATGCGCCGTTGTCTTTTTCGGCCCTTTAGGGTTTTGAACCCTTTCCTGGGTTTTAAACACTATATAAAGTGCAGGAGAGATTATTCTACATTGCGCCTTCGACTCTTAGAGATCTGGGGTGATTTCACGAGTTCTCTCTCTTTTAGTTTGCAGTTAGTTTGAAACACTATTAGTTTCACAAACAATCTCACATACATCTTAGATTGAGATTCGTCTCGATCGGTCGATCTAGCAATCGGGTTCGGTCTTTGCGTGGACTTTTCGATGAGGTTTCGTTGGAATCGGAAGGTCAACCTCTTCTTGTGAGAATTAGCGATCAGGTATAATTACTGAAGCCTCTGCAATTGTGTTGATTAATTGTTTATAACTGTTATAATATTCCGCCAATTAATCTGTATCTGTTTAGGAAATAGACAACCTAAAACCTAACACACACCCCCCTCCCCCCGAATAGACACACCACATCACATCACATGGCGTTGATGAGTCAGACCCCTCGGATAATGGTGTTCGATCAAATTAGTTTGTTAAAACAATGATAATCAACCTAATTCTAATGACAAAGTGCTTGATGTTTCTAAAATCACCGGTCCTTTACCACACATAATATCAGCAAACTATACTTATAAGTAATTTATACTATAATTGTGTTACATAAGAATACTAGTTCTCTAATAGAGGGAAACTAACCATAGGTGTGAAAACAAACTTTGAAAGTTCTCTACCTATATAATCCATACAATTTAATACTAATTTGTCCCTTAAACTATAGTAATCATACAAAACAGTGCCCAAAGCCAAATTCTGAATGAAACATTAGCGTTCGGAGAACAATAGAACATTATAGTCATATTCAATACATAAAAATATATGGACACTGATGTAAGATTAGTTCGCTTTAATTTACTATAGATGTTAGTGTGCTTTGAAAATGATATTAATGTGTTTAGATGTATGATTAGTGTGCAAGGGTTGGAACACACGACAATGTATCATCCGGAATGTGTAGTAAAATCTTTTGTTGATTCGACGCAATTTTACTCAATTAATAAAAAAATTTCAGAAACAAATCCAAAATTATGAGTAGTTGAAATAGATTTATAATAAGTAAATTAGCAAATCTTGTACATTTATCAGTATAATGAATTAAGTTTTCCGGTACTAGTACATAGCACAGCTGGTATAAGTATATTAATTTTTTTTTTGATAGAAAGTATATTAAAATTAATATCAGCTAATAATAATTTGTTGACATACTTTCAACGTGCCTTTTTGTTAGTAACTAGTAAGAAGAATTGTAATGCAAATTATTAAGTGGACCCTCATCTAACTAACAAGTTAAGGCCCAATAATAAGTGGCGGATCCACCATATAAGTATTGGGTCCATGGAACCCAAAAATAATAATTTTACTATAATATGTAGTTATTAGTTAAAAGTTATTTATTTATTTATGTTAAATGGATCTCGTATAAATTCTTTTAGTCTCTATAAGTTATTATCTTCAAAGTTTGAAATTTCCATTAATCCCGAGCCGATTAATCATATTTTTCCTCATTACTCTCTAAATAATACTAAGATACACAATATAAAATACAAGAACACATAGTTTATCTACTCGATTAATTTTCAAATAATTTGTTGATTTGATTGTGGATGTTATTGTAAATTGGTGAGCTTTTTATATTAATATTTGAATATTAACTTATGTAAGCAAAAGATGAAACTTTGCTCATTAAATAATCTTTTTGAAAAAGAATATACTAAAACTACCGTCTACAATTAAAATGAAACTAATAAGAATCGCTTTGAGTCCTTAGAAAAACATCGAGAATACTTTAACACAAGTTGGACTCCATAGTGAAAAGATCTAGAATCCTCCACTGTCACTAATTATAATTCTTTTTTTTTTCTTTTTTTTATTCGTAACACTCTTATTTTTACCATAAATATTTAAAAATAGTATGTATGTCTACCTTGCTGTATACAAGGACGGAGCATGGGCATGACAAGAAGGGGTCATTGCCCCCCTGAACTTGTTAAAATTAATATTATGAAGCCTTCATTCATTTTTCATTATTGGCTAAATTGGTAAAGCCTTACTTGGTTGTTGTTGAGGTCTCAAGTTCGATGCTTGTCTGGACTGTATTTTTGCCCCCTTTAATATTTTATGCTGGCTTCGTCCCTGGCTGTATAGATCATAATCTATCCAATAACATCTCGAATTATAGTGTGCTACATTATATGGTTATTCACCTACCGTATTATTGAGTTCTGAAGAACTTGAGCAGGCCCTTTAAAGTTCATTATATCACCAGAAAGCTGGCAATCAGAGATACCATATCTCGAACTGAATCCTTACTCTTGGACAAAGGTGTGTAACTAAGTTATTTTTTGTTTAGATATAACCATTTTTTTCCCTTTTAAACATTATTTCCAAATGCAATATTTGGTTTCTCTAGATAGATGTAAGCAAAGTGGCCTCAAATGCATGACATTATGTTCTGATAATGGTACGTACAACATTCATGATTCATAGGTTTCCAACATGATATATGTGGACTCCCCTGTTGGGACAGGCTTCTCATATGCAACAACTACAGAAGACTACTATAGTGACGATATCACCTCATCGAGGCATGTTTATGAGTTCCTCCAAAAGGTTGGCAAAAACCTCATTTTGAATTGGATCCATATACTGATTTTCTTCAGTTCATTTGTGTTAATTATTTTATTTTTATATTTGTTAGCCTCCGTTTTTTTTATGCGGTTGGCAGGCTGCAGTGCCACATCGTACCGCAGCTTTCCATATTCCACCACAACCCACCACAATCCGCCACAATCTACCACAACCCACCATAATATACTTTTTCTAATTTAATTTATCTTTTTAGTAAGAGTGCGTTTGGTAGAGGGGAAAACATTTTTTGGAAAATGTTTTCCCAATTTTCTAGTGTTTGGCACAAAAAAAAGTTTAGAAAATCATTTCCAAAGAAAATCATTTTCCTCTAAAGGAAGGAAATTGACTTCCTTTGTTCAACCTAGAAAAATCATTTTCCACCATTGAATGTTGAATTGATTTTTACTACTAACCCTAACTGAAATTTGAGGCCGAAATTTAACATTAACGATTTTGATCGAAATTTTGTAACATGATAGAATTGATTAAAAAAACCACAAATATAAATTTTTAGCTCAAAATATTTGTATTTGATAACATTTATCTCGATATACATTAGATCAGAAGTTTTTGCCCTAAAACTGACTGAAACTTTTAAAAAATCAAACTGAACTGTTTGAATCGAAACTTTATGATTTGATAGTATGAACTAAGAAAAGCTCAAATATAAATTTTGAGCTCCAAATATTTTCATTTGTAACATATATCGCCACTTTTATCGACATTTTTTTGCGGTTAAATATGACTGAAACTTAAGAACAAAATTCAATTTTCTCAGATGTCACGAAACTTTACAATACGATAGAAATGATTAATTAAAAAAGCTCAAATATGAATTCTGAGCTTCAAATATTTTCACTTGTAACATATATGGCCACTTTGTTGACATTTTTTTGCGGTTAAATATGACTGAAATTTAAAAGCAAACTTCAGTTTTATCTGCTTGTTATGAAACCTTATAACACGATATAAATGGTTAAGAAAAGTTCAAATATGAATTTTGAGCTCCAAATATTTTCATTTGTTACATATATCGCTATTTATATCGACATAAATGATCATTTTTCAAAAAATAATTTATCTCCTACCAAACAAGGGAAAATTTGGCATGAGAAATCATTTTCTTTGTAAAATCATTTCCCATGGAAAACAATTTCCTCAGAAATCATTTTCCTCTCAACCAAACACACCCTAAAAGTTAAACTTTTCATTTTTCACCACAACTGTCCCCAACCCACCACAATCCACTACAACCTTTCCCAACCCACCACATTTCCCCCACATCGGACCACAGCCAGCCGTATAAAAGAACAGGGTCTTAATTAGTAGCTGATGTGTTGTATCTTCCAGGTAACATCTTTTGATTGTTATCCAAATAATAATTGGAAAAAAACTGTGAGTATGTCATTTTGTTTCTGTTGGGATGCAAACAGTGGCTTCAAGAACATGTTGAGTTTCAAAACAATCCTCTTTATGTTACTGGTGATTCATACTCGGGCATTACCATACCAATTGTAGTGCAAGAGATTCTGAATGGTAATATATAACAGCTGGCATCATCAATTTTTAATGCGAAAATGGTACGTGTTTAGGGGCAAGACTTTGATTAACTTTTATTGCTTTTCATAAAATTAATATTTATTATAGTTTTTGACTTCAATGTTTTAGAAATCAATCATATTTTTTTTTTTCATTTTAATGTGCCACTACTAAAAATATCTATATTACCAACCACTTTTTTACAAGCAATTTAAAATGGTTGGAAAAATCAACCATTTATGCAACTATTTCATTTTTTTAAAAAAAAATTCAACTATTTTTCAAATTTTACATGGAAAAAATGGTTGGAAATTCCAACCATTTTTGCTAAAATAGTTGGAAAATTTTCCTATTGTTTGAAAATGGTTGCGAAAACGGTTGGCTAAGAAAATGATGGGTAGGAAAAATTTCACACTTTAGCAAAGGTGGTTGGAAATTTCAACCATTTTTTCCCACTTAAAAGTATAAAAATAGTTGGAAAATTGCAAAAAATATGAAATGATTACTAAAACGGTTGATTTTTTTTCAACCATTTCAAATTGGTTGGAAAAAGTGGTCAGTAACACACATATTGTTAATAGTGTGCAAATATACAAATTTTATACCAAAAACCAGACATTTAAAAGTGTCTTGCCCTAAAACTCATATCATTTAAATTTTTAGTTACATGTTTACCCTTTTAACTAGGTGCTCTAAAATGCTTATGCAGGTAACAAAGATACAACCAAACCAAGAATCAATCTTAAGGTATATGTTGTAAACTGTTATCATAGACTTGACTAGATAGCTAGAAGCCCTATGACCTAATTTAAAAGCCAATTACATTTTCCTTTCTGAAGTTCAAGTGTATCTCACAGTCTGTTAGTGATTCCCCTTTTCGTTTTAGGGTTACACACTTGGAAACCCTGTTACAGTAGAGAAAGACACATTAGGTGCAAGATATAAGTACGCTCATCGTGTATCTCTTTAGTCTGATGAACTTTAGGAGGTAACGAGTTGACCTAATTATATACTACCTCCGTCCCAAATTGTTTGTTCATCTACCTAACTCCCTTGTCCCAAAATGTTTGTCCATTTTATAATTCCAATTATTGAAATTTCTATTATACCCCTAATAAATACTCTTTTGTTTCTTTTTTATTTTTCTTCACATAAGAAAAGTAAGGACAATTCTGATACATTACACATTTTTTCACATCATTTCCCATGATCATTGGACTTTTAAATATAGTTGGATGGACAAATAATATGGGACGGAGGTAGTAAGTGTTTTGTCCTTTGGAAAGGACTTTTGATGAGATTTGAAATTTTGAATTCATGTTTTTCTGTGCTAAGGCAACCAAAGCAAACTGCTATGGCAACTACGACCCTCTAGATGCAAGGAACACAAAGTGCTACAAGAATCTTCAATCTGTATCACGTGTAAGTTTTGCATTATTAGTTGATCGAGAAAGATACCAGTTAGAGCTTTCTATATGAAAAGAAAACATTGCATGTTAATAATTAGTAGGAATGTGTCAATGCTTTGAAAGATTACCTTGTTCATTCTATCTTGATGGCTAACAACAATATTATGATCATGTAGGCTCTTGAACAACTGAATGAAGATCAAATCTTGGAAATAAAATGTGACCCTACAAAATCAATTGATCCACAATTGTGTCGGGTATTTCTCTACTATCTTACCCTAAAAAGCATTTTTGAGGATTTTGTTGATCAACTAGTAGTTTATGACCTAGATGATGTTTTGAGATCTTTCCGAACAGAGTAGTGAAATATAGATTAGTCCATTCATGCATTACATGTTAGTGTACGACTTTTTTTGTTCAATATGATTTCAAACACCTTTGTTGGGTGGCGTGACATGTGGACAAACTCAAGTTTGAAAATAATAAATCATTTGCTTTTGCGTTTGACACTGGCAGGTTTCCAATTAAAGAGTTGATTGCAGTCATATAATTCTTATTGAGATCTTATTATGTTTCCTATGTTATTCATGAGTACACCTAGCAATATGGATGAGTGTGTTAAATACGTCAGTAAGGAGACTAGTTCACCACCCCCTTAGTCAGTGTTGGTATGATAATCTCACCTAAGTATGAAGGTTATGGATATTGTTATTCAATAGTAAAATGGAGGGGTTAACGGGATTACTTGCTGGGGTTGATTTTTATCCCCCGTTGGCCACATCAGCAAGGAGACTGATTCACCATCCCTTTAGTCACGGTTGATATAATAATTTCATCTATATATAAAGGTCAGGGATATTGTTGTCCAATACTAAACGTCATTATATTATAATCTAATACTCCTAAAAGCTTGTATATTAGGATCCAATATCCATTCTTTTACATCACCTTTATATTGTTCTCATTTATTTTCTCAATACTATATCTCTAAATTGATTATCTTGTTTGCTTCTCCAATAGTATTAATCCGTTTTATGCATATTTAATCCTAACAACCTTGAAGCCAATTTTGAGTTTATATAGTCGATGCACAGATGTTCTAGCTCCATGATTAATGATGACATTTCATTTCGCCATCACTATGTGGTCTACACACTAATTTAATTGAAAGAACCCTAGAGGGAGGTGAATAGGATTATCAAAAGATTCTTCACACTTGGGTAAGGACGTTAGCAACGAGTCTTGACTTTAGTAAAGACTTAATACACAGTGTAACGAAAATAATTATACTATTGAATGAAATTTAGTAAACGTTATACAAAGGAGGTTATTGGTGGTCTCACTGTCCAGGAGATAATGTCCCTGGGACAGCTACAGAAGAATGGTTTCACTATCTAGGGTGAATGTCCTTGGAATAGCTATAGTAGAATGATTTCGCTGACTACGTTGGCTAGGAGGCGATTACAATAGATTTTCACAAACTACATTGGTGGTATCTCACTCACATAAACTACAACACTTAGTTTCTGTTAGACTACTTGCCGAGGTCATTAGCTACACTCTACTAGAGATCCTTTACTGGTTACACACACACACCAATATCAATTAGTTACACACTTAGAAATCACTCACTGATTTCCTACAGCACTCTTCTCGATTTCTTCCTTGGAATCGATGGTTTCTTCAGTGTGGGAAGCAATGTCTTTATAGGGCAGTTTAGCGGCCGTTGAGAGGTTCCTGGCCTCTGATCTTCTTTCCAAACATAGTTATATGGATTTTCTTGCTCAGCTAGGGCTATTCATCGGCTCAAAACCGAATTGAATAAACCGAAACCGAATAAGGGGTAAAGTCCAAACCGAAAAATGAACCGAAAAAACCGGTTCGATTCTCGGTTTATTCGGTTCAAAACTGAATAATGCACACATTCATACAGATTTCACCGGAACGAGTCAAACCGAATAAACCGAAAACCAAATAAGGACTAAAGTCCAAACTTAAAACCAAACCGTATAAAAACTGGTTTGGTTTGGACGGGTTCGGTTCTCGATTTATTCGATTCAAAACCGAATAATGCACACCCCTATGCTCAGCTTTCCTTTCTTTTCAGCATTATTTCCATTTATTGATCCTTTCCTTCGAAGAGAGATATTCCACTAATTACTAAACATATTATTGGATTTATATATTGATTTTGATATCATAGAAAGAGACAACAAATCTGTCAAAGCAATAAGGAAAGTATCTCTGTAAGATATCCAAATTATATGCCATTAATATTCAAATTTTGACTTTCATTCAAAACCGTTCCAGTTGCCAAGGTCCTTTAGCTTGGGTCTACTGAGCTCCTTGTGCCTGGTCTGACTAGGTCCTCGAGGGGTTCTAACAATCTCCCCCTTTTTGATGAAAGGCGAAATTCATCACTCCAAGTAGCCATTAGGGCCATGTGACTCCTCGGTAAGGAGATCATCAAGTGTTACCTCTGCTGATTCATCTTCATCATTGTCTTGGTAGTCATCATTGGTTGTGCCAACTTCTTGGTAACATTGGTTTCTTTTCCATACTACAACTGATGGCCATTTCTACATTTTTACCTTCGTTGCTATTATCGTCACTCCAAGTAGCCATTAGGGCCATGTGACTCCTCTTTTCTTTGTTCTTTCTGTTGTAGGGACAGCCCTTGATCAAGTGATCTGGGTCACCACACACAAAACAAGAGAATGAGTTAGTTTCATTATTTGAAGAGTCTTTACCTCTTTGGTTAACCCGTTTGGATGAGGATCTTCTAGAGGTATGACTTTTTTGGCACGACTTCTTGAGTTCCTTGGCCATCAAAGCCAAGATCCGATTCTTATCATCCTCATTTGACTTGTCATTAGGACCATTAATATCCTTACGGGCTACTTCTTCCTTTTCATCTTGCTCTTCTAAAAGATGTATTTCGAGAGCAAGAAGCTTTCCAATGAGGTCATATAATTGGAGAGTTTTCATGTCTTGATCTTCTTTGATTGTGGTGACTTTCGGTTCCCACTTCTTTCATGGAGGACATCTAAGGACCTTGCGAACTATTTCTTCATTGGAGTAGGTTTTCCTCAAGGACTTGAGATTATTGACTATGCTAGCGAATCGTTTGTACATGTCCTTGATGGATTCTCCATTCTTCATTTTGAATGATTCGTAATGCTTGACATAATTGTCAACCCTTATTTCTTGAACTTGGCTCATTGCTTCATATGTGGTCACTAAGGTATCTCACACCTACTTAGCTGTATCATAACAGGAAAGATATTCAAACTCATTAGAATCAAGTCCACAGTAGAGATTATATAAGGCTTTAATGTTTTTATTTGCCTTGTCTGCTTCTTTGGCAGTATATTTAGATTTAATTTTGGGTTTCGTGATTTCCCCCTTTGTGGTCATGGGGACAAAGTCTCCATTCTCAATTCTGTCCCAAAGATCATAGTCTTGATCCATGATGAATTCTTTCATACGCTTCTCCCAGTGGGAAAAGTTTGATCCTCTGAATAATGGGGGTCTACTCAAGTAACATCCTTGTCCTATATCACCATCTTTGATCCCAACCATGATCTTTTCCACAGAGCGGTTAGTCTCTTCTTGAGTGGACCTGCTCTGATACCAATTGAAAGGATCTAGAGGGAGGTGAATAGGATTATCAAAAGATTCTTCACACTTAGGTAAGGACATTAGCTACGAGTCTTGACTTTAGTCAAGACTTAATACACAGTGTAACGAAAATAACTATGTTATTGAATGAAATTCAGTAAATGTTACTAAAAGGAGGTTACTGGTGGTCTCACTGTCCAGGAGATAATTTCCCTGGTACAACTACAAAAAATGGTTTCACTATCCAGGGTGAATGTCCTCGAAACATCTACAGTAGAATGATTTCGCTGACTACGTTGGCCAGGAGGCGTTCACAACAAATTTTCACCAAGTTGGTGGTATCTCACTCACATAAACTACAACACTTAGTTTCTGTTACACTACTCACCGAAGTCCTCGGCTGCACTCTACTAGAGACCTTTAGTGGTTATACACTCACCAATATCAATTGGCTACACACTTAGAAATCATTCATTGATTTCCTACAACACTCTTCTCGATTTCTTCCTTGGAATCGATGGTCTCTTTAGTGTGGTAAGCAATGTCTTTATAGGGGAGTTTAGCGACCGTTGAGAGCTTCCTCATATCTTCTTTCCAAACATAGTTATCTGGATTTCCTTGCTCAACTTTCCTTTCTTTTCAGCATTATTTCCTTTTATTGATCCTTTCCTTCCAAGAGAGATATTCCACTAATTACTAAACATATTATTGGATTTAGATTTTGATTTTGATATCATGAAAGGATACAACAAATCTGTGAATGCAATCAGGAAAGTATCACTCTAAGATATCCATATTATATGCCAATAATATTCGAATTTTGACTTTCATTCAAAACAGTTCCAATTGCCAAGGTCCTTTGACCTGGGTCTATTGAGGTCCTTGTGCCTGGTCTGCCAAGGTCCTCGAAGGGTTCTAACATTAATCTCCATATTTGAAGGAATATTTAACAACTCAATTTCATGTTACTTTCCTTATGTGTTGTGTTATATGTAGCTCCGCGGCTATCACTTCTTTTATGTTTGGGCTAATAATCGGAAAGTTCAAGAAGCTCTCCACATTCGAGAAGTATGCACTAGTATCTGAGCTATTCCATTATTTTGTTTCACTTTATTTACATCAAAAGGTTTTACAATACATACGTCTGTAGTTGGTTTTATATAATATCAAATGGATTGAAAAGTTTGAGATAGACAACGCTATATATGCACCCATGTTTCCCTTCCATACAGGGTACAATAATCAATTGGGCAAGATGCAACTCTACTCAAGAATTCACTCGAGCTTATAGGACAAATGTTGATAGTAGCATTGGTTATCATTTAAACTTCACAAAGGAATCGCTTCATGTGCTTATCTATAGGTAATCAATCTCTTACTTTTAATACTATATGTATGCCTTGTTTGGAGTTGATAAATAAAGGATGGTAAAACTCTCTTATTTTGTGTTATATGTACCATATTGCACCTACCACAATTTAGCATACAAACCATAAACCATCACAAATTATCATATCATACCATTCTTTACGACAATAACCATAATTTTCTCTCTGTTCACTTTTTTCACTATTTTTCAGTTTTCTCTCTCCTCACGTACCACACCAACCATTATTACAACAATTTTATCATGTTGTACCACATCATATCACACATATCCACATTTTTACCATACCATACTATTATGACAATTTGCCCACCACTGAAGAAAAAAAAGAAAAAACCAGGTCTAAACATTAAAAGCATAGGGAACTTAAGTAATTATTGTTTGTGATTGCCTCAAAGCAAATATTTTTCTGCATTCCATTAAAAGCATATGTAATTGATGAAATGTCCGCAAGCTTATACTAAGGACATGTTAGATCTGAGGCAAAACGTGATAAAATAAATATCTTGGAAAAGAAATTACAAAGAAAGAAAATATGGGTAAAGCAATGCTTTTCTTTGTTTGGTTTAAGTAAATTTTTAGAAAAAATTGACTTTTCATACAATTTTTTTCCCTATTTGGATTAAAGAAAAAATACCTTGAAAAAATGAATCTGTATGGGGCTTGCAAACATCAAACATCTTTTTTATGGATCATAAGACCTAGTTTGAAAATATTAAAACTGTAAAACAAGTGTGTGAGAAAGATATTAGAATGTACGTGTTAGAGAGAGAGAGAGAGATATTATATGAGTGTGTGTGTGTGTCGAGAATTGTGGGACATTAGATTCAAATATTTGCTGCAATCTATATTCTCTTATTGTTGAAGAGAAAGATCGTTACCATTTCTTATCTGGCATTTTCTATCCACTTTCACAACCATTTTTTTTTTCTTTCCTTTTTCTTCAATAAAAACAATGGAAACAATTTCATTTTTAAACATTCTTCTTGCCGCCTGTAGAGGTAGTTGATGGCTGTTATAACAGCCCTAAGTTGTTGAGTTTGTTATTATGTAGTTTGGGGTTGTTAGTGAGTTTGTTATCTCTTTTATGTGCTTGCTCCTCTATATATACACTGCTGTATCAAGGTGTTGTTTTCTTAGATGAACTGCAATAATATCAAACACAGTTCTTTTCCTCAAATTCTCGTTTACACCGCCCATTTTTCCACAGTCTAAATACATCCTAATTATATTCTTAGATGTATTGAAATAAGCATAATGTCCCTCATGTAGATGTTAGATCATGTTTTATTTATCCTTAAGTTTAGTATAAAAGCAGCACGAAGTATATTCAAAAAGGATATTACTTATGTATTTACTTGATTATAATGGAAAAGCAATACATTAGGTCACTTAACCCGTATTTTTGTCTTCCTATCTTGCTATGGCAGTGGGGACCAAGACATGTACGTTTCATACGTAGACACATTGGCATGGATTGCCAAATTGAATGTCTTGATCATTGATCGTTGGAGACCTTGGTTTGTCAAAGGTCAAGTTTCCGGGTGAGTTTCTCCTTGGTTGCCAATGCTCAATTATATATATACACGTACATACACATAAGTGTGTGTCTTTATTAGCCATCTTGATTTCTTAGGTGTCAGTTCAAACAAATATTTATTTTTGTTGAATGTCTTACCCATCTATGATGGACTGTGCAGGTACACTACGATGCACTCAAATGGACATTACCATCTAACATTCGCGGCCATAAAGGTAATCGAATTGCCTTTGTCAAAGCAATAACATGTTCCTTTGATAAATGATAGATATAGGATATAAGTGATCAACTAGCCAACCATATGTCATTTTGTAGGGAGCGGGACACACGGCACCAGAGTACAAGCGAGAAGAATGTCAACTCTTGTTTTCAAAATGGCTTACGGCACACTCCTTAGAATAAATATATTCATTATCTATACATTATATATATTGAATGAATATGTACGAGAAATGACGGCGATATGGGTATCTAATAAGTGAGTTTAACTCAACTGTGCACCTTCTCCAATGCATAAAATAATAATTATATGGTACGACTCCTTAAAATGCATATTTACTGGGGTCTCTGGATCTATTGAAGTAGTATTTTAATGCAGGAGCAAAGTAATGAACTTAAAAGTAGGGATGGCAACGCGGCGGATTGGGGACGGGGAAGTATATCCCCGCTCCCAAAACTCGTCCCTTCTCCGTCCTCATCCCCGCTTCGGGGAATGATTCTTGCCCCATCCCCATCTCCGAGGATTTCTCATCCCCAACGGGGATTTTTTTAAAGTTATCCAAAATCTAACCAAATTTTAATTGGGTTCGATTTTTAATCTTTTCACAATACAACGTATTTAACTTGCTCAAGCAATGATACATCAAAATCAAACAATAATACATCAACAAATGTTATTCGGAAAAAAAATACAATAACGCATCAACATGTGATATTCAGAAAAAAATATGGAATAATGGAGGAGAAGGGAAGTGAATTTAGGTCTGGATTTCTGACTTAAAATTCGAAAATTACTACTTTATCCTTACTATTAATATATATATTAAATTAGAATAAAAGTTATTTGGTAATTTTAAAATTTTCGGGGACGATGATTCGGCGATGGGGACGGGGAATTTTCCTCGGCGGGAAAAATGGGGATGGGAATGGGGAAAATTTTGTCCCCATCCCCGCCCCGTCCCTGAGCGGATTTTGAAAAATCATCCCCATCCCCGTCCCCATCTCCAATGGAGGTGGAAATTTTTCTCCAGAGCGGGGCGGGGCCCCAGCGGGTTCAGGGATTCCCCGCCCCATTGTCATCCCTACTCAAAAGAGCTTAACGATCCATAGAGAGTTCAACTTTTATTTGCATTTTTGATATTCTAACCTATCCAGACTAAGAAATACAGAGAAATTTTGAATTAAAATAAGCAAAAACGAGTAAATACACACGCTCGAATTTTCATTTCATCCCATATTCGACCCACTATGCATGACTGACACTAACCTACCCATGCTGCACTAGCAATCATGAATTGTTAATTAATGAAACTCGTCCAAGATCATTCTTGATAACTATGAGTCAATCTAAATAGTCTAACCCCCCATTCTTATCTTGTATTAGACTAGTGAACTTCGAAATTGATGCAACGCATTACTTTAATTCTTGTATAGGTATTACATTTTATTGTATCTTTGTTATTACCGAATCTATTCCTATCTATCTATATATATATATATATATATATATATATATATATATAATATATATATATTGTTGGATCAAGGTCCTTTACTTGAGTAACTACACGAAGGACCTTATACGGAGTTTTAATGAAAGACAAAACAAGCCGTCAAAAAGGGAAGTTATTTCGTTTAGCAAATAAGTGATAATTATCTTCAAATTTCTTTAAAAATAAATTTATATTGCTGATATATCTTGCAAAATAAATATCTTCAGTAGAAGACAACTCCAAGGAAGGAAAAGATTGGAAGATCAAGAAAAGAGATATTTTCTTATATTATATATTCTAATTATCTATTTTGATTATGTATATATAATATATATATATTATGATTATATATTATATATGGGCATGATTCTTGTAGATACAAAAGGAAAGCAAGATTGCAAAAGATATCTCAAAAGATCTCAGAAGATGGAAAGCAAATCAGAAGGCAAAAGAAAGAAAGAAGAATCAAAAAAGAAAGGAAAGGAAGGCCTTCATCTCCAACGGTTCTACCAAGCTACCATTATAAATATGCAGTCACAAGATGAAGACAAATAGGCGATTCCACAGAAGTAATCGCGGAGTAAGAAATCTGGTGGGATTTCTGAGTGTGTAGCCAATGGTTCGGTGGTGAAGGTAGTCAGTAAAGGACCTCTGGTGAAGGGACAGCCAAGGACCTTGGTGAACACTCGTTGTGTCCACATGTGGTGGTGAGATGATGTGTAGCAGAGCCTTGACGGACTAAGGCTGTGTGAGTTTGTGCTTCAATGTAATCCATCATGTTTCAAATCACCACTAGGGTTTTTCCTACGACGATCCTTATCTGTAACCGCCTCAAGGACCTTCGACCTTGGCCAATGAACCTATTAGTAACTGCCTTCATGCTATTACTTCTTGGTTTGTTTCGTAAGTGTAATTTGTTCGTTGATTGATATAAATATAATGAGGTATTTCAGTTACACTGTGTTTTGATCCTTGGTTTGAAACTAAGGAAGTTTGTTCTAACGTCCTTACCTAGTGTGTAGAGTTTAATTCTGAAATTCACCCCCTCAAGGGCCTCAACAAGTGGTATCAGAGCAGGTTCACTCAAGAAGAGACTAACCACTCTGTGGAAAAAAATCATAGGGGATAGTGAAAACAACAAGGTAAGTCACGGACGTAGATGCATTCAGCTATAAGGACATTGACAAGGTAAAATGTTCAATCATAACTCCTATGTCCTTCATCTGGAACCAACCTTGAGGTATGTCATCTAGAAACCATTCATTGATCAAATTTAATTACGGCATGAATTGAGGGGAATGACCCTCTCTTAGTACTGACAAGTATATCAAGTGTTGGGTTTCTAGACAACCTCTAAAATATACTAGATGCTGTATCAAGGGGGAGATCCCCTATTGACATTGTTACAATCCAAAAAGGGAAAAAGGATTTAGTGTTACAAAATTTTGTCTTTCATAAAAAGGAGGAGATTGTTGAGTCAAGGTCCTTTACCTGAGTAACTACACGAAGGACCTTATATGGAGTTTTAATGAAAGACAAAACAAGCCGTCAAAAAGGGAAGTTATTTTGTTTAGCAAATCAGTGATAATTATCTTCAAATCTCTTTATAAATAAACTGATATTGTCAATCTATCTTGCAGGATCAATATCTTCAATGGAATGCAACTCCAAGGAAGGAAAAGGTTGCAAGATCAAGAAAAGGGATATTTCCTTATTTCATATATTCTAATTATCTATTCTGATTATGTGTATAATATATATATATATATATATATTCTGATTATATATTACATATGTGCATGATTCTTGTAGATACAAAAGGAAAGCAAGATTGCAAAAGATATCTCAGAAGATGGAAAGCAAATGAGAAGGCAAAAGAAGGAAAGAAAAATCAAAGAAGAAAGAAAAGGAAGGCCTTCATCTCCAACGGTTCTGAAAGAACCCTAGAGGAGGGGTGAATAGGGTTATAAAAATTTCTGCACAAGTATTCACTAGTAAAGGACGTTAGGGTCTTAATCTATTCAGATTAAGATTCAACTTGAGATCATTCGAAAATAAACTTTAAGATAAAGGACAATAAATATGAACTGAATAACCTCCTTTATTTTAGTGGAACAGAATGCAAATGGAACAACCTAAGGTGAACAACCTTAGGTTTACAGAATAGCCAAGCGCCTTGCAGAGGACGCTTCAAAGATTTCTGGAAAACACCAACCAAACACAATTTTGGTGAAAATACTAATCGATCCTAATTCCTTCTAGGAATCGATTACAAGAGCATAACACAAAGCCTAATTCCGTTAAGGATTTGAATACACTAAATCAAACTTCTCACTCAAACACTTTTCTCTCTACTCGAAGAAAGAAATCAACCAAAACACAGAACACAATTTCTCTGTTTAGAACACCCGATTGCTTCCATGGAATCGTTTATTATCTTCAGTCTTGAGGTCTTCTATTTAGGCGAGTCTGCGTCGGCTTGTATCCGTTGAGATTGATTCTTCCTTCCTTCATTCGGCTCTTCTTTCCAAAAGTGCGAAATTAACTTTCCTTTCTTCTTGAGATGTCTTCTGCGATATATAATCTGTGCTTCCTTCCATTTTTCTTCACTGATTATTACCTACAATATAGATTATATAATCAGTTAGTTTGATTAGAAAATTATATAGGAAAATGAGATACTTGCTTTTATGGAAGTGAAAGAACCCTAGAAGGGGGTCAATAGGGTTATGAAAGTTTCTGCACAAATAATCACTTGTAAAGGACGTTAGGTTCTTAATCTAACTAGATTAAGATTCAATATAATGCAGGAAAAAGATAAAGGACTATAATCGTATACTGAACAACCTCCTTTATTATATTGAAACAGAATGAAATGTCTGACACGAGATGAATGTCCTTAGGTTGTACACAGAACTGAGCGCCTTGCAGAAGACGCTTCTTATTTTATGAATAACAACACATACCAAATTCACCCTTTGGTGTTTACTCTCAATCGATCCTAAGTCCGTCTAGGAATCGATTTCACAAGCATCAATCAACCCTAAATCCGTTAAGGATTGATTACACTCAACTTCTCACAATCACCAAATCTCGCAAGAACACAAAATAGAAAACGCTATTTCTATTTCGAACACCCGATTTCTTCCATGGAATCGTTAGTTTCTTCTGTCGTTCTTCTCTTCTATTTATCTTCCCTTCGGTAGCATATAGCCGTTTGAGGCCAGCTACATTCGGATGCTTGCCTTTCCTTGTTGTGTGATAACTTCCTTAATTGGCTTGTTTCCTTTTTTGTGTTGATTATGGAAATCTTCAATCATATCTTCTCTTCTAAGCTCTTCATTAATAGCTTCCTGAAATAAAAGAGGATATACTCAATTAATCTGGTTTTCGAGAAAGGATAGAAATAAGTTGAGATCTTCCCAGAATATATTTCGTGAACTTCCCTGTTTGGCTCTAGTTTAGTCTTTCACTGCAATACGCATTCTGTCATGAAGGCCATTGCCTCTGATGAAGTGAATGACCTTGACCCTGCATATATTAATGTCCTTTGCACAGAGGAGGATTCTACAAACATAGAATAAGATGTGAATCTTTCCATGCGCATCATATCTTTTCTAGCTATTCGAATTTTGGCTTTCATTCAAAACTGATTCAGTGCCAAGGTCCTTGAGCCTGAGTTTATCAGCGTCCTTGAGGGGTTCTAACAATCTCCCCATTTTTTATGAAAGGCAAAATTCATCATTTGTAGCACTTCTCCCCCTTTTTGGCTTTTATCAAAAAGTCTATAGAGAGCTCCCCCTTAATATTGTAACCATTTCCAATAACCTGCAAAACTCAATAAACTTGTTAGTCCTAAGAGAGGGTGCTCCTCCTCAATATGTGCCATAAAAATAACACTGCTATTTGAGTAGATCCATTTGTCAAGGTCCTTGGTCATAGGTCTGACAAGTCCCTTGAGGGGTTCTTATTGTTGATGTAAGTAATGTCCTTGAGTGCTTCAAACTCCCTTAAGTATCCACTCTCCTGGATGCTAAATATACCTGCAAAACTTTAGACACCCTTCCTCAAACCATAATTGACATTAAATTTAGGTTTTTGACTACTAGTAACAACCATGTTAGGAGGCCTTGTTCCTTTTGGAACCCAAACTTGTACAATTTTAGAACGATAACGGTTGAGGTAGTGAGATTTACCATATTTGCTTTTGGGAAGAGATGAATGACCTTGATATCTTGTCCCAAGATAATTATGTCGTTCTTGGTGCCATGAGTGAAATCTGTGGCCTTAGTACTGCTCATTAAGGTCCTTTTGTCGTCCTTGGTGCCTGGTTCTGATGGCTGGTCCTTGCGAGATAGAATGTCCTTGACGACAGTTTCGCTCCTTAATAAGTGATGAACTGTTATGCCACTTTCCAAGGCTTTCTTGTTGCTTGGTTGCCTTAGCCAGAGACTTGTGACAATCATTAAGGTTGGCCTTGAGTTCTAGTATTTCAGCTTTGAGAATGTCGACCCTGTAGGTAAGCCCTTCACATAATTTCTCCAATTTCTCATTGGACTCTTTCATGCCTTTGTTGGTTTCTTTGAGTGACCTAATCTCATTTAAATGCTTGGTCTCCCGTCCTGCAAACTTTATAAGGCATTTTTCCAAGTACTTTTTAGGATAAGTGAGGAGATCATCAAATGTTACCTCCCTTGATTCATCCTTGTCACTGTCCGGATAGTCATCATTGGCTGCACCAACTTCCTCTGTGTCGTTCGTGTTTTTTCTCATGATGCAATGACTAGTAGTTTCCTCATCATCACTCCAAGTGGCCATCAAGGCCATGTGATTTCTCCTTTCTTTGTTCTTTTTATGGTGGGGACATTCCTTGATCAAGTGATCTGGGTTACCACAAAAAAAAAAACAAGAGAGTGAGTTAGTTATATTATTTGATGAGTCATTACCTCTTTAGTTGATTCGTTTGGATGAAGGTCCTCTGGAGGTATGACTTTTCTTGCACGATTCCTTGAGTTCCTTGGCCATCAAGGCCAAGATTTGGTCCTTATCATTGTTGTTAAGACCATAGATGTCCTTACAGACTACTTCTTCTTTTTCATTTTGCTCTTCCTGGAGACGCATTTCGTGAGCAAGAAGCTTTCCAATGAGGTCATCTAATTGGAGGGTTTCAACATCGTGAACTTCCTCTATTATGGTGACCTTTGATTCCCATTTCTTTTTTGTAAGACATCTGAGGACCTTGTGAACTTTTTCTTCATTTTGAAGGATTCATAGTGCTTGACATAATTGTTATGCCTTATTCTTTGAACTTGGCTCGTTCCTTCATATGTGGTCACTAAGGTATCCCACACCTGTTTAGTTGTATCACAACCAGAGATAAATTCAAACTCATTAGAATCAAGTCCACAGTAAAGGATATGTAATGCTTTAACATTTTTATCCGCCTTTTCTACTTCTTTGGCCGAATACTTGGATCTATCTTTGGGTTTCGTGATTTCTCTAACAGTGATCATGGGGACAAAGTCTCCATTCTCAATTCTGTCCCAAAGGTCATAGTCTTGATCCGTGATGAATGTCCTCATACGCTTCTTCCAGTGTGCAAAGTTTGATCCTCTGAATAAAGGAGGACTGTTTAAGCAACGTCCTTACCCTATATCACCATCTTCGATCCCAGCCATGATCTTTACCACAGATCGGTTAATCTCTGAATCTTCAGTGGACCAAGCTCTGATACCAATTGAAAGAACTCTAGAGGGGGTGAATAGGGTTATGAAAGTTTCTGCACAAATAATCACTTGTAAAGGACGTTAGGTTCTTAATCTAACTAGATTAAGATTCAATATAATGCAGGAAAAAGATAAAGGACAATAATCGTATACTGAACAACCTCCTTTATTATATTGAAACAGAATGAAGTAATACAACCTGAGATGAATGTCCTTAGGTTGTACACAGAACTGAGCGCCTTGCAGAAGACGCTTCTTATTTTATGAATAACAACACACACCAAATTCACCCTTTGGTGTTTACTCTCAATCGATCCTAAGTCCGTCTAGGAATCGATTTCACAAGCATCAATCAACCCTAAATCCGTTAAGGATTGATTACACTCAACTTCTCACAATCACCAAATCTCGCAAGAACACAAAATAGAAAACGTTATTTCTATTTCGAACACCCGATTTCTTCCATGGAATCCTTAGTTTCTTCTGTCGTTCTTCTCTTCTATTTATCTTCCCTTCGGTAGCAAATAGCCGTTTGAGGCCAGCTACATTCGGATGCTTGCCTTTCCTTGTTGTGTGATAACTTCCTTAATTGGCTTGTTTCCTTTTTTGTGTTGATTCTGGAAATCTTCAATCATATCTTCTCTCCCAAGCTCTTCATTAATAGCTTCCTGAAATAAAAGAGGATACACTCAATTAATCTGGTTTTAGAGAAAGGATAGAAATAAGTTGAGATCTTCCCAGAATATATTTCGTGAACTTCCATGTTTGGCTCTAGTTTAGTCTTTCACTGCAATACGCATTCTGTCGTGAATAGGTGTTCATAAATAACCGCCCCGAAAAACCCGATCCGGAAACCCGCTACCCGGTCATTAATTTAGGGTACCTGCCCCGGAAAAATCAACTTAATCGGGTTGAGTACCCGTCCCGGAATATTTTCGGTTAATCGGTTCAGTTACGGATCGGCCCCTAGACGTTTTCGGGTACCCGAATTACCCGAAATTAAATTTAACATTTAGGTCCAATTTTAATTTTTGCCTAATTTTTTCCAATCTCCAATCCACTTTCCAGGCCCAAATTTTAATCTGAAAAAAAAAACCTAATTTATCTTAATGTTGGTGCTCAGTGCTCCAATTCCAAATCCTCCAAAAACTCAAAACATATGGAAACTCAATGCCAGTGGTCCTGCTGGCCCAGTTTCAGAACATTTTTTGCTACTGGAGTGTTAATTAATAATGACAAATTAAAAATAAAAATTTGAAACTCATATGATTATAATTAATCGGGTTTTTGGTTAGCAGTATTCACCGAAACTTTCAGTACCGATTTTGGTGCAGTAGTTTGATTCTGATTCTGATTCGAGGTTTTGCGCCAATTTTTGGGTACCCGGAAAAATTATCCAATCGGTTCGGGTACCCGCCCCGTGAACACCCCTAGTCGTGAAGGCCATTGCCTCTGGTGAAGTGAATGACCTTGACCCTGCATATATCAATGTCCTTTGCACGGAGGAGGATTCTACAAACATAGAATAAGATGTGAATCTTTCCATGCGCATCATATCTTTTCTAGCTATTCGAATTTTGGCTTTCATTCAAAACTGATTCAGTGCCAAGGTCCTTGAGCCTGAGTTTATCAGCGTCCTTGAGGGGTTTCGGCTTGTATCCGTTGAGATTGATTCTTCCTTCCTTCATTCGGCTCTTCTTTCCAAAAGCGCAAGATTAACTTTCCTTTCTTCTTGAGATGTCTTCTGCGAGATATGATCTGTGCTTCCTTCCATTTTTCTTCATTGATTATTACCTACAATATAGATTATATAATCAGTTAGTCTGATTAGAAAATTAGATAGGAAAATGAGATACTTGCTTTTATGGAAGACTTCCCTTATTCGATGTCTTTGTTTGTCTTTCACTTCAAAACTTCACACCTATCATGAATCTCAATTGAAGATGAAGAAAATCATTCAAGATGAGGAGGATAAGTGTCCATTTGCTGGATACAATGAGGAAAGTGAAGACCATGTACTGATGCAATACCAATTTTCATGGGGAATCTGGAAGGAAATCATGCAAGATCTAGGTTGTGATATTATTCAACCCAAATTGATAAGTAGCATGTATGATGAATGGATGAGCAAGCAATTTAGAAATGGAACGAGAAGGACCATATGCGTAACCACTTGGTTTACAATCATCTGGACCATTTTGAATCAAAGAAGCAAGATTGTTTTTTGAAAAAAGGGAGTGTAACACTGGATGAAACTCTGCAAGCAGTAAGGTGGAGAGTTGCGTCGTGATGTGAAGCGTGGAAGAAAGTGGCCTATTCAGCAAACACTTTGTGGAGTGTGGAGCGGTGGTTGAATGATTAATAGATAGAATAAACCCTTGCTTCATAAAGGAGGGGGTGATGATGATTGATAATAATGTTTTTGATGTTGGATGATACCTGAGGTTCTTGAATCAATACAATAATCTTGAGGATAACAATACAATCACAACCCAAAGAACAAATCAACAAGCATATTGAATCACCAAAAGAACTAGATATGATCTTGGATAAAGGAGAATCCACCACCAAGACCTAACACCCCACCGTGATTAGATAAAGAATTACCCACTAATCAATAAAGAAATGACTTGCAACACGCCAACACCACCATTAACAAATGGATAAAGTAAACAAGATTTTAGAGGAAAATGAAAGCTATTAGCTTCACCATTCTATTCATAAGCAATACTTAGCAAAAGTTCATCAAAAGTCTGTTACAAAATATTAACAAAAGTTGTTTATAGGAAGGGGGATTTTAGAACAAAAATTAAGTCCCAGATAGGGCGTCGCGGCCGCAACGTCTGTTTCTTGTGCAAGGGGCTAACTCTTCCGCAGGGTTAGTCATAGACGTGACACTAGGGGTCGCAGGCATGACGGTTCCCGTCATGGGCACGACAGTGTTAATCGTGGGCGTGGCGCTGATGACTTGGGGTAAAGGTCACTTGGCGTCATCACAGGCGTGACGCTGGAGTCACGGTCGTGATGCCTTGTTGGATCTACTCAACTTCGCTCACATGGAAAACTTGTCTCGGCCGTGACGGCTGGATTGCGGGCGCGGCGCTCTCAGGCCTAAGAGTTGTCGTGGTCGTGAGATGAGGGGTCACGTGCATAACACGCTTCGGCCCAAACAGGGCGGAATGATGGAAAAGAGGTCACAGGCGCAACTGTGAGGTCGCAGCCACGACAGCCTGTCTGTTATCCCAAGCAACCATGTCTTCAGGGTCATAGTTGTGACAATGGGGGTTCATGCCCGTGACGAGCAATTAGACCTTCCCTCACTTCTTTAACACCTCCTATAAACCTCAAACTAGGCCTTCCTCAGTTATTGGTGTTGAGATGAAAAGAACCCCAAGGATAGTGTTTTCGTAAAAAGATCGAGCATTGTATTTACTTAAAAATTAATAATCAAAATTTTTGAAGTTTAATGGACACGTAGATTAAGCTGACATATAAATGAAAAGGAGGAGGTGTAAGTCCAAAGAAGGACGATGATATACATCTTGAGCAAGATGGTTAACTATCTTGTATGATATGGCAGTTACACATAATCACTTATTTTTTTATTGTAAAAAACATGTGTCACATCACTGTTATGATTAAGAAAAAATTTCACAGGCATCTTTCAATAATTAAAAAAAAAAAACTTTAAGAAGCTTTATGAAAAAGTTAAAATTTTGATATATATAAAATTTATAAAATTAAAAAAAATAATAAATAAAAGGTTTATTTTTACAACTTTTTAAAATTTAGTTTTAAGGGAAACTTTATAAATAATTATTTTTACGAAAAATAGTAAAAAAAATATTAATAATTACTTTTACAAAAAAGATTTTTTTTATTTTCCAAAATTTGTAAAAACTATGAATTTTTTTACAGCATAAAACTATGATTTTAAGAAAAAATGAAAACATGCTAATTGAAAAACATAATATATGATTAATGTTTAGAAATATACATAATATATAATATATAATATAAATAATTAAATAATTAATATGATAAATGACCTCTACAAAAAAAAGGGGGAAAAGGAATGAAAAACGATGGAAATAATCATTTATAAATATATTTTTCGATTTTTTTCAAATTAAGTAATTACGAAAATATTGTTTTTCAAAAATTTAATTATTTCTCTTCATATTTAAAAATTAATCTATAATTTATTTATTTATTTATTTATTTAATGGTCTCTATAATGCGGAAAATATATTTTTAACACAAAATAAAAAAAGGGGCGATGTGAACTATGTCACATCATGCAAGATGGATATTATTTATCTTAGGACAAGATGTTTATTATTTTCGGTCCAATGACTTTTAGGGTAAAAAGTTGTTCCTTTGTAGCCACTATAGCTAACTTTGAGGTTGCCCCCTCTATTATATTTTTAAGGTTTAAATGCACACCCCAAAAATTTTGTTGCAAAACAGGGTATGGTGCAAGGATGCAACATAGTAGTAGTATGTACTCATTGAGGGAATCTGTTTGTTATTCTTAGAGATAAAAGTCTAAGAGAGGCTATTTTTCGGGTTGTTTGTAGTCAATGATTCATTTTCATCCATCCATTCAAGAGATTGATAAAATTCTAGCGTTGTGATTTTAGCACCTCATTAAAGTTCTATAGAATTTTGTACATATATTTCATCAACTTTTCGTTCATTAACTCGAATATTGTTTGATTTGGTTGAAAAACATTCGTTATAACAACCCAATCATCATGGTGTAAATAATTTTACAACTTATGTTCGATATACATTCAATACTGTACAGGCCCCATCCGTTTTGATTATCCTGCAAGTTGGCAATAAGGAGTACCTACGTTCAAACTAAATCCTTACTCTTGGACAAAGGTATCAAAACCAATTAGGCAATGGAGTTGCTTATGCTATAGATTGCTAAATATTGTCAAAGGGTCAAAAGAATCTTTCTAAAAAAAAGTTCTAAACATAAAGCACGAAGATTCTTATGAAGAAATCAAGTTGATGGCAAGAGTCTAGTATCATGTCTTTGGATAGAACTAATGCTTTATTAGGTTCTAGTTAATATGCCAATTAGAAGGTTTAGTTGAATTCTCTCTAGATTGGTTTTACAAAATGTCACAGCAAACATCCCTCAGCACAGTGTATATGTTTTTAATAATAGATGTTGTGAAGGTCGATTTCAATTTTCAATTCAAAATAAATGATGAGTTTCTATAATGGTTGATTCTATTGGATTGGCCGGCCATCGTTTCCTAAATTCAATAGGTTTGATTTATTCATATACATCATGTTATTTCGATAATGAAAATATTTGGCCTGCAAGGTACCAAAAGTGTGAGAAACTATTTTAATTTCGTATGTTGATTCTACTTCTTTCTTTATCATATTCATGTAGTTGGGCAGTATTAAATTTGCGTATTTATATCATATTCATGTAGTTGGGCAGTATTAAATTTGCGTATTTATATGAGATTTATCACTTGGTTTTTCTTAAGAATTTAACATCGAATTACATCTAAAAGAGCTATTGTGTTGAGTGTTTGATTTGAACATAATAGGATTTATGGTTTGCCTCGTAATTTGCTTAGTTTAGGAGCATTTTGCTTTAAGGCACACAACAATGTTATTCTTTTCATTTTGTATGAGATCAGTCCATGTGGGGCCGCTCATGAGAGTCAATTTGTATCAGGCTGAGGCTATGTGTATTGGTGTCCTTGGGTTTGAAGGATGAGTGGGGTATGAATAGTAGAAATACTATTATTTTAATGGGTTTTGGAGTATGTTATTGGTAATGGTATCCTTGAAATTGGAGGATGAGGTGAAGGATGAGTGGGGTAGGGAGTAATATTTTATTGTATTATGGGACCCACTTGTAGAGAATATTTATTTTCAATAATAATTGGTTTAATTGAATTATTTTTTATAAATAAAATATTAAGATGTAATTAGGAATTAGAAATTTTTTTTACAATAATTTTTTTATATAAATAAAATATTTTCTTTATTGATTTATTTATAATATTTTTTATTAAGTTTTTTATAAATAGAATATTTTTTATTGATTTTTTTATTATAAATGATTAAATTAAATTTTTTTTCTATAAATAAATAAGCTAGTATTCAAACATTAAACATTAAACCTTAACATTAATATAAAATACTACAAACGTCAAGGTTAATATAAAATACAATAAACAAAATAAAAATGCAACATTAAAATTATGATTAAACACACACAACAATAAATGAAAATAGTATTTAAAAAAAGTACATAAAATAGTGAGTACGACATAAATAAAATTAATACAACTTAATTATGGATAGCAGAGATGATTTGATTAGTTACGATTACGTAGCTCCATGCGGTTCCATATTTGATTAACCAACGCATTTTGGAGACGCAGACCTTCCTGTCTATCAGTAGTCTTAAGTTTCTCTTTCAACCATTCTTCGAAAACTCTGGGTCGACCAATGGTAGGTGTTGTAAATTCTGTTTCATCTAACGGTATATCATATTGTGGTGTGCCGAAGCTGTAGTTGAACGCGTCTCGCTCATCTTCGACGATCATGTTATGGAGTATGACACACGCCCTCATAACTTTTTTCATTGTTTTGACTTCCCAAAACCGAGCTGGGCGTCGAACTATAGCGAATCGAGCCTTCAAGATCCCAAAAGCTCGTTCAACATCTTTTCTAGCTGCTTCTTGATGAGTTGCAAATAACTTGTGTTTTGGCAGCTGTGGTTTTGATATGGATTTGACTAGAGTGGGCCTATACGGATAAATACCATCAGTAAGGTAATATCCATAATTAAAATGTTCACCGCCAGCAGTGAATTGAACTTCCGGTGAGCGACCTTCAAAAAAATAATATTGTTCAAAAAACTATATAATTTTTATTTTTAAAACTATATAATTTTGTTCAAAAAATAATACAAACTCAAAATTATTATTTTTAAAACTATATAATTTTGTTCAAAAAAAATTATTACAATTACAAAATTTTGAAAATTAAATTTACAATGGAACCAAATATTTTAATTTAGTATGGAAACAAATTTTGAAAAATATTACAAACTCAAAATTATACAAAATATATTTGTTAAATATTTTTTAAAAAAAATATTTAAATTACAAAATTTTGAATTATAAAATTAAATAAAAAAAGGTAAAAAACCAGAAAAGAAGTCCAAAAAGAAACGGACAGAAAAGGGGAAAAAAGGAAAAAAAAATTAAAAAGCTAAGGCAGAGGTTGGCCCCACCTCTGTCGGCCAAAACGCACCCATGAGCGCGTGAACCACACGCGCCAGACTCAAAAAAATGGGGTGCAGTTCACCGCCTCCCCTCTGCATCTGGGCTTTGCTTTTGGCTGATTTGGACACCCTTTTCTCGCCAAGGATGCATATGCATCCTTCAATTGATTTTTCTCCCCATTTTCCCTTTATTTATTTTTCTCTCTCCTTCATACTTTTGGCAAAAAGTATACCAATATACATGGCCTGAGTGTTATTCAAGTCCATGTGTGCAAACCCTATGTAATTTAGATTTAAGGGATAGATTGATATGTGACAACTCACAAGGTCATCATGAATTTTGCTCAATTTAATGAAATATTCATTAGTGCAAACCCTATGAAATTAAAGTATTATTCATGGTTTTTATCCCTCATTAGGCTTAAGGAGGGTTTGTATAGTTATGTAATAAATTATGTTAGGTAGTTAGCTTCTTTCCATGCTGTCAAAGTCTCTCTCTCTCTTTTATATATATATATATATAGGATAATTGGATTTTAATAATCCCTACTTTCACTAATTGGACATGATCAGAATCTTTCAGATTTGTACGACCAAAAACATAAAATTGGATTTGAGTGGGACGCCGTCGAGTTGACTGGCGGTGACTCGGTGGTTTGCTGACAGGGCACGTTGACCATGTGTTTGACCGGGTTGATTTTAATGTGCCATGTCAGCAAACCACCGAGTCACCGCCACCCAACTCGACGGCGTCTCACTCAAATCCAATTTTATTTTTTTTGGTCCACCAGAATACAAAGTGAAAGTACGGTCCATCATTGTCCAATTGGTAAAAGTAGGGATTATTAGAATCCAATTATCCTATATATATATATAAATAAAATAAATTTAACTTTCACAAATTGGACAATAATAATATATATATACAGAAAAAAACCAAGCACTAAAAAACGCCCCCTTTATTCTTGTGGATTATTATCCTTTATATATGTTTGATCATGTCCATGCTTGATTTTCAGGTTGCTAGCATAATATTTATTGATTCGCCTGTTGGGACAGGCTTCTCATATGGAAAAACATCAATGGCATACTACACTGACGACATCTTGGCATCGAAGAACAATTACGAGTTTTTAAGGAAGGTTTGAAAATGCCATTATTGTGTTATACATCTCATTTAAGAAGGAAAAACCATCAAAATTTGTGATATTGTTTATGGTGTGTCCCTTTGCATCATGCGTATAGTGGCTTCATAAGGAACATAGTGAATTGCAACGAAATCCACTTTACATTAGTGGTGATTCCTATTCCGGCATTACTGTTCCTATTCTTGTCCAACACATTTTAGATGGTAATCTACAACTTTTATGTCTCAAATCAATTTTCTTTTCGGTATATGACTATCAAGGCAATAGTTGCTACATATTTTAGCATTGGGAAATTGGATTAATTTAAATAATCTGAACTTTGGGTCATAGTAGCTAGACTAAGGCCCTGTTCTTTTCTGCGGTATTTTGTGGAATGGTGTGGTGAGGTGTGGTGGAATTGTGGTGCGTGTGGTGGAATTTTGGTAGGTTATTGGTATGTGGGGTAGGTGAGGAGAGATAATGTAAAAAGTAGAGGAGAAAAGTAAGGTGAGAGAAAAGTGAGGAGAGAGAAAAGTAATGATTTGTGGTAAAGTGTGGTGAGTTGTGGCAAACTGTGTTATGCTGTGGTACCGCAGTTTGCCAACCGCAGAAAAGAACAGGGCCTAACTAATCTGAACTTTAGATTTGATTCTAAATAATATGAACTTTGGCCTCTTTGGATTCTAATAGCACGCCACGGCGGCGGGATGATAATAGTTAGGTGACATGGCACAACTAAAAGGTCCAGGCAAGTGCCTCCGCCGCCACGTCATCTCGTCGCCAACTTAACTCGGTGACGTGCTACTAGAATCCACGGGGGCCAAAGTTCAGATTTAGAACTAAATCTAAAGTTAAGATTATTTAGTCAACTATGACCCAAATTAAATTCAGATCATTTAAATCCAATTTCCCTTTAGCATTTGTAGAACATTTTGGCTAAGAAATAAGATGTACCCTTCATCCATGCATGTCCTCCTAACTTACATGTAATCATACGTGTAATTTTTGTTTAGGAAACAAAGCTGGAATTGGACCATTTATGAACTTCAAGGTATGATGCAATTGTGTTATCCTCACTTATATTTAGTTGTAATCTCTAGAGTTTCTTAACATATACTATAAAACAGTTCTATATATGTATAAAAAAAAATATGTATACCATTTCTATTGTCCACTTCTTTGTGCCCATACTAGCTATCTCTGTTTTGCTTAAGTTCCAAACATTTTGTTTTAGTATTAGATAACATTGTTACATGATGAGATATAGCCTCAGTCTGCCACATCAGCTTACTTCTGTTTCTAAATTAGTTATAACTACCTTTTTCTTTCTTCTTTCATCTTTCCTTTTCTTTCTTTCTTTCTTCTTGTCTTCTAAGTAGTATAAATACATGTACCTCAGTTGCATATTTTTCAATAAAATTCAATTGTATTCTGTTCCAAATTATGTCAGTTCACAGAGCTTCTCTATCTCTCTGTTGGTTCTCAATATTGTTTTTAGTTTTTCCTTACATTTTGTAACATTACACAATAAATTTTAAAAACAATGATATATAACTGAATTCTGGAAGTATAACATCACATATAAATTGATCTGTATAAAAGTATACTTTTATTCATAAATTTTTAAACTTTAAAAAATACGTAAATTAGTTGCAATGGATATGGACGAGGTTGATTGATTAGTATGTCATTTGTATTGGATGGTGTAACTAGCAAATATTATGCCTGTTATAACTAATAATTAGTCATAAATATCAAATAATAAATCTAAATTTGGCATAAAGAAAGACACTCAAATAGAAGTGTCTAATGCCAAGATACGTATGATCGTAACATCAATTATATATATTAGGAAGATTGTCATTATGGCTAAACATTGGGACCTTTTCCTCAAATTTGAACAAATACGTCCATTTGAATTGCATGGTAGGGTTACAGTCTTGGAAATGCTATGACGGAAGAGGTTCTTGGTGGAAGATATAAATATGCTCATCGAGTTTCTCTTTTGTCTGATGAACTTTACAAGGTAATTAATGGGTTATCTCTATTTTGTTTTGAGAGATATACGGGTACTAAAACGGCTCTATAATGAGCATAGGAAAATTTTGAAGTGAATCTCATTATTTTCTTAATGGGGATGGTAAAACCTTTTTCATGAGAGAGTTGGGAAAGTTCTTTTTCTCATAGAAAAGAGAGTTTTTATAATTTTACTTTATCAAAATCACCATTTGATTTATATTTTACAGGGAATGCATATATATTGATATACCTTTGAACTAATTCAGGATAAGCTTAAGATTTAATCTCTTGTTTTCTTGTACAAAGGCAACCAGAGAAAGTTGTCATGACAATTATGAAAATGTTGATCCGACAAACGAAAGGTGCACAAAGAACCTTCAAGCTGTAACGGATGTAAGTTCTGTATGCATACATACTTGCACATTGAAAGATTACATTTTTGGGTAGTCTCTATGTAAACAAAATGTGAAGTCAAAATTTTCAAGTGTTTAATGATAAATATATTGGATCAAGATGTTATTATTCATTTTAAATTTTACTTAAATCACTTTAAAAATTATATTTAGCTATATTTAAATCATTATTTTCAGCACTATTACCATACATATATAATCATAGCCCTATCACAAAAGCTTGACATGAAGTCATTGTTTAACTTGAAAATAATTTTTTTTAAGGGCAAGTATGAATTTGTGTTGCACTTCAATTTAACTACTAATCGCATTAAAATTGTACAGGACCTCTCTCTATTGAGCATATTTCATGTCTTGGAATCGTCATGCAAGGCTCCAATCCATCCCAAACGGTGTCGGGTATTTTCGAAAATACCTTTCATTTGCTTGATGCCTAGCTTTTGTTTCCTTCTTTTCCTCTTGGGTTTTTCTTTTTCTAACACAAACATCGAAATAAACTCAAGTCCGATGCCCAGTTTTTTGGAACACTTTCCGGGTCGGACTCGGGTCGGACGAATTGGGCAAGCACAAATCCGGGTTCGGACAATAGAAAATTGGAAAATATTGTGTTCGAATTTTCGGTCAAATCGGTCAATGTAAAAATTCGGACGGAAATTTTATGACCATACCCGCTTTTTTCTGGGTCGGACTGAATCGGGTTTTCGGGTTGGACATTTTTTTGACAACCCTAGTTGTACGTACGTAATTGTTAAATAGTTAGTAAAAGTTTAGGGATTCTAACTTGTCTCACATGGGTATACTACTAAAGTTTTCAACTCTTAAGGGAAATAAATAGGTTATTTTATGATTGTCCCACATGGAGAGAATATCATATTATCTACCTCTAACAGTTTGAATCTTGAATCTATCCAAAACTCTATCCATCCCAATCAGAAGAACAAGGGATTGATTTGTTATATTGCACTTAAAGATAGTGATTCCATTCACGCCTCAAAACTCTTCTCAATCCCAGATTTCTAACAGTGTTAACATTGAATAGATCGAACAAGTTCTTATTTACCGTTTCATTGTGTTACAGGGAGAGGAAGGTGACTATCGCTTTTTCCCCATTTGGGCTAACAACTTAAAAGTTCAAGAAGCTCTCAACATTCGTGAGGTGGGTTAACGCTGGCTTTGAAACTGTTTTGAATCTGATCGTTTGGATAAAAATGCTACATTTTATTTTTTTGCTTGTTTTTCATCAACCAACTTCATTGAAGATGTGTTTGTGATATAAACATATATATATAGTGTAGCGTTTTTATGAATCCTATCATTGGTGATATAAACATATATATAAAAAGTGTTTTGAATCTTATTATTTGTCTTGCTCTATGAATCCTATCATTTTTGTATAAGTCGAAATGAATTCTGGTGACTATGTATTATGGTTTGGTTCATCCGTTCATGCAGGGTACAGTAGCTGAATGGGTTAGATACAATACTACAATATCAGTTGCATATACAATGAATGTTAAAAGTTGTTATGGTTATCATCAAAATTTCACCCAGGAGTTGCTCCATGCTCTAATCTATAGGTGATTGATCTCCTTTCTTGTTATATATTTACTTGGCAAAGCTTATTAAATTTATCTAGGGTGCATTTGATCATTTTTTTGAAAAACATTTCAGCTTGAAAAATATTTCTCTGATCTATTTGGAAAACTGTTTATTGAGTTTGAGAGTAAAATATTGAGCTTACAAAATTTCCTAATCACTTACAATCAAACATGAAAAATTGATTGACTTTCTCAGAAAAATTTTTCTAACAAATATGCACCACTAAATTTATTCAGAATTACACAAACTTTCTATAAGTAGTTGCTCCATGCTTTAATCTAACCTTTACTTCGTTTTGACCCACAAGGTCGTCAAATCACAAAAAAAATGTTCAAACATTATAAAAGAAAAGAAAAAAAGGCAGTCATCGAATTGATTTCAAAGTTAAATTCTACCTCACCAATCTGCCTCAAACACATTATTGTCGATTCATGTTGTATTTCATTCATTGATTAAACAGTGGTGACCAAGACATGGCGATGCCGTATGTTGGTTCAATAGCTTGGATTACTAGATTGAATCTTCCAATTATTGACCGTTGGAGACCATGGTTTGTTCAAGGTCAAGTCGCGGGGTAAGTAACTCAAATACTATACCGTTGTTATATTCATATATATAACTGTATAAGAAAATGATATTGAGTTTTAATATAAGATATCTTTTAAATATTCGTATTAGTACAATCTTTCTACTTTGATCATAAGCCTCACGTTTGAACGACCATCATCCACAACCTTCAATGAGCTTAAAAACTCGAGAATGGGTTGGTCATAAACAAGGGTGTCTATTTTCACAAACATGTCCCACCCCATGACCGAGAAAAGATGATCTAAACACTTCTTGCAGAAAAAAGGTGGCACAAGACTCCTTATGGTAAACATAGGGCACACAAATTTTTCTATTGTTAAAATTGTACATGGCACTTGCTCCTCGGCCTCAAAACGGATTTGAACCCTAAAGTCATACTCCAATAAACTAATCTCAATATGGGGTTTTAGGGGAATGCCTGAAGAGGACGATGGAGCTTTAGGTTTGGGTTGTGGATCTTACTTAGCCCTTTTGCTTCGGGGAGCCATTGATGAAAGAGATCAGAGTGGAGATTGGATGTGAACCAATTGAAGTCCTTGAGTACACTTGGGAGCCAAAAAGGGAGGCTATGCTATCTATAGCACCCCACTCAACAACAATGGAGTTAGAGTTCGAGAGAGAGTGAGAGTGAGAGATGGAAGAAGGAGCTTGAGGTTTGTCACAATTGGAGAAAAGAGGGCTTAGGGTTTTGAATTTCAAGGGAGAAGAAGAAAGATGGAGATTTGGGAGGAAGATTGGGAGGATTTTTTAGGGAGATTGAAGGTGTGAATGAGAGAGAGATGGCGCGGGCTAGGATTTGAGAGAGAGGTGGTGAGCGTGAGAAAAGAAGAGAAAGAGATGAGGCTAAAAGCATGAGGTTAACCATTTTAGATCTGAATTTCAAATGATCAATGGTGTGACCAGCGGAGTCACGACCGTGACCATCGTTTGTGGGCGAAATGGAAAAACTGGGCTTTGTTGGTCACAAGCACGACTTTGGTAGGTCACAGCCGTGACCTTTGTCTGGATTTCTAGGGAAAAGCACATCACGGGCGTTCCTCAGAAATTTCAAAAATCAACTCTAGGGTCCTTATGGGTGTGACCTGCTCAGGTCACGACCATGAGGTCGTTCGGACCAAAATGTGTGAAGGCTTTTTTGAAAGGGATCACAAACGTGATCTAGAGAAGTCACGACCGTGACGTTCAGGAAATAAAAACGCAAAAGCCCACCGGGTTACAGGCCTGACCAAGGGGGTCTCAACTGTGAGGCCCTTCTGTCTAGCTAATCTTTGGGCCAAACAACTCCAAAATTTGCTAACTTTTTCATCAAACTCCTCATTAGCATAATGGCTCCTTTTTCTTTAAGGGCATATGATTAAGCTAGTTAAGGTTAGGTAAGAAGAGCAGTAAAGATAGGTAAATGTCACATCACCTATTTTTTATTTTTAAATAAATTTTAGAAGTTCAATATAGAATTTTAAATACATTATTTAAAAGTAAGTCATATTTTTTTGGATGGTAAGGTAAAATTAAGTTCGGTGTACAATGAATAGATGACTAGTCCACTCCAAATGCAAATATTTTGCCCACTTAAATATGTATATGCATGCATCCCAAACACATAAGTAATGCACACTAAAAAAATACCAATGCGCACAAAAATGGCTGGAAAATTTCATATGGGGACCCTGAACCATTGTGAAGTTCATATGGTGACCCGATCTTTAGCTTTATTCACATGGTACCCTTAAGCTTAGGAAGAACTCCACGAAGCGACACAAATGTTTAGTGGATGAGTGAGCCCAATACAGGGTTCACGGCGGGGAGGCGAGAGGGAGGATGAATTTGGGTGCCGCCTTGGTGTGTAGTTCTCGAATTACAGTGACGACGGGCAGGGCCCACATTGGGGAGGGTCCGATTTCGACGTCCTACGACCTTATGTGGGTTTTTGGAAAATGAACAGAAGTTAATCTTATGGCATCAACAAGCTTTCTGATCTTAGAGCCTTTCACAAGGAGATTACACCAAATTGTTTTAGTTTTTTTATTTTTCTTTCAAGTCCCCCCCTGGTTCTATTGTTGGAAGCTATCTTCATGTCCAACGAATAAGAGACTAGAACATAGCAAAGGAAAAGGGGGTACGTGTTGAGGGGTTTGGGGATAACGATTGTTTAATTAAAAATTAAGTATTTGTGTCATTTAAAAGGGTTTTACATAAGTTTAGGGTACCGTGTGAACAAAATTAAAGGCAGGGTCATCGCATGGAATTTGCAAATGATCAGGGCCACCATATGAAATTTCCCGAAAATGTATGATAGTTTGTACAGTAAGAACTTACTTAAATATCCTTCATTAAAATCAATTTTTGATGTCTCTTTCAATAAATATTAAGGGTAAATAATAAAAATAATAATCAATATGTTATTATAGTTGTAATGTGATAGATAATATTTAGAGAGAGTATTTTTCTTCGGTTTTTGAGAAAGGTTGAGACTTATCAATTATAATAGTTGAAAAAAGTTTTCTACTATAGTGTGTGTGTGTGTGTGTATATATATATATATATATATGATAATTGGATTCTAATAATCCCTACTTTCAATTAATCGAATGATCATGATTTCACTTTCAGATTCTACATTCAAAAATAAAATTGGATTGTAGTGGGATATTTTCAAGGGAATCATAGATTTTGTGTTGCATTTGATTCAAAACTTAGTATAACACTTTATAATGATTTTTAATGAATTTACAGTGTTTCTCCCAAATTTTTTTCAATTTTTTACGATTTTTTCACTTTTATTATTTTTAAAAAATCATAATAATTATTCGGAGTCTCAAAAAAATAATTTTAAAAATGTTTTAGAAACTACAATTCATTAACTTTCTAGGGACAGGAACGAAAAAAACAAAAACAATATAGTGTAGAAATGAAAAAAATAAGAAGAATGTGGAGGTGGATTTGGTACCACTACAATCCAATTTTTTTTTTTTTTGGATCACCAGAATACAAAGTGAAAGTACGGTCCACCATTGTCCAATTGGTGAAAGTAAGGATTATTAGAATCCAATTATCATATATATATATATATATATATATATATATATATATATATATATATATATATATATATATATATATTGGATAGTGTGGACCAGTATTGGCTTTTGTATGCGGTGGATCAACTTTCATTTTGGATTCGTGACCAAAATTTCAAAAAATTGTATTTGAATGGACATGCCACCGAGTCGAGGCGGTGACTCGTCGGAGATCCGGCGTGGATGTCTGAGCTCAATTTTTTTGCCACGCCATCACATGCCTATGTTATTTTAACTTATTTTTTCATTGCAAGTCGATTTCCCTTTTCCTTTCTTTCTCTTGCTGTCTCTCTCTAACTCTCGATTCTCTTTCTCCTTCTTTCTTTCGCCCACTTCTAATTTCAATTTCCTTTTCCTTTCTTTCTCTTGCTGTCTCTCTAACTCTCTGATTGCAAACTCCCAAATCTGACCAAAGATATTTGACTGATTGATACTCTCAAATGTAGCTACATCCCCAAACTGATTTCTGCTTATTTCCTGTAGCTTCTCTCTCTCTCTCTCTCTCTCTCTTTGTTTTGATTTCTGTTTTCGGTTGGTTTGTGATCGTTTCTATGGTGGACCGTGAATTTCAGGATTGATGTGTGTTGCTGGAGTATTTGCTTGGAACTTTGGATAATTGAATTGCTTTGTTGGATGACATGCGAAATTTTGGGGTCTTTCTTTGGTGTAATCCAGTGGAGCATTTTTGTGTTCTTTTAATCATTTAGGCTTGGAATTTTATGGTGCACGGGAAGTAGCATTGATCCAGTCTTTGTTTTGAATTTTGATGATAAATGATGATGGTGGTTGAATAAGACACAGTGATTAACTACGGGTAGGATTAGATTTTAACTATGGTGGGATTAGAATTTTCTGCAAATATTCCTGCAATTTGGAGTTGTGAACATTGATTTGGCATCATGTGATTCATCATGATTGCATTGTTTTTATTAATAGTTTTTTTGGGTTTTTCTTTTTAGAAAAGGGCCTATATTTCAAGTAATTAGTCCACAGAGCTCTTTTGCAAATTAGCTTTGCTGCTCCCTGCTTTGGTTTGAGTTATATCCTTACCAGTTTGGGAACCTTTAATCAGGTATAGGTGTACATCAGGCCATCAGGTTTGGGGGATGTAGCTACATTTGGGAGTATCAATCAGTCAAATATCTTTGGTCAGATTTGAGGAGTTTGCAAGAGAATCAGAGAGTTGGAGAGAGACAGGCAAGAGAAAGAAAGGAAAAGGGGAAATTGAAATTAGAAGTGGGTAGAAAAGAAAGAAGGAGAAAGAGAATCAGAGAGTTAGAGAGAGACAAGCAAGAGAAAGAAAGGAAAAGGGGAAATCTGACCTGGCAATGAAAAAAATAAGTTAAAATAACATAGACATGTGCTAAGCTGATGACGTGGCAAAAAAAATTGAGCTCCGACATCCACGTCAGATCTCCGACGAGTCACCGCCCCTCGACTCGGTGGTGGTCTACTCAAATACAATTTTTTGAAATTTTGGTCCACCAGAATCCAAAATGAAAGTTCAGTCCACCGGCATACAAAAGCCAATACTTCGGTCCACCAGAATCCAATTTTCCTATATATATATATATATATATATATATATATATGGGAACTGATCATATGAGCATGATTCTTTGGTGAGCATGGTTGGATATTTAGCGGACATCACGTGGTATTTTTGTGGACATCAAATATTGTTTTCGCGGACATCAAGTATATATATGCAAATGGAATATAAAGATTTTGCTTGGCGGACATCAAATATTGATATCCAACCTTTATACTATATTGTCCACGAAAACAATACTTAATGTCCACCTATCATAATTGATGTCCACGAAAATAATACTTGATATCCACCAGAAATATTACCATGCTCACAAAAGGTCAATGCTCATATGATCAGTTCCATATATATGTGTGTGTGTGTGTGTGTGTGTGTGTGTGTGTGGAGAGAGAGAGAATAGAACCCTTTTAACTATCATTGTTGAATCCTTTTTGCATATCAAATTTGCAGGTTTACTACAAAGTACTCAAATGGCCACTACCATCTAACATTTGCTACTGTGAAGGTAAAATGAAATGTTGTAACAACTCATTTTTAAGTGTATTTTTTCTAGCAGAGTAAAAATCTAACATACCTTTCTAATATGATAGGGAGCAGGACACACTGCACCAGAGTATAAATATCGAGAGTGCTTTGATATGTTTACAAGATGGATGGGGATGCAACCTCTTTAAATAACACCACATGTTATTTTTTTATTTATAATAATTAACTTGTTTCTTATGAGTGTTGTGATGATAGATTAATCATGTTCTTTGGATTGATTAAAATCAGATTTGGATGGATTGGATTGGATTGGATTGGATTGGATTGGATTGGATAAGTTATGAGTTGTGTTTTTAGAGAGGACACTTTTTTAGAAAATTGTGTAAGGTTTGATAAGTTTGGATTAGATTCGATTCGATAGGCTTGTATAACATATGCAAAGAACATAGCCTTAGTAGCAATTCAAATTGTTACTTGAATATAAATATGATTTAATTTACTGAATATAAATATTATTATATGTTCTTGTTTTCTTTTTAGAAATTCACTGTTGTTTTGGTGACCACTAAATTAAGGTTAAGTAATAATTTCATGATTCGTTTACATAATATATTCATTTGATAAAGGTGAAAATATTAACTAACCTAACATGTGTGTATACTATAATTATACTAACTTGTTAGTTTATATAATTGTACAAAGTAAAATAAGTGTAGAAACATAGAGGTTCACTATGCTTGTTTGTAGGTTTTTAATTTCTTTTCATTTTTTAATATATTTGTGGCTATGATATGATACTTATTGCACTAGGTGATCATCAACATAAATGATAATGAGCATGTACGTATATGGTAATGAATGTCACATTATAAGAGAAATTAACTTTATGATATACGGTGATAAACATTATGATCAAGAGAATTAACATTATGTTATATAAGATGAGAAAGTGAGAAATTAACATCATGATATATAGTGATGAACATCACGGTATAAAAAGGATTTGCAGTTTGGTTGAATCCAGCTTTTGGTGACCATCCTTAATTTATCATTTCTTGTCGCCTTTGCCTTATCATTTCTAACCTTTCCAGTTCAAGATGTTAAAATTGGCTACTTTATGTGGTGCTTTAAAAAAAATTTGTATGCTTGAAGTTGTTAAGTTTGTAGTAGGTGTATTTGTGAGTTTTTCCCATTCGTTAATCTCGATTGGTAATTTTTCTTATTATCTTCGGACTTGAGAGTGTGCCTTCTGAGAAGTTTGTAACTTGTGCTTTGGTGTTTGGTGGATCCTGTTGGGTTGGTAAATCCATAGAGAATGATATGATGAAGTTGCTGGAGCATCCTTTTATTTTCATCTTTTATAGTATTTGTTGAGCATATGATGAGGTTGTTGAGCAAGACACAAGTTAAAACCATCATGAGTTCATTGTGATCATTACCTTAGAATCTCAAGGCTCTAGTCTGCTTTCCAAATGAGTTGGAACAAATTATTGCTAAACCTTTGCAAATTCAATACTGATGGAGTCGAGTTCATTCGCTTCTTGCAAGCCCACAAATTATACTGATTGCCCTAGTTAATCTCTACTTAGGCCCTGTTCTTTTCTGCGGTTGGCAAACTGTGGTACCACAGCATACCGCAGTTTGCCACAACTCACCACCTTTACCACAAATCATTACTTTTCTCTCTCATCACTTTTCTCTTCTACTTTTTATATTCTCTCTCCTCACCTACCCCACATACCAATAACCTACCACAATTCCATCACACCTCACCACACCATACCGCATAATGCCGCATAAAGAAACAGGGCCTTAGTCATAGACTCACAACAACTTAGTTATAATGCTGCATCGATTTACTTTGGAAAGTTGGATTTGAATAAATCCTTATTTACTGTCTCATTCAAAACTAATGATCTCTACCTTATAAATGTACTTCAATAGTTTCTACTTTGCAAATGTAATGGTTCCATGACATAGCAATGTAATACTGGATAAAATCGATTTGACCTTTTATTTTGGGTCATTTGGGTTAACGGCCATCATTCAACAACAACAACAACAACAACCTCCCAGATGACACGTTTGAGCGCAGTCTGGGGGATCTTAAAATAGGCAGTCTTACCCTATGAAAAAAAATTTATTGAGAGACTGATTCCGACGAATCCGAAGGAAAAATAGAGGGGACGCTTGTTAAGGGCCATCATTGTTTTTGCAAAATCAAATCCAGAACAAGAATTTCGAAACCCAAAAAATTAGCATTTTAATTTAATCATATATATATCACGCTAGGCCTGGGCAACAAGTCGGGCCCAGTTTGGGCCCACCATAAATGAGCCAGTGTTTTGAACAGGCCTTAACATAACACTCCTTATTCATGGGCTAGTTAATTTAATTCATTGTAATTATATTCTGAGCATTATTGGAGTCCCAGCGCCTTGTAATTATATTCTAGTTATAGTCTTAAATTGTTTTTGTGAGCTGTTTATATAAAACTATTCCCTCTACTCCATTCAAACTGTCGTTTTTGAAAATTGTGTCGTCAAATATTGTAAAGTTTGACAATAATTTCTCAATATATACAGTGACTTGCTATATGAAATTACTATCATTAGATTTATAACGAAAAATATTATCCTAAAATTATAATATTGTTATTGTTAACACGATATTATATAAAGAAAATTATCAATCAAAAATTAAATGACAGTGAAGGTCGTAATAATCAAATAAATGATAATTAATATGGAACTGAACAAGTAGATGAAAAAACATCAAAATTCATTGAAGATTTCAATCTGTTTTCCATATCACTACCAGAGTCACATTTTTATGATTATCATGTACTGTACAATATAGTTAATCCTAAATTTATGCAGTTCAACATTAAATTATGCTAGTACTAGTGTACTACCTCCGTCCCTTTTTAAGTGTCATACAAACTTTGTAAAACCAATGTGCCTTGGTGAATAGAGTGAAAAAATTATGTATGGACAAGTATACACCCTCATTAAGGGAAAGAGAAAAATAAAGGTAAATTTTAAAAAGTAAAATAATAATCACATTCATTAATTAAGGGTAATATGGATATTTTAATTATTGAAAATGTAAAATTGACAAATAAAAAGAGACAAGATAGTTAAAAAAAATTAACACTCATTAAGGGACGGAGGGACTAGTTGTCAAACCTCATAATATCAAAAGCCATACATACAAACACAAATCAAAGGGGGTTATAAATTAATTTAGGGTCATAATTATTAAATTAAAATGTCAGATGGAAACTTCCCTGTTCTTTTCTGCGGTTGGCAAACTGCGGTGCCACAGTCTACCGCATTTTGCCACAACGCACCACATTTTACCGCAAATCATTACTTTTCTCTCTCACAATTCCAATAACCTACCACAATTCCACCACACCTCACCACATCATTCCGCAAAATACCGCATAAAAGAACAGGGCCTATAATTTTTACTGCCTTTTATTTTTTGTAAAATTGTATTCAATCATTAATTAATTGGGTTATTGACCATGAAGGATGACCCAAAATGTAAATTGACTTGGAGGACATGAAGAGCATGACATCCTAATTTATGTGAGAGAAGGAATCCAACGTTGCTAACATGGCATGCCAAGTGGATTATCTTTTTTTTTCCAGTTATTCTATCCATCTCTCTTTGATTCACGCATAAGATATCTACAAAGCGATTTATGATTTACCTTTGACGATATCCATGAATATTTACAAACACGAAATCATGGTTCGCCTTATAAGACACCCCCTACTCACATTTTCTCTCTCTTCGAACCCCCACCTCCCACCTCATACTCCCTACCTTATTATGTTAGATTTCTTAATTATATTAAATTTGAAAAATCTTATTGGAGTGGTAGCTCGTCAAGCTTGGTCTTCGTTTATATTCCTAATTTGTTGTGCCTCGTGCGAAGCACCATGGCAGAAAGGCTAAGAATTGCTTGAAGCGTCTCCCTTAAAGGGAGGAGAATGATGTGAGAAGATGGATTCACTAGGGTTAAAGAGTTGTCATAATGAGAGTTTTGAAAGTGATATTCTTCTTATCATCTTATGTAATTTAGTCTGATGGTGTAGATTTGTATGTCTCTTATTCATCTCTTAAGAGAGTAGAAATCTATTATTCTACTCTGACCTTCATAATGGATTATTTTTCTCGCTATTGTCGCCCATAGTTTTTCTATCAGTTCTTGGATTTCCCACCTAAATATGATCTCTTTTATTTCAGTTTTTCTTGTATTATTGTTCTTCATGTCTAAAACATTTTCTATGTTATCTATTTCTGTTACAAGTATGCTCTAGTGATGTTTTTCTTCCCAACACAAAATTTTCCTCAAAGCCATTTGATAATTGTTGGGGAGATCCAAGGCGGCAACCCACTTCAACCAAGGCTCATGGTAAACAAGTTAAGTGAGGTTCCATCTTAAAACCAATTAGTGTTAAGAAGAGTAGCCCACTTGACTTATATACCATGTGCTTTCTCTTTACTTTTTCGATGTGGGATATTTACTCATGGGTGAATCCCAACAACCTCCCCCTTCACACATGAGTCTCTCCCCCTTGATCAGAAACTTCTTTTGCCCAAAGTTTCAAGTCACCATCAAGAGCCCATCATAGCCGCACCTTACTCTACAGAGTCGCACCCTACTCCACCTGAGTCTCATGCCACCACTCTGTCTCAAGAGTCCCAGCCGCACCTTATTCTATAGAGCCGCACCCTACTCCATCCGAGTCTCATGCTACCACTCTGAGCATTCAAGAGACCCAGCCGAGCACGCGCTATGGTCCCTGCTCCTGTCCACGGTGATCTTCCCGCACCTTGCCTGCACCCAGCCGAACGAACAATCGGCTCTGATACCACTTGTTGGGGAGATCCAAGGCGGCAACCCACTTCAACTAAGGCACATGGTACACAAGTTAAGTGAGGTTCAATCTTAAAACCAATTGGTTTTAAGAGGATTAGCCCACTTGACTTATATACCATGTGTTTTCTCTTTATTTTTTCGATGTTGGACATTTACTCATGGGTGAATCCCGACAATAATAATAAGTGAAATGTATGAATATGTATCGCATGCATTTACTATTGACAACAAATGGAGTCGTGCGCTATATTTGTGTTGTAACTTGTACGTGTCTATAAACATGTACCATCCATGAATATGCAGTACATGTAGCTTTATTATATTCACGTGTCAGTTTCATTTTGTGCTGTGTGTTTTTTTTTTTTTTTTTTGCTTTCTTTTCTTTATTCCAAATGGCAAACACCAATCAAATAAAACAGGGGGTTGCAAATTTTCAGCCAACAGAAACTCCAAATACAGTCAAATATAAGACATCTTACGACCTAATGAATCTTAAGCATTATTTTATGACGTTGATCTGTTATGACATTATGACAGCAGATGTACGAACATATTCTCAAGTGACTAACTCCAATGAATGGAATAATAATTCCAAAAAAAAAAGACACAACTTGCAGGTTTGCTTATAAAATAATTGTTTTTAAGACATTGAGATTATAGTAAGTCGAATCTAATAAATAAATTGTGAAATGAAATTATTGGATTACAGTGCACCATTATCAAGTAGACTTCAATCGGTCTAACATTTCACAATTTGGAGTTTAGTACACCATAGTATGACATATTGGATTGCAGTAACCCAAACATTTCAATCATTAAATTATGATACATCAAACTATGAGAATCCACTGAGTTGGTTTCACCCAACTCGGTGGCGATGCACTGTAATCTAATAATTTCACAATTTAGTTTACTGTGATACAATATTAAAGTTCAGTTTAGCACAATCTCCGAATGTTAAAGTGCAACACATGATCCAATTTTCCTTTTTTATGATTATATAGAGGGAAGTTTGGGTCATTTAAATTAGGCTCTTATCTCAAAGATGTATCAATTAGATTTACTAATCCAAGGGGAGGAGGAAATTTAAGTGTCGTTCTTTGGGCTTGTAAAGATTTTACTTACTTTACCTACCTTTACTTACATATTCTCATACTGCAAGCGCTTGGATGGTGAGCCCGGGAGCATAATGCTCCCGTGCACCAAGCTCCCCATTTTATTTTTATTTTTTTGGGTACTACAATGCTCATAAACTTAAATTATAATTATACTCATAAACTAGTATATGAATGCTCATAAACTAATAGAAGAATGTCTATAACCAGTAACTGGACGAAGGGAGTATGTATTTTTGAGCCACTTTTTTTTTTCTTGAGTACAACAGGTGCCTTCAATTCATAACATTCACTTAAAAAATTATGAACATTGTGGTATATCTTTTTGAACATTTATCTACTAGTTTATGGACATTCGTGTTAGAAGTTATAAACATTCATCTACTAGTTTATGAGCATTAATTCGTTAGTGGTTTATGAGCATCGTATTTTAGGTTTATGAGCAATCATGTATTAGTTTATGAGCATTAGGGTTTAGGGCATTATGGTAAAAGTGTATGAGCATTCTCGTATAGATTTATGATCGAGTATCCACATTACAAATTATGAACATTGTATAAGATATATTATTAGCAAAACTATAGGGTCGGGGTTATGAACATTCTATTTATAAGGTTGTGAGTATTCTTGTCTAGGTTAAGATAAAAATAAGAAAAAAACCGTCAAAATGTTGCATTGAAAACATAAAAGGCAAACTGAACAATTTTTTGAAAAGTTTGGAGTATTTAACAATATATAATATAAAAAAAATCTACAACGAATATTACTCAAGCAATAAGGGCTTTTAAAGGGTATGCTCGAAGTTTCCATCTCGAGTTTGCTCAGAAGCATTCTGCCCTGGGATAATCAGACTTGTCTACTTACGTGGAGTTGTGGGGTCTTCATGTGATTTGGGATTATCGAATATATTTCAAGATTGTTTTGATTTCACCTCAACTATATATGTTTATATACTTATAAAGAGGCGGTAATCAAGTAATAACTACTCCCATCATTCACCTTTACCATCAAAGGTTCACATCTTAGTAAAAATAAAAAAATTTCATTAGGTGAAAATTGTGTGATTAATGAGTTGCATTTGTTCTGGGCTGTTTGATACCTTTCCTACCCATTTGAGCAAGCTTATTGGCAATTTCTGTTAAAGCAGAGGCCTGGGTTAAATTCAACTATAGTCAAAAAAGAAAATTGTTTATATACTTGTGCATTGCAATGTGATCCATCCTACTATTATAGTTTGGTAAAAAAAAACACGAGTAAAAAATAGTTGGGTAAAAGTTAAATTTTTGTAATTTTTAGTAAATTTTGATAACTTTAGGCAAATTTATGTCCATATATCAAAATTAAACTTTTTTTATTTTTTAAAGTTTGATAATTTTTGGTAAATTTTGGTAAATTTTGATAAATTTAAATAAAAACTGACAAATTTAAATAAATTTGAATTACCCATGAATTTGACATGCCCTAACAGTTAGTTTTGGACTTTGGTATTGTAAAGGGATAAACATTGAACTAGGAAGGGCAAGTCTGTGGACATTAATTTTTGAGGTGTTATGTCATCAAATAAATGCAAGGTGGAAGTGGAACCAAGATCGATAAAACTTGTTTTGTTTGCATCTTTGCATTTCTTATATTCATCCTAAACAATTCATTATATCAAAAGAAAGTTTATTGCCTGTAAGGATCCCCATGATGTTGATTGTTGCAATGTGAAAGTCTGAAAGACTATACATGACTGGGTGGCTATAGAGGCCATTTGAAACATATAAATTAGTGAAGGATATTTGATACTAAATATTTGATAGCGGTATTTGACCAATTAGAGGTAAAGTAACCAGGCAAGGGAGATTTCTTTTTCTTTTGAGATGGAAGATTTTTTATAGGATGCCTTGTTCTGCTTTTCTGTCAAAGTAACGTAATTATTATTTGGGTGATGATAGGAGTCTTGTTCTAAAACATTTTCTATGTGTCTTATCTTTTCTTAAATTAGTATTTTTTTAATGATTTTTTACACCAATTTTTTTAATAATAGTATTAATTGTTAATTATAAGAAGTTTTGGCTATGTTGACCTCAATAAGCACAAATTATACCTTAATCGAATCAACCTCGTTCGTCAGGCTTATTGTAGGTATTTTTAAAAAATATAAAAGATAATTAATAAAAATATAAATTCATGCAATTTATATGTAATATTATAATTATAGAAATTATATCATCTTATCTCAACTTAATATATAATAATATCATTTTTGTATTTTATTTTTCTTTAAAAAATAATCTATAAATTAAACCAATCAAAATAGGGGGAGAATCGAAGTAATATTTTTATATATTAATAACTTATTCTCTCAAACTAATAGGGCATTGTATTAAGGGTAGGCTTACAAAAAGCCTCTAAACATACAAATATACTGTGGCTTTATTCTTTTGTCAGGTTAAATCTAACTATCCTAAATTATCCTAACTTATCATAACATAACACTATTCTCCAAAAAAAACACAAACTTTAAAAATACAATTCCCAAAACAAAAACATTCTAATTTATCCTAATTTATCATAATCTAACTATCCTAACTTGAAAATAACTCGTGGAAACAATAAGGCCACAATAAATTCTCATCATAAAGTTTGTGGCCATCAAAATTTAAATTATGACAAAGACAATAGTCCTTACTCCTTAACACACAGGCAAAGGGGAAATGGAAGTAATATGTGATATATGAAGTTTACAACTTGTGTTTGCTTTTGACATTTCTGACGTTTTCTTCCAATAAAAAAAGAAAAAGAAAAGGATAATGGAGAAATTGAAGTCATTTTACAACAGCTCACTGAAAAGCCCAATAATAATTTAGAGAAGCATAATACATTAATACTTCCACCCCCTTTGGAAGGAAATTTCCAAAAACTGTGGGCTTCATTCTGTGGGCTATAATAATAGTATCCACAAAATAAGTTTTTTTTTTTATTTTACAAATTAGATTCTGTGGTTCACAAACTCACTTATGCATTTGATTTTAAATTATCTGCACCATATTAACCAAGCAGTCAACCCCGGGGATATTACAGGAGTTGTTCACTGCTCCTCCATTCCATATTAATAGTTGTCTTTGAAAATTGTATAATCATAAATTAAAAATTTTGAACATAAATTTCTTAATATATACAACGACTTGTTCTATAAAATTACTATCATTATATTCGTAACAGAAAATATTATCTTAAAAGTATAATGTAATTGTTAATAAAATATAATATTATATAAGAAATTATAAATCAAAAAATAACATTAGAAACCCTGATAATCAATAAAATGACAATTAATATGGAACTGAGGGGATAATCAAATAATCTTGCCATTTATCTGACTTGTATAGCAAGGGGGAAAAAAGAAAAAAAATGAACAAAAATTGTGAAGTAAGAATAGTACGTGTTGTGTTTGTTTGTATTATCCTTTTGTTTTATTCTAACTAATAGTCCGTCCTCCTTTTAATCAATAATTAACTACAATAATTCTGTATTCTCTTTCGTCCACCTCTTTTCTTTTATTTTGTGGGATTCATTTTGTATGAATAAAGTAGGTCGTGACGCAATACATACTCAAATTTAGAATATAATGCACAATTATTAGTTTGAAATGAGAATGGTGTGTGTATATATATCACTATCAGTATCACCCCTTTGATCAATAATTCACAAAATTAGATTATTTTGGGCGACGATATTCATTGCATGCATATGACCTCTAATAGATTTTGAATTAATAGTCCGGCATTTCAGTTCACATAAAAACAAATAAAAATAATATGATATGATGTTTATAACAGGAGTAATAACAACACGAACCAATTTCTCTAAGGGTGCGTTTGGTTGGTCAATAACTCTGGGAAATGGTCAATTTTTCTGAGCTGACTTATTTTCCCTATGTTTAGGTGTGGGTTGACCTTGAGAAAAATTTCACGATGGGCCCACCACTTTCTCCATTTTCCTAGGGAAATTTTTCGTTAGAGGAAACTAAGGGAAATTTTTCCTAGAAAAATATTTCCCATGGAAAACTTTTCTCTGGGATTTTTACCAAACGCTCTCTAAATGATAAGAAGGGAAATCTTTCCCATGGGAAATCTTTCCCATAGGAAATTTTTCCCCGGAAAAATTTCTCTAGGATTTTTACCAACCGCTCTCTAAATGATAAGTAGCTCCAATTCGTTTAGGCAAGTCTCATGTTTGAATGTGCAACTATTTCCATTAGGAAACCTATCCATCATATCTAAGTGCGTGACCGGAGTTTAAAGGAAACCTAAGAGACACAATCAAGAAATTAGAATGGCATCAAGGAAAGACTAAATATAGATTAAGGAGACACAAGTTTACACGGACATCTAGGAGGGAAAAACTTACGGACGACACAAGAGAAATAATTCACCAGTAAAAATGAGATATAACAAGAGGAAGATTATAAACTTATCGTAGACTCTCGCAACCTGTATATGAATATAGGTGAAGATGTTTTTCATACCAGTGTATAAGGCTTGATTGATTCTTGTTCTTATCCATCTTACAGCCAAGTGCTTTATAGTATAAATATTAAAACCATAGCAGTTACAAAGTCATTGAAACAATTAAATTAAATGAGCAATCATTATGTACTCAAGTAACCACCACAAAAGAAACACACACAGTATATAGCTCTTGTTTTAATCTTCCTTAAACCCTGTAAGGATAAATTCAAATTTGCATTTAAGCATATGCAACAATAGTTATTGGTGTATAGTTATGGTCATTTTATGTTAAGTGACCACCTTAACATAACATTAATTTTGGACCATTGAACTCAACAATCTCTACTTTGGGCTAAAATTCATCCAACACCGTTGAGGAACTCTGGAGGGTTAAGCCCTGTAAGGATAAATTCAAATTTGCAATGGAAGAAAGTCTAAACAACCTTTGGACTCATAAGGACCTGTCATGGTAGAACCTTGTAGAAGGTATAGACTACCTTGTCTGAGACCCTTTTGTAGAACGATTATCTCGCATCACCTATAGGAATCCACTTTGAGAGGGAAAGTTGCACCCTTTTGATTCTAGAACGCTCAAGGAGATGGTACTATGATTTAAATGAGGAATGTGGCGAACATCTAACAATATTTTAATGGTGTCATCATGAGTCTATACCTTAATAATATCAATTCCCAAAACGCTACAAAGACCATTATTTTCCATATAAACTGTGCTAGGCTAAACGGGATCCTATGTTGAATATAAATCCTTATTAGGACACATATGATAAGAACAACCAGAATCAAGGACCCAATCAGGAAAATTAGCATTGTTCTTAACTATCAGAAAACGGAAACAAAAAATCATTAGTATCTTCAGCAAACACAACTATAGAATTTTCTTTTTTAGCTTTTGACAGTCGGTAATATCATGACCAGGGTTCCTACAATAGTTACAAAAAATTTTGTTTTTCGACCTTCAAAGTTGGTTTTATTTTCCCTTACAAACAAACCCTCGTCATTAGATTTATCATCAAGGTCAAATCTTTCTTTGGACATTAGAATAACTTTAACATATTCAAAGGACAAAGTCATCTTTATTGTTAAGCAATATGTCCTTGAGGTTTTGTAGGATTCAGGTAAAGAGACAACCAACAATATAGTCTTATCTCCATCCTTAATTTCTACATTGAAACTCTCCAAGTCAATTATAATAGAATTAAAGTTACTCAAGTGTTGTTGAATAGAGTACCTTCAGAAATCCTGTAGGAGTAAAGTTTTGTCTTTAACTTGACTTTGTTGGCAATGTTCCTTGACATGTAGAGTTCTTCCAGTCGGTTCCAAAGATCCACTAGGTTCTCTTTGTTAAGTACTTCTGTATGAACATTAAGATCGAGTGAGACATAGTTGAATACCTGAAAGAGATTTTAACTCCAATTCTCACCATTTCGCATCATTTATGGGTCCACGCAACTTTTTCTTTTCAGTCTCTTATTCTTTAATAGTCATCTTTTTGGGTTTTAATTTTGGCTCATTTGAGCCATATTTAGGCCCTTTTTACTTAGTCTTTAGCTTGATTTCCCCGCCAATAACCATACTTATTACGTGTTTCCTTCATTTTGTAGGATCGAAGTAAGAAACCTAAAGAACCCGCAAAAAGGATGTAATCCGTGAAGAAAAGGGTCGACCATATGATTCAAAGTTAGACGCTAAGATCGTGGAAGAAACCGAAGCCGAAAGAAGCTAAGGGGGCCAAGGAGTTGAAGGAAAAAGAAAGGGACACGATCATGCTATCACACAACACAATCGTGCGCTCCCCTGCCCCCCCCCCCAACGAAACACAAAAGATGATGGCCAAAGCAAAGGCAAAAGCGGCACGATCTACCGTGCGATTGTGCGCCCCTACTCTCAAATTTCACCCTATCATTTCACATCTCACCATACTTTTTACAATTTTATCGCACTGCACCATTTTTGCATCTTAACGACCTTACAAAAGAACAGGGCCTTATCAGGTAAAGTAAGGTAAGTAAGCAAAGTAGTGGAAGTGAGTAAATGTCAAATCACATGTTCCTTTTTTTTATGGTTTTTGGTTCAAATTAATACGAAGTCGGAGGCCATTGGCTGAAAATAATCTAAACTCACTTTTTGGCTGAAAATAATCCAAACTCTTAACCTATTTACTCATACTAAACCGAAATCGATTTCCGGCGTCGTAATGTTGACTGGTCAGCTTATGTAGACTCCAGTCAACATAAATTCAAAATCAAAATCAATTAAACAACCACATGTTCAGGCTGCCCAATTAGTATTCTGACACCCGAAATCGCTTTCGGTTTAGTTCGAGTAAATATGTTAAAAGTTTGGATTATTTTCAGCCAAAAAGTGAGTTTGAATTATTTTCAGCCAGTGACTTCTGACTTCGGATTATTTTGAGCCAAAACCCCCTTTTTTTATGAATTGAATTAAGAATTTTACATATAAATTACCTAAAAATATAACATTATCTTTTTGAATGATAAGCTAGCATAAGGAAAAATAAAATAACAAAAGATAAAATTTTACTTATCCTCAAAACAGACAGGTTTAAATTGAAAATCTCATTTTTATTTATCCATGACAACAACAGGGGGTCCCAAACAGCACTAACGTGGATTGTAGAGACGTCACGTATGGATTCCTCGCCATTCAGTGGACCCTACCTTACACACTCCGCCATGATTCATTGTTGGTCCCTTTTTTTTAAACAGAGGGATATTTTTTTTCCTACACTAAAAGATTTTTATAATACAAATATTATCTCAATCAAAATTCTAGTTAATTTTTTAATTATTAGTTGAATGTTTATTGTCACTAATTTGATTAAGATAAATTCCATCGTTAAAAAAATTTATATGTCCATATATATAATTAATTATTGCAACAAATTATTCTATCAAAAATATTAATCTTAATTTTTTAAGATAGAATTAATTATATATTATATTTTTGAACTATGTTAGTTAAAAAATTTCAATTATAATAGAATATCCTTAAAAAATATTAAATTTTGTAAATAAATTATCTCCATGAACGTGTGTCATTGCTTATTACAACATGTCACTTTGATCAATATATATTAATTTTGACTTTTAAAAGCTGAAATATATTTTTTAACTACCATACTTTAAAAAATTGAAACATTAAATGGCATATCTAATAAAATATTTGACAAATTTAAAAATTTATTCCCTCCGTTCCAAATTTATTGTCATTTTAACTAAATTTGACCGTTAATTATTTATAAATTGCACTTAGTTATAATATAAATTACATCCATTATAATTTTTACAAAATTATCTTTCTAATGACAGTAATTTCATATTGTAACTCATTATAATGTGTGAGTAATTAACAGTCAAAATTTAGTAAAAGTGACAATTAATTTGAAATGGTAATAATAAAATTGATAAAAAAAACGCCACTAAATTCATTTAACTCTCCAAAAAATTATCCAAGAAGATGCACTAACAAAAAGGCAATGGTCCAGTGGAATCTAATTAATGAAAAATAATCTTTGGTGTTTGAAATGACAAAAATACCCCTGAATCTCCAATTATAAATGGGAAAGGCAATTGATGAGCATTCACAAATCAGAGGTATCTTCGTGTTCACTTCGGGCAGTCCGGTTTGCTTAATTTATTTTGTTTATTCCGCCAAGTAGTGTTTGTTTAGAGAGAGAGAGAGGATGTTGGCAGTATTCAGCAGCTCAGTGGTGTCTCCGCCGGAGGAGCTGGTGGCCGCCGGAAGTCGGTCGCCGTCGCCCAAAACGTCGGCGCAGGAGCTCGTCCGCCGCTTCGTCGCCGGAAACCCCTCCGCCTTGTCTGTCCAGGCCGGTGATTCCGCCCATTTGGCCTACACCCACGACGGCCAATCCCTTCTCCGCCCCAGGTATAAATTCAACTATTTCAACTTATCAATTATACACAAAATAATCTTTGATCATATTGTAAAATATTTGACGAATTTGTATTTTAAAGAGAAAATTGACTTGCATAGTTTATTAAGTATGAAGATAATAAATATTACGACATGGAGAATAATTAAAATGAAAAATATTGTAGATTGGGGAACAGAGGAAGTACTGATTAACGAGGTACCAAATACTTGGGGAGGAAGATAGAATGTAATTGGTATTACCCTTGAATGGAGATGACTCACTTTTATTATCATACTGGTAATTTTAAAATGTTAATTGTCTATTGCATGCCCTCTATGAAGACAAATATTTTTTTTACTTCCAAGATAATATTTTTATGGAAGCATCTCAATTTGTACTTTGTTTTCATTGATCCTATCGAAGAGAATCAAGTTTAAGTTTAATTAATTTCAGATGGTTAGAGTGAATCAGTAGAATTAGGGTGGAAATGAGCAAGCTGATGCTAAATTTAACATGTTCAAGGCTTGACTCGCGAGCTATTTTGGAAGCTCAGATCGGTTTGCAAGTTTGGCCAGCCTATAAAATTTAAATTGGTGGTTTGGTTAGTTAAGCTCATGAGTCCTTGCAAATTAAACTTTAATGAGTTTATATTTTGCTTATGGCACTCACTTTTATTAACCGACAAACTTGATCAAATAAAAAGTGTAAATCTTAAAATGAAAAAAAATAAAAATAGATCTAGACTTTATAGCAAATATCAAATAATGATGCAATTTATGGTTGTAGGTTGTACATGTACAATACATGGAATAATCTCCCAGAAACATAACTACACTAATAAAAATTACTCATATTTATGAGATAACTTTGTTATGAATGATAATAGTAATTTATAAGAAAAAATATAGTAAATTAGTAAATTAAATATTACATTAAATTTATAAAAAGATATAAACTTTTAAACATAAAAAAAATTAGTCAAAGTAATATACATTTATTGAAATGAGCATGAAGCTTAATCACTTTGAGGATTTAAAATTAATTAATTGAATGTTTAATCTAAACATGATTCTAAACAAAAATAGCAACATGAATCAAGCGTTTCGTGTGTTTCTTTAATTCGATATATATTAATTAATTAATCAAGCTTGCAAAGATCAACACGCTATATATGTCACACCATTTTTGAATTTGATCACCACCACGTTATCACTTGTATGCGTGCCAAGTCAAATTTTTGATATTAAGAAAAGGGTGTTAGTCTGTCATTACGCATATAAGAATATTAAAGTGCATTATAATGGCTTTTTTTGCACATTTTATATGTTTATCACTCTAAATGATTCAGTATTATATATAAAATCAACATCAGCATATTAATATAGTTATATGAATTCCAATTGAGACTGTTCAGTGTTTTATGACCTATTACTAATGGTCCCAGAATCTGTAAGTATCTAGCTATATATATATATGGACATCAATTTTGAAAGGTGGACCGTGGACATGCATCAACATTTGAGATCCGTCAAACAAAACCTTTATATTTCCTTTGGTTACTTAATGTCCACGAAAAATATACTTGATGCTCACGTTTTATATTTGATGTCCACAAAAATAATACTTGATGTCCGTAAGATATCCAACAATGCTCAAATGCTCACCAAAAGATCATACTAATATGATCAGTTCCTTATATATATTCAAAGGCTTTAAAATGAAAAGGTGTTTTCATTTTGTGGGTGGATTTTACCAAAGAAAAGGTTGTGATGTAGTATATGCATGGTGGTTGTAGTCATGGGCATGTGATTGTGGCCATGTCTTGCATGTCAGTTTCATAGTAATAGCGCCTCATAGTTGGGTTAGATGCACTAAAAAGCTCCAATAAATCATCTTATCCATATCTCAATCAATTAAAGCTGCTTTCATATTGGTGCATTATTGCACTGATTAAGCTCCCCTGATTGGAGGGTTCTCTTCTTGATAACAACAAGAATGGCTGACCTATTTCAACCCAAAAGATGTCATTTTAGTAATCAATATTATAAAATAAAATTAGCTAATATTTATTGACCTAGATTTACCTAGTATTTTTTTTATTATTTCAATGGGTTCAGCCTCTGGTAGAAATACAAGGTAGAATTTGCCTATATTACACCTTTGTGATGACACACTTTCCTAGACCCCACTTACGGGACGTTTTATGTACTGGATTGTCCTTTTTTAGAGTGCGAGTATAATTGAAGTAATACACTTAACTTGTTGCATTGAATCTGGGCAGGTCATTTGGAGTAAAAGATGACATCTTCTGCTTGTTTGAAGGAGCACTTCACAACTTAGGAAGTCTAAATCAACATTATGGGCTATCCAAGACTGCTAATGAAGCAATTTTGGTGATCGAAGCTTACAAGGCACTCCGAGACCGGGCCCCACACCCCCCTAACCATGTCATAGCCCACCTCGACGGTGACTTCTCCTTCATCGTCTTCGATAAGACCACCTCCACTGTATTCGTCGCATTGGTTCGTACAATTATTCACTAATTACCCAAATCTTAGTATTTAAATACAAAGTCTAATTATTCACTAATTACCTTTATGTTGGGTATGACAGGATCAAGTTGGGAAGGTGCCTTTGTACTGGGGAATTACAGCAGATGGATATGTGGCATTTGCTGATGATGCTGAATTACTCAAGGGCTCTTGTGGAAAATCACTTGCTTCTTTTCCTCAAGGTAGGTTTGATTAGAGTGTTTGGTGTAGGATTAGTGACTAATTAACTTGAGATAGTGATACTTTTGGCCACCTACCTTAATAGTTTGCTACATACACTATTGATTAATAGTTAGTTTTAGGTAGGAGTCTATTCTTCCACGTTTTTCATTTCAATTCAAACCTGTTCTTTCAGAGTTGTTTTGAATTGGAATTTAAAATGTGTTAACTGGGGTTGGTGTGTTTATGTTTGCAGGGTGTTTCTTCTCCACTACTGTAGGAGGATTGAGGAGCTATGAGAACCCTAAGAACAAGATTACTGCTATCCCTGCTACTGAGGAAGAGATTTGGGGTGCCACATTTAAGGTAGTTAATATGCATTGGAAACAATCACTTTTTGAACAATTAACTTTACTAAAGACAACTTTTTCAAATAGTCAATCCAAACAGCTAATACAAACGGTCAATACAAATAGCTAATAGTAAATCAACAGCTAACTATGTATGGTTCGAGTAGTTAATATCTATGTAAAGAATTCTCTTGGGAAACAAACAAGTCCTTTTCTTATTATTTTACCACCTATGAATGCCATATGCTGTAAAAAGACATCAGAAGTTCCAAAAACAAATATGCAATATTTTGTTCTCAATTATTAGACAGTAAAGAATCTAAAAAAGAAAAAAAATGTGTTGATGTAGATTTGAAAACAACTTTGTACATACATATATGTATCTTTCATGCTGAGTTATGTGGGGATAATGTGATTAATTTCCACCACAACTTGCAGAAACTGTACACCACAAAAGAGATTGATGAGCATTCAATCTACAGTCGCTTAGTCTAAATCATTGAAATTGATATTGATTTCAGGTTGAAGGACCAGCTGTTTTGGCAGCCACAAAATAGATAGCCAAGGATTCAACAGTCATACTGTGCTCCACAACTCACAGCTTGCAGCTCTGTTTTACATTATTCAGCATCAATGAAATCTCATGGCTATCGATATCGTATTTGTGTGGTTGCTAAGTGTTGGTAGGTTTGGATCATTGTGTGTAGGAGAAGATCCGTGTATATAGGTGGTGGAAAGAGTATCCGGTTTTTTGTCGGTCCCATGCTCGTAAGCGATGGAAATCAAAGCGACCCTTTTGTCCGGTCTGATGTTGTGTTATAACTTATGAGTCTGTATGTCGTCCGCACTAGTTGTCTGAGCAAGGGATACGTTTTATGTAAGGATCAGTGTTTCGCTAGTGCAGCTAGCTATGTATGGTTCGAGTCTCTAGGGTGGGTTACTCGGTAGTTGTTCACTTGCTTGTATTTGAGTTGCGGGTCGTGTGATTCGATGTACTTCTGTTGTAAAATTTCACTCCATATTTGTATGTCTTACCTCGAAAATAAAAAGCTGGTTTCTACAGTTCATCCTCTGTACATTTTGTTTGTCTATTTGGATATAGAACCCATAAATCATGCTACAACGTATGACAATTCAGCTACATGATCAATTACTAAATCAAAACAACTGAAACAAAAAGAAAAAAAAAATAGATAGCATCAATCAACAAAGACAGACTCTAAGAGGCATTTTGAGGTTGGCTATCGGCTTTGTCATCCTTTCTATATATTTATTTTGGACCGACCAATGACATTGGTACTTGCTGGTTAGAAGTTAGAACAATTGACTAGTTGTTGGCAACCAGCTTCTTACAAGTTCATTAAGCCACTAATAAGAAAAGAATTGCTAGCAAAAGACAATCAGAGCCTATCGAACCATCCATTACAACTTCAAAGGATAGCATTCACCCCATGGCTCATGGATCCATTGAATTCGGAAATCTTTTGAGGTTGAAGACTCTAATAAGGAGGGTGCTATTGAGAATACTAAAAGGAATTTTAGAACTCAAACAAGCAGCAAAGTTTAGCTATACTTTTGTCATGACACTTTCAACTAGATGTTCATTTTGTATCGGTGTCAGGAAGCCATCTTTGTTTTAGTGGTTGGTTTAGTTGATCGTCGTACTTTGTTTTTGAAATTTTGAATTTCCCCATTTCATGGTTAAAGAAACAATTATATTGTCCATTTTATAAGCCTGGGTAACAATTCTATCAAAGTTGCCACTATATATCTTCTAATTTTTGTCAAAATTGTTTCATTCAAATTGCTTATCAAAAATATAGTAGTAATATACAGGACACTAGTTCCAGTCTTGTCAAAAAACTCAAAATTGCTTTGAACGTTTGTTGGGTTGGGCCAGTGTTAGATTTCCGGATCAAGGTTAGCCGTCATTTTTCTTCTGAATGTACCATCAATAAATCTTTCCTCATTAATTTCATCAATCAATTGGGGCCGTCCACAGTCCACATTTTAAATGTGCCTGACTAAAACATTCCGGACATTATTTAAATTTTCTTTATGTATATTGGATTATCAACTCTTGTGATGATATGCAACACACCATAATCAAGTTCTTCCTTAGTAAAGTTTTTTTTTTTCTTAAAACAAAAAAATAAAGTTAGCAATATATTATCAGTCACATAATTCCAGAATATGGATAGATTGCAAACTAACATATAATTGTCCAATAAGTACAAGTTGCACTACAATTGCTGTAATTTCTTGAGTGTCAGAGAGCTCAAGCTGCACTGCACAGTAGGCAGTAACACAACTAAGACATGTATGTACTCAAAACAGTTCATTTGAAAATAAAGTATTTGGTTGGTAAATAAATAACAAAAAATTGCTGGGGGGTGCCACAAATCTTTTTTTACTGACTCGGGGGTCACAACTTTTTTTTAATGCACTCGCGGGTGACATTAACCTTACATAGTTGGCTGGGGGGTGATATTCCGGTTGTTTTGGCTGAAATCCGACGAGATACATTAAAAAAGACGAAAATGCCCTTGTTTCTCAGTCTAATTTAACTTCATGTACCCTTATCTCTCTTTCTCATATTTTTCACTCGAAGTGGTAGATTCACTGATATTTCCCCCATTTTTTGATTTTTCAGCAAAATCCTTGAGCTCAGACAAGCTCCTTCCCAAATACAAAGCCATCTTCATCTCAAACAACTCTTCAATCTCTCTTCTCAAAATCACCCTCCTGAATGTCTTCCATATGGCAAAAGAAGTCTGTACAAGTCCCCTACATCATCTCAAACACCATCCCTGCTTGGCCACCATGCTCTATTATGTTCACTACGCTAGCCATGGATGCCGCTGCGGCTGCAACTAGTCCACCCCATGGCCCACCATTGCCTGACAAAGCTGATCCAATGGTCACGAACCCAATCAGCAATGGACCCATTATGGCCAATTCCCAATCAATACCAACACAAAATCAAAACTTTGGTAGCTACAACAAAAATTCAACTCAAACCAGTAGCAAGCTCCATCATCTGGGTCGGAGAAATGGTGTTTTGAGATCCGAATGAGATGTACAGGACTGAATCAGGTTTCTGGGTATTCAACCACTGAATGGATTCATCTGAGGAAGAAGATGATGATCTTGATCTATCCTTGGGTGGCGGGATCAATTGCCGAACAGCCCAGACGAGTGATTTGAGATAATCCCGGAGAATTCGAAACCCTAGCGGCTCGAGTTCTTCGACGGAGTTGCGTAACCACCCGGAGCAACTGATTGAGAGTCGAATCTGGGGTTGGAAAAACCGGGACCAAGGATCCGACCCGTCGGCAAATCTCAAAAACCGGTGGAGTTATTATGGCTGCTCCACCTCCATTTGAGAGCCATGGCACCGTCGATAGAGTCGTCGCCATTGATGAGTTTCACTCGAGTTTTCTCAACTTACTGCCTTGGTTTTTTGGGTCTGCAATTCTCAGGAGCCAGTCATCCTCCTCGGCGTCCTCATCCTCCTGGCGGCCCTCGTCGACGTCGGCGGCGGCTTCTGGCGAGTCCAGCAGCTCCTGGTCTTCTACCTGGTAGCCATGCTGGTGCTCATACTCCTCCTGGGAGTCCTCGTAGGGTTCATCTTCAGGAGGGTGGAGGAAGAGGGAGAGGGTGGAGCAACGAATGCATTTGGGCGGGCTAACTAAGGGCAATTTAGGCAGTTCACGAATTATTCAAGGACAAAATTGACATTTCAAATAATTCCGGCCAAAAGTGGCCGGATTGTCACCCCCCAACCAATTATGTAAGGTTAATGTCACCCAGGAGTGCATTAAAAAAAAGTTGTGACCCCCGAGTCAGTAAAAAAAGATCTGTGGCACCCCCCAGCAATTTTTTGGGCACGCTATTTTTAGAGAACTGTCCGATCTGATAACATGATACACACCCAACACTCGAGCTTGTCGGCGAATATCACCAAGCTTGAAGTAACAATGCCTGAGAAAACAATGATATCAAGAAAGAAGGCGTTTGATTTTTACAGTTGAAACCACTGATGGTGTTTATAGCATACATGTGAACTTGGGTTGTTTGATGCGAATCTGGGAAATATTGAATGTAATATGTTATTCATACCCCCAAATTCTCATATTATGTTTGATTTGGAGATGGGTAGGTTTTGTAGAAACATATGAAGACTTTGCACTTACGGCCTATCAAGTTTTTGGCGTTGTTGTCAGTTCTAGCTGCCATCGAACGAATATTCTATGGTTGCCTATGTTTTTTTAATTTCCTTTTCTAATTTGATATGCCTTGGTTGTTTTTGGCGCCATTGTCAGTTCTCGCATTCTAGCAAAATTCAACAGCCCACATCTATTCAATAACCATTCTACATCATCCAATATTCCAGTTGTCCTTAGAAATAGTTCATTCATCTATCTTGTGGGGGTCACATTTCGCTTGCACAAAGCATTATATCTATCTAGCTTAGCACCTTTCGAGGTTAAAGAGGTTATTACCTCTTGTAGAAGCTTGTCTTGAAGACCCAGACACCCAGTTGCCTTACCCTTGCCTTTGTCCTCAGCATCTCCCTTCCTCTTCTTTGAAGGTTGTTCTCCTTGAGTGTGCGATATCTTAACCATCTTTATTATATACAACAAGCATAAAAATAAGGTGAGCTACACAAAAACTTGCAAACAATTTAAGCTTTACAACAATGATAGACATGATTAGCATGTACAAAACTCCAAAATCCAAAATTGTTCAGAAAATAAAAAAAATAATGAAAGAAAATATGGAAAAATATGGAAAACAAGGAAAACCAAACCTTTTACAAACGAATATGAACAAAGAATGGGTGGAAGAGAGAGAAATTTGGTGGAAAAAGAGGTTGAATCGGGGTGAAGATCTGGAAATTGCTCCCCGAGTCCTTTAGCTTAGAAGTAAGATTGTTTAGAACCACAGAACTACACTCCTCACTCAACGCTATTGCCTCACAATCATCAATTTTTTCTCTTTTTGGAGAGAATCTCCTTCAAGAACATAGCATACAAAGGCATTTGAGACAAAACTTCAAGAAAGGGTACATTCACATTCAACTTTTTCAGATCACCTAGGAACTTACCAAATTGGGCCTCCAACTTAGACTTTACAAGTCTTTATGGGAAGGGAAGTGGAGACACATAAAATTTTGGTGATGATGGTGGAGGGATTTCAGTACCATCATTGGTGGACTCACTCTCTTTCTCTTTTTTCAATCTCACTTGGCTTGGCACACATGTCTCCCCCATGCTTAGCACTTGGCACAACCGAGCCCTCAACTTGCGTATCACTTCTCAAGATTATGGCATTGCATTACTCCTTAGGGTTAGACCTAGGCTTTCCAGGAAGCATTCCGGAGGATTGATGGATGAACTAGCTTGATTGACAACTTGAGTTTCAAGCATTTTGTCGTGAATTGCCGAAAGCTCAACCTTGGTGACCAATTGTCTAATGATCTCATCTTGCTTCTGTTGGTTCAAAAACATGGCCTCCATCGTAACCTTTAGATTGAGATTTTGGGGAGCTTGATGTTGGGGTCCTTGCGGAGATCTTTACAATCCAGAGGTGGGCCGTGGGCAGTGACAGCGGTCACTTCCATAAACTGCATGGATCTCACTAGTCACTAGACTCACTACCATAAACTGCATACTTGTTTCTAAGGCCACCTCAAAGATAGATATTCCAATGAATTCTCCTGTTTGTGAATTATCAGTTCATGGCATTAATTCAAACGAAGGATAAATGCAAGGCATTCAAATTTAGCCGAACTTGCAATAGATTAAGGTCACTGGCTCTACCAATATAAACATGATTCAACAACTTTGCCAACTTAAAGAACTTTGCTTTAACTGTTGCATTCCACCAATGAAGATTAAGAGAAAGACTTGGCAAAAGGCAGCAAAGTGCAAACACCCAACATTTTAACTTTTACAAACTCGGTAGAATGCAAGAAAATCAACAATACCTGAGAAGTTCCTTACGCAGGGATCCAGAATGTACACATATATATCTGTCTCCAACAATCGTAGGTGCAACTACAAAAGCTCACGGTCAAAGTTTCACAAACTTTGAAGCCCATAGCTCCACTCCATCTAGTAACCCCCACATTAGAGTTACATATGCAAACATGAGCAAAAGCTGTGTTGGCACATAGGGTTTTGCACATCGTGCCCATGCTGTCCATAGTCCTAGCCTGTATCATTGGTCAGGACATCAGCGGAAATCGTCAAAAAGAACCCAACAATGCTACTAGAATTAGAATGAAGGGCCTTCACCAGAAGGCAGAAGGGAGAGTGCATAGAAATGCTATACATCTCAGAATTTTCCCAATTTCAGTTGTCACATTTGACAATTCCCAACAGATCAATCATATACAAGACCCTCAACTTTGGGATTTCACTATTACAAAATCAAGCTACTGAATTCTTCAGTTCATTCATCATCAATCCTTACAACAGTGGAAGATGCCATTAAAGCAAGTTTGTTTGGAGGGTAAATGATTTTAATATGCACCCAGGATAATGTCGATTATCGTCTCATTCACAATGAATTGAGGAGAATTAGGACCCACAAAGTCTATCAATGATGCATGACATTAACTTCCAACAAGCAAGTGAGACGGAAATCACAGAATCAGAGTTACCAGTAACACGTCCCGGATCGTTTGTTCTGGAACACAGACATCCAACTTTTGCACAAATTTAGTCAAGTTTTGGCTTGAGGTTGCTTGTTACCAGAATGGGAATCACAGGGGTATGTAGGAATTTTGGTAACTATGGACAGAAATAACACAAACACCTGTGTTTCCCAGCACAAGAAATTGAGAAAAAAACACCTTGGGTTACATGATTACTAGGGACACTTAAAATAATGTAAGTCCTCAATCCTTATATATGGCTACATTTCTGAGGGGTCTGGGAACAATCAGCCACATATGCATGTTCAAACCTTAACAGGTTAATGCCCTGCTATGTTTCCCACTTTCCCATGATGGTCCAAACTAAGATAAAATATAGAGGGGGGAAAAAGGTCAAAGCGTAAAGATTAATGAAACCATTTCTACAGGCCCGAAACTAAATATTTCATGGATATTATTCCAACCAGCTTGCCCAATGGTGCAAAACCAGGTTATTTCGGGATTACGCCACTTAATATATCCAAGCATGCTCAAAAATAAAGATAAATAAAAATGAAGAGAACTTCTTGAGAAGAAGAAATCAGAGAACCTATTAGACTATGGAATCCGCTGGAATCAACTTATCACAACATAGACCAACATTTCTAATGAGAGAAACTGCAAGCAATTCCTCACCAATCGTCCTAATCCTTAGCTTTAAGCAAACAAGAGCCACATCTCGTCAGTTGAATCAGTTCAACATAGTGTAACTTTTGATAATTTTTTACAAGACTAACAAAGGTGTAAAGGACATAAGATGCATTAAAAGAACTGCCGAATGTCAATTAGGTACAATATCCAAAAGCTGAGTTATTCTCTAATATCCATTTCATAAGTTGAAATGCAAGACTTAGCATCCAGCTATCAGTTTAGATATATGAATAACATTTGAAGACTAAATACTTCTTTGACAAGGTCTTTTGATGTTAAACCTAAAGAGGCCCTGCTGCGACTATTACTGCATATTGTGACAATAATCACCCCAAGTTCTGCCCGTGAGACAGTTTGAACTAATGTTAAGTATCCCTATTACACTTGAGATGGTATTTTCCAAAAACTGGAATGTTTGTGGCATTCGGCAAACATTTTCGAATATGCCCGAAGGATTATAGACACCCAACCAAGTTGAAAGTTGTTTACTTTTACGAATATTCTTATTCTCAAAACTCCAAATAGACAAAAAGGCTCTTCAATATGCAGTATGTAAGCGTTTATGTCCAAATAATTCCCTTAACTACAAAGAGAGTGAAACACTGAAGTCACTGAACACAACCCATCTGATATATTCAACACATATTTAGCTTCAAACCTTCAATTCAAAGGATCAAATTCAACAATCTCATGAATTCATATAAATATAATAATATTACTATATACGACCAGGGACTATGCCTAAAAAATTAGCTTAACCATAACAAAAACAAGCAGCCAGGATTTGCAACGTACATGATGGACGGCATTGGCAAAATTTGAGCACCCTTTTGAGCTCCAAACAAAGCTTCATCCTTCCTAATCACTCATCATGATTTCCCAATTTCAGTTTGAACACTCTCCTCTTGTTCATCCTCTTCAAGAAAAGTTTTCACCCGTTTCCCGAAACAAACCCTCTTTCCTCCTCTACAAACCCCATTTCTCAACTTTAAATTATCAGCACCCAGTTTCCCATTCTTCGTTCCCAATCTAAATTTCACTCTTTCCCTCCTACCCATCAACGAAAACCCTAAATCCCCCTTCTTCTTCTTCTGCTTCTTCCTTGTCATCCTCTTCTCTTCCTTTACCATCTCCACCGTTGCAACTTTGTTCTCTAAACTCGCCTTCTCCTCCCAATATGCCTCCCGTCTCAAAACGGGCGTGGAATTCCAATTCCCCCCAACCTCCGGAAACTCTGGCAACCATCTAGGCACATGACCGCCGTTTCCGGCCGAAGAAACCGATTTTCCGATTAACACAACCGACCCAGAACCGGGTTCGGGTCTAGGTATCCGGCGAGCAAACGGGAGTTCATCGACACCATTGACGAACCACTGGAGTTCCTTCATGGTGTACGAACGCAGCAAAGGCACATTGACATTGCTGGCGCCGGGAAATCCGGTGGTTTGCTGGAGATCTTCAATGGCGGATATTACGTCAAACAGGTTGGACTCGGTCCGGCCACCGCAGACGGCGGCGCGTGAAGCAGCGCGTGAACCGATGGACTGGATGTAGAGGGCGGCGATTTTGGTCAGGGATTCCAGGGCGGAAGATTGAGCAGAGGTGAACCCGAACGACCTACAGATTTGAACGATGGCAATTTTGGTCAGGAATAGGGAGAACTCAGCAGGTGAGAGGGAGGAGTTTTGTGGAGTACGGAGACAGTTGTTTGATTTAGAATTTGTGGGATGTTCATCTGATTCTGCCATGAGAATCTGATGAACGAGGAATACTGGAAAGAATAGAATCGGAGTGGGTTGGCATTGATTCTCGACGAGGGATTTTGGGTGTTTCTTAAACCCTTAAAAAGGAGGAAGATGGGGGGGTTTTGGCAAAATTTAATTTTAATTGAAGTTAAATAACATCTGAAATTATGCTATGTTCGTGCTCTGCATTCGTATTAACCTGGTTTCTTTTGGGCTGGACCACAAAAATAAACTAAGCCTAAATCAGGTGTGCACCGCTCCTAAAGCCAAAATTTGTTGTGATTTTAAGCTTGCGATTTTAAGATTGTTCTTTGGTGGGTCATCATTAATTCTATGCGACTAGTACAAATTCATGGGTAAAAATCAAATTTTTGGTAATTTTTTATAAATTTTGATAATTTGTGGCAAACTAATTTTTTTCTCATTCTTCCGAACGGGTGTTAAGTTAGGGAGACAAATACAAATATAATATAGAAAAATTTAACAAAAAATATGTAAAAAATATGACTAATGCGAACGCAGAAGATTTTTTTTATGAAAGGTTAGACGAATGTAAACATGGGTGTATTAAGTCATGGAGACGAATACAAAATAAATCATTATATGAAAATAAATGATAAATTAAATGTCAAAAAAATAAGACGAATGCGAACGTGGAAGAATTTTATTTTTTATTTTTTTTGAAAGGTTAGAATTAAACTTAGGTAACTCTTCAAAGGTTAAATGTAATGAAAACCTATATATTATAATAGAAATCATTGTGGGTCATACGAAATAGAGCCACCGGAGTGATTATAAGGGAATTGGCCAATCACAACGTAGAAAATTATTTTTTTTTTATTGTCTATTTTTTTATTTTCAATCCAGATTTTATTTTAAAATTAAAAATCATAAAGTATCTCTAATCCTTGACTGCTTTAGACTTTGAATTAAATTATTTTGGTGCAAATAACAGTAATTATTTCGGTGTTGCCTATAATAATAATAATAATAATAATAATAATAATAATCTATATAATAATAATAATCTATATAATATAAATAGTAAATTTTTTGGGTCCCGCTAAATGAAGAAATGAGATTAATTGTAGGGATTTCGTTCAATCTGAAGATAGATAAATACTGAATTAAATTATTTTGGTCCAAATATCAGTAATTATTTTGGCAAAATAATTTATATATTATAATAGAAATCATTGTGGTCCCACGAAATAAAGCCACGAGAGCGTTTCTCGGAGTCTAGACCAATTACAGCACAGTAAGTTGTATTTTATTTTCAATTTTTTCTATATATTTATTTACAATTAAAGAAATTTAAAAAATATCATTAATCCACATCTGCTTGATAGCAGTTACATTCAAAACGAGTCCTACTAAATCTCAAACGGTAGTGTTCAATTTTAATTTTAATTGTATTTTATTTTCTATTTCTTTCCATATTTTATTTACAATTAAAAAATTTAAAAAATATATCCTTAATCCACGTATGCTTGACACAGTTACATTCAAAATAAGTCCTACTAAGGGCCTGTGAATTTCATGGGTATCTTGAGGTAAGGTAAATGATGAATTTTGGTAATATTTGGTAACTTTTGGTAATTTTTGGTAACTTATGGTAACTTTGGGTAAATTTATATGAGTAAATTTGTGTTTTTGAAATAAAAGGAAAAAATGAAAAAAACCTACTTTACACGTGTCATGTGATTTTCGATAATTTTGGTAACTTTTGGTAAATTTTGATAACTTTTGGTAATTTTCGTTAACTTTCGGTAATTTATGGTAATTATTTACTTACCTCAATCAATCCATGAAATTTACAGGGCCTAAGTCTCAAACAGTAGTGTTCAATTTTAATTTTAATTTTATTTTATTTTTTATTTCTTTCCATATTTTATTTACATTTCAAGAAATTAAAAAATATATCCTTAAACAACTCCTACTAAATCTCAAATAGTAGTATTCAATTTTAATTTAATTACACCACTAAAATAAAATCATCCATAACTAATGACTTTAATATCCAAAACAATTATCAATTAGATTATTAATATGACCCTTGCGGTTAGGTCAATGAGATTCATGAGTTTATATAGATATCTATATAAATATGACACATTTGTTAGAGGTTATATCTATTTCCCATATATTAACCTATTAAGGCTATTATTATGCATCTACTTTCACAAACAACATACTAAATATCAAAAAATTAAACCTCTATTGAGTCTCTTCATCTATAGTCAGGAGCAAGCAAGATCAAACTTATCGCACTTCATAATCATGTAGAAATAATCCTTTACCTTCCCCATCAATTGAGTTCACTCCGTGCATTGCACGGGTTGAGGCCTAGTATGACATAGAACTAATTGGGTTGGTCAGGGCAAAACTATTATACTTGAACTAAACTAATTAAGATGGAAGTCTGAATACCAAATCTATTAACGCAAGTTGATGTTAAATATGATTTCAAACAATATGAGAATTAGGCCTTGTTCTTTTATGCGGTATTTTGCGGAATGGTGTGGTGAGGTGTGGTGGAATTGTGGTGGGTTATTGGTATGTGAGATAGGTTAGGAGAAATGATGTAAAAAGTAGAGGAGAAAAGTGAGGAGAGAGAAAAGTTAGGAGAGAGAAAAGTAATGATTTGTGATAAAATGTGGCGGGTTGTGACAAACTGCGGTAGGCTGTGGCACCGCAGTTTGCCAACCGTAGAAAAGAATAGGGCCTTAGTAATAACAAATAGCGAACAACCCTAAAAGATAGGACAAATAATATGGAACGGATGTAGTAATAAAGATAAATATCCGACTTTAGGGGGTGTATGACAAATAGCGAACAACCCTAAAATGAAAATTTTTTATTTTTTAATTTTGATAATTTTGGGGAATTTTCGGTAAATTTTGATAAATTTAGGCAAAATTTGATAAGTTTTATATCCGACTTGGCATTGAATTTACCCTACAATTTGATAGACCCTAAATCCAAACAATTATTTTTTCATATTTTAATAAGTCGAGCCGAAGTTAAATTATTAGAACGTTAAATTATGTTGCGTTCGTTCATGATTTCTACCTTCACACTTGGGCCACTATAAATAGACTGAGATCAGATCAAGCGTGCATTGCTCCTCAATGCCAAGGTTTATTGCTATTTAGGCTCTGTTCATCGGTGGGTTGTCATGAACTTTATGCAACTAAATCTAAATACTTCACATTTCCCATATTTAATAAGTCAAGCTGGGTTAGTTCGGGCTGATTTTATTAATAAGTGACTTGATTTAGTGTCGATTTGGGAAACAATTTGAATTTACCTATAAATGATTTTATTTGTCCAAGAAATGTATTTAATTAGAGTTTTTTTTTTCTTTTGTTAATAGGGATGGTACTATGGTGAATTGGTGATAGAGAAGTTGGGCAGCTCATAAATTTGCTCATCTTCAATTTCAGGCCTTGATAAATAAAGTTTGGTTAAAAATATCCCAAATTATGTGTTTAGTCAGACTTTGAATCCTATAATCTCCCCAATTTTGAGTAACAAGTTTAGTAACTTTTTATCAACCAATAAAAAATGGTTGGATCATGTCGATTTGGTATCACATATTCACATGGAAGAGCCAAGGAGGAACACTTTATTAAAAAATAAAAATGAAAAAGGATCGTCGACAGCAGGGTTCGAACCTGCGCGGGCGAAGCCTAACAGATTTCAAGTCTGTCTCCTTAACCACTCGGACATATCGACTTGTTAATGCAATTAGACTTAACTATTATTTATTCTTTAAAGAATACCAGTTCAGGCCCATTTTCCATAACGTTGGGCTGAATTGGAGAATTGCTTTTAGGGTAAAACTATAAAATTGTAACCAGTGTTGAGCTATCTGCTGTTAGCTGTTAGCTGTTAGCTTGTAGCTTTTTGGATTAACTGTTTGACTTTAACTGTTTATATTAGCTGATTACAGGAAAAATGTTTGGTAAAGTAGCTTTTTGTGAAAAGCTACCTCAAAAAGCTTCATCAAGTAGTTTTTTGAAAACTAGCTTTTTGGGTCCAAAAAGCTAATATAAAAAGCTACTTACCAAACACCTCAAGTAGCTTTTTAACCTTGATCAAAAAGCTAAAAGTTATCCAAAAAGATAAAAGTTACCCAAAAAGTTGGGTAGCCAATGATTGACTATAATCCCATTCAAGTGAAATTGTAAAAAATGACAACTTTCTGTGGGAAAAACACTATTTTCAACATATAAATCATCATTTTAAATCATATTATGTTATCAAATAATGAGTGATTATAACTTATTAGCTAGTCCTGTGTCAATCTATCTAAGTAGATTTACATACAATTTTCTGAAGCTATACAAATGAAAATGTGAAAATTTAGGCAAAAACAAAATGAAAAAAAGAAATATTAGGTGCAATAAATTGGAGTCTACTCAATAATTTACCCATAACAAAATAAAAATACTAGATGATATGATGTATTATTATTGCTATTATTATTACTACTACTACGCAAGAATCGTATTATAGAATATTATTATTTAGAAGATTAGATAGAAAATTATGATTATGATGGGACTAATAAAACAGGAAAAATGACAGCATGAAACGCGGTCTTTGAGCCAACTCCGCGTGGGTAGCTAATGCTTAACTTGCACTAAAAGAAATACATAACAGAACCAGTCAAGGTCTGTCCATGATTTTTCTTCGTGGATCTCACAAAACTTTGGTCACAGCTATGCTTATGATCATAATTTAAATACAACGACCACTTCCAATTCACCATGTTTCCCTAATCCCTACAAACACCGTACAAATTCAACACTTGAATCTTCAACTCAAATTAAATTAAATCCATCCACGACTTTCCCTACAAAAACCAACCAAATTGAAACATCTGAATCCTGAAATTCATTGTCAACAACAAACAAAAAAAATATGGGAAACTCTCACGGAAGGAAATCGCAAACTGAAATGATACAAGAAGATGATGATCGATCTCAAGTTCCTCAATTAGAACAACCAAATGAAGATGATCACAATGATGAAAGCAGCACATCGACATCGGTAGCAAACACGGTGGTGGTTGCCGACGACAACCCGATACTATCACTATTGGAGTTCTTCAGGCAGCTCTATGACAGAAACAAGGCGGTGTTCAAGAGGATTGTCCCGCTTCACCGAGAAACTTTCGAGGAGATCTTCAATAAAATGGGTGCCATGGAGGCCAACAAGAGAAAGGAAAAGAGACTTATTGTTCAGAGAAGCAACAGTTTTGGGGATCTTGACTCTCTTAGACTTCACCGCTTCAAGGTCAAGCCTATTGACTCCGGTGGCCAACCGCCACCACAGCCACCCGGTGGTGGCGGCGGTGGCGGCGGCAAAGGAGGTGGGAGTAGTACCAAGCCAGCTGGGTCTAAATGAAGATTCGGTTTTGATTTTTGATTCGTTTTATGGATGTTTGTTTTCATTTGTTGTGTGTATATAGGTGTGTGTACATATGTGTGCCATGATTTGAGATTGCACCATCTCTAAAAGCATAATTTTATGTTATGAATAAAGCAATTCATCATAATACTATTTGAATGTCTTTTGCTTGTTTTATATAGGGTGATAGGTAGTGAATGACTTATAAATAAAAGAATGATAAGTGTTTTGATTCAAAATGATTAATAATCGTTTTGGATTTTATCCAAATTACTCAATAAATTAAATATAAGCATATCAAATTATTATAAATGTATTTTCATTATTTTGAGGGTTACTATGATTATAGATTATATAAAATTGTTTTGGATTTTACCCAAATCACTCAACGGTTTCGGGTTATTTATTTATATTTTTTTACAAATATAAGATTATGCATAAAATGACCATCATCTATTATAGTTGATAATATTAGGCTATCATTTATATTTGTTGACCTAGCTAATAAGTGTTATACTCTTATAATTTATAAAATATATATAGTTACTAGAGAAAATTTTATTAAAAGTTACAAAAATATGAATTATAATTCAAGATGGATATTGACCATTTTGATACAAGATACGTATCAATGTCCTTTATAAATATTAGGTCAATTGGAAACGTACGTTCTCTCTAAATAAAAATATTTAGGGAAAATACTTCTATATCCTTTATTGTGCCTTGCATGAATGAGACTTCAATTTTCAGGGATATTGATTTTGTTTATATCCCTTACGCAACAAATTTTATTTATTTGCGATTGTCTGTATTATCTTTCCTTGACTTTTCTTCAAGTGAATGGGTAATATATATGCATGCATATTAAATAGAACTGTCACTGATTATCAATAAATGTGAATCTTATCTAATTAACGTATAATTAATTTATTGTATACTACAATTGTCACATTCTTGCTAATATACGCATAGTGATATTTTGAGGCAGTCCATCTCAAAAATTGACCCCCCTATCCACCTCGTAATAGTCACTAACACAACAACAGTACTAGGAAACTTCTATATGCTCAAAGTCAAAATGTAATAATCACTGCTGGTAACTTTCAGAAAGTTATAGAGCAGCTTTCAAATTAAATTAGCTTAACCAATATCTACCATAATTCCATTTTCTTCATTTGCCAATCCTCCTCCCACGCACACATATATGTATGTTATGTATGTGATTATATATGCATGTATGAATGTATCTATCTCTATAGATTGATACATGTTTTGAACATGGAAAAACTTAAATACGGGGCAAAAAAATATGAAATCGATGCACTATTTAAGGGATTACAATGTGTTAAATTAGAGACTATCCGATTTATGTCAATATTTCACAATCTCTCACAATGAGTTACAAACAAACACTCAACACTTACAGTTGATTTCACGCTTCACAGCTCACAACAGAGGCATGGAGGTTAGAGACACAATCTCTAGTGGTTATTGATGAATCACGACGCCCAATTCATACCATAAAGCCTTGTCCCAAGACTCTTTTTATGATAGCAACTGCAAGCTAGAGTAGATCTAAGGCAAGAGTCTTCATTGGCGTCCAACACCTTTAGTAAACCGACAACTAGAATATGAGATCCAACCAAATGAAGAAAATATATCAAGCAGAAACACAAAAATAATAACTTTCACCCGTGCTAACCTTGACATGGGTCGTGTCGCTCGTCTACTTCGCTTTCCAGTGCTATGACTCCTTGCAGGACCCATGTCGTGTCTAAATTAGTTCGTGTTGCCCTCAAATGTACACCAAACCAACCTAAATCGGTTGGGCCTCCATTCCTAACCCTAACAAACTCCTAATTGGAGAGCAATTGCATCTATAGCCTTCATCGAACATTGTTAAGGGTAAAGTTTGGGGTATGGAGTGGGGGTTAAGGATGGTGTTGACCATTTTCAAATTTTTTTCGATATGGAAGAATTTTAGTGCTAAAAAGCAATAAAATTGTAATCTCAGCAACAAATAACTAAAATCAACTTAATTAACTAAACTAATGATGATTTAATTAACAACAACTAAACAAATGAGAACAAATATAAATACTAGTTAGAACAAATAACACTAATGCAATAATCAAAACTAAACCACAATGACTAATTAAATGAGCAATAAAGTTAAATTAACTACAATTAAGCATGTAATTAACTGTTAGGGATCGGATTCAGATTTGGTGTCAGTTGTTATCCACTTGTTAAGTTGTAAAATAAAGCAATATATGTAATGGAAGGAAATATAGGATGATTATGGAATCGAGGATAATAATAGAGAGAGGCAAGGATAAATAGGGTGAGACAGTATTTTACGTGGGAAACCGAAGAACTCGAAGAAAAACCTACGGGCGACAACCAATATCCACTAGTAGAAAAAGGAGATATTACAAGAGATAAAATAGATATGTGAACTCTCGTAACCTAGGGATGAGTAGGGTGAAGATGTGGAAATAACACCGTACCTCCCTCGTGGGAAATAACCCAACAATCTCCACATTGGAACAAATTCTCTGGTACCGTCATAGAACCCTGATATTGCCAACGAACTTCTCGACGTCATCCTGTTAACAACACTCTATCACCCAAATTCTAATAACCAAATTTTGACTTCATCCTGAATTTGATTGAACCCGACTCTGAAGGAATTTGACCTGACTCCGGTAGGATTAGAAGTTTATATATATATAGGGAGGGAGGGGAAAAATAAATCAAATGCAACGTTTAAAAATAAATATAGTGGTGAAGAGATATGTCATGGTCGTAACTTGCCTTGTCATAGCCATAACACTCTACTGCCCGAAACATTGCCTTCTTGCCTCCTTGTCACGGGTGTGATAGACAACGTCACGATCATACTTTGGATTGTCACGATTGTGACTTGATTTTGCCATATCAATGACCCGTTTCTGCACAATTTCGACAATTTTTCCTCCACGTGAAAGTGACATAACTTCTTTGTTTATGGTCCGTTTGCTGTGATATTTGGTGTGTATCTTCCTTCAAACTGTTAGGCTGCAGACCTGCATTACAACCGAGGTTAATATCGTATCCACAGGGGGCAAGGAGCCTTTTTGTGTCAAAATTTCTACAACGAGGTCTAGTTAAGGTAAAAAGAAGGAAATGGGGATAGATGATTTGGAAACAAACTAGATGAAACAAGCAATTAAAAGGAATAAAAGCACAGATGTAATCAAGGAGAAGCGAGGGTCGAGGGTCGATTCTTCACCACCTAATGGTCACTCTAACATGAGGTAGTCCCAATTAAGACATTAAGCCTAGATAGAGGTCGAGTTATCGCAAGAATAAAGCCACTCTGGAGCCTCTCATGAGGTTATTCCGGATTTCCCCTCAAAGTTAGTCCACTAAATGAATGGGGACATTACTTCGAAGGTTTGAGATGCGATTTACCCTACCCGAACCCATCCCCTAAATGAATGAGGATTCGTTAGAATATTCCATCCAACTACCCTAAAGACCTTGTTTAAATGAGTTTAGTGGACTCTCGTCTTAACTAAACCCCATAGCCTAGAGGATGATTAAATGGAAACCTCATAAGTCAAGGCCTAATGCCCTAACTAAGCCCACCTTAGAAAAGAGGTTCCAATAAGGGCTAAAACCTTCCCCTAAGCCACAAGAAAATTAGCCACTAATCATACTAATATTCATTAAAACTATCAAACATAACATGCATATGAACCCTAGACATGGTACTAGAAGATAGAAGATAAGAGAAAAATAAAGCTAAACACAGGATTAAGCACTTAAACAAGCATTAACTAACAACAACTAAGAGCATAAAAGCAAGGAAATAAAGACTAACAATAACCAAATTTAACTACATAAGCATTAAAGGGATGAAAGAACATTACCCAAATGAAGAACTAGGATGATACTACTCCCTCCGTTCTTTTTTATCTGTCATTTACGGTTTTCAGTGCCAATTTTTAATCAATAATTTCTAATATAAAACTTTTATAGAGAAATATAATATTATACTTTTTTAATAGGATTTTTTATTACGAATATAATGATATCAATTTTGTATGATGAATCATTATATAAATTAAGATATTAACGGTCAAAGTTTTTGCCACAATTCCCTAGGCAACAGATAAAACAAAACAGAGGTAGTAATAAATGAGAGAGATTTTGAATAATAAATCTTCAATATTAATCACATGTTTGCATTAAAACCAAAGTAAATACAATAATGATGGTGTCCTTGAAGAAAGAAAGGAGTGAAATCAATCTATATAAAAAGTAGTGCTAAGCTAAGAACTCCTAAAAATGGGGAGAATAAGAATGATAAAAGCTGCTAGGTTTTACTCTACCAAAATTTTAAAAGGTTATCATAAGAGAGTTATTTGCATTGCATCACTCTTCTTGTTGCTTCTCTAAATGTTCTTTAACAAATAGTTCTAGAAGATAAATAGTTAAAGCCACTTCCTTTTGAGTAGGCAACACATTCTCACCATGCTGATTGTGCAAAAATCTATTGTTGGGTGGGCATAAGCCCTTTGTAATTTGGGTGGCTATAAGCCTTTTGTAATTTTTCAATAGAGTTCTTTGCATAATGCTTCTTATTAATATGTTCTTTATTAAATAGTTCTAGAAGTGAAATAGTTAATGCTACTTTTTCAGTGGATACCACCTTTTTATCACACTTTGATACCAAAAAGAAAAGGACTGAAAATACTGTAGGAAATAAAAGTTATTGCAAGCAAAATTATTAAAAGTTTAGACATCAAGTCAATGCAGAAAGAAATTTTAAAAACAATCTGACACGCTTCTACCATATGTTGACACATTTTCCATGTGTTAGCTTAAAGTGCGATGTTTTTATAGTAATTTTAGAACGTGTCTGAAATACGCTTTTTTTGAATTCAAACTTCTCGTTTCCATCCTTTTCTCTCTATTTATAAACCTTACATTCACCATTATCACCCTTATTTACACTCTTTTTCCACACCCCCTGCAGATCTGAATTTCATGGTTTGTGGTTTATGGAGTTTAAGTTGGAGTTCGTTATTTTCACTAATAATTAATTGACGAATCTTTAGATTTTTATCATTTTGATTCATTTAAACATTATAATAAAGAGTATTTGGTTAATTAAAAATAATACTTAATTTAAATCCCCTAAAAGACAAAACACTCTTTCGACTCGCCAAACATCGTATAAGATATTTGAAATTTTTCCTAACAGTAACATTTTTCTTTCTTTTTTTATTATTTCTGCAAGAGGCTACTTTCAGTACTCGAACCCATGAACTCATTGTTAGAGCAAGAACCCCGGCCCCTTCCAAAGCGTACACTAGTAAAACTACACCCATTATTGAGAATGTAATAGATAGGCATGCATTCAATTAGACCGATAACCCATTTGACATGTCTCTAATAATATAGCTAGCCGTACTTTCCAAATAATTGTTCCATAACGTATTTGTTAAAATGTCTACGCAAATACACATTGATTAAGTCAAATTGGTATGGAAGCAGAAGCAAGTAGGAACACAATGTTGCTGTCAATTGAATGTATTTGCGTGGACATATACATATATTAATGCTCAATTGGCCAATTGGAAGTTATCCAAATCCATGCATAATTTATGCTTCATCTCAGACAGAGCCTTGGCAACCTATATTGAAATTCTTATACTAGTTGGAAATTAAAGTCTGATAGTTGTCGAAGTTGAAAGCTCTCCTACTATGTATATTCTATTCTAGGAAATATGTGGAGATATTCATGTACCTAAAGTTATATAATCTGATTTATTTATGAATGTCTAAATATATTGGTGATAAAGTGCATAGTCTTTTTTGCTTCTTTAATTTGTGAAGGTGGTGTATAATGTACAAGGTTCACAGTGTAAAGCTAAATGTAGTATAAAACTAGTGTTCTTAATTTTACCGTTGTTACTTTAAGAGTTACAATTTTAACTTTTAATTTTTCAGGATTTATTTTAAAAGTCACTAAACGTTCTACTCTTTGAAATAATATTTGATCCTCATACTCCATTCTCCAATTTTATCTAACACTTTAAGTTACGTGTCAAACAAACTGTGAAGACATTGATTATTAATTCCTCCACATGTACATCGATCTTTAAAATGCAATATTTTATGTTGATCTAAGAAGAAAGAAAAGAATTTTAATGTTCAATATAGTAAAATATACAATATTTTAAAACTTTTATAAAAGAAAGAATAGACGACCATTACGAGATTGATGGAGTAATGGAAGAGAGTGAATAGTAACTCATTTATGCAAAGAAGGTCAAGGACTAATTAGGGTTGCTTGTTTAGTTACCTCCAAACATCCCTACCAGCCCCCAAAAGTTAACCTCTATCCTAAAACAAAACACTTTAGTCACCTCCAAACATAACTCTTCCCAGCCGCCATGAAATATCCTACGTTCCTAACTGTTCCTAAATTATAATTAACGGAAATTCTATTTGATAGGCTCTAATTTTTATCTATTTTAAATTATCAACTACTTGTTAAACTATTATAAGTGGTAGACTTATTTTGTAAATTATTCCATCTCATGAGTTTTTTTTATTTGGTACCGGTATTAAAATAATACTCGCAAAACTTTCTTCCTCTCTCAATTTCATTTAACTCTCCCTATCAATATAATATCTAAAGTATTTAACAACTAGGGATGGTTTTTAAAGTGTTTGAAAACTTGGAATAATTTTTAACATTGTCTACTACTTGGAATAATTTTCAAAATAAGCATACCATGTCAAAAAAACCTTTAAAGTGATTGGCGATTTGAAATATACAAAAATTGACGTCTACTAAATAGAATTTCCCTACAATTAGTTGCTTTAAACATACATTAAGCACAACTAACCATTCCTCTAACTCTAAAAACATTTGAGGAGCTAGAAACGATACCTAGCTACTACCAACCAATATGTTGTGAATTGAATTAAGCTAACCAAGAACAACTTCATGTAAGGAAATTCCCAGTTTTGTACCATCAGAAATAAGTCAAATGTGTTCAGAAGATCATAAAGAAAGATCATAAATGTTAAAAGGATATCTATACTTTTGAACAATTTCAAAGTTATCAGTACATTTATATATTTGGGGGTCCAACATCAAAATCAAATTCAGAGTACGAGTAATGGCTGAATTTCCACGCCATTATGGTCGGCAAAGTGGCAGACTATCATTAAATTCACGAGTTCTCCACCACTGTACTACTGTTCTTCCTTCTCAGGGTGCTATGTGTATCATCTCTATCTTTCAAAACTTCACACGTAGGTGGTCAAATAAGACAAGCTAATAAATTCTTTCATATATATCGGAAATAACAATAAAGAAAATTTAGTAAGTTTTGGTGAGGTGAATTCATCTTAGGATAAATGATCATCGAGCCTAGTTTTTAGTTGAGACGATTTCATATGGCTACTTCAAACATCATATTGTATTTGAAATGCTAGTTTAAACATTAGCTTACTGAACAATAATATTTGTCCAATTAGAGTTTGAAGTTTGGACTTGGTCAGTCCACTAAATGATATATCAAAAGTTGTCTAATATAACCTTAAGTTAATGGGCGAAGGCTTAGGAACGACTTCATACCCTAAAAGCACCACCCCCTCCCCCCTCCTCCCAAATGTGTTTTAGGCTTGAAGTGTTTATGCTACAATATCATCTGAGATTGCGTAACAAATATGAGGGATATTGAGATTGAATGTGAGACTTCTCATTTAGAAAGAGCCCGAGTTAAGAACAATCATCCCAATTAAAAGCTTAAGGTTATCGTTGAAGGCTTATGAAAGATTTTATATTCTAATTGTTACAGCATAAAACCATTATTAGGCCTCTAATTATCAACTTAAACTTTTGGTTGAGAATGTGATACATGTTAGAGTCAGACTGAGCAACATGTATCTAATTTAAATCTCAACAACACCCATGTCTATTTACCTAACATTTGCAACAGAGCATTCGTGTGAGGAAGCATTTTAGAGTATAAAATCATTATCAAACCTTAAATTATTAGCTTAAGCTTTAATTTGTGTTCTTTAGAATATTTGTAAAAGTATGTAACTTGTAAGTGTAAAAGAATGTGGTAGTTGACTGCATGAATAAGGTGTTTAGGTTTGTATCCATGCCTGTTAATGCTTCTTCCCCGGTGAATATTTAGTTTGAGCCCCCTTTATGTGAGTCTGGTTTGTACTGCCTCTCATGCTCCCACAGCTTAGGGCGTTGGTATTTCTAAGTTTTTGCCCGATAGCTCAGTTGGGGGTTCTTGCTCTAGTCAACCTTTTTTCGATGTTTGTTGATAATGTGCCTCCTGGTATTAGCTTTGTCTGGCTGGGTAATTTGTATAAGAATTTTGGTGTTATTGTTGACGTGTATATTCCTTGAAAATGTGGGAGAATGCTATTCATGTGTGAATGACAACTTGTTTAAGGGTTATGCTTTGGGTGTATCTTGGACGAGGTTCAGTAAGAACCCGAGATCGAATCCTTGCTTGTGGAGGGTGTCCAAGATGTGTAAGTGTGTGTCCAAGGATGTTAAGATTTGTGAGGGTGAGTCGTCTTCTTTTGGCTTTGATGGGGGTGGTATTTCAGTAGATATCGGTGCGGGTGGCTTTGTGAACTCTCTTGCAGGAGATGGTTTTGTTTCAAGCAAAACTATCACTAATCTAATTGAATCTTTGGCTATTCCTAAGGCTTCGGTTAAATCGCCTAATAAAGATGCTCTTTTGAAGAGTCCTCAGTCCGTTAGTGTGGAGGTTCCTAATAAGGAGATTGCTTCTGATAGTGAGCGCACTTTTAGTGCACCGACTTGCAACGTGGAAAATGAGTTGGTTTCTTTTTCGCCTCGGGTTCTTAAGGACTCTTTTTATAGGGTTATGATAGTTAGGAGAAGGCAGAAAAGGAGTCTGATCTTATTCTGGAATTCTAAATGGCATTTGGTCACCAGAACTTCGTGTAGGGGCGTTTCTAGTAATTTGTGTCATGTGAAAGGGAAGAAGAAGCTAACTGAAAGTCGTAAGTCCAACAGTGAAAATGAGATTAAGAGTAATATAGAAACTTTGAAGGAAGTTGTAGATATCTAGCTCCCTGGATAGATGGGATGACGAGGCGTTCTGTTTTAAAATAACTCATGATGATCATGAAGCTGTGGCTAAGGCTTTCAGGAATAACTTCTTGTAAAAAAGGAGAATCTTGTTTGTTAGCAGTTTTGTTTTAAAAAAAATTGTATTATATGTTTCTTGTGTTGTATTATTTGAGTTGTAAGTTGTTGTAGCTTTCTTTGTTGTTTTGTTACAACTTTGTTGCGGTACTCGGCCTTTTTTTTCGACCTTTAACAATAAAAAAATATAAGTAAATAAAAGTGAAAGTAATTAAAAGGATATTAATTGAAGTATAAATGTAGTTAACTGTAGTACTAAGTGTCAATAACTATGATTGACTGCTACTAGCTAGGTGCAAATGATTGCAATTATGTGTGCATTGCGTAAGTTAAATTTATGATCAAGACAGTATAAAAGGGCAGCCCGGTGCACAAAGCGTCTCCGCAAGCGGGAGTCTGGGGAAGGGTCCCACCGTAAAGGTGTAATGTACGCAGGCCTTACCTTATATTTATGCAAGAGGCTGTTTCCAGAACTCGAACCCGTGACCTCACGATCACAAGGCAACAACTCAACAGTATATAGTGTGTTAATTAAAGATTGGAAGCACTCTTACAAGTACTTACTAGGACAAAGTGTCAGTGAACATATACTTAAGATAAAGAATATTCTTGGATCTTGAGACATGTTTTCGTCATTGTATTTCTTGAGACAAGTTTTGCTCAAAGTTTAAAGTAACAATTTGAGTCATTCTTATGTTTGTTTCATTAAGTTGTATTTCTTTATTCTTTTGTTCTTTAATGGCATGAGCAATATCAGTTATTGCTACTAAATTGTGTTTACTTTTAATTTTTTACTTTTTAAATTATAACTTTTGATTTTGTTGTTGATTCATGTTCATTTCTTTTTTATCGTGCCCAACACTGATACCAATTATAAGTGGTTTAACAAGTGGCTTTTTAAAGAAAAAGGTCGGAAAACCTTATAAAATTTTTAAAGTGATTCAAACAAATTGGTTTAACCAATATAACAATTACTAATTAAGGATAAGTACATGGAGAAGAAATCAAATACAATACTAATCTTTTATTTAAATAACATGAAATTCAACATTAGTAAACGAACCAGACTAATACGCCTATGGAGAGGGGCTTCTTGGAGCCAAGACATAAGAAAGATGGGTCTCTCCATCTATGTAGGTAACCTAAAAAGGAATCTTGACAAATATGGTTTAAAGAGTATCTTTTAGAGGATCACAGGGGTAAAGGATACCTACATACCTATGAGAACGGGGGGCCAAGCTAGGTATGGGTTTGTGCATATTTGGAGACACGAAGATAGGAAAAGATGCATCCAATTGATGAACCAAAAGACAGTGGGGGGGTAGAATCTTAGTGAACTGGGCAAGGAGAAAAGATAAGAGTCAGTGGAAGACAAGACAAAATTGGGTTGAAAAAAAGCAAAAATATAACTGAAGCTAGTGAGGAAGAGTAGCAAGGAGAGAATCACAATAATGGACGTTTGCAAGGAGAAATCAATGAAGAACGGAAGGAGTGGTTATCAAGAAGTCTGGTTTGTACCATCAACGAGCCAAGGAGCTTGAACTTTTAATTTGTCATCCATGATCTAAGAACACTTCAATCAAGTGTCAAAAGTCACAGCCTTGGGTGAACTCAAAACCATCGTCACCTTCCCAACAATGACGTAAATGGAGGAAGCAATTGAGAAGCCAGAGAGCTTGTCTCAATGGTTTTGGTATATATAATATTATTATTGTCAAATTAATTTTTAATTTTCAATTTTTAATATTTTAACTTTATGATTACTAGTATTTTTATTCTTATTTCATTATTTTTATTTTTATTTTTATTTTTATTGAAAATGGGTTCAAAGGTGAATTAAAGGAAAATATGAAAATAAAATTATTGGTATAAATTATTTTTATTTTTGAAGATAAATATTAATATTTTAAGAAATGAGATGTGAAGCCTCCCAAAAAGAAGAGGTATCAAGTCCCCCTCTTTGTTGATAATTTGCCCATCAACGTGGGAAGCTCGAGGCTTAGGAGTCTATATAGCAAGTTTGAAGGTGTCATTGATGCATATGTTCCCGCTAAAGTTGGAAAGAATGGTAGAAAATTTGGTTTTGTGTTGTACGCGAATAGGAACGATGGGAGTAAAACCATTAATGAGATGAACCTTAGAACTGTCGATCACAGGAGGCTTTTTGTTTCTTGGGCCAAATTCAATAAAAAAGCAAGCAGTTAGACCTCTTGCTTTTGTAAAATTTAGCCAGAAGTGGATCCCTAAGGAAAATATTGGTGGTGCTCTTATTTCGAATGGTTTGCACATCTCGTCCCCTTGTGTGGTTAACAATGGGTTGAGGAATTTTGGAAAAGAAGACATGGTTGTGCCCTACTCTCTTGAGGCTCCCGATTGTGACGGGTCTGTGGATGCTTCTTGCAAAACTATTACGGACCCGATTAATGTAGCTTTGGATTGCAAAAAGCATGCAAGCAAGTTGTCTTATAACGATGCTTTCTTGAGTGGTTCCAAAATCAATTGGGCGGTCAATAGGGACAGTGACCGCACTCATAGCAACCCGATTGAATCCTTTGATAGTGTGGATGAGCATGGCTTACTTGCAAATCTTGAAGAATCCATCATTGAGGTTTCGAAGGGTAAAGACAGGAGTAAGCGAAAACTGAACATGTTGATGAAATCCAAGTGACAACTTGTAGAGGTGCTCGTGGACAAAAGGGTGGTCAGAAGGTTAAGATGAATAGGCGTGAGAACATGTCGGAAGATGACAGTTTTAATGATATTGAAGCTGAAATTGAACGAAGGGTTGCAAATATTGGCAGTGTTATAGGCGCGCGAGTCCTTGATGACTCAAGAAGCTGATTTCATTGATCTTGCATCATATTTGCGATGTAATGGTTTCGTTTGGCTGTGGTGCACGCTAAAGTCCGTGCTGTATTATTTTTCAGCAGTTTGGTTGTAAGCTTTTTTCTTTCGGTGGTGGTTGTTTGTTGTTTTGCTTGCAGGTGTGTTGTATTCTTTGAACCTTTTAGGCCCTGTTCGGTAAAATTAGTGTTTTAGATAGCGGATATTGGTTTATATAGCGGATAGCGGTTTAAGTAGCGAAAAGCGCATGACTGTTCAAATGAGAATTGTGTTCGGTAAATTTAGCGGTTGAATTAACATATTAATGTGAATTGACATAAAAGTATATCCATAATTTCCAAAGATAAAACTTTCAAAGGATATTGTTTGACCGAAAAATATGAAACGCTACTTCAAACGCTAGACGTTAACTTTATTAGCGTTTCACAAAATGCTCCTTAAAACACTAAACACTACTCAAAACGCTAGCTTACCGAACACCAATATTTATGCAATTAGAGTTTTGATTTGGCTAAAACTCTAAACGTTATCCCAAACGCTACTGTCAAACACAGCCTTAGCCTTTTCGCTATCAATAATCGAAAAAAAAAATCAAGTCCCCTTCAAATGGGGGGAACTTGATTCCCATGGATATGAAATTTCATTCCTTAAATTTTCAACAAAACACAAAATAGAGGAATTTGATACCTTTAGATATAAAGTTTCATTTCACAGCCTCCAACCAAACAAACCTTAACAAGGGTAACCATAAACACTTCTATAAATATATCATAATATAAATATCAAAGTGGGAAGTTTGTCTTTTAAGCATATGATATTTGTAGAAATTAAATTGATCTACAACCGAATATTAGCTAGTCACCTAAATTCATATTACTTGTAATATGCATTTAGGTAACTAGCTAATATTCAGGTACATATCAATTTTGTAAGAACTAATTACTAAAATCAGTTTCAAAGAAGGGGTGGATCGGTTTAGCTTTCGAAATGTTGTCAAATTTTAATCATTTTATACTGTATTTGAATTAGATTTTGGGTAAGGGTCATCCAAATTAATTAAATCAATACTTTATCTATGAGCTAACACCTGAGCCAAATATATAATTTGGTTAAAATCAGTCCATCTTATTTAGGTTTTCAATTTGAACGCATGTTCCGTTTCTTTTATTTAAACCATAACTATTTTTAACAAATTTAAAATCATTATTCAAATTTTTTATTATTTTGAATGGATTAAATTTAATTCGGTTTCTGCCAATCACCTCTTGATTGAGGTCCATTTTCTATTCGTGTTCTCCAAGATTTGAATTTTGGGAGAACAATTCTCCCTTACCATTTCGGAAAATGCTGCGTGTAGGAGTGAGACCTAACTTTGGGTCATTGACATCCCTGTTTCCCATATGCTATAGCCTACAGGTCTGTTGGCTTATTTTCCTAAAATAGAGGTCCAATAGGATGGATCGTTTACCAGCATAAAAAAAATATTTAAAAAAACTGGTTTCTTCTCCTATCAATTTGTTGCTTCCATTAAAATCTATCTTGAACTAATCATCCTGCTTTGTAACTGTCAGTTGAAGGGTAACTATCAAATCTAATACATGCAATAGATAACTTTTGAAGTTTGAAAATCAACACAGAGAAGCCAACACACTAGTATTGAAGCCCCAAATCTTATGTAAACTCTCTCAAAAAGTAAAAATACTTTATGCTTTACTAAACCCAAATTCCAAACTCTGAACTAGCCAATAACTATAGTTTTATTTACGTGAGTGTTTAAAAGATGATGATGTAGAAGTGTCTATACTATGATTAGCTTAAAGTTTGGACCAACAAGCCCCCAAATTGCTTCAAAAATGGGCAAGTGGCTGCCTTAATCACATCATTAATTCAGATTTTGACCCCCATGTACTTCTATGATATGTACTCTATCCGCTTTGTATTAATTGTCATTTCATTAATTGTCACGATCTTCAGTATCATTTTTTGATTGATAATTTTTATATAATATTTTTATTAATAGTTTTAGTATTATATTTTTAGAATATTATTCTTCATTAGCCTAAACTGTTTTTAAAAAGTTTTTCAAAAAGTGTTTTCGATTCACATGAATCAAACTCTCTATGAACTTAGGTTCATGGGGAACACTGTCTACATCTAGATCCTCAAGATCGCGCTCAAACGTATTTTTACAGGGAGTTTGTTGTTGTTGTTGTACTTCCTCTTCCCTATATTATTTGTCACTTTAACTAATTTTTTTTCATAATATCTGTCACCTTACAATTTCAATAACACATTAATTACTCATTTATCAAATTAACCTTATTAAATACATTTTTCTTCAATTTTTCTCTTTTATTCACGACTTTTCTTTTTTATTCACCATTTTGTTCACATTTTTCTCATTTCTAAGAATGCAAATTAATGTAAGTTGAAAGTTTTATTGATTTTGTGAATTATGTCTTAAGTGACAAATAATATAGGAAGGAGTGAGTATTATTTTTCATTATAAATCTAATAATAATACTTTTATATAACAAATTAATCATTGTCTAAATTGTGAAATTTATAGTAAAAAATTTTAAGATTTGACTATATAATTCAAAAAATGATAATTAATAAGAATCGGAGGAAGTATTCATTTGCAGATCCTCCCTCCACCAGTCACTAGGGGTGGGCACGGATCGGATATCCGATCCGAATATAAAAACGGATCAGATATCCACATGTTCGGATAGTAGATTTGGCGATCCGTATTTGATCCGGGAATTATAGATATCCGCACTTTCGGATAACTGACTTTACGGATAATAGATTTGGCGATCCGTATCCGATTCAAAAGTGACGGTTATCTGAACTTTCGGATCGGATAACAAATTATCCACGGATCATGAACCTATAAAAAAAATTACAACTCAATATGCAATTTGAATGGGCCGAGACTAAGTGGGTTTTACCGTTGTAGGCACTTACTGGGTGTAACATTTAATTTTTCGGATTTTCGGATATCCGATCCGTTATCCGCGGATTTTTTTTCCGATCCGCAATCCGGGAAAAAGTAACGGATTGAATATCCAATCCACAGGATTTAAAAATTATCCGTTAATTATCCGTTTTTTTGGATCGAATTTCGAATTTTCGGATCGGATCTCGGATCTCGAATTTTCTGCCCACCCCTAGCAGTCAGCCAGTCACCCCATTGTTCTTTTCCTTTTTCACTGCATTGTTCTTTCAAAGACAATGAAATGCACAAAAATTTGTAGAGTTGGCAACGGATCTTTGGTGCCGCGGTGCTATCTTAAAAAGTGATGTTACACAGAATTTTAATTTAAGTCTTCATTTATAACAATTATCTTAAATTGTAATAATCAAATGAAGACTAAGGAAAACCTTTCATTGTGCGCTAACAGTTACATTAAATTCTGTCTTAATAAGATCCACAACTTGATTTTATTTTTTTGAATTTAAGTTCGTATAAATGTCATTCCATATTTGCATGTTTAACAAAATTGGAATAATTGATGTTGTTGTTTAATGCGGTGTATTTTTGTATTTTTTAGTTATTTTCTTTTAGTTATTGTGGCTTTGTCTTACTATTTTTTAAAAATTACTCCCTCCGTTCTTTTTTATCTGTCATTTACGGTTTTCAGTGCCAATTTTTAATTAATAATTTCTAATATGAAACTTTTATAGAAAAATATAATATTATACTTTTTTAATAGTATTTTTTATTACGAATCTAATGATATCAATTTTGTATGATGAATCATCATACAAATTAAGATATTGACGGTCAGAGTTTTTACTACAATTCCCTAGGCGACAGATAAAACAAAACGGAGGTAGTATATTATTATTTTTTGCCAATTACTATAACATATACGTTTGATACACTTTTCACCTTTATTGACATTTAATTATCGGACAAAAAGTTGAAATAACGCAATATGAACCAAATTCATACTGCTTTGAATTAGATTTTCAACATAATGGTTGAATGCCAATCGTATGTATCATCCATAAATGAAGTAAGCTTGAATACTTGGGCAGAAAAATCACATCTCATACTTGAACTTTGAGCATATTTAATCAAATAGACTATTTTCGCCATATATTAATTTGTTTCAAGGTCGAAATACTCCCCGAAGCGGGGATGGGGACGGGGATATACTCCCCCGTCTCCAATCCGCCCCGTTGCCATCCTACACTTTGCCAGAACCCACCACAACATATTAATCCACCACAATTTACTACAACCCTCCACAATCAATTTTTTCACATTTATCATTACAATTTACATTTATAAAAAACAAAATCAACCACCACTTACCAATAGCCCACCACAATCCACTATAATTCGACCACACCCGCCAAAATTCCACCACACCGCATCGCGCCATACCGCAGTCAGCCATATAAAGGAACATTAAGGTTAAAAGGGAATAATAGTTGTTGAAATTATTAAAATAACAAATAAATTGGGACAAAAGAGTGAGTCATAGTGATCGACAAACATATCTGGATGAAGAGAGTATATCTTAATATATATCTCCATTGAATTTACTAAAAAAGTTATACCCATCCGTTCCTTTTAATTTGTAAATTTATCTAATTTATCGGTTCCTTTGGAGGCTTGCTGAAGTTTCTCGATAACGGAAAAGAGATGTTGATTGACAAGCACCCATTTGCCAAGACCGCGCAGGCAGGGCCGATCTATATCCATGACCACTACTTTGATCTGTCGATATAGTCAGTGTGCCGCGAGGCGCAAACGAATGGATAGCACAGGTCAGAGGTACATTATTATCGCATCAATTTCATCGTCGTTTACATCACGTTGTGGAGTCATAGTTGAAAGAAGATGTTCGTGTTGAAAGATCCAAACAGGATAAATTTTAATAACCATAATAGTTGTTATGTTCCTAATAAATGAACCTTTATACCCCATTTTAAAGGCTTTTCAAGGGTATTTTGACAAATATAAATCTTTTATTTCATTCTCTATTTTTTCAGTTCTTGTGAAAGCAGTTATGACAAATAATAAAAAATAGGGGTAGTATATTAATTCAAATAATTTTCAACCTATTTTAGTTTGACAACAATTTGATAAGTTTATTTATTTTTCTTGAGGGCACAATTTGACAAGTTTACAAAATACTTGGGCGTGTTGCTTTTTTTTATTTTTTTCTTTTTATGGTCAAATTAGGTGGCCTATATAAATGCGAGTAAACGTAGCACTTGGGAAGGAGGGGGAAGTATCTATCTCAAACAAAAAAACCTTTCTCAAATACAATACAAATTACAAAGGCAAAGCGTCTTCAAACTCAAAAGCCCCACTGTATGAATACACCCGCGGTATTCACCCGTGACTAAAACGCTGTGAAATCAGCAAAGATCGAATCTTTTTATCTCAATTGATCATTTCCTCGTGATTCTTAACGCGGGTTCTTCCTATTTCGCCTTCAATTTCAACCCCTGCTCGTGTAATTCTTCCGCCATTGAAGCTTCAAGCTCTTATCCACTCCATTATCCGCCATTATTAGCAGTGTGGTGAGTTATTTTACTGAATCAATCAAGATACTTTGTTGTTTGCTATGTAGATTTCATCATTTGAAGGTGCGAGTTTTGTTTATTGGGGGGTTTATAATCCTTGATTTTTGAGTTTACTCTCTCATTTGTGAATTTGCAGCACAAAAGTTCCTTTGTGGATGTGTTCATCTGTGGTCTTTACCCATTTACAACTTGGAATTGCACAATTTTAAGTTCTGGGGTTTGTTTATTGGGGTTGATTTTTGTGGGTTTGTTCTCTCATTTGTGAATTGCTGTCTCTTTAGATTATGTTTGGACATAAGTGTTCCTTGCTTTGTGTTCATTTGTTGTGTTGAAAGTTGCTATCTTCCCAATTTGGTCTGTATTGTTGTTTAGTTTTCTGGCTGAATGGTGAAAATCATATTCCATTTGTTGATCTTAGGACTAACATTGGGATTTTGGGTTTTCTTTTTCTTTTTTTCTTTTTGTTCTTGAAGATTTTGTAGGTAAATTGAATTAGCTTTCATTTACTGCAAAATGTCCAAGGAATTTTACCTGGAGGGGGTACAAAAGTACAGAACTAGCAATGCATATTAACCCCCACCCACCCCCCACAAACTGCTACACAAACTCAGACAATTATAATCTCCTTACAGTATCAGAATCTTAAACAAACAATGAATTTAATGCATCTAACTATTTTACTGCTCCCTCCATTCCTCAATTGTCATTTTTAAGCATTGGAAAAATATGAAGGAACTAGTAGTTAATTGGTGGGCGTTGACAAAAATATTTTTATTTTGGTTATATAATTGTACTGGGAATGATAAAAGTAAGGTGAATTTAGTTAAATAGTCATTAATGTTGTATTGAAATTCTAAGGTGATAGATATTGTAAAAAATGAAAAGTTAGTTGAAATGACGTATATTGAGGAATGGAGGGAATACTTTTTTCGTATCCTTTATTAGTTGTTGGCGTAAGACTGCCTACATTGGTTCTGCCAGTATCGCATAAGTGGGACCCGACTTCGAGTTGGGTGATGCTATTGTCACTTTCTCACAATTTTGTCAACTTTTGATATTGGTAGTTCACTAGTTCCTAATGTTCCTTTCCGTCCAGACTTCATACACTGCATTGCACAGGGCAGCCCTAACAGCTCTTGACTTATGAGATTGAGACTTGTCTATGATTTTCTATGTGAACCTGTTCATTTCATGCTATAGGCTCTATTGGTCTCTAGCAATTTAGTTTTTCAGCTTAACAGACTAAGCAAAACACGTCTCTAAATCTCTTCTACTTCTTTCTCACGAATCATGGGTCAATTGGAACTGGCCTCTTTGAATTTTTTTTTTTAGTTTAGGGGTAAGACTGCTACACTAGATCCTTTTTTTTGCAACGAGACATTTCGGGTATTGGATTTCGGATTTTTGCTTTCTAGCACTACCCACCCATGTAAGAATACTTCCCCAAATTGCATTGTCGATTCAGGTTTAGAGAACAGATGATGATGATGATTCTTTATCTCTTTCCATATAGTCAGCAGTTTTCTGATGCAATGGGCTGAATTTTGTTTACCCTATGGCTATGAGCTACCTTCAATGAGCACCTTAGTAGTAAATAAGTGTCACTTGACTACTAAGCTTTTTTTTAATTTTTTTTTTTAAACATAAGGTAATAGTCCAAGTGTCCAACCCATCAGGCCCCTATCTCAGGGGTATAACCCAACAGGCCTTTGTAACGGACCGGGACGGTGGATGCCAATGGACTTGACTACTAAGCTTAGTAATGCCCAATTCTGATGTATTTGTACCCGAATCAAGAGTTCCAGATCATAGGACTTTGTTTCTATTAGCTTGTGTTTCTTGTATTGAACCTCCAAGTCTCTAACCATCTGCTATGTTACTTGCTTTGGAAACCCAGTGTTCTATTTGCAATTCAAGTGACAGTGTAATAGTTATTTTAGCTGTGCCACAAGTGAGATGTTACCGCCTTTATCTCAGTCGATTATGTGGTCAAACTTTGGACTATACGATAAACATCAACAACATGGTCTCTATAGCTTATGTACATGGTGAAACTCTGGAAGATACATAAATCAACAAATATGAATTGGCAAACATTATTCAGTGTAGATCCCGCATTAGTAGGGTCTAAGGGAACTAAATATATGCAACCTTATACGTGCAAGCATAGAAATAAATTCGGAGAGATCTAAAACCTTTTGTTAATTGCTTTTTGGCTTAATTAAAACTTTTTTAAGTGGGAAAGGGGAAAATAGGTCCCTCCTTTGTCTTTGATATCTTGTAGGTGCGCTGCTAAGATTGTACGGTTTATGTTAATCTTGTTCTTTAATTCAGCGGTTGATATGGTTCTCTGATTTTCGCATGTCATGTGAGTGATTTGCGGTTTTGTGTGCCCACATCGAGTGTGATTGAGTGATTGCAGTTTCCCCTATATTTTCTGCATTTTTTTGCTGATACCGCAACAAAAGTTTTCCTTTTAGGGAGCGTTTGGTGGGGAAAGTTTCCCGGGATAGTTAATGAACTTTTCCAAGTTGACAAAATTTCCTATGGTTGTTCTCCCTAATAGATGGGAAAGTTTTAATGAAGGGCTCACTATTTCCCGCACAAACTCGGTAAAATGTTTCTCTTTTTTTTTTTTGGGGGGGGGGGGGACGGCACTAAGAAAAGTCTTTCTCGGTAAAATTTTTACTGGGAAAATCTTTCGCGGGAAACTACCAAACGCACTGTTATTGAAAATGGAAGATAGTATTTTTCCCCCCCAACAGAAATAGAATGAAGCCTTGGTGTAAGTTCTTCTGACCACTAAATTTGTCACATGAAAACTCTCAGTACAAAAGCATGATTCTCATTGTTAAGCTTTTTAATGTGGGCTTTTTATGACCATACATTGTTCTAATGGCAGTACTTTGATTAGTTGTCCAGGGGGAAGCACAGGCCATAAATTTTTGTGTATTGTCATATATAGTCCCATAACCATAATAGTTTGTGGGGTTAATAGTTGAACCCTAGAGTACATCAACGCATTGATTCCGGATTTCTTTTTTTGTCAAATTGATAGTGTGCTATAGGTTATTTCTCATAGAAAATTGTAAGAAAGATCGACATCAGATTCGGTCACTGTTCTGTACATAAACGCTTCTTAACACCCCAGATGAGGAAACCGAATTCAAAGTGAACTGACCAACTTGGAAGTTGTCTAGCCAGATATGAATATATGATTCAGCTTTTCAGAAGCTTATATTCTACAGCAGAATATCTCAGGACCGGATCTAACGTAGAGGACATGAAATTAATCCAACTTAAATGACCTTTGTGCAAGTCTGTATAAGATCAACTGTCTTTTATGTGGTTCCTGAGTCGTCATGTTTGTACATTTCTTTCATGTCCGTAGTTGGTGAAGAGAAAAACCCTGGTACTGACTTCTGTAATGATTTATCTGTTTTTTAACACCCTATCATTTTCACACTTCATCATGTTAACCCCTTGTACTTTAAACAGGACTGAGGACACTACAATGGCTGTTCAAGCAGAAAGTATATGTCCATTAAACAGTGACATTTTCTACGACATATTGAGACGCCTGGATGGTGCAACCCTAGCTAGTGCAGCATGTGTTTGTGCGTCATTTTCCACCATCTCAAGAGAGGAAAGAATATGGGAAGACGTCTGCTACTCGTTGTGGCCCTCAACCAACAGGGATGATGTGAGGAGCGTTATTCGATCCATGGGAGGCTTCAGAAAGTTCTACGCCGACTGTTACCCTCTCATTGTAAACAAAGACTTCACTCTCTTCCCGTGGAGCTCTTACCTTGAGTACCCACTAGAATGGCCTGAAGCAGACTACTATGAAGAATTTGAAGAATTCGAGAGCATTTCACCCTCAGATTTCATCTCCCTGATCGATCTGAGATACAAGGACAAACCGGTCCTATCGAAAGTCCTCTGGGGTGTTTCTGAATCAGATGTTCTCAACCACTGGTTCTACAACTCCCCCTGTCGAATCGACCTCCTAGGAGACTCAGAAGAAGGAGACAAACCGACCCTTTGCCCTGAAGACGGGCTGCCACAAGTTCACACAGTAGACAGCGAAAGGAAAGAAGGGAAGCTCGGGAAGGAGCTCCTGGACAGAATAAGGCTGAGTTGGATCGTCATCAACGTGAAGACCAAACAAGCGGTCAATATCTCGAGCTGGGTCCCACTCGGGGTTCAGAGGCACTGGCCGACTGACAAGGACTTCTTGGTCCGTTTTGGGTCGGTTCTTCCTGCAGAGGGGGTCCTCCCGTGTCAGGTTGTGGAGTGCCTTATTCTGGCCAAGTTTAGGATGGTCAAGGACACTCACAGTGGTTGCATGGGGCTCGAGCTGAGCCAAGTTAGCATGCAGTTGGAAGACATGGAGGGGTCCCATGTCAATGGGAGAAACAGCTTGATGGTGCTCAAGAAAGCGCTAAACTGTTCAAAGAGCAGGAACTTTGGTAAGGTTCTTGAGTGCTGTGATTTGTATTCGCGAGTTCGAAGTGAAATAAAGGAGGAAAAGATGAGGAACGAAAGCCGGATTGATAGGTTGTGCATCTTGAGTGGCATTACAGTGGTCTGTGCTTTGTTGTTCTGTATCCTGTAAAGTGTAAAGTTTACTGGGCTAATGAGTTGCTCTTTCTGTAACCCTTGTTATCAGGATCTCTATCTGATAACTGCAGGAAAGTGTGATGGTGTGTAAATCAACTGAAATCGAGCTCGTTGTATGATCTTTAAGTTTAGGTTTATAGATGAATGTAGATTGTATATGTATGAATGTTTGCTGAGGTAGGACTATTTACATCTGGATCTTCTCAGATCCCGTATAGATAACTGTATGCGTTATGCTTATAGAAGTTGTACCTTAAATATCATCATAGAGCATAGTTTTGAAGTCCAACAATGTAGTCCATTTATGTAAATCTAATGCCCTGTTTGAGCTATTTCATTTCCATAAATAATGGTTAACTCATTGCAAAATGATCCATATCACTATGTGTGAGACCTGCATGAAAGAGTCAAATTGATCAAAACTCTTAGCTGGTAACTTGGTGTGTAAATCGATTGAAATTGAGCTAGTTGTGTGGTCTTTAAGTTTAGGTGTATGGATGTATGATGAATGTAGATTGCAAATGTACGAATGTCTAACGAGATAAGATTGTTTGTATCTAGATCTTCCAGACGGTACATATAGGCAAATGTATGCGATATGCTTGTAAAATTGTACCTAATCATAGAGCATATTCGTAAATCCAACAATGTAGTCCATTTATGTAATCTACTGCCTTGTTTGAGCAATTTCATTCTTGTAAATACTGCTCAACACCCTGTATAGTAATCTCAAGTGTTAGCAGCAAATTAGTGTTTTTCTTAGATCGAATAAATTTGGTCCGTCCATCAGGTCTCTATTTGAAATTTAGTAGGGACTATGGAAGATGGAGTTGGTTGTCGCTTGGCTACTAATCCTTGGAAGCAGTGCTGACAAAAATTGGGTCCGGGTAAATTCGGGTTTGTCAAAGTCGGACAATGTCAAAACTTGGACGAGAAATTCATGTCAAAACCCACTAACCCAATTTTTATTCAGGTCAGGCCAGTTCGGACAAAGCTAAATTCGGGTCGGAATTAGGTTTGAACAATAGAAAAAAGAGAAATATTATGTTTGAATATTTGGTCAATGTAAAAATTTGGACGAAAAACTATGTCTAGACCTGATTTTTTCTGGGTGGAACAAAATTTTGTCAGCTCTAGCGGAAGCATATGATTAGTATTCAGCTAAGGGTTGTTTCACTCTGAAGCATCCATACTTTGCTCCACTTCCTATTTTTTGGGGTAGCTTTTCCTTCCATTCTTGAGCTTTGTTTTGTCTTCTTCTCTTTTTCTTTCTTCTATAATTGTTTCATCTTTCCAGCAAGCTAAAAACAATTAGATATTTTACAATATGAAGGTGGGAAAGTAATCAAAGTAGAAAGATGAGTATTGGGGGGTTGAGTGTTCCATAATGAGTTGAATGAAGCTTCAAGGATTGCCATGCCATGTAGACCAGACCAGATAGCTTGATTCTGGAGCAAGCTTTTATTATTGCCTGTCACTTAAATAAATGCCATTTAAAGGGGGTCTAATACTGCTGTTAAATCAAAGATTAGATTCTCATAATTTATTGCTGCTTACTTTGTCACAACTTTAGTGCCACTTATGTAGTCATATCAATATGATTATGAATATTTTATTGAGTATTATTATTATTTTGAAAGAAACTAGGGAGGATTATATTATTTACATGGACAAATAGTGATGGTTGATGAATGTCATTAGTAGGAAGAAAACTCAGTTATCAAGTTAAATCATTCAAACTTAGAAAAATAATGTATTATTGTCACAGGACTATGCCCAAATCATTATTTGGTAAGTATTGTATGAATCAATTATATTGTTGCCTTTAAACTCCGTTTTATATGTTACGTTGAAATTCTAATTCATTAATGTAACTTCCTTTTTTTTCTTTTTTTTTGCATACGACATTCTTTATTATCTAATTTAATAGCATATTTCTTGTCATTTTTTTGTGATATTGATAGTATAGTATATCTATGTGACTTTTTATTTAATGTTTCTAACTTGTGATGAAATTATCCCTTAAATTTTTATTAATTTTTGTTAATCTTTGAATTTAACCATTCCTTTAGTCTGATGTCATTTGAATATACTATGTTTTTGTTGGCCATCTATAGTTTACGTCAAATATCACCTTATCATAACCATATCTTGTAAGTAAAAAATGAGATTCTAAGAAATTGTTACATTATAAAAAAAATAAAAAATATATATGTATCATATCTACTTTCTTTTTTTGGAGATGTAGTTAAATTATATTAATAAAATTTTACATTAAATTAGTGAAATCATTAAAAGAACTTTAAAAGAAGAGTTTGTGTATGAATATGTATGTATATGAATTAAATAATGATGCTACTCACATTCTTTGTTTTGGAGGGGACATGAATTGGGGATTCCAATAGTATATGAGTTCCTTCCCGGATGTGTCCATAGCATGGTGTTTATGCCAGATTTACAGACTCCAACACAGATTAATTAATAATAATAGATTCAAACTTGGTGTGAAATTTCGTAAGTTCCCGCTCATAACAAGGAACTAACGCACGTATGCCCATTTTATTGTATCAAAATATGGGAAACCCAAGGCAACATTGAACATTGCATTATACTACCTCCGTCCCTGATTAATTGTCCATAAAACTACTTTTATGATACTAAGAATTATAGGAAATGGAACAAAAAAATTGTATATTGTCAAAAATATCCTTGAAAATACCATTGGAAATGTGCAAAAAGGACATTTATAAATATAAAGGATATAATGGGAATTATAGTTATTGGAAATGTAAAATTTAGTTAATTGGACAAATAAAAAGGGACAGAGAAATTAGTTAATTGGACAAATAAAAAGGGACAGAGGTAATACATGTCTTGGTTATAAAAGAAGCCTAATTTTGAGCTTTTGATATGGGGATTATGAGATCCGAACATAGTGCCGGCTCAGCTTGTCAAAACACCTGCTCACCAAATGAAAAGTATTGAAAACTCATACATACCATGTCAATACTCAAGAATTTAGCCAAAGCCTACGCTTATGGATATATCCTTTTTAGGCCTTATTTTTTTATTACTTACCTAACTCAGAAGTCAACATGGTAAAAGTTTGATTTTGTTAGTTCTTTTTTATTTATTATAATCATCATTTGGGGCATCTTATTTAAACCATTTGAAATAATATATATATATAGTTTGCAGGTTAATGTAGATAAATGTATGTTAGTGTAGGTAAGTGCAAATCAACATAGTTGATAGGATAAATTGAAGTACGATTGAATTTTGTTGGCCGTAGGTTGGAATAGGTAAGTGGAAGTAAATATAGCTGGTTGGGGATAGCCTATTAACTATTTTTATCAATAGTAAGCACGAATTTGATCAATTCTTATTCCAATTATAAGTTTAGTTTTGAGTTTTGATAAATAGAGTTTGTATGTTGTATTTGTAAGAGTTTCAGTTTATCCTTATATAAGATTTAATCTCTTTTTTAAAGTTTTGATCAATTGACGGGATTTAGTATGTGGGATAAGTATTAGGCCCTGTTCGGCAAAATTAGTGTTTTAGATAGCGGATAGCGGTTTATGTAGCGTATAGGGGTTTAAGCAGCGTATAGCGGTTTAAGTAGCGGATAGCGGATGACTATTCAAATGAGAATTGTGTTCGGTAAATTTAGCGGTTCAATTAGCAGATTAATGTGAATTGACAAAAAAGGTATCAATAATTTCCAAAAGATAAAATTTATAAAGGGTATTTTTTGACCGAAAAATACGAAACGCTACTCCAAACGCTAAACGTTAACTTTATTAGCGTTTCACAAAACGCTAAATGCTCCTCAAAACGCTAGCTTACCGAACGCTAATATTTATGCAATTAGAGTTTTGACTTGGTCAAGATGCTAAACGCTATTCCAAACGCTATTGCCAAACACGGCCTTAGTCTTCAAATTGCTATAATACGGTTTGTGAGGTTCTCCATCAATTTTTAAAATATTGAGTCATTGAAAAGAGATGCAATATCATCGAAGAAAAATTATGACAAGATTATCATAACTTTGGAGTCGAACATTAATAAGATGTATATTGATTAGTAAGTTGAAAGTAGAATTTCATATCAATATCTTAGATTTACAATTCTTCACTAATCATAGTTTGGTGTTTTATTAATAAAATTGTTTTATTTTGATTGAAAAAACTTGTGCAGTTAAATGCAATTGTACAAATGCTCTTAAGAATAAATCTGCCTTGATGCTAATACAACACAACAATCCCCAGTATCGTCTTGGTACTGCAAGGTTTAGGGAGATTTAAATGTAGACAATCCCCTCTCAATACATGGAAATATATGAAGAAGTTCATTATAACGGACACAGAAAATATTTGGGAAACTGAAAGCAAAATTGAACTTAAAACAATTTGGTAGGAAACCAAGATAACAAGAGAATCAGATAGAAAGATAACTTCATACTTGTATGTTTTAAGCAATGAATAGTTAACCAAATGAATAGACATACTTTAAGAACACATACAAGGAGAACATACACACACAAAGCACATACAAAACAAGCTAGGTGTCCTATTGACAACCTTTCACCCACTCATCTAAGTACATTAATTCTAACCTCACAAACTTTTCCATCAAATGTCATATTATTCACTAAGTCTATATGCTTCGAATCGTTTTTGATAGACACTTAAGACTTAATTTATTAATACCGATTAACTCTTTTCTAACATCGGCCACCATTGCTTGCCACTAACTAATTAATAAGCATTAATCACTTATTAAAGAATAACTTTTTTTTGCAAAAAACGACTCTGGGGGCCTCATATTTTGGTGTAATAATTATAAGGGCCCCCTATTTTCCTAAATTACTGTGAGGTGACATTATATTTGATGAAATTATTTGGGAGGGACTTTCAGGCTGAATTCCGGCCAAAATTAGCGGGAACCAAGTGATTAAATGCATAATAGTGTTTTTAAAAGGAATTCAACTGTAATTAACATTAATTGAAGATTAAAGGTTTAAAATTTAAAAAAAAAAGATAACTAAAAACACTTAAGTCTACGCCCCCTCCCCAAGTAAAAAAGTCACTTCATTCCTTCCTAGTTCAACATTCATCTCTCTCATCCTCCCTCCCTTTGTTTTGTCATTTTATCACATATTCAATGAGGAGGGAAGCAAGAGTGAGGTGAAACCGAAGCAGTGGAAGCTCACAAAGATGGTCACTCTTCTTCAATGGAGGATGGACACTCTTCTTCAATGGAGGACATCCAACTTGCTAATCTGCTTCTCTCTCTATCAAACTTATTTGGGTTTTCAATTTAGTCAACCTTTTAATTATGTTCAATTTTTATTTTTTGATTTCTTTTTATTTCCCCTAATTAATGGAGTTGATTTAACTCACCAAACACTTAATCCACAATAAATACATCATTAAATGTCTCCCACCAATTTTTGGCCGGAATTGACCACAAAATCCTCCCAAATAATTTCATCAAATATAATGTCACCTCCCAGGTAATTTAAGAAAATAGTAGTATATAATTATTACACCAAAATATGAAGTGCGTTTTTTTTTTTTGGGTACAATCGGTGTGCATAGCTTGATGGTATGAACTATGAAGGACAAATATTAGGACAAAAAAAGGGTGAGTAAATTGACAAAGGAATAAGACAACAATGAAACAGGAAAAAAAAAAGGAATTATTCTGATGTTGTTACCATTACCAATAAGAGCAAACATACAAGAAATAAAGTGGTGTTTAACGTGCAAACTCCTTTTGTTTTTTGTTAGCATATCGTTACCAATATTTATTTCTTTGCCAATGTAGATAATGCACCAATAGTTTGGAAATTATTAAAAGGGAGATTCTGCTAGCTTTTTTACTCCTTGTTTGGCAAAGGTTATGAGCTCCTAACTTCAATTTTGTTCATAGTAATATTTTATGTGAGTGTAGTTTTGGGAGAGGAAAGTGGGAATAAGGGGTAAAGAAATTCCCTCGTGTATTTAAAATAGGAATCAAAACTCATATTATTTTTTAGAAAATAGAGATAACTATCATTAGATCACCCCTATCATAGTGAATTGTGATATACACTCTGACCTAAATTGTTTGTCCATAATTTTCTTAAACATTTTAAAATAATATTAGTTCCTGAAATCAAAATAAAAATCAATATTTTGAAAGTCCGCCTAAATCTTTAAGTCAGGTGTGGAAGATTGAATATACGAGGCTTACTCCTAAATTTTACAATTTGAAGAGACCTGTTACAATTAATCAATAATTTTAAAATCATTAGTTACCCACTACTTCATAGATAAAATATAGAGTGGGATTAATGAGAAATTTTATTCAATTACAACTAGTATTCCAATTTTTTAAATAAAAGGTAATATTAAATTTCTTAACATTTTCGAGATATCTTTAGTTTGATTTTAAAAAAATATTTTTAAATTCACAAATCAAAAATGTTATTAGTATTTTATTATTATTAAACATGATTAATAGATCGGTTTGCTTTAATAGGGACATAAACATTACATGGTGCATGATGTTAATAAATTTTTTTAAAAAACAATGATATTTACAAATGTCCTCTAACATAAAAACAATCTTTCTTCTAAATAAGAATGTGAACACAAAAAAGAATAAAAAAAATACTTTATCATATACACAGACCTAAATTATCCCAATATTAAACCCGAACAACATCCAACACTTACCCATCATTTTTTTCCATATTAAAAAAAAAAACAACCTTATCACAATTCACAAGCACCCACCCAATTCAATTTCATTTTTTTATCCTCAACTTCATTTTTCCTTTTCCCTTTTTCTTTTCCTTCTACTGTTTCCCTCTCAAATGATTGCCAAATTTTGATCTGACAGGTTTTAAATCCGTCCGTTGCTTGCATCTGAAATCGAAACTATTGCCAACGTTGCGAGATCTCAGAGCGCCGACGGTTTGCCCCCCGCGACCAAATGAGACTCTCTCTGTACTACTACCACTCCTCTGTGTAAATTTCCTCCATAACTGATTTTCTATTTTCACACCCTGTTTCCTCCCTCTTTCTCCCTCTTACTTTTTTACTAAATCTTTATGACTAAACCCCAATTTTGTGCCGTCAATCACAAGATTGCGTCCTTAATCTCTCTATTAATCATTTCTTGATCATCAAATTTACTCAGTGCCTTCATTCAAAACCCATTTCTGTAACTACCTACCCATGAAATCTACTTTGCGTTCTTAACACCCATTTCTTTAGTTAGTTATCATCATCATTCGTTCAGCAAGAAATTTCAAATTCTTCATCTGGGTGGTGGGTTGTTTTGATTGGGAAACAAGTTTGCAGTGTACAGTGGGGCACTTTTTGGGTACTTTTTGGCCATTTTCAATGGTATACATTGCGAAGTGCTAACTTTACCACCAACCCAGATTGCAATTTGAGTTCTGCAGTGCAAGAAACAATGTCTAAACTTCAATCTGAGGAGGACATGGAGACCCACAACCTCAACGAGGCGGAGGGTTTGAAGAGACTGAAGAGGGTCAAGCTTGTTGAGCCTTCATTAGGGTTTATAGGGTTCTTTATGGTGACTGTTTGTGTAATTTGTTGTTTCTTTTACTTGGATTACAGAGCTGTGGTGAAAGGGTTTAGGTTTCCTTTTAAATCTGAGAGGTTTCAGTGGTTGTGGGTTGATGGGTTTTCTGGGTCAGGTGGTGGTGGTGAGAGGGTTGAGTTTTTGAGTGAGAAGGGTGGTGGGTGTGATGTGTTTGATGGTGATTGGGTGTGGGATGACACTTACCCTTTGTATCAGTCCAGAGATTGTTGGCTTTTGGATGCTGGGTTTAGGTGTTCTGAGAGTGGTCGTCCTGATAATTTCTATACCAAGTGGAGATGGCAGCCTAAACAATGCAATTTGCCCAGGTTTAGTCTTGTTCAACTTATCCTACCTCATCTTGTTATTACTTAATTGGTATTTGATGTGATTAGTAGTATGTTTGTAGTTGGAATTAGTAGTGTCTTAGTTTGTAATGTTTAAGATTGCATTTCCAACAATGCATAATTTGTGGGTTCTTCCTTTAAAGATCTAACGTATGCTTCTTGTTTGCTTGTTTCCTTTTCTGTTGTTTGTTTGAAGTAAACTATAGTGTGTGTGATAGTCATGGTAATGTCGTGTGTCTTTCTAATTCTGATCATCCCACAATGTACCCTTGTTGCATTCGGAGTTGTATTGGTTGGTTGGTTGTTGCCGCATATGTAGGTGATGATAATGGAATTGTTTTCTAATCTTTCAGTTGTTTGTTCATGTTCACCTGAATTTTGTTAATAGCTCAACTTCGTGACTTCGTCTCTCTCGTTGTTTCCATACCAGTACCGCAAGCGATAATGAGGAACAATGCGTTTTCGTGTATACATTTGTTTGTTACATTACGTGGAGCCTTCATTTCACTTCTGGTAGCCATGTTAAGTGATGGACCTGGTATGGGCACTTGTGGTCCTGTTTTAGACAAAGTCATTCAAAACTTTCAATGTTAGGGTTTCATGATATGATCTGTACTTGTATTCAATGCTTCTAGCATAGTGCACCTAACATTTACATATATTTGTATGGTTAGGGATTGATGAATATGCAATGTTTTATGTATGCTTCTCTTTTGCATCATGTCCTGTCTCATGATGCCAACTAACCTGATGTCCCCTCTTTTAATACCTTTTGAATCTGTTTCTTTTAGTTCTTTTGGGTTGGCTTTATGCCTTTTTGAGTTTTGTATGTATGCATTTGGCTGTCTTGCTGCACAATTCATCATTTGAAGTGAAAGCAATGATTTTTGCCTGGATAATATAATAATTTGTGTTTATGTTCTCTCTTGGTTTACTTCAATGACCAGATTTGATGCAAAGTTTATGCTGGAAAAACTAAGGAACAAACGAGTAGTTTTCGTTGGAGATTCAATTGGAAGAAATCAATGGGAATCACTTCTCTGCATGCTTGCTTCTGCAGTTCCTGATCAGAAAAGAATATACGAAGTGAACGGAAACCCAATAACAAAGCACAAAGGGTATTTGGTATTCAAATTTGAAGACTATAACCTCTTGGTGGAGTACTATCGGTCTCCTTACCTTATCCAGCAGGGTCGACCCCCTGCAGGAGCTCCTGAATCAGTGAGGACGTCGTTGAAATTAGATCAAATGGACTGGAACTCTGCTAAATGGAGGGACCCTGATGTCCTTGTGTTGAACACGGGTCACTGGTGGAACTACGAGAAGACTTTGAGAGCGTAAGTCACATTCTTGAGATTTTCGGCCGTCATTTGAAATTCCCTGAACTTTGCTTTTCTGGGTGATATTGATGCTGCTGTTTTGATTATCTAAGTTTTGTGATTTGATTTTGTCTTTGACTTTGACTTTGACTTCTAGTTCTAAATTTATGTTGGGTTTCATATTAGCAACATGCTGAATGCCTGAATTTTCCAAAAATAGCTTTCTCCTGAGTCTAACAAATCAGCCCTTAACATTGTAAAGGTCTCTTGCGTGGGTTTTGGGCCATTTTGTGGCTCACTGTATTCGGAAGTACAATTGGAATTTCTGTATCTTTCGTTGCCAATGTATGTAGGAAACCCTATTTTGGTTGAGTTGCTTATTACTGGTCTGTTTGATGGTAGTTGTGTCGATCATCGGTTAACATAGACACTCAGCTGTGATGATGTTTGAATGTTTCAAAACTACGTGAAATTTGGAATTTTGTATCCAAGTCCTCTTTGCCACAAGGCCATGTTTCAAACTACATGAGATTATAAGTTGCACACGATCTGACCCAAACCTTTGCGACTGTTTTTCAGGGGCTGCCATTTCCAAGTAGGGACAGAAATCACAAAGAATTTGACAGTAGATGGTGCGTATCAGAAATCCCTAGAGACTGTGTTCGACTGGATTAACAAAGAAGTAAACACAAGCAAGACACAAGTATTCTTTCGTACCTATGCACCAGTTCACTTCAGGTTTGTCTCAGTCACATTCTTCAACCTTGTCTCATTTCACCACTTCGCACTTGATTTCTGTATAAAACTAATACCGACAACAATTTCTGTGGCTGCAGAGGTGGGGACTGGAGGACTGGGGGAGCCTGCCACATGGAGACTCTGCCCGAGCTGGGCCCGCTGACAGTTTCAGCCCAAATGTGGCCCAAACTCACGATAGCAACCGACGTGCTGTCAGCTCGTTCTGACCAGCAGCCCAAACTGAGGGACGTCGATGTGCTCAACATAACCATCATGTCCCACAAAAGGAAAGACGGGCACTCATCGCTGTACTATCTGGGCCCCGGGATGGGCCCCGCATCGATCCACCGGCAGGACTGCAGCCACTGGTGCCTTCCTGGGGTCCCCGATGCCTGGAACGAGCTCCTTTATGCTCTTTTCATCAGAAGAGAGATCTCTATGAACCGCAATTTCAACAGTTCCTAGCGTGTGATTTTTACTGATACAAGTTACAGCGACGCGTGATTTTTTGGTGGAGAATACTGGGTGGAAGATGACTTGCAGGCTCAGGAAATTATAGTGGTGTAAAGGGTAATTTAATTTGTGAATAATTGCTGGTTATTCATATATATACAGAGGAGGAAGTGAGTGAGTCAAGTTACAGTTTTGTTTGCAGTATTGAACAGAACCCTGCAGCAAAATATGTTTCTGGATTTCTTTGTTTTTTTTTGGTTGAAAGTGGAACATATTCCCTGGAAAGGCCAAGAAGTTGGGGGAGGCCAGGTATACAACTGAAGACAGTTTTCTGTTTAGTTTTTGTATAATTAGCCAGAAAGCTTTTGGTTTCCCTTCCAAATATTACTTGTTTACCGGATTATTCCGTTGTTTTAAGTATCGTTCGCCTTCTCTTTAGTCTTTACCAGACTATTTTCACATCGGAGATTGAAGCACATTATATAATATGCCTCTAAGCTGTATCAGCCAAATGACAAACCGTTGTCTTGATACAAACAGAATAGTAGAACAATGTACCTAATGCTAATTGATCCACAAGATAGGTTGAAACTCCAACTCTCTCATGTTCTTACGTTTCCTACTTGGTAATAACCTCTTTCGTTCATGGCAAAAAACTAAGTGCAGAGTAGGGCTAGTTGAAGTTCATGAAAAAAACCATGCGTTTGCCGGGAGTCGAACCCGGGTCTATTGCTTGGAAGGCAATTATCCTAACCGTTGGACTACAAACGCTTGTTAATAGGTTGTCCGGAGTAAGGCTATTTGATACCATGACAGCTTGTATTTTTATCCCAGGTTTTAGCTGCCTTGTTATCAATTACTTATCATATCTTTGTTGCTTGTCATTATTAATTGTTTACCACTTTCGCCACTAGGACTTGGTTTGTTACTTTTATTGTTATCACTTGACCTTTCAAAGATAATAATTGGAATAATTAAAAAAAATAATAATATTGAGAAAAAAGACTTTCTAAGGAATAGTGCTAAAGACATTCAATATTATGGGTTATCTTTTAGAGCTGGCAAGAAGAATTGAAGACTTTATGTGGGATTCTTTGATGAAATAGTTTCGAATTTTGATGTTTGCATTTTTCAGTTGCTGTGTTTGCTATTAATTTTTTTGGATGTGCTACTTTTGTCCCTAATTGTATGTCACAAAAATTAACTCATCAAAACCAATAAACATAGGAAATGGAGTGAAAAGTTTCCAAATTGTCAAAAATACCCTTATAATATTTTTGAAATGAGGTAAAGAATGTATTTGTTAGGGGTAGAATTGATATTATGATTGTTGGAAATGTAAAAATTAGGTAATTTGACAAATAAAAAGGGACAAAATAGTTAGGAAATTTGACACTCATTTAGGATAATGTGATTTGGTCTGACTGTGTTTGAAATTTTGCTGTTTTGCGGGTCCTTATAACACCTTTGTATAAATTTTAACTTTCATTGACTTTCAATTATAAAAAAAAAAAAGCAATCTTTGGATCAATAATATAAGGTTGGCTTGGATAAAGGTAAAATTAAATAAATGGGAGTTAAATTGGACTTAAATTCAGTGGGTAATAACTAGCGCAGTCAAAAATTCAGTTTCGGGTAAATTTGGGTCAGACAAATTCAAACAATGTTGAAATTCGGATGAGAAATTTATGTCCAGCCCAGTTTTATTTCGGGCCAAACAATTCGGACGAAGCTAAAACCGGGTTCGGACAATAGAAAAAGGATAAATTTTATGTCCGAATATTCGGTCAATATCAAAATTCAGACAAAAAATCTATGTCCAGACCTAATTTTTTTTCGAGTTGGACAATTCAAATAATTCGGGTCGGACAAATTTTTACCGCTTTGTTAATAACCCACCAAATATGAATCTGCAGAGGCGAAGCACATCATGCTGTAGGGGAGGGAAACGTCCATCGTCAACTCCCCAAACTCAGGAACAGTAGAAGGAGGTGAAAAAAAGGGGTCATCTTTCACCCTCCTCAAAAAGCCAAACCCAAAAACAAAAAAAACCCAAAACAACCCACCAACACCCAAAAGCGTGTAGACTAAGCACAGCACAACCCGAATTTATGCATACCCATACAGACATTGAACCACTCGAGGTCGAAGCTCTAGCTCTTCAAGCTCCTACTGAGGACGTTCCAATGGCGGATTCCACTGCAAACACCCGCACCAGAGACCTCGATAAACTCCTCTTGCGACCCGGACACCTCGTCGGCCCTACCTTCGAGCCCGGTGCACAGGTCTTTTTCCTCTCTCTTTCTGATTTGACTTCTGGGTCGGTTTTGATTTTCGTTGGGGAATTTCGTCGAACAGTTGGTGTGCGTGATGTTTTTTGTGTGGTTTGTTTGATGGGTGGGTTTGATTCTTTGTGGGGTGTGATGGGTTTTTGCAGTTGAGGGATGATCTTCAAGAATATGCGAGAGTGCTCGTCGTTGGGGCTGGTGGGTTGGGGTGCGAGCTGTTGAAGGATTTGGCTTTGTCTGGGTTTAAGAACCTTGAAGTCATTGATATGGACCGGATTGAAGTTACCAATCTCAATCGTCAATTTCTCTTTAGGTTTGTTTTCATTTTTTTAATTAAATTTGGTGGTATGGAATCTTAATTGAGTATTTGGTTCTGTTAATCTTTGCCCCAATTCGTATTTGAACCCAACTTGGCTCACGATCAGGGCTGATCGAATTTGAGGCTCTATGCACAATTTAATAGCCAGGAGTAATGCAATGTGACTGATGTATTAGTTAGACATTGTAGGTGCAACTGGTTTTAGACGGTTTGTACTGCCATTCGATGAAAATAGCTATAGATTGTGAACTGAAGTCAATAGAGCAACCTTTCTCCTCTTATTGTAGTGTTGAATCTTATATTTGTGATATGAGATTGAAGGAAGTTAGAGATGTCGGCTTGGAACTTATGGTGATAACACTTAAATGAGAATTGTCCTTGTTACCAAGGTACATGCTTTGGAATAGGACATCCATGAGGGCATTTATTAAGACCTTGATATGAAGGCATTTATTTGCCTTCCACCATGACCCCCCTCTCTCCTCAAAAGTAAGAGGGTGTAGCCCTACATGGTTTTGTGAGACATTTGGTTTTTAGTTCATTCAGAATCCGAATTTATGATCCTCCTAATCAATCATGCTAACTTTATTGGAAATGATGTGAAATTTGAGTATTTGAGATGTACTTCAAGCCCAAGGTCTTGATTGTCTTAAAGATCATGTAAGAAATGATTAGTAAATAGCCTAAGAGCACGCTAGTGCATTTGAGGGAGAGGGAGAGATAGAGAATAGTTTGAAGGGAATAGACGGACAGTTGATGCTTTATTCACTCATTTTGCTTGACTGCTGGAGATTAGCTTAAACTTTCCCATGAACTTGGTAGTGATAGTTTATCTTGTAGACGGCTAATGAGCAAACATCGTATTCCTTCAAACGCAAGCCTCTGCCTCAAAGCAGATCAAGCTTCCATTAGTTAGAGTCAATTAGTCAAAACAATGAGCTTTGGGCTCTGCCTTACAGAGTATCTGAGGAAATGGTTGCCAATTTGATTGTGTTTGCATAGTGTTAGAGGTATATAAGATGCAGTATATAAGATGCTCTATGTATGCTTGAGCAGATTGGGTTTGTAGTTGAAGTTTAGCAGTCTATGAGCAAGTAATGTTCTGGGACAAATCATGCTAATGAATTGAATAACCTACCTATCCTATTTCAAGGTATGCTAATCAAAATCCTTGTGATGTCACTATTGCAGGTGGGGTATGATATCTTATTTAGTCCTGTTTAGAGCTAGAGGTGATTGTTCTAGTGGGATTTCTTTCTCTTTTTTTTTTTTGTTTTTTGGAGGGGGGGGGGGGGGTTTCAAAGATTCAGGATTTGTGGACAAATGCATTAGATGTTCCCAGTTTGATAGAGATTCGCATAGACAATGTGCAACAGATACATGCAGGATGATCACTTTGAATAAGAAGAATATCAGGATATGGAAAACAGTTAAGAACATTGATTTACCTTGAGTAGGACACGATCTTAAGAGCATCCTTGTGTTCCATTAGTTGCTTCCTGATATCCTTGTTAAAATGATTGAACTTCCAAATTTATTGACCACCTTTTCTCTTCTACACTTAACATATCCCTATAGCGTAGTAAAAGTATCATCTTTAGGCTGCCAAATGTAATGAGCTTGTTATAATTATTTCATGCCCCTTACCTTTCCTTTTGCATACAGGAGAGAAACCAAGGCATACCTGCCTTTTCTCTTCCTACTATTTATTGTTTCTTGACTACAAGTGTTGGTTGGCTAATTGGGTAGATGATCATTGATGTCACAATCACTAACAGCAAAACAAGTCTGCGTTTTCTCAGTGACGAAGGGACTTCTTCTGAGATAGCATATCCCTGATTGCTTGTTAATGGAGGGTGGATGGACTCAATTGGACTTCTGCATGCGACTTTATTGGTTATATTTGTCAGCTCATAAATTACTCTAGAAGTTAACTTCATTCCTCTAGGAGTTAGTAATGTGTTAACTAGAAAACAGTTGGCTGCAAAGTTAACTATGAATTGGAGCAATATGTCCCATACAAATTGTCCAAGTGAATTTTTGTGCAGAAAGTAGGTAGCAGCAAAATAGTCTCAAGCTCTACATAGTAGCCGTACCCGTATCGGACACGACACGACATGGACACATGATATGTGTCCGGCACCGCTTTGGCAATCGGACACTTCTGAGTTGTACTTGGATGATCCATAAATTGAAGTGGTTATTTTGGAGGATGATGTAGAGTGAACACACTCAAGCTAACTAGGGAAATTTTGACTGCTTTATGGGTGAACTCTACAAGTTTACTGTTAATTTTTGTGTTAGACTTTATCTAAGTTGTTATTATTGTTTTATGAACAATGATTATGAACCTTTTAAGTATTTAGCTTATTATAAGAATTGAGCCTGTACCCATATCCGTGTCCCTGTACCCATGTCCAAATACAAGACCCTGTCCCTGAGTCCTACAAAAGCAAAATAATTGTGTCCGACCCACAGATATGTGTCTGAGTAGGACACCTGTACCCGAGTCAGAGTAAATAGGTGTAGGTGAAACAATTATAAATAGCATCTTGTGTGTCTTCATACGAAAATCTTTGTCTGATCCCAGCCTTGTAATGAAACTGTATTGAATTGAATTGTTTTATTCAGGCTTGAAGATGTGGGAAAGCCGAAGGCTGAAGTGGCAGCAAAACGGGTGATGGAAAGAGTCAGTGGTGTTAATATTGTTCCACACTTTTGCCGAATTGAGGACAAGGATCTTGATTTCTATAACGATTTCAGCATTATTGTTCTTGGTCTTGATTCTGTTGAAGCCCGGAGCTATATAAATGGAGTGGCATGCAGCTTTCTAGGTGAGTTCTTTTTTTAGTGTGTCTGCCTGCATGTCCTTGCGCACACACACACACACGCGCGCGCTCATGCAGCTCCGTGAATGTTTGAAGAGCTATTTTGGCGTGCTGGCTATGTGTATTTTATTTGAGATCTGTTGGCCAATTGAAGCAACAGTAATTATTGGTTCCATCTTCCATAATTCCCAAAGTTGTGTAGTATAATACTCTTAAGTTTGTTTTTGTTTTTTGTTTTGTTTTGTTTTATCTTTTTTGTTTTGTTTTTGCTTGCAATGTTCAGAAACTAGTTATGCATAGGGTATTATTTAGAAGAGGATGACTTTGTGGAAAGTTTCTTTCAATAGTTATTTACATGGCATCAATTTTTAGTAAGCAATCAAACGATGAATGAAAGGATATTAAAGAATGTCAACCATCTACAAAAGGAGGCTCAAATAAAAAAAACCATAAAGGCTCAACCCCTTAAGCTCTCTACAACGATTGTATCCACAAAATCCAAAATGATGACCTTTGTACCATGGCAAAAACCTTGACACCAACTACACAAGGTTCTCCACAAAATCTTTTTTTCCTCATAAGACTCCAACTCTTCTTCAACCTTCTTCTCCATGCCACTAGGACATAATATATCGTTCAGCATCAGTTTGAGAGCACATTCTGGCAAATAAAAAAACAAGTATTTATCGTTTGTGGTTAAAACAATCATGTCTCTGTTATTTGAATTTCCATCGCCAACGAATTTTCTTTCTTTTCCCCCCTTTCATTGTGAGGAATAATGTGTAGTAAGCCTTTTAGAATATAACGTCACGGAAAGATGTCCAAACCTAGACACTAATCAGCAGAAAGTTGTGTTAATACATCCCGAACAAAGACTCTCATACTCCTGCAAACTATGAAGTTCTAGTTTATATATTATTGACACAGATTGGTGTTCCATCCTTTGTTCACCACCAGATAACCGAGACATAACATAAACTATGTCTTTTAGAGTATGGGTATGCTGGCATTAGGGCCTATGCTTATGCTAGTTCTGTTGACTTTTGGTGATAGAGTATGATGCCGACGACAACCCTAAAGAGGAAACAGTAAAGCCCATGGTAGATGGTGGAACAGAAGGTTTCAAAGGCCATGCCAGGGTTATAATACCCGGAATGACACCGTGTTTTGAGTGCACTATTTGGCTCTTTCCTCCTCAAGTCAAGTTCCCATTATGCACTCTTGCAGAGACACCAAGAACTGCTGCACATTGTATAGAATATGCTCATCTAATTAAATGGGATGAGGTACACCATTCATCATTCCTGTTTTATTGATCTTTTTATTTTTTGTTGAATTTGTTACTCTACTGTTGCTGTCACTAGGTTTGTTGAAGCCTATTTCTTTAATTTTAATAGGTTCATAGTGGAAAAAGCTTCGATCCGGATAACCCAGAGCACATGCAGTGGGTCTATACAGAGGTAATTTTGAGACAGTCAACAATGTTGAGAATGATGTGAGGTCTTTCCTTTTCTTTTGACTAATTTGTGTTTGATTTCATAGGCTGCCAAGCGAGCTGAGCTTTTTGGCATTCCTGGGGTCACGTATTCTCTCACTCAGGTAGATTTTTCACCTCTTCAAAGAAGCCACCTGTTTAACTTCTTGTGTCGAGTCAGAGGTTTTCGAAAATGCTCTACCCTATGCTATCTGCATTTCCATTTTGATATAAGCACATTACCGTTCTACGGAGTCTGTGCACAACAATCTGTCTAAATTAGTTGATAATGATGTTTCTATTATCTGGTGGGGTTAAACATCTATAAGTGCACTGACAGATCTCTCTCACAGAATTTCCTTGTAGTTGTACGCATGTAAACCCAAACCCCCCCCCCCCCCCAAAAAAATAAAATAAAATAAAATAAAATACACACACAATTGAAAGAAAAGGCCCTCTCTTCTTTGACCCTTGTTTTCCCCTTCCTGATAGTAAGGCAAGGTCATATTTGTGATTCATTGAATTTCCTATTCTTTACAGCTACTTCCGTACTTAACTGTTTTGGCTTATTTTTGATGTGCTTTGGAGTAGATGGTAACACATACATTTGGTATAATTCCTTCAGGGAGTTGTAAAGAATATCATACCAGCTATTGCTTCAACTAATGCTATCATATCAGCCGCTTGTGCATTGGAAACGTTGAAGATTGCATCTGGATGCAGTAAAACCTTGTCCAATTACATGACGTGTGTTTTACTCCCTTCTCTCTTTCTCCCTCTACCCTCCCCCAAGTTTTTTTTATAGGATTGCAATTTAGAAATATGTTCTTGAGTGCACTGGGTTTGACCACATTGGGGGGCATGCCTGCATGCCTTTATTTTTCCAAACAGTTTAACAGTTATCTTTTATTGTTCAGATGACAAGACTGATTTATATGTTTATTGTAGATCAAATTTATCTAGAGAAATGAGGAGATCTACCATAAGGATGAGTTAGATTATCGCCTGGTTTCCACAAATTAAAACATTAGAGAAATTTGGAAATAAGAACTCCGCAAACTGCACAGATTCTTGCTTTACATCTCTATTGGGCAATAATATGGGGAGGCATATTATATCTTTTGCGTTAATGCTATAAAATTAACGTGACCAACCACATATTTTTCATCATTCTGAACGTCTGGCAAGAAACAACATCAAAGACTTGTTATGAGGTTGATTTTGTCCTTAAATGCATCGCCATGTTAAATACATCATTGTGTTAAGAGCTCAGAAGTGCTGAACTGTAGATTTGCATGAAAACTTTGTGCTTTGTCATAGATTTTTGGTGGTGAGGGCCTGAGGTCGCATACATCTGATATGATAATCCCACATAGCCAGGAGTCAGTAGTGACGTCGGGACTCTCATTTTGCCTGCTTGTGTATGGTTGGAAAATATTCTGATTACAGTTGACCGCTCATCTGTAGTTGTTGGTTGCAAGTTGTTCAGTCTTAAATCTGAATTGTTAAAAACGGATCCTTGGCAGTTATAATGGGGTTGAAGGCGTACACATCAAAGTGACAGAATTCGTCAGGGACAAAGACTGTCTAGTGTGTGGCCCTGGAGTTCTTATTGAGCTGGATACCTCTTGCACTCTACAAAAGGTTACTTCATCTCTTCCCGTTCTCTCAAATTTCTCTGTACTTGCATATTGCTCCCCCTTTAATGCATAGAAATGAGACGAAAAGGAAAAGGACGCCAGACTGACTGAATGCCGAATTTCTTGATGTCAAACTGAAATCATACCCAGAAGAATGCTTAGGATCCCCCCCCCCCTTTTCTATTCATGTAGCTGAATCAATGATCCTAAATTGAAATTTGTTTCACCAATAAATCAACATCTAACGAAACCATACCTACACAAACAACCCATCTTCATCTGAATATGTTCCATTTGCTTGTTCTGATAAGAATCACTGATTATCATCAGAGCATTCATTTGTTACTTGACAATTCAGGTAGTTTGACTCCATTGTTGAACCTACTATCGTGGAAAGGCATTCTCATTCTTATACCAATTTTTTTCTTGGGTTTTGTGGGTCCTTTTTGTTTTGTAATTTCATGAGAGTGGAGAATATTTGCTAACGTTTTCGTTTTGGCTTGACATTGGAGCAGTTTATTGAGACAGTGAAGGAGCATCCAAAATTGCAGCTGTCAAAAGCAAGTGTGACATACCAAGGAAAGAACTTGTACATGCAGGCACCTCCAGTGCTAGAAGAGATGACCCGAGCTAACCTAACCCGGTCTCTGTTCCAGCTCATGGACAGAGCTCCTAGCGGTACTATTCACGTGACCGGAACAACTACTACTGACAAGGACAAAAAGACATCAGGAGTGAGAAAACTACGCGTATCTTTCAAGGGAGTTGATGGCATTGCAGACATGGATACTGCTGGTGGTGCCTAAGTGCTTTAGTTTCGAGACTTGGGGAGAAAAAGGACTGAGAATCTAAAGTTATGCAGCATACACTCCTATTATCATCTTACTAGGTTTCTCTTGGTTCATTTTTGCCCTTTGCCATTGTTACTTAGGTCCTTGATTAACCAGTTATCAATTTTAGGAAGAAGAAGAGCTCTTCTTCTTTTTTTTCCTTTTTACCTTTTTTTTCTTCGGATGGCTTGGGTTGGGGACTTGGGGGGGGGGGGGGGGGTGTTGTGGCATGGGAGTGGAGGGTTTCATTCTTGCAATGCAGAACGGTTCCTATAAAACAATTGTAGATCTAAAATATGCGAGTAAAATTTACTTTTGAGATCGTCCTTTTGCTAAGTTTGGATCTAAAATATACTCCTAAATTGTCGATAGCCATAAAGATTTGACCTAAGATTGACGCAACATATAAGTTACAGAAACATGAAGTACAAGACGGGTTTTAAATTATTTTTGAGGGATTAGGTGGTAAGTAGTCTATTGATCTCATATTTCTGACCGATAGTTTAGTGCTCTAGGGAGCGTTGGGTAGGAACATGGGACAATTTTCTAAGACAAGTTTTCCATGGGAAAGATTCTCCCAAGAAAAATTTCCTTTAGTCCTTCTAAAGAAACTTTTCCCTTGGAAAATGTGGAAAATAATGGGAAAATTGATCATATTCCTAAGGTTTTTAACCAACCAAACACACCCTAAGTGATAAGAGTTGTAGGACTATATTTTACCAGTTAAGCTAATCAGCATGTCCTGTTATTAAAAAAAATCTAAAATACATTAAGCATAGAAGATTGGATTTATATGCAATTTGTGCGTGCATGTACGTGATGGCGACAATTTTGCAAGTCATAATAATTAGAAAACTAGAAACTAACCTAGTTGTGTGGTGTGGTACATTATTTGTGGACACAATTGGGAGAAATAGAGAGGAATGGTGCAGAAACACACACATCTTCACAACAAGATTAGATTCCACAACTAGGAATCGATGTAGGATGAAATTAAGCTAAGATATCTATCTGTTTAGCCATCTATCTGTCGTATCTTGTGGGGATCACCTACAACATGGGTTTAAAGATTTGCCGCCTACTTTTTTATAATTCTCTACATACATATACATTATTTTAGACCAACCAACGGTGTATTTCAGTTTTGGGACAACTCAATAGGTTATAATCGTGACATTTTCCATTTTTTAATCTAAAAAAAATAGTCTCTAAATACTACTTTTTATATAATATACATAATAAAATATGATTATCTTCTAGTAACGATAGATTATTATCACTATTTTAACTTAAATTAGAGAAATAACAAATAAATGAGTTACGCTTATAGTTTAGGCCCTGTTCTTTTATGCGGTATTTTGCGGAATGGTGTGGTGAGGTGTGGTGGAATTGTGGTGGGTTATTGGTATGTGGGGTAGGTGATGAGAGAGGATGTAAAAAGTAGAGGAGAAAAGTGAGGAGAGAGAAAAGTAATGATTTGCGGTAAAATGTGGTGGGTTGTGGCAAACTGCGGTAAGCTGTGGCACCGCAGTTTGCCAACCGTAGAAAAGAACATGGCTAGTAGTTAAAAATTCCAATGAAAAGTCACAAATTGAATTTAAAAAGTTAATTTTGCGGGTGTGGTTCGACCCGATAATTTTCGGATTCGGTGTATTTCGAGTTGAAAAAATCGTGTTTAAAACCTAAAACTTTCAGGTAGGTCCGGGTCGAGTTATCGGATCGGGGTCATGAATTGTCAGGTGTTAACATGATCCTAATATTGATCTCTTTCTGTCTACTCAAAGATAATAATATTAGTGCATCTATTTGGCCGGCTGTCCTCCAACTTGCACCGCTACTGGCCTGGCCCCTCCTGAATTGAAAGAAGCTGCCTGGCTATATAGGGTTTCTTGTTTGTTGCCCATCAATATGTAGCAGCTGAAAAATAGTTGAATTGAAAAACATAAACACACAGAAAGAAGGAAGAAGAGAGAGAGAGAGAGAGAGAGAGAGAGATGGCTGTTGAAGTGGGTTTGGAAGATGATGTTTTCTTTGCAGATTTGAACAGGCAAATCTCACTCCTGATTGATGATGATGATGATGATGATGGTGGTGATTATGATGCCCCAAATGCTCATTTTCCATTTATATCAGTTCCTCCTCAGGTTTGATCCCTTGCTTGCAAGCCCAGCATATATTTCAACTTGTTGCTAACTAGTTTATTTTCTTCATGATTTTCCATGTTTAGAGGCATCAAGCTTTTTTTTTTTTGTGTATTCTACATGTCTGTGTTATAATAGTCAATCAATTGCTAGTGTACAAAGGAGTGAGTGGAGCTTCTAAAGTGAAGCTGCATATAGTTGGTGACTTTTTACTTACATTAGGGAGATCATGTCTTTTTTAAGATCGATATTTTCCATGAATTATGAATAGTAGTTAACATAGATCAAAATCTCTTGCAAGCTGAGTAACGAGCAAGCTGGTTCAAATGGAGTCATTTACTAAATTGGTCGATGTTAGGTTAATATGAAAATCGTCTAAAAATGAGATAGTAAAGTGACAACCGCCATTTTCTATCTTTCATATTAAGGTTTAGTTTTTTGTGGAAGCAAAATATTTCTCATTTATTGAATTTACGGAGTTGATGAGTCATGTTTGTTATAGACAATTTGATACTTATCTGTTGCCTCCCTTCGACCATTTAACTTCAATGATGGTTACCAGAGGCCAGTGGGCATGCCAAATTTAATTTTTCTTTTCTAAAAGATTAACCTAAAATATGACTTAAACTTACTCAAAAGTCAGAATTATTGAATAACATATTTTCTACTAAACAATTAATTACTTCGTGACCAAGTCGTTTTATATGTATGTGTTTGGGTTTCTTTCAATAATTTTAGATTGGACTCAAATCATGCCGTCATACTTTTCCAACCCTAATGTATTCATTTGGCTTTCCCCTAATCATCAAAAGGCGTACATTTTTGTTATGCCTTGTGTTGTGTACAACCCTTAGAAAACTCCCCAAAAACAGCTAGACGTGGGCATACATGCATATGGGCCTACACATGTGTCTTAGCTCTATCTATGTATATGTACAAAATTATAAATTAATGTTAGCATTCCTGTTACTAATGTGGCTAATTAATTCCGTGCAGATAATATTTTCACCATCAAACATTGAGTATCCATCAATGTTGCAATCAACACAACAAATACACATACAAAATTGGAGAAAAGAGTGCGTGATGAGCAACAAAGGTAGTGGCACGGGGGTGTTTATTCCACAATGGCCACAGCTGAGGAGGAAGTACAAGGAGCAAAGGAGACGTGCTAAATCTAACAACAATAACAAACAAGTCATTAATTCTAAAGGGAGGGCAAATGGGACTCTTAAACCCTAGATTTGATGATTCAATGATTAATACTAGTAGATTAAGCTAATTCTTTCACTTAATTCAATTTTTAGCCCTAGTGAAAAATTTGTATATCAAGGCTTCCAAGTTCCTAAATAATGCAAATGCAAGTGTGTTTAGCCTACATTAATAATATAAGGCTTGCTCCAATAGTTGATTAAATGCAATGTTCTTTGGTTAGGTTGGATATAACTATCTCAGCTTATTTTAATTTATCCAAATCTAACACAACTCTTCAAAAAAACATCCACTCTAAAAACACAATTCTCAAAAAAAAAAAAATATTATAACTTATCCTAATTTATCCCAACTTATCCTAACTTATCCCAACTTATCCATCCAAACCTGAAAATAACCCAACCAAAGAATAGGGCCAATCAACCTTAATCTATTTTTGTCTACATAGCTTATTCATCAAGTGAAGGATTTTAATTATTTGTGTGGCCATTTACTCTTTTCTTTCCCCATTGTATGAAGGGTAATTGACAAGATTTAGATCATTATTTTCTCAAGAGTTCTACCTATAAAACTAATTCCACACAAACTATGCTTAGCGAATCAATCAACGCCTCAATCCCTTTGTCGATATAATTGCATGGATGATATATTATGGACTCACACAACTAAAAGTAGGTAGAAGTATCTATCACCAATTTCTGAAATAAGGACTTTACCATCACCTTTAAGAAGAACATATCGAAAGCCAACATTGTAGCTACTTGAATAAACATTGTGCATTGAAGGGAACGACCAAGGCAAGGGTGAAGAAGAAGTGGAAGTCAAAATTGAATGACAAATTTCATTCTACAGCAGCCGATATGATATTTGTACATTGTTTTAGGGTGTTTTTTCCTACTTAAGAGATAAAATTTGCAAAAAATAAAAATGAAATTTCCACAATTTGTGAGTAGAATGAACTCGAAATTGGTAAAGAGGGGCAAGAGAATTTTAAAATTGACCAAAAACCCCTAAATGTTGATGGCGCTTTTGACGATAAAGAAGGAAAAACAAAATCAAATGAATAAGACCCTAAAATATAAATGAATAAGGGTAAATTTAACTTGCAAAGTTTCTCGCCAAAAGACTCATGAAAATTCATGTCCTTTGACGAAATTAACACAAAATATTAGATACCAACTAAATAAAGACACCCTAAAAGTAATTTCCAAATTATAGAACCTTGATAATAGATTCCATAAGTTCAAGGGAGTCCTAAACTGGGCTTACAATGGGACAAGTTCTAAATAGTTAATGTCATACCCACACCCATATCCATTGTGAAAGTTATCACATATGCCTATATCCATATTTAATAGGTAAAATATGAGTATTTATAGCCATATCTAACAAGTTTCCAATGAGTATTGCATTATAGCAGGTCTTATTTGGATATAATTAAAGGCCATATCATACAACCTATTTTATATGAACAAATTAACGAAATTTTTGATATCATAATATCACATATAGACACTTTTTGCAATTACATTATCACACAGACGAGTGCTTGGACTAAATTGTTACTGAACTTGTTAAAAATGCCACTGAAATTTTCTTTTGTCCAAAATTGCCACTAAACTAGTTAAAAGTCTCAAATATGCTTTTCTAACGTGCGCTATCGTAAGTTATGGTGTGTTTGGTTACTCAACTTTCCTAAGAAAGTTAGTCAATTTTCTCTAGTTGACTTAACTTTTCCATATTTGAGAGTAAAATAGGGGTAGGATAATTTTTAATTGGGGCCCACAATTTTCCCAGGCTTCATGGTGAAAACTTTCCCAAGGGGAGAGTATGGGAAATTTTTTTTTTCTCCTGGAGAGGGAAAGTTTTTTTAACTTTGTTTTCAAAAATGCCCCTAAAAACTATTTTATAAATTAACATATGAAGGGTATTTTGGACATTTTAAATGAGTTTTCCCATAAATTTTTCCATGTTTTCAAATATAAACCAAACGCTGTGAATTATTCTTTCCTATAGAAAATTTTCCTAGAAAATTTCCTAGGAAAGAACCAAATGCACCGTGAATGTAAGTTAAAACCCCTAAAAATAAAAAATAAAAAATAAAAAAATAAAAATTCAACTAACCCACCCTAACTCCTCTCACTCTCACACCCTAGCATCGCAACCACGCTTCAACACCCCCATCCGGCGACCACCACCAGTGCCGCCCATCATCATCGCCACCGCCGGCCGCCGGCCGCCGGCCACCCCCTATTTCTCTTCCTTGCACCCCTTCCCACTCACTCAACTCTCTTTTCTCCCTAACCACCCACTTTCACCATCGCTGCACCACCACTCTCCGGCCGCCAACATCAGCGGACCTCCGGCGATCGCCATGCTCGGACACCACTCATTCCCATCGTAACCCTAAACCAATCTAACGCCTCTTCCCCCGACCAACTGCACAACTTTCTACCAATTCAACTATCAAGGTACACACAAACCTAATTTTATTTTCCCGTATTTTCCTCATTTTTTCAGTTTTCCTTCCTCAAGTTACAAAGTAGTTAGGTGAACGCGCTGTTAATTACTTGGACAGTTCTCCTGATTTAACTTGTGTTCATTACAAATTTAAGTGTATAATCATGCCCCGACTAATGCGTTTGTGAATTTATATGTCAAATATTTGGCCTACTGCTGTTGTGAAGACAATTGAGAAAAATTTACGAATTTCAACGATCCAATTTTTGGGTGACAGTGTTGATTTTGCGCTAGGGAATCTGGAAATTTTCTTGAGTGCAATTCAGTTGGTGGAGGTGTAGCTGTTTTGTTGATTTTGGATTTGAATTGTTGAAGGACATGGGGAAGAATTCGAAATCAAACACTGTGACTCCATTGATGTGTCCTCATTGTGCTGGCCCTCTCTCAAAGGAGATGGTAACAATTTCTTCCTTCGCTTATCTCTGTGGAAGCACCTATAGAACTCGTAGTTCAGTCTTTGTTCTTAATCAAATTGACACCTTTATTTACCTCGTCGTATGTCAGGAAACTAGTCGATGGACAGTGCCCCCTCTTGTCAGAGACAGCTTTTCTATGGTAATGCCAATAACTGATTTGATTCAGATTGATTGCAATTTGTTGATATTTGGTAAATGGTAAATTGCTAATTGCTGTTCAAATTGTGAAATTTCCAGATTGGTTCTGCTGTTGGTGGTACCACAAGTGCATTTTATGGATTCAATTACGGTGAGCCTTCTTAGATCACCACGTCGTCATTTATTTGTGGCCATTATCATTACCAAATGTGATAATGTTAGAATGTTATATACCTGGTTCAGAATGTTGTATAGCTGACTTAGGTTAGTTATTCACATATTGCTCTATTTTGATATGGATGTTAGCTGTGGTTGTGCTGGTTGGAGGTTGTGTCGAACCAATACCTAACATTTTAAACTTGTTCTTAAGCAAACATATGTCATTAACATCTAATTCTAGTGTAGATGGTCATTTTGAACAAGGATAATTTCAATGCGTGATGAAAAGAGGAGCTTGTAAATCTAAATCAGGAGACATGATCTCTTCGGGGTTTTCCCTTTTTTCTATCTCCTCCCTGGGGCTGAGGTGAGGATGTTAAGGTGGAAGGGCAAACTATAGCTTCTCATTTTGTTAGATATACAATACAGTTTATGCTGCTGTCTTACAATTGGAACTGTAAAGATGGAACTCCATATGAATTTGAGGCTGTCATTATTGACTGTAGCTTCGAGGTCCTTGGTCCTTGTTAATAATGTCAATGCCAAGAGCACCAGGAGGTTTCGGTGCCTTTATGATTTCTTTCTTTCTTTCTTTTTTGCTGGGCCCTTTTCGATTGTGTTTCCTTTGCTTCATTCTGCCAATGATCAGCAATGTTCTAATTTTCTATTTGCTTTTGTGCAGTTATGCCAACAGTTCGGAAGTGGATCAAAGGACCTATGTGGTTGCATTTCCTTGTTGGGGTAAGTTTGTTTCTCCTCATTGTTTGCATTCCTCCTTGGATCATTGTTTTCATTAATTTTGTCTAATTTTACTCTCCCTCCATTTCATATTAATTGTCTTCAATGTCCTCTTTGACTAAAAATTTCTTATAGCATATTTTATTAAAAAAAATACAACATTATATTCTTATGATAGTGTTTTTCATTATGAATTTAATGATAATACTTACGTATACTAAAAGTCTAAAACATTGTATATGCTGAGAAATTAATGATGTTGAAGGACAATTAATATGGAACAGATGGAGTATTTTAAGACAATCATTAGTAAATTTATCCTTTCCTGTGGCTTGATTTGGGGATGCCCCTTTTGGAGCTTTTATACTTCCTCCATCCCATTTCTAAAGTCTACCGTGAAAGTAAGAGCCATGTTTTTGTGAGACATGAATATGACTCTTTAATCTAAGATAGACTTTATACATGGGACGGAGTGAGTAACTAATACCTGATTTGCTCCTTGTTTGGTTTAATAGCTTGTCAATTAACAAATTAGAATTAGCAATAGTGGACATTCTTGATTAGGATTTGTTCTGAAAATACAGTTTGAGTGTGAAAATGGGATCACTCTTTTAGGATTTCTTGCTGTTTTGTATACCTTTTGTGCCAGCCTCTAGGTTTGTATGACTTTATGACATATTTTCCATTGAAGTTGGATAAGTGTGTCAGTGATCATGGTAAATAAGTGGTCATCATGATTGCTGTAAATAAGTGTGGTCGTGATCACAGTAATTATGTCAGTGTGCCTAACTGCCTATGTGGGGACTGGGGAATAATTCTTTAGTGTGTTCTGCAGCTATAGGATGCATTGTCGTAAGGTCATAGTAGCACTCATTGTGGCAGGTGTTAATATGAAAGGGGAAAAGTTTTTAGAGATGCAATACTACACATATAAAGCATCAAATTCTACACATGAGCTATGGTTCTTTCATAAATAGCAATTGTCTTAAACATGGTATCCTTTTCCTTAAGTGTGACTTTTGATAACCTGGGCCATCATCGTCATAGTAGTTGCTGTCATCATGATTAGGAATTAACTGTGATCAAAAAATTGTTTGGAATACAATGTTACATATTTTTCCATAAGTTTATGACAGTAGTTGTGATTTATCATTTTTTGCAAATTTCTTTCTATAGAGGCCTGTTTTATTTGAGCTTGGGTCTTGTGTTCAACATTTATGGAAAATTAGCTCCCATAAATCAAAATATTAGTTTTGACTGCTCTCACTAATGTTCAACCTCCTTTCTGTAGCCTTATGTGTTTGGTTCTGAGTTTGATTTTCTTTGCTTGTTCGTTGCTGTTTTTATTTAAGTAGACACTTAAACTTGATCATATGCTTCAATTTTCGGTAAATCAGAAATCTAATTTTGAGGCCATTGTTTACTGCTGCTGACAATTAGGAATGCTACTCTGAATTATTCGTAGTGGGTATAAAATATAGAATTTGCTTTATGCCTATGTCTTACCAAAAAATTTACCACTAATGTATACATTCTTTATCTAGAATTTTGGTCATGTTCTTAATATATCTTGCCGTCATGGAGATCAAATATCAAATCTGATTGTGAATGCGGGCAATTTCTAACTTTGCATATTTCCCATGTCATTGTCAGAATCTTATTTTCGTCAGTTCAATAAGTCCGTTGAGAAATACAAGCCTTATTCAATTTGTAAGGCCCAAACCACTTGAGAGTTTTTGGCGTCTGTCATTTGTGACTCTAAACATCTTGTCCTGTCTGTTTGCTTCTTTCTGGCGACGCTGCCCCATTTGTCTTTTATGAAATGGGTTGGAAGATCATTTCTCGACCTCTTGTGGAACTTTATTCGATGTGTTGGATGCTATATCACAACTTACAAGTCTCTTCTGTCTTTTCTCCTCCGTTTGAGCTATAGTCTTGATTGAGAAGATACTTTAACCCTTCTGGAAAGCTGCTGATTTTGTAGGATGGAAACTTTGTGTTGATTATGGGCTTGCATTTAGCTTTTCTGAAAAAACTTTCTTTAAATGAAAACTGATACAATTTGCATCTTGATATGCTCGCTGTTAAAAGCACAAATGTGTTTGATCTACATTTTCTTCGGCTGTCCCAGCATATTGTCAACACTGCTATCTTCTGGTGATGAACATTTTCAAGTGCCTGGCTTGAAGTTTCTGCTTGTGGTGTCTTGCTTCAAATTGTGGTTCTGATTGTTATTCTCAAGATTTTTGTTTAATTATTAATGTGTGAACATGCAGTTTTTACTCTTTGTTTTGATGCTGTTCTAACCCCAGCATGTGACATGTTTGATTCAGGCTCCTCCAGTGATAGTTTTCTCCTCTGCTTGTGCCGGACTCGCAGGTCAGTCCCTCTCTCTTTTGGCAGTTAACACTCACTCTATTATGCATGATAAACCGTCTGAAACTTCTACTCTTGCGGCGCTTCCTCCACTGTTCTCCATATGTGCAACTGGTGAACTGGTCTCAGTTGATGTATATTCCACTTGTCAGAACCTGAATTCACGAATTTAATATTCTAAACACAAAGGGACATAAGTTGGATAGTTGAAAAAGATTTTTTTTCTTTCAACTTAGATTGTAACGGACTAAAGTAAAATGCCTCATCAAACCTCCTCGGTTTCTTTTTCTGAAGTTGTAGATAGCGAACGATTTCTAAGTATTCGGTCAAATGGACCCATTGCTCTAAATTGCAAAATTTAGGAGTAAGACTGCTATATCTGACCCCTTCATACCTCGCATAGGTAGGATTTCGGAGTATTGGTTTTGGGTTTGGTTTTAGTTTTAGTATTCTAAACATATAGGGACGCCGATCCCATATTACTATGTCGTTGTAGTAACTGATGGATTGTGGTTTGGAAGTTACGTAGGCACTCATTTACTAAAGTGAGGAAGCTCCTTTTGCTCTCATTTGCAGAATCTCTGTTCTGTGTAGTTATGCCTTTTAACTCAGCAGGGCATGCACTCATAATGTGGATTTGAATTCTACAGTCAGTCGGATTTCGTAATTTTGCTGTGGTTTATCTCACCAGGTGGTGCAGTTCCAGCCTTGGCTCAGCTTGCATCTTCATCATATCATGCCGCAACCTTGTCTTCGTCAATATCACATCCTTCTCAGGATGACAAGCCGCACAACAAGTCTACGACTTCTTCCACTTTGTAGTTACAACTTACAACTTACCTGGAGAGGCCTAAAGGATGCAGTTGACAAATGACAACGCTTCTTCCTTGTGGTAATCTTGGTTTTTGAGCTGCCTACATTATGCTTGTTTTGTGTATATATAAACATACACCGAGAAACCTCATGGTGCGAATATAAGTGGGATATATGTCGATCCAAAGCTTGTGTTGCGTGGTACGTCACATGAGCTGAACCTCAAACTTTACAGATATGAGCAGGCGGCGGCAGGGAGCTTGATATTGCATCACTGATTGTTTTTCTCCCTTTTCCTTTTGTTTGCTGGTTTCCTTGTGTCTTTTTTATTTCTTGATCCACAGTTAATCTTTTTTACACATTATCGGTCGTTTCTTTACATATTTTGGATTGGGGTATTGGGAGTGGTGAATTGTTTCAATGGTGATTTTCAAGAAAATTTAGCAGGACTATAGTCTATATTGGGGTTCGTTATTATTGTTGTTGAAAGAAAGTAGTTCTTCTGGTTAGGTCCATGATGTTTCTTGCTGGAACCAGAAAGTTGCTAATATAGCTGTTACAAATGGAAAACAAGGTCTGATATATTGCACAGTTTTTGTGGCATCTAGAAGACTGATGAGGATCCTATGCCCAAAAAAGAAGGAAAAGGAAAAAAAGAAAAAGAATTGAACAATGTTGGTTTTGGAACTGTATTATTTGTTGGGAGATTTTATTATAGTTGAAATTTTCTTTAACTATGGTAGTAAAAAAGCGTATTTTAGCATCAAAAAATCAAAATTAATATGTATTAATCAAAGTAATTTATTGCAATATATAATGTTCATTGAGATACATGTTTTTATATTTAATGATTGTAAGGAGATTCTATTATAATTGGATTCTTTTCAACTATCATATATTTCAATCAAACTAACTTGCCACAAAAGTTAAAGTGTGCTTATTGGCAAATAAGTATTTTTAGCAAATGAGATTTACTTTAGTCAAATTAATAGTGAAAATTTTTCAACTGTCGTGTTTTTAAAAAAAAACAACTATAATAAGATTTTCATATTTGTTTAGGATGTAACTTTTGTTATGAAAATTCTACCATCCCGGATAGCAAACAAGAGTCTTAAAATTAAAAATAGTATTATAACTTAAAAACATTTGTTCTCTTGCCTTGTCTTGGAGTTTTATGTTCAGGGTTGTCTTAGTCTTGTTCTTCTCTTTGAACTATCCCCCAAAGGAAAGAAACTTTTAGGGTCATCATCTCAAAGAGCAACAAGAAAAAAAAAGAAAAAAAAAGCGGAAATCATAGTTAATTAGAGGGATTAGAGCACTAGCAATGCGGAATGAAACTCATGGAATTCTAACACTCTCTCTCCTACTTGGCACACCCTCTTTCCTCCTTTTCTTCTATTCCTTTGAGTTCTGGAATGCTGCAAAGTTCCAGAATTCAAAGGAATGAAGAAAAAGAATGAGAGAAGGTGTGCCAACTAGGAGAGAGGGGATCAAAATTGCATATGCTCTTAGAAAAGTCTATGGAAAACTCATATGATAGAATGATTAATGAAGCTCGTAGGGTAACAAAAATTGATTATGACCTTGGCATCATTGGCCAAGACCAAGAAACTATGACGAGGCTTTCCATATAGCATTAGCAAGATGATCGCTGGACAAATTTATAAGATAAATCTTAAATGTTGTCTTGTTTCGCTGTTGTTTTGTTTGCTTTGATGACTCTTGTTTATTATCCTCCTTGTTGTTTGTTTTATGCAGTTGTGTGTATTTTTTCTTGCAAGATCTTGACACCTTTTGAGCTTTGAATAATTGAAAAAAAAAAACTATATGTTACATTGTTACCCCATCGTTCAAAGCCTCATAGGGAAATGTCTGAAGAAATATCAAACAAGTGCAACTCTTCAAAAAAACACTGACACGCAACCAAACCAAAAGTCACACTATAAAGCTCCGTTGGTCTACATTGTATGTTGTAGTAGGTGGGGTAAGTGAGAAGAGATAATGTAAAAGTAGATGAGAAAAGTATGAAAAAGAAAAGTAACGAAATATACGGATAATCATTATGGTGAAGTGTGGTAAGATGTGATAAAATATTATGGCCCTGTTCTTTTATACGACTGGCTATCGGCGGTGCCAGCCCACCGCACTTTGCCAAAACTCACCACAATATACCAGTCCACCACAATTTAGCACAACTCACCAAAAAACAATACAATATTTCAAATTACTTTTTCCAATTACTTTTTTACAATTAGCAATATAATTTTTAAATTTCTAAAAAAAACTCACTACAACTTACCAATAACGCACCACAATTCCACCACACTTATAACAATTCTACCACACTACATCGCGTCACATTGCAGCCTACCGTATAAAAGAACAAAGCCTAAGTAGTGTGATGTGATGTGATACCGCATCGCAACCTAACACATGCAAAAAAAAGGTCTTAATAAAGAGGACTGTACACTCCACCACCGTCAAATTACTTGGATATAGATGGTGGGCTCAAATTGTAATCATCTCAACTCTTATCCATCAATTTTTGGACATCAATTAATATATACATGTAATCAACAGCCGACCAAATATCATAATCTCCTCTTTCTTTCGTTGATATGTACTCTGTTGTGGAGCTGTAATAATATAATAATTAGGATATAGTGGAGGTGTAAGTTTTGATCATGTACCAATACAGCTTGCAAAAATCACTCAATCTGCTGGTGGAAGGTGGCTCTATTTCTGCTTTGCTCTAACTTTTGTGTCTGTATGAGCTTATCTCCTTGTTATGTATTTGCTTTAGACCCGTTGTATAAAAACACACTACTCAATATTCTACTACACTTCATTATACTTTATCACAAATTATTATCAAAATATTTTCTTACTTTTCTCTCTCCTTACTTTTCTTCTCTACTTTTTAAATTATCTCTCCTCACCTACCATAACTTTCACCACAACTTACCACAACCCACCACACTTCACCACACTTTTTAAATTTCCACCACACCGCAACCGCATCGAACCACAACGGTAACGTATAAAAGAACGGGGCCTTAATTTGTTGTTTGCTTTAATTTGGTCAATACTTTTGTATTTGTTTTGTTATTCAACCTTCAGCCCTGAGTGACTATTAAGTGTCATCAAACAAAAAACAATAATATATTTTCCTCTCACTTATTAATTTTTGATGTTTAGTTGCCCAAGAATAATCAAAATGCAAATGAAAACTTGTACATCCTAATTAAATCAAGAACAATATGCTTCTAAAATACCACATCCATATAACAAAAAATATTCCCTTTGCATTGATTTCGCAAAGATTGGATGTCACATGGATTTTATTCGCCATGCATAATGTAGAAACTGTTCAAATCTCACGCAAAAAAGATATATATATATATATATATATATATATATATATATATATCTTTTGTTTGGATTTAATTTTGACTTTTCATTTTTAATTTTGATTTTCTATATTTTGGCGAGGTTTGAGTCAAGTTTAACAGTTAATATTCATGGACATTAATAGATCTTTAGAAATACCCCAGACCGAAACCTAACAAAAATGTAAAATACCTAATCCTTATTTTCTGGTTAAGTCATGATGTATAAATTATAAAATTGAAAGTATCCAAAATCTAAAAATCTTATTCATAGTGTGGTGCTATATATCTTATTCCATTGGCTTAACCAGAAAATAAAGATAAAAGGTCGAAGAAACAACATCAAAATCACCTTCTCTAAAGTATAGATGAAATCAATCCTAGCAAGCTTATGATCAACTAACCCAAAAACTAACATGACAAAAGATTACTAATTGGTATCTATGAGTGCTAATTAATATTAGTTGATGAATACAAGTGACTAACGAGTACGTGGCAAAGAATGCACTATAAGGTTGAGAGAACATGTACATACATCTATCCTAATTAACCGTAATTCTTGTGGATGACCATCGCATTTATAAATTTATCGTAAGACGTATATCATTTTGGTGATTATTTATGAATACAGGGGTGACTAATAATTTATGTGGATTGACTCTGATAAAAGTCATCTCTTGATAGATTATTAGTCATATTCGTATTAAAAAGTCATTCTAATATCACTTATTAGTCACAGTAACATGTTTGAAAGGTCACCCTATGAGTTGTCCGTCTCACGATAAGTTTATGTGAGACGGTCTTATATTAGAATTTGCGCTATCTTAAAAGATCACTCAACTTAATTTTCCAACTTTTACCCAACTCAAATTTGCCCATCTTCCTAATATTTTCAACACGCTAACTTTTTAACTTTTACTTGAACTTACCATTAATTTATCATACACAAGATTTTCATACTCTTAAAATGAACTTGCCCTAGGGGAGACGAACTAAAAGAGACAGGGGCAAGGCATATAGAGTGGGCAAATTGTGTGATGTGACAATTTTGAAAGGAAATAGAAGACTAGCTGTATAATATTTGTGGTGGTGAGAGAGAGAGAGAGAGATTGAGAGAGATGAGATGGTGGAGGGATATACACATCCACATTGAAGGGTGAAGCCAATTCAAGGATATACCAACAACTAGTAAGATAGATAGAGGGTATCTATCATCTATCATATCTCTAGTATCTTGTTGGATCATCTAAAAGTAACATTTGGGGTGTGTATGTATGTGTCTCCCTTTTCCTACTACTTATCACTATCTATAGTAATCCCCCTTTTGGATAATTCTCTATCTCTCCCATGCAACTTGAACCCATCTCGATCTCTCTTTCTCTTTCTACTGAGTTATGTCTATTCATAGACAGATCGTCCAAGTTGGCCCACCATATGAACAATAATAATAATAATAATAGTAACAAATAAGCCCATCCCTTGTTATTTAACACTCCCCATTTATCCACTTCCTCAGCAGAATAGCTAAAGCAACAGAGAAACAACTACTAGCTAATTAGCCATAGCTACCTCTGTTGTTCCACCTTTTCTTTTTTGGCAATATCTTCTTTCTTAGTTAGGGTTTAAACAAGTTGAAGCCAGGAGTTTTTGTAGTAAAAGAAAGAGTTGAGTTGAACAAGTATATATGGCTGTTGAAGTTGCTATGGAAGATGATGTTTTCTTTGCTGATTTGAACAGGCAAATTTCACTCTTGATTGATGATGATGGTGATGATATTGATCATGACCCACTTTCACATTTCCCCTCAGTTTCTCCTCAGGTTAATCCTCTTCTCTCTTCCTTATCTTCACCTCTTTGACTACCTATTGGTTTTGTCAGTTGGTTTTATGTGAGACAGTTTCACAATGTACATTTGTTATTAAATTACCATGAAAAAGGTGTCCTTTTGATCTATCTTTAGGTGTGGAGAGTACTTAAAGTTAATTATTTTTTTCGATTATTGAAAGCTAATAGGCTTAACAGTTCACATAATATAACAAGACCGCATTACAAGATAGTAAACATCCAACTTATATTCTTATATAAAATAAATCTTATATTCTTATGGTCTAAAATTTATAAAATATGGGACATAACAGATATAGCATATCTGTAGTTATCTGTCTATATAAATAGAAAGTAGCTAGTATATCCAAAATTGAATGCAACCATATGTGTTGAATAAACGACATATATACAATAGCAGGTATGCATTTATTGTAATAATAAAATGTCCATTGGGGCTTACCTTAAGCCGCCAAATTCCCCACCCTTCCATCCCCTTTTTCGTGGGTGTGTTGCATGAATGGTGTGGACCCTGTATAGGGCGTTGAATAAAATGTCCATTACGTGACCGTTGGGTTAGTGTAACCTTAAAGTAGACAGTCCTACGTGTTGGACTATTACCTAAAAAGTTATTGTGTTAATCATAGTTTAGGCAATACTTACCTTTATGTTCAACAATAATCTTCACTAATCTAGTGCTAATACTTGTGTTAATATTATTGCAGATTTATTCACAATCAAGAGTTAATATTCATCCAACTATGATGATGGGAGGACCCCAATATATATACCAAGAAAACTGCACAAGTGAGTACTTAATAAACAGCAAAGGAACTGGTGTGTTTATCCCACAAAGGCCTCAACTTAGAAGGAACAAACACAGGGACCATCGAAGGCGTCCCAAATCTAACAACAACAACAAGGGTGCTCAAGTTGCCCCTCCTCGTAGCTCTTAATTTAGTTTATTAATTAATTAAGCAATTAATATTAATAGGTTAATTATGCTAATTAATTATAATTCCTACTTATATCAGCAATTTGATTAAGTATTGAGTGAATATTCAGTAATTCTTTGTTGTTTAGTAGCAGTATGGTCTTCTCAGATCGGTGTGGCCAAGCTCAAGACTACGTAAGTAGCAAAATAAATGTCAATGTAACAACGATTAATTACCTTAATTAGTTGCATTTGTTACCTGGTCACCCCCTTATTATTTTACAGTTAGTTATAATTGTTATTTAATTACTCATTACTCCGTATTATTATTGTTATTATGTTTGTTCAGTCTAGTATCTTAATGGTTTTTAAATTAATGATGTTTTTAACAATGATATTGATTGTAAATTTGTAATCAAGTGCATGTTCACCCTTTATTTGTAATTAGTTCTTTTTAAGAGCAAAACATATATAAAATAGAATTTTTTGGATTACAATAGTCCTTGCTTTAATCAGGGACATTTACTAATAATCTTAGCTTTTTAAAAAGAAAAAAAAATAACTTTCAAGTGCTAGCTCCCAACTTAATTTAAACTTACACTATATGATTTATATCATCCCTATCAATCAGGAGTATTGGAAAATTTTTAAGGGAGCATTAGCTAGGAATTCCAAGGAAATTTTTCACGGGAAATAATTTTAATGAAAAGTTTTTTATGGGAAAGATTTTTCTCGGGATAAATTTCACTTAATCCCCTAAGCTAAGAGAAATTTATCCATAGGAAAATGTAGGAAATGATGGGTATTCCGTAAAGTTTTTTCCAAGATCAACCTACACCTAAACATGGGTAAAATAAGTCAATGTGGGAAAATTAATCATTTTCCCAAAGTTTTTAACCAACCAAACGCACTCTAAAAAGAGATTATTATTAAAGATGCTCAAGAAGCCAAGAAAGCAAGCACGCAAACTAGACACCTTCACTAACCTCTGACCAAAATTATTAAATACGTTTTCCAAAGTGTACTAAGAAAAAAACGCATCTTAATCAATTTAATTTCCATCAAGTCCATTCAAACAATATTGTTCATTATAAAGGGACATCATGAATTATAAATACATATTGATTTATGCCAAAGAACTATTCATTATAAAGGGACATCATGAATTATAAATAAATAACATACAAATCGATATTATAGTTTCTACGTGGAGTTACAGATATTTTTATTCTCGATTAATGAATGGGGCAGCAGTTGTTGTTGATAATTATATATGTGGATATCGACTCGTCTATAGTACTGATATGTATACATCAACTTTAGACATAAAATCAATGTATAATAAAATGTAGGGCTAGATTATTGTTAATAGGGCCCTCCTTTTATAGTGACCCTCAATGTCTGTTTCATCAAATTGCCTTATCGAGATCTCCTCCACAACCACAAGCATATATAATTGACTTCACTTCACGATTTGTGTACATACTTGTTTTGAATTGTCAAAATTTCACGCTAATATTATTTTATATATACATGATATACATAACATAAAATGCTTTTGTGGGAGCTCACTTTTCACTGAAGGCTGAAGCAGCTTTCCTTCATATTAGAATTTTGATGAGAAAGTTTAAAAAAAAAGAGAAAATTCCGTTGCCGGGACTCGAACCCGGGTCTCTCGGGTGAGAGCCGAGTATCCTAACCAGCTAGACTACAACGGATTGTTGAAGGAAGTTGGAAATGTTATTATAAGAACAAATCTCATCGTAATTTGGTTCTCCACTCAACGGAGCCAACTTGGACAACGGTGCTGTCGTCTGTCGATGCAAGTTTCAAGATTTTCAATTTCCGCAGATCATTACAAAAGGCTACGATGGCGCCGGCAAAAATTCAGGTTGGGCATATTTGGAATTGTTTAAATTTGTACGAGAAATTAATGTTTGGACCTGATTTTATTTTGGGTCGGACAATTCATACGATGCTAAGCTCGGATCAAAATCGGGTTCGGGCAATACAAATTGAGAAATTTTATGTTCGAATATTAGGTCGGTATCAAAATTCGGACAAAAATCCATGTACAGACCCAGTTTTTACCGAGTCAGACAATTTGAGTATTACGGGGATGACAAAATTTTACCAGTTCTAGGCTACGACAATAACTTGACTCTAGAGTTCCTTTGCTAGAATACTATTTGGGTCGCATCTATCAAACTTTGTTATTAGGCTTTTCTTAGCCTATCTAGTGAGGTGCTTCTTTTCATAATTATTAGGGCTACCTTAACTAATTTAGGAACTACCTAGAGTATGTTCTTTAGGGCAGTTTACAGGTCTGTGTAGATAGTAGGTTGGTACAAATTAATGCATGTTACTACAGACAAGTGTAGATGAGATAATGTAAATTAGTACAATTTAGATTATTTTGTAATTGCCATATTAGTATTTTATATGATTTTAATAAAAAATGCAATTACTATTAACTTTAAAATTATGTATTAACTTGAAAAAAAAAACATTGTTACGAGCATTATAGATTATACTGTTGAGAGTAGTTATAGTATTAGTATCAGCCGGTCTTTCTGAAATTGATATCTGTTTTTTGGTATAATAAATTCGCTATAAAGTTCAGTTCATGTCTATCAGAGTATCAAGGAGCTTGTATTGAGTTTCAGGGAATTAGGGATCAGGATTGGTTCAAAAAATTACTCTGAGGTACTCTAACTTTTGGTGAAATATTTTTCTGGTACCCCAACTTTTCAAAACTCATTTTGGGTACCTTAAATTTTAGGATTAGTAGTTATTAGGAGTTTTTCCGATCATCAATTTTATTAAGTGATCGAAATGCCCTTGTTATTCCATTCCTGAAGAAATATCCTTGAAGAAGAATAAGGATATTTCGGTCATTTAATAAAATTAATGACCGGAAAAATACCAAATAATTACTAACCCAAAAAGTAAATGTACCTCAAAATGAGTTTTGAAAAGTTGGGGTACCGAAAAATAGTTTTCCAAAATATTGGGGTACCTCCGAGTAATTTTTTGGGATTGGTTTGGGTCAATTAAAGTGTGTATTAGATAGGGGCTTCAGGCAACAGAATCAACAGCAGCAGAAAGAAAGAGTGGTAAGCAGAAGAAGGAATCCAAAAACTGCAGCAGAAACGACGGTCCAAATATGAATTTCAAATAAAGAGAAGGATAGCAGTAGCATATGCTCATAAGCTTACAACTCAACTGCCATCATCTCAGAAATGAGGCATAAAAACCAAGCTGCATCTCAGAAAACATGAAGAATCTCTACTTATCCACATGATGAGACGGACCGTACTGGACCTATGCTTATTAGAACAAGTCCATCAATGCCGCCATTAAAACAAGAAAAATTAAAAACAGGATTTGCAGGACGCAGGGACCAAGCCTTGATCTTGAGGGTAGTAGGATTGGCCTCCTTTGCAAACGTCTCTTGCCTCGTTACCAACTGCACCGGTTAGTTCACCCAGATGTGAATCCACTAAAACATACCGGAATCTCCAACTCCGTCAGTTACCTCTCTGCAATTGTGCAAATTCCAAATGTTAAATTAAATGTGAACACAGGAGTTTGGAGAGCACTTCTTGAACTTCATTAAGTAATGCACATGCTGCGACGACAAGCTTAAAGTATATAGCAATAGAGAAGCCTCAAAACATACAATTGACAATCCTCACAAGTCCACAACCACACAGAACCAACATACAAATTACAAAACAATTGCAGAACATATACTACCCTCGTCAAGTAGACAGAGGATGTTCTCATTTCTGAAGATAAACGCTAACACGCTCAGCCCATTGATGGAACCTTAAAAGACTCAGAAAAAATAGCATAACATTCAACACAGACGGTGTCCAACATCTGATAACTATCCTTATAATGAATTTGTAACACAACAGGAATCAGAAAGGCATATCCCGGGATGGGTGAAGATATCTACTTTCAGCTATGCAAATGCAGTAAAATCACTCTGATGTATAGTCACAGGTCATATACTCATACAGAAAAATAGTCATTTCAGCTGAAACGTCATCAGAGATCAAAGCTTGACACCCACAAAAACATTAGCCACCAATAGCAGACTGGGAAATCTGTATGAATCAATCATGCCTGAAATTGAATCAGCTACCTGAAATCTGTGATTATGTCAGTTAAGGTAGGTTAACGCTCTTAGCCAATGGACTGCCTCCAAACTAGTCTCACGAGTTCCTTTTGACTACCAGGATCAAGGGGTATAGAGTTCCATCTTATCACCTCGAAGTTTCATATGACTAATTGTCAGACAGATCATACACTTCTACAGAAGAGGTAATATATTCTTTCTGATATCTAGAAAACTATACCCAAGACAAACTGCAAGAAAAAAGTCATATGAAAGCATTCAGAAATTGCTTATATCATACCTCTGCTCCAAGAACATTCGCGCAGCCTGAGATTGAACTGGTGGCCTGAGATTGTTCATTAGGACCCCGGTCCTGCTTAGTTGTCCCATTGTTTTCACGAGAGTTAGCTATAATGTTGTCCAGCACACCTTTTCCCTTTGAAAAGAGATTTGAATTTTCTCCAGCGGGTGAATTTCTTTTGGACTTGAGTTCCAATCGCTCAATCATCCGCGCAACACCAGCTATACTGGCACTCATTTCACGCTGAACGCCTTTGCTGAGTTCCTTGACAGAATTATTGCGTGCAAGAAACTTCTCCCTGAAACCTTGTGTACCTTTTGAGATAGAGTCCTTATATCTGCAATCAAAATCCATGAGAACCATAATCAAGATGATAAATCCATTTGGTGCATTTTCAAACAAATTTCTTTGCACTGACAGCGACCAACTGTTTACCTGGCTGAGGCTGCTGACACCCTAGATTTTATCGACTCTGAGAAGGCAAGCAGCTCAGCTGTCCTTGGCCTTTGCAAGCGATCAGGTGATTGGTTTCGAAGTGGCCTGCGAAATGGAGATACATGAGAAATTTACAATAGAGACTAAAATATCCACTCATACAACAACAATCCCAATGTGGATATCTTACAATCTTATGTGAGGTTTCAAATAGCTAGATAAACATATTCCTAAAACAACAAACAACAAAAACCTTCCTGTATGCAACCTTTCTCCATGAACAATTCATAACATATCCCTAAACTTATTCAAAAATCATAAAATTTACCTAAACTTATTCGTTGTATTTACTCAACCAACCTATGAAAAGAACAGCTCTTATATGAGGTCTAAAATATCTAAATAAACATATCTGATATCCCTGTCCAGAAAAAAGAAGGCATAAAGACTAAAGACACCCCCCACAATCTCATCCACATACAAACATCAAACAGCAAATTTGCAAAGTTAAAATCTGTCGTACAGATTCAATCTTCACCAACGAATTTAAATCTTGAGAAGGAAATATTGACTTCTACCTGGAATTGTGCTGAATGTCTCTATTTGGAGCAGACCCAGAAGACAAATTGAGAAAAGAAGGAACTGGGGACAATGGGGCCTGGGCATCAACAGAGGTCCTAGAAGATATGCTCGAAGTAGGTGAGCTATGTCCGGATGATCCATAAGCAGAACTCCATTCTTCAGGTGTATTTGGATGTGCAATCGAATCGCTTGCACCATTCGAAAAAACGCTCCATGATTCACGTCGTCGAGCTTGCCCAGCTCGGCTGCGGATAGCAGCTAGGCGTCGCATAAGACGCTCGCTGAAATCATAGTCATCGGTCCATAGGGAAGCCTGGAAACAAATTTCCAACAATTATATAATTCAGCAAAACATACCCCTGCAATGCCGATACAAACCAAATAGAAAAAAGCATATTGCTTACATATTCAACATCAAAGGTATCAAACTGCTCATAGTGACGCGGAAAAGGAGGGAGTTCAGCTGGTGTCTGCCTTTGCCTGGCTTTCTTTTCCTTCTCAACTTCAGCTAAAAGCTCTTGGCTGTGAAAAAGAATAGCAAACTGTTAATTTAGAGGAAAAGGGCATATCTTTGGTATCTTGAAATATGTAACTAAGCAAACTCATTGAAATACCATGCAGGGTCCTTAAATGCAAGGGATTGCCAACAAATTGGACATTCTCGGCTTCGTTGTGCCCTAGAAAACGCTCCGTAGAATTAGCTAAAGAAAAAGAAAGCAATCGAAGACAATAGAAAGAAGAAACAACAGCCCATATAAACAGCACAAATTCTACATATGGCAAGGCAATGTACCATTCGAGTATACAATGCAGGTGATAATCATGTTTGCAAGATGTAACCTGAAACAAAAACACATCAATTCATCGATAATCATCCAGATTGACAATCAGATCAAGAACTCAACACAGAAAAAAACTGTACAAGTTATATACAATAAAATCCAACAACTAGTAGCAGTTTCTGGGCAATCCGGCAGAAAAAGATCACATTTTCCGGGAAGAACAGTCAACAATCCAGAGTATACAACCTAAAAATTCAAGAAAACAGCTTCACCATATCACAGAGAAGCTGTTTAACAGTTAGTTTTCAACTCCAGTGATAAAATTGACATCAGGAAGATGAAAGATCAAATTAATGGCCACAAACGATGATCGGCATAATTTAGAGTCAAAAAAGTCAGTGATTCATGCAACGGCAAGCAGTGATTGACAGTAACTGACAGTGAGTCAAAATGCAAGTCATCGATCGATCGATCGATCGATCCAGAACCAGAAGATCGATCAAGCTCAAGATAACCAACAGAAACACATAAAAAACGCGATCAAACCCTAAGAGAATCGAGAAAGAAAGAAAAAGCAATGGAATAGTGGCGTACAGCAGAAGGATGTTGAAGGGAGAAAGGTTCGAGGCAAATGCTGCAAGCGTCCTCAAAATCATCGTCAGGAGGGGGAGAAGAGGAGGATCCGGAAGCCATGGATGCGGGGAGAGAGTGCTTAGCATCGATGAAGTCCGCCATTGATGATGATGATGATGAGAGTGTAGAGAGAGATATGAAGAAGGAAAGGGGGGAGGGGTTTAGAATAGGCTTTATGGAGAAGGAGAGCGGGAAGGAGTCAAGGGAGATGGAGTTAGAGAGTCAAAAGAAAGGAATAATTATTGAGGAAAGACTGGAGAGAGTGGGGATGATGAATTCAAGAAGTAGCAAACCAAGCCTAAATCTGATCCGATCCATACGTGATCGTTGAAGAATCCGCACTTCAACCCTTTTTTACTTTATTATTGTTACTGTCATCGTCATTTAACTAAACTTTGACCGTTGATTACTTATAAATTACAATAAGTTATAATATAAAATTCATATTATTGCAATTTTTAGTAGTATATATCTTTCTAATGGTGATAATTTCATATTGTAACTCGTTGCAATTTATGAGTAATCAACAGTCAAAGTTTAGTCAAATGGACAATTATTTAGGGACGGAGGTAGTATTATTTCCTTAACTAATACGGCCTCGATTTCATATTAATTGTTTTTTTAAATCATGATTTCATATTAATTGTCGTCTTTGAAAATTATGCAGTTAAATTTAAAAATTTTGGACCATAAACTTCTTAATGTGTACAATGACTTTTGATGTAAAATTAATACATTAAATTCGTAACAAAAAATACTATCATAAAATATTAATATTAAAATTAGTAATAACATATTATATAATAAATTATTAATCAAATAATGAGATTAGAGACTGTGACAGTCGATAAAATGACAATTAATATTGAACAGAGGGAGTATTTCCTTCCGTCAATGTTAATTGTCGATTTGTTAACTATCATCGTCTCCAACGTCATTTTTTAATTGATAATTTTTTATATAATATTTTATTAAAATTTATGGTAATATTTTTTCATTTTGACCTAATGATAGGAATTTATGTAACAAGTCATTATATATTGATAAATTTATGGTCAAATTTCTCATTATTTAATTGCACAATTCCCAAAAACAACAAGTAATATGGAATAGAGGGAGTATAAAAGAGACCGTTTTGTTGTGTGGTTTATCTTCACACAAGAATTTATTTTTTTGTCATCGAATATAATATATTAACAAGAGTTTGCCTTATAGCTCAGCTTCACACTCAAATTTACCATTTTGTCCTTTAACACAATCTAATAACATGCAGTTTGTCTTGTATCTTATATTCACGCTTAATTTTATTGTTTTTTTTCCTCAAATACAATACCTAAGGATCCTATCATCAATTGAAAATTAGATTATTAGATCTATCGATTCGGACGAAAGAGTTCAATACAGGTTGTATGTATATCTAGTTAAGGTCATACGGATAATGTGTATTTTAGATCAAGGCAATTTTGACATTAAAAATACAAGTCGGTGTATCTACATTCAGGTAAACACAAATAATTTTAATAAGTGATATAATTGATGTGAGTTTGTCTTACTCACTATTTAACAACTTTAACCAACCACATATTCAAAATTCATATATTTAATATAATAAGTGATGTGATTGATATGACCGCATTTGGTTCTAGGGGTGTTCATCGGTTCAAAACCGAATAAATCGAAAACCGAATAAGGGGTAAAGTCTAAACCGAAAACCAAACCGAATAAATAGGTTCGGTTCGGTGTTCGGTTTATTCGGTTTTGAACCGAATAATGCGCATTTTTTTTATGGTTTTTCACCGGAGACGAATAAACCGAAAACCGAATAAGGTACAAAGTCCAAACCGAAAACCGAACCGAATAAAAATCGGTTCGGTTTGGACCGGTTCAAATTGGTTCAGTTCTCGGTTTATTCGGTTCAAAACCGAATAATGCACACCCCTATTTGGTTCTCATAAGAAAAAAACGATATGTCAAAATACTGCATACATTTGAACTTTCTCACACCTTACATTAGCATGCCAAACTCAATCTAATTATGAACTCTTAATACTACATTTAAAAAAAAAAGGAAAATTAGATTCTAATAATCTATATTTTCAGCTTTTGTATGTCAGTGTTCTTACTTTATTTTTGTATTCTGATGGTACCAAATCTACATCCATCTATTTTTTTATTTGTTTGATTCTTGTTTTTATTTTTTTTTAATTTTTACTTCCATAAAATTTATAAAGTATAGTTATTTAAAAAAAATTTAAATAGGGAGAAAAGGGCAAAGGGCAAGCATTGACATCCCAAGTTGTCAACATAAAGACAAGCTGTGATTGATAATGATACATGAAAGAAAAGTTATAATTTAAGTCAACTAAACTTATAATTAAAAATCCCCCAAAAAAAAGGATAGATGAAGAATGTTGGCAATGGCATGCACGATTGGGTGGTGCAACAACTCCATTCATTTAACTTCCGACAACACAAGAAACAAACAAAGGGATCAATACTTGCACTCATGTCCTCTTTGTTAGATTAGATGATGATGGATTTGCCAAGTGTTAATCCAAGATAATTAATTAAGCATTTTGAGGACTTGCTCCACTAATGATTTAAATTAGTAAAAGTAGTGTACACTTTAATTATTCCTGAGAAGAATTGATGAAAGTTGCATATATAATTATTCCTTAGAAGAGGAAGAAAGGGGAAGGGTAAAAGCAAGGAAGATGTTGTGAATCAAGCAATTCGGGTTGGATAGATAGGGTGACTTCCAAGCTACTCCCTCTTTTCCATAGTAATTGTTCTTTATGAGAACCGTAGTCAAATTTCAAAATTTTTGATCTCATACTTCTTAATATACACAATGAGTTGCTATATAAAATTATCACAATTAGATTCGTAATGAAAAAATTATCATAAAATTATAATATTGCAATTGTTAACAATATAATATAAGAAATTATCAATGAAAGAGTAATATTGGAGATCATAAAAGTCAAAATTACGACAATTAATATAAAACGGAGGGAGTAATTAATTAAGGGAATAGAGGAAATGGTTGGTGAATGCGTGGTGAATATAGATGCTAATTGGAGGCTAATCATGGTAGGATGATTATGGAAATTACTATTTTTTGATGGGTTCAATGAATGTAATCTTTAAAGTTTAGACATCGGTTCATTTGTGCACAAAATAGTAACTTTTTTTTATTTATCTTTTTAAAATATACTTTTATGTCAATAGACAAAAAAAAGTGATTCAAATTGAGTTATTCATCGTGATCTTTTGTCAAGTTAGGTTTGTTAATTAAGGATACGATCAGAAATGAAAAGATATGTTTGTGTTCAATTAGTTATTGGGTGAAAATATTTTATTAATAAAATTTGAATATTTCGAGGAAAATAAATGAAAAAGTTATAGTTATTGAAAAAAATAAATTGAGTTGAGATTAAAATAATATTATTTGAATATCTTTTTTATTTAAAAAATTACTTTTGATTTGGGGTGTTTTTTAAGAAGTTGGATTAAATTAGATTAATGTAAGAATGAGTTAAGTTAAGTTAAGTTAAATTAAATTTTGGTTGAGAGCCAAAATTTCCCCTTTAGGGCCTGCTTGGGAGAGGAGTAAAGGGGGGGGGGGGGTTTAGGAGGGGCAAAGGAGGGTCTTTACTCCTCCTTACCCCCGCTTGGGAAGAGATCAAGAGAGTGAGAGGGTAAGGGAGGGTAAGAGGGAATGAGGTTTACACCCCTTCACCCCTCTTAACCCTTATTTTTTTAACACCCCAATTTGGGGTGTAAGGCGTAAGCAAGTGTTCAATTAAGTTATACCTACAATGGAAAATGATCATAATACCCTTAACCCTAATTGAATTACATATAATGTGAAAGGATAAATATGTCAATTAACATTTTACTCTTATGAACTCTCCAAATTATTCTCCCAAACAGGGGTAAATAGTTTGCCCTTATGAACTCTCTCATATTCTTACCCTCCTTTACTCTTATGAACTCTTACTCTTCATTTTTTTAACTCTCCTTCCAAGCAGAAAATGTGAGAAGAAGAGTCAACAGAGAGCTACGCACATTATGGGCTGCGGCAACTGAGCGATCCATTAACTTGTCTTGACTCAGGCCCAACATTGGATAATCCGGATTCGCAAATCGTCTTTTTCACAAAAAAATAAAAAGAAATACGTGTATACATCAGTTACAACTTACAAACTTCAACTTGGAAGCTCGCTAGCTATCAATGGCTGCCGCTACTAGTCTCTCTCCTGCTCACCTTCTCCTACCTCCCTCCTTCCCGCCAAATCTAAACCGCAATCTCTCTCCTCTTTTCACCTCACTAAACCCTAATCTTAATCCTCAACTTCGACAATCCATTTCCGTCAACTACTTTCGCAGCATTATCCGAATCCCAAACCCAAAATCCGCCATCCCCAAATCTTCTTCTCTTAGTCGATCTCCTGTAACTGAAGCTTCAGATGTTGAATTGTCGAATGGAATTACACTCCGCCAACTCTGCCAAGGTCACGTGCCTGACCACGTCCTCACCAGGTCGGGTTCTCCATGATTCCTTCATTTCTGTTCAACTGTACTTCTTTTGGGCTAGCTCTCGTTCGTATTCATTGATGAATTTTAGGATTTCCATTGTGTAGTTTTCGTGAAGTTTGAAGCTTGCTAATTGGGACTCTGTATGTCTTATTGTGAATGATGTTGTTGGTTAATGGAGGATCTTAATGGGGGAATGTTTACTGGCAATGGGAAAGAGTTGAAATTTTTTCGTTATGATTTTCATGGAAGATGTTGTGTTTGTTCATTGTTATTCCCGTACAATTAATTATGATAATCTCAGAAAGCAATGACTACTTTGATGATTCGTGGTGAACTATGTTCTGCCTGCAAAGGGTTAGATGGCCATCTTTATGATTATGGAGTATGATAAATGAACTGTAATTCTTCTGTACTGTACTGACCTAATTTGGCATTTAGGTTGGCACTAGACCTGTCAATTCAGGTGTGCGGGTCGGTTTCGGGTTTATTTTTTTGGTTAGGAAATTCCGGGTCTAACCTTAAATTTTCGGGGGGGGGGGGGGGTTGGGTCGGTTTTCGACTCGGGTTAGATTGCATCTCAAAGTTGAGTTTCACCTTGGAGTTTTGTTAGTGTACAACAGGCAATGATTAGGTTGGAGGGCATGATAAAAGCCTTGTTTGTGTATAACCTACTGAATTGAAAAACCATTTGTATGTGTGAGAATGGTTGGAGTGGACTCTGGGGAAGGGTTTCAGGGAAATATTTGCAGGCAGCTAAGTTTGGTTAGTTTTATCTGTCTATACTCCACACCAACTTGTAATGGTTGAAATGGAGCCTGTGAAGGAAGTTTTAGTATACCCTTATACTCTTCTGTAGTTCTGAGTCTTCCTATGGTGTCTTTCTGAATATTGAAGGATGGAAGAAATCGGATTTGTTACACCAACAGAAGTGCAGAAACAAGGTCTTCCTGTACTTTTCTCAGGCACTGATTGCGTAATTCATGCTCAGGTCAGCTTCTTTGTCCATGGAACACCCCACCTTCCAAATTTGATGAAATGCCTTTAGTCGTTCCCTCGAACAACTTCTGAAATGGCTGAAGTGATCGATAGCATGACAGATAGTATGGTATCGCACACATAATTACATTTGAATAACTGTATTTGCCTTGTTTTTTTTTGTCACTGGACAAGAAAGTAAGGTGTTTGTCCAATTACCAAAAGGGAGGCAATCTGACATGTGACATTATGTGGGTGCAAATTTTTCTCACCCGTGAAAAGTGCTTGTTGCTATGAAAGATCAAGTTAATTTTAAAGGAATATCCTACGGCTGGCACATTTCCTGGGTCGTTTGGTCCAGAATGTGGATTGCTAACTTTTGCACAAATTTAGTTTATTTTCGGCTTTGGGACGCTTTTTTTTTTCAGAGTGAGGATAAGAGGGGCATGTAACATTCGCGGTAACTATGCCGACAGCTTCTTGCTCAATATAATGAAGTACTGAAAGTCATCAATAAAGCCTATGTTGGTTCTGTTGACTGGCCTAAAAGAACTCGTAATAGAGATTTACCTGATTGAGTCTATTAATGCTTTTCTTCATCTATTTTTGTATTCTGGTAACTGATTAATGTGATATTACTGATATTCGAGATCATATCGCCATAATTGGAGTTGAAAAACTAGCTTTTTCTTTCTTTCTTTTTTCTATTCCTTTTTGTTTAATTTGTTTGAGGTGTCAATCCATCTTATTCCGTTGTTTTTATTTCTAGACAGGTTCTGGGAAGACCCTGACGTACCTCCTCTTAGTATATTCAGTGATCAATACTCAGAGATCTGCTGTCCAAGCTCTAATTGTGGTGCCGACAAGGGAACTTGGTATGCAAGTAAGATTTTGAGTGCCTGACACTAAAAGTAAAAGTTGTAAGCTATTTTCTGGTAAATAAAAGATTCAAATGCTGCTTCTTCAGCTCTTGTTTTTATTTTGAGGTGAGGTTGCTGATCTTTTGTCTTGGATATATAGGTTACAAAGGTTGCACGAATGTTAGCCACAAACCCTTCAGAATTAGGATCAGAACCGCAAAAGGCATGCACGATTATGGCCCTTTTGGATGGAGGAATGTTGACGAGGCACAAAACTTGGTTGAAGGTGTTGGATCCACCTGTTTTCTCTCAAACATTGATAACATCAAAGCATGACTTTATTCAATTATAATAAGAAACGTATAATTTTCTTCTGTGCTTTGCCTCTAATCCTGCCTCCTAAAGATACATTGCTCTTATCCTTGTAAATTTCAGGCGGATCCTCCAACTGTGGTAGTGGCAACTGTAGCAAGTTTGTGTCAAATGCTTGAGAAGAAAATTTTAGATCTTCGGGCAATGAGGGTGCTGGTCATAGATGAGGTAACAGGAAAATCCTTTTCACCTCGTTCTCTTAATGCTAAATATGGAATTCAGCAAATTTGGAAATGTTTGCTTTGTCCTCTTTCCCCTGCTTTACTGGTCATCTATCCGTCTGTTCTTGAGGAAGATGTAAATTCATGTTGTTGTCGACCATTTGGGTTTAAAGGTTATATTGCTAATAATTTGTCTTATAGCTTTGACAAAGATTCGGTTTCATTGACCATTGATATATAGCATCCCAGCATTGCATCTTATGTGTTTCCCGTCTCAGGTTGATTTCATGTTTAACTCCTCCAAACAAGTTAGTTCCCTGCGAAAGCTGTTGACTTCATATTCATCATGCCATTCTCGTCAAACTGTTTTTGCCAGTGCATCTATCCCTCAGCACAACCGATTTCTACACGATTGCGTACAACAAAAGTGGACCAAGGTCTGTTCCTCTATTTATTTATTTATTTTTTTCCATTGATTTCTTTCGGAGCTAAGAAAGCATTTTGCATGACCCTTTCTGTTCTTGGTGACAGAGCGATGTCGTCCATGTGCATGTGAATCCAGTTGCTCCGATGCCTTCATGCTTAAATCACAGATACATGGTATATGAGTTGCCTTATGTCTGCTTTATATATATTTTCCTCTTTTTAACCAATTTGTTTAAAGATTGGTTCATATGAATCCTGTTTTCCTCTTTATCATCAGCTGCCTGTTTCTCGACTCTGCTCAGAGAGGGAAACTTTATTCTTCATGCGACTTCACACATGTTGATCCTATAGGTTATACCCTCTGACTTTTTAACAACTTGGAAAATTTTCAGATTTGTCACAGAAACCAGAAATACGAAACCCTTCTGTCCTTGTTGCAGATGGATTTGCCTGAGTCTGCTATACTTTTTGTGAATGAACAGGTAAGTGTCGTATATGTTTAAGTAGCTTTGTGTATAATATTCTTTGTAGAATATATTGTCAATTTGCATTGCCAATTGGAGTCATGGACTGCTCTGTTGTTTCGGGCCTTCTGGTGTAAAATAACATGTAATCATAGCATTGTCTATCATATAGCAGAGAGTTATTCACTACCTAACTAATTTTCTGTAGTACACACTTTATCGTGTGTTCAAGAAAGGCTCTCAAACAGTCTCTCCTGTGAACTAAAGGAAGAACTCATGGAATTTTCATGTGTACGAGTGCATCAATGTGACGAAATACCTAAAAGTTAAGAGGAAGTGTGGTCGACTGCATAGGCACCAATAGGGTTGGATAACCTCCCTGTATGTGTGTAATCAAAGTGTCAAACTGGGTGATGGTAATTAAAGATTCATGGAAACTCACTGAATCAGTATTCTATTTTTTTGAAGTCTGAGAAGTCAAAGAAGGCTGGTGATGTTCCGACTACAACTCGTCTTATTGACTTTTTGAAGAGCTCAAGTGGAGAATTTTCCAGTATTGCGCTTCTAGAGGATGACATGAATTTCAATGCTCGCGCAGCATCTCTTTTGGTATGTTCTTTGGAGTTCTGACTGTTGGACTCTGTTTTCTATTGACCCTTTCCTCAGAACCCAAACTTGATTTACCTGCAAAGTCTATGCTCTACAAGTACTCTCTTAGTTGATTATTTGAATTTTCAGTGCTTCAATTTTCAAATGCCAATAAATTTTCTTTCTGGAAAGGGACTAGACCTCTTCCTGAATCTGAAGTAAATAAAGAGTGATACTTTGACTTACTTGTGAAAGAACCAAAATGCAAGCATTCTTTGTGCACTGTGAGGCTAGCCGTTGTATTGATGGCATGAACATTCTCTGATGTGATCTGGGTTTGGATGACCTGACTGAAGCATGTCTGCATGGACCTAATCAATTTTCAAATTCACCGTGAATACTCGTGTCTGTAGGTTTTAAATTTTGACAAGTCCTGGATGTTGTAAGAGCAAGTATACTTGTAAACTATTCTATTATGATTGTCTGACAGTCTGAGAATGACGAGGGCTCTAAACATTTTAGAAGGGAAATAAATGAATTAGTGAACTGACTATTTTTTGAAAGTATAACATGTACAAAGTTATGGCTGTGGCAATTGACTATACAACCCAACAATGTAGTGTAACTGATCAAGGAATCAACAGTGTACAAATTTATTGTAACTTGGTTTGACAGTGGCCATGAAATGGTTTGTCATCCGCTGTTGATATAGATTTCTTGATAACATAGCTGTTGTATCTTTAAAGGCTTTTTTTGATTCCGTGATCTGAATGCAGGCCTTATTCTTTTCCACTGTAAACTACCCACAATCCAACTTTACATACTCTACCCATTTTTACTTTTTCTACCTAAACTTATCTAAACTTTTCTACTTTTAAAAAAAAACTCATCACATACCTGTACCTAAACCTATAGAAACATACTCAAACCTACCGAACTTTACTTACCCAACTTCTACATATCCACCAATAGAACAAAGCTAGCTTCTTGGTTATTTATTTAGAGGATCTATATTTTTGGGGAGGTTATATGAGGTTTGGCTAGGTGTGGTGTACTAACATGGGCATTTATCCTTAAATAGGAGGTGAGAGAGAAAAGTAGGTATCTTCTTGTGGCGACAGACATAGCCGCCAGAGGAGTTGACCTGCCAGAGACGACGCACATATACAATTTTGATTTGCCGAAAAGTGCAGTTCATTACTTGCATAGAGCAGGAAGAACAGGCCGGAAACCATTCTCAAATGACAAATGTGTTGTGACTACTATGATTGCTCGTGAGGAGCGTTTTGTGTTGCAACGCTTTCAGAACGAATTGAAGTTTCACTGTGAAGAAATTGTCCTCTGATTTCAGCTCATTTCATTCATTCGTTTAGTCCCTTGCTTCCTCCTCTTCTGAAGCTTTTAGGGTCAATGATGTATTACTAGCAGTAGCGTAGTACATTAGTACATGATTTTAGGTTTACATCTATTTCTGTGGTTGATGGTGTATGAATCTGGGTAAATGCTACCATGTATGATTTTAGGGTTAAAGGCTAAAGTTACATACATATAACACTTTTTCTGGTATTCCTCAAACATGAGATGTCTCTGATGTATGGGTTTGGTTTGGTTATGCATGGCTAGTTGGGCCTTGATGGATGACAATGAGTAGTTGGACTCTTTGAGCACCATTATAGCTTTTTTTTTTTAAAAAAAAAAATTATTCGAAGCCTGAGCATCCTTATAGTTACAGCAACGCATCAAAGCGGTATATAACTTGTCACTTACATTTGTTGTAAGGTTTGAATCTTTACTTTCATACCAAGTATGGTAAATTTAGTTGAACAGCTGCTCATTGTCATCTCTTTTTCAATATTTGCACAATTATCATTATGACAATGAATTTTTCGCTCAATTGGTATTTATTGCACTGTGATCTCAGGTCCAAGAATCAAATATGGGGAGCTGCTACATCATTATTGGTTTTCCATTCCCCATAGGTTGGAGGATTCATTGGACTCTCCTTGAGATAAGGGGTCCAGTGAGTTGCCCCATTTACCAATATAAAAAAAAATCATTATGACAAAGGTGAAACTCTTGAGTTAGCTAGTTGTATTTAAGTCTCGTTCTTTTATACGATTGGTTGCGGTGTGGTAATGGTGCGATGCGGTGAAATTTAAAAAAGTGTGATGAGCTATGGTGAAAGTTGTGATAGGTGGGTTATGTTAAAAGAAAGAATGTGAAAAGTAGAGGATAAAAGTGAGGAGAAAGAAAAATGAAAAAATATATTCGTAATGATTGTGGTGAGTTCACTGAGTTGTAGTGAAGTGTGGTGGAAAATTAAAGAGTACGGTGCGGTGTGGTACCACACTACAACCTGCGGCATAAAAAACGAGATCTTAAATTTTATTATATAATTTATAAAAAAATAATTTTAATAAAAAGTATTAATATTGAACATTTTTGTTTAATTATTGCATTTTTATAGTTTGATTGTCATTAATTGATCTTAGAGCATACTTATTTATATAGTACTATTTAATTTATTCTATGAATTTTGCAACCTAATAATTAAGAATTAATGGTAACCTACAACTTATTTTTTTACCTATATTGAGAATTGAGATGAACGAAATTTGTGATATTAAACCAAAACAGAGTTATCATACTTGTATTAAGTATTAACTATCAACTTCATTTCTCCAACAACCAAAAAAAAAAAAAACCCACCATCAACTTTATGCACAAATAATGTCACCATCGACAATTATATATTCACATGAATACTTCAATGAAATCAACGGCTGAGAGGTACTAATCGGCATCACAAAAATCGTGTCCCCAACAAACAAAAGCTTGTAAATTACATAATCTTTTTGTAATATCTTTTTTGGGTAGCATTTTTTAGCGGTTGTTGCCTGTTGGCATGAGGAAATATAGAGCATAAAAATAAAAAATAAAAAATTAGGAAAATGAAAAAAAAAAGGGATAGATAAAGTGAGAGCCGACGTTGTCGGTGGTGGTAGTCAAGTGAGGAGCTGTTAGCATGTCCAAATAAAAATACCATTGAAAGACACTGAAATTCTAACAGCAACCCTGGGTTTACCTCCTAAATTTCTAATCCATACTCTTTATAATATCTTTCTGTTCTCATTTTGGGTATCTTCATTCATCCTCTATACTTTCTGTTGCAATGGCTTCTTCCTTCAAGAACACCACTCTTCTTCTCTTGCTGGTTCAAGCCATAATCTTGACAGCCCACCTAGTCAAATCTGATGGTAAATTTTTGTTTCTATGTCATTTTTCTTGACGGGTTTTCCTTTTCTGTCTTACTTTTTGATGGGTTTCTCTTAACTTCTCTCTTCTTTGCTTGTTTGTTGTGCTAATTGACTAATGATGGAGCTAATCTAGCTGCATTTGGGTTTAATTTGGTTTTCATGAGAGTTCTGGGTCTCTTTGGTATGATTGATGTTTCTTAGTGATATTGTCTATCAGATCTGAAATGGGGTTTCTGTTTGTACCAGCTTTCTGATCTAGTATGTTATCAGCCCCACATCTAGTCTTTTTGGTATGATTGATGCTTTCTTGGTGATCTTGATGTTGTTGGTTTTATGTAAATGTATTGTTCTTAGCATCTTAATGTGTTTTCTTTGGTACTTTTAGCATATATCTATCAATGTATTCTGCCTTGAATTTGCTTGATGGGTAGTTTTTAGGTCAGCGAAAGATTTGGTTAGCCTACAATGTGATATGGTCTGGCACTGTATGTTTTCTTGGTGATCTTGAGGATGACAATAATGTTGGGGTTAAATGTGGTGCTAAAAGTCCTGCATTTGAGGAGCAAGAAGGATATGTAAGAGACCATATGATGATTGGATGGGATAGGATGTGTACAGATTACAATCATGTTGGGAAATGAGGTGCTAAACCTACATTAGGCAGATTGCCCCTGTTTGGAAGGGATCTTGATCATCACCCTCGAAGAATTAATAACTGAAGATACTGTTCCATTGGTAGGTGGTCATAGGCTCATAGCTAAACCTTGCTAATTGGTCATTTGGTTCGGTTATCGGTTGAGTTAAGTTTGGGCTTGGTGGGTCTAGGTTTAATTGATGTTTCTGTTGGGTCAATTCGGTTTTGAGTCTACTTTCGGGCTAACCTTTTGAGTATGGATTTGAGCCATTTAGTTCGGGTTTTGGGTCAGTTTTCCCACGTCTACTCATAGTGGCTAACCATCCAGGGTTATTTGAACTTCACCTAATTGATTGTTAAACGCACTGATATGGATTTAGATAGTTGAATACTTGAATTGGGTGTAAAGGTATCCAAGCTAAAATGCTAAATTCTTGCATTTGGGATTTGTATGCCAATTAGACATCCTATATATCCACCATTTGGTAGCCAAAAGAATCAATCTTGAGATTTTTCGAACTTAAGTTTGGATTGTATGGGTACAACAACGACAACAAGAAGTCAACAACAACAAACTCAAGGATAAACATGTTTGCTCTGGATTATGGGTGAATGAAATAAAATAGACTGATTAGCCCTACAATTACTTATGTTGTGGAGTCAAAGCCATTTCAATCAAAATATTAATTCCCAATCATATGAATTGAAGTCTGTGAATCCTGAATTGTAGAGTTACATTCTCTGATCCCTTGCTTAAACTCTGTTTACCATAGATTTGGAAGACAATCTCCTACAAGGCATCAACAAGTACAGAACATCCCTGAACCTGACAGCCCTGACAAAGAATGACAACGCAGAATGCTTGGCCGGGGAAATGGCTGACCAGTTCAAAGGCCAACCATGCACCAACTCGACAGGAGCCAACACGATACCGGGCACCGAGGAGCAGCTCCCGAACTACCCGGACCTCCTAGCTCACTGCCACCTCAACATCACCAACACCAGGGACGGGATGGTCATGCCAGCCTGTGTACCCAACTTGGACCCCGCCCTCGTGCTCTCTAACTTCACCGAGTCCCAGTACTCAGGCAGCCTAAACGACACCAAGTTCACCGGGGCCGGGATTGGGTCCGCTGGTAACTGGGTCGTGGTGGTTCTTTCGACGGAATCTTCGTCAGGAAGCTTTGAGACAGACAAGGGTGCTGCTTTTACTGCTACGCCAAGTGGCATTTACCAGTTGGTTATGTTCTTGGCGGGCTGTCTCTTGTTGTGGTAGGATCACAAGGTGCTTGTGACATTTTTGTATCATTCTTTGGTTTGTTTCTGGTACTGTGAATGTACAATTGGACACTGCCTTGATTCTCATAGTTTTCCCCATCGGCCTTTAGTCTCAAGAACATGCATACCCTCAATCTCATAAGGTCGTCTCTTCGGAGACATACGATAAAATTGGAAAGATCTCATCCTAGAACAGTTTTAGTATCCCTTTGAGATTCTCTAGGAAGGGGCGTGCTTGTGGGATTGCAAGCCTGAGAACTTTCTGTACTTAGTTTTTTTAATGGGATTGGACACTCTCAAACTCATTGATTTGCTTTAACACTAAATTCTCATCCCCTTGAAAACACCCATGAATACAGGAAAATAATGACTACATCATTAGTGAACACTGTGAGTTCCCCTTGTGATTCTCTTAAGGATCCAAATGAACTCCCTCTCCTGGGACTGGGGGTGTTCCATACTCCTACTTTGTTCCCTTGCAATCTTCTTTGGAATATTCTTTCAATAGTTGTTGTTGACCATACCTAGCCTCTCTTTGCTGCATCCAATAATAGTATACAAAATTCTTCAATACATCTAAGGAGGTCTGGATCCATTGTTTTTGGATCCAATGAGTCTAAGCGGGTCTGGGTCCGAGTCTAAATTTGGAAGCATGGATCTGACCCTTGACCCATGATTTAATATATGATTATGATATGAAAAATAAACGTTATGAAATTTGAATAATCACAGTTTTTTTCATTTCAAGTTTTGTTGATTACTTTATGTTTGTAATACTTTTATCTTTGACTTTGTTTGTACATTGGAGTAGTTAGTAAATAATTGCAATATTTGGTTGTTTTTATTGTGTTGAAAACAATTGCATTTAAACAGAATTTCAGTATTATACACGAGTACAAATTAACTAGAAAAGTCATTATATAATTCTAAACGCTATTTTACCAAACATATAAAGACTACTTCCAACAAATTGCAACATTTCATTGGTGTTAGGATTAAAAGTTAAGTAATTAACCAAAAATACCGCAAGTGATAACTATGTTCCTCTCTTCAATATTTTTCCTTTTCATTTCTTGAAGATAAAATGGATAAATAGATATAATTATTGTTGGGATTGTAAAATTGACAAACAAAGAAGATGAAAGAAGTAGTTAATTTGACAAATAAACTGAACTGAAGTTGGTATCCATGTATCGTAACTTGTACTACCCCCTCCCATTTATTTGTCAAATTACCTAACCACAATGCCGATGTCAACACTCTCATAGGACTCAAACTAATCCTTATGAGGACACATGTGATAGGTACACTCGGTATCAAGAACCCACTCTTCTCTAGCTATCCTACTTGATGTGGTAGCCAAGGCATCATCCGTAACTACAAACCCTTCAGCATCTGACTCGGACTCACAGTTTGAGGTAACAGATTTACTGTATCATTTGCCGTTTTGAATCTTAGTGAATCCAATGGGTCATAAACCCAATAATTATAAATAAATAATTATTTTCATATAATTTATAAATCATAATAATCTCAAAATAATGAAACATATTTTTATAATGATTTAAATATTCTTAAATTTAACTACTTTAATGATTTATGTGAAATGCAAATATCGTGTCAAGACATTTATCATTTTGCTAAAAAAAATTCTTCTTACTGAAAAATTCAAAGAAAATTTGTTCGAAAAAATCTAAAATTAAAAGAAAAATCTATGGCTCCATTGAAATTTTATTACACCGACACCAAGCAATAGTGGAAATCAGTAAATGCAAATTGCTGCATCCAAATGATCCGATAACACACCAAAATTCTTCGATATATATACCACTTCTCCTTCCCAACCCTAGCTACTCTTTCAAGTATCGTCTCAAACCCTACTTTTATCATCGCCGATTTCTTTTACCTTCATCTCCAAACTAAACAATCGACCTGGGAACACTCTTCTTATCTGTTCCCCAACCTCTGTTTTCTACCCTCCAATGTTCTGAGCTGACTGATCTTTTTCGCAACATTTTGAGCTTCAAATCGAAGCTGGATAAGCTCGAACGCACTGCCAAGGAAGGTAAACTTTCGGAAAAGTTGTCATTTGTTTTCTCAATTCAACCCTTTAGCTGCTGAATTTGGGTTTAAAGTTGACAGCAAACCTGTGCTTAGGATGTAGATGTTGATGTTATTATTGGGAGATGGGATGATATAGAGAAGATGGTGGGTAGGTTGCTTGATTCTGATGTTGGTCGAAATGTTTCTAGCCTTGCTATTGTGAAACTTGGAGGTTTAGATCACACTGCTTTTCCCCAATTAGTGTTCAATGATTCAAGGGTAGCAAATGATTTTGATTTGTGGGTTTGGACTTGTGTCTCTAATCAAGATCAAAAATCATTGGATGCAAAACATGGAAACCTCCTTGTTAAACAACCCCTACTTGAACAACTTGGATGCCAACTAGTTGGAAAGAAGTGGGTTATTGTGTTAGATTGGGTTGTTGTGGGTTGGATGATGTATGGAATGAGAATATTCTTGGTTTTTCTGATCTCATTATACTTCTTGAGGGTCATGAAAGCAGTACGGATGTAGTCGTTGAGCCAAGCCTATACTTGAGCTCAGTCACCATATGCCTAACTCCCCCATCGAAATTACGTTAGATCGATTGTGCCTTATTTCCAAAGGATTGCGCACTGTTTCCTAAGGATTGCGCAATATTTCCTAAAGAAATAGGATTGAGAAGCTCTTATTGCTTCTAAGGAAGATCAAAACGTGATGGAGGGTAGTGATGGATATTTTTTGATTTTGGCAGGAAGATGTTTCTTTCAAAATGAATACTTTTCCAATCTTGGTGAAAAGATGTTTTTTTCAAGATGTGTGTATTTTCATTTTTGGAAGAGATGCTTTTTCCAAGATGTAAATTTCATGATCTTGGTAAGGAGAGGCTTCTTCCAAGATGTAGCTAAAATCAATATGGTGAAATTGCTTCATGCATGCATGAATTCACGATTTGATGAATGATATGGCCCAAGAAGTAGCTAGAAATGAGATCTACTATTGGATATACCTAAGGGCATTGGATTTGAGAGAATCACAACTGCCTTGGAAAGTTTACTACATTTGAAGTATTTTAATATAAGATATATTAAATTAAAAGAGTTGCCAAAAGAATTATTTGAGTTGGTGGAGCTTAGAGTCTTGGATATTAGTACTTGTTAATGGCATGCATCATGATATGAGAAAGTTGAGATACCATCAAAATATGTGAAAGTTGAGTTGTCTACAAAGATCTTGGATGATAATGCTTGTTAATGGTATGCTTCAAGGCATGAGAAAGCTGAGTTGCCACCAAGTCATGAGAAAGTTGAATAGTCTACGAAGGTTGTCGTTGTTAGCAGCAAAGTATAGTTGATCAAATGGAAAATTTGAAAGCTTTTGTTGGGTTAAAAGGTTGTTCATATACTGATGTTGAAGAGAGTGTTGGGTAAAGATGTTACGTGAACAACATATCCTGCCTTCTTTTGTGGGGTGCATTGTGATTGCCCAATGTAGTCCTCCATCTTGTTGTGGAAGAACTAGAGTTAAAGGGGGAGTTGGACGAAATTTGGACAATGAAGATTGCAACACTATTGGGAATTCCAAATTACAGTGTATGAAGACAAGCAACATTGAATATCTCATACTTGTTTGGCTTGTTGATACAATGGAAAGCTTTAATTTGATGATGAAAAGCAATTGTTCTTAGTAACAGATAATGGATTATACGCAGCAATGTATATACTATATTTTTTTTTTCTTGTATTTATATATAGTGAAGGTGCCACTATGAAACTTAAATTTGACTGTCTATTCTGTTACAATTCACTCAGTTTAACCATGATACTTCATTTCACTGTTTTATTTTGCTTCTGCATTGGGTGAACAGTGTACAAAAGAAAGAAATTAGCTCTTGATCTATCAACTTGTTTATTGGTTTTGCTTGTCTTATGCACCAGAGTTCGTATGCTCATTGGTCTCTGGTATTCAAAACTGTTCAACTATATGTTTTGGGCTGGAAAACCGGACATTGCAGGTCTCTTGTGAATCTCTCGATCAATTTGGTTTGTGGTTTCCTTTTTGCCCACCTTGTTTAGTCTACTGGATAGGATGCAAAACTTGGTACAGTCAATGATAAGATTGTGTAAGCGTTTCTTGTTGCATCGAGTGGTCTGTCAAATGAGAATGAATGGATTTGTATGGAACAGGTGATTATGTGTTCATATATGGTGCTCCGTAACAATATGTATCCAGGATGAAGTGTTCAAACACATTGCTTTGCCCCCTCCCCTTACTATTTGGAAATTGTGCTGCATCTTACTTACAGAAGATCCAGCAACAAGTTCAGTCGCAGTAGTAAGACGCATGTCTTCAACTTTGCTGATGTTTTCATACCGATCAGACAATCGATTATGGAGCACAACATTATACTAGTTGTTGCCGGTTAAAGGTGAATTTGTAACCTTTTTAGTGGAATTTCTTTTGCTAACTTGACAAGGCAATAATCTTAGACCATCAGCAATGCAACTGCAGCAACAACCCGACCATCATAACTTTGTACTCCCTTTGTCCCATACGTTATAGGTTTTGCCAATCATAAGATAGTACTGTAGTTAGTTTTGCAATTAGCTAACTTATGTTATATTCTGACCATAATGTTCTATTAATGTAATTTAAATCATGAAAGTAATGATTCTCTGTATGTCAAAACCATGGTGAGTTCTGCTTTTCCAATCCCATTTCATGAAAACCCATCTTGAATGGTGCCAGAAATTCTTACAAGAATCACCCCATTTTCATCCGCGGTTCTCTACAATCTCCCTCAGCTGGAGCTTTGGGTTGTTTTGGTGATGAAATCGTCGTCAATGCAATGAAGCTCAATTTTGCTCATTGACCTGCTGGACCAGGGTTTATGCTTTTTGAGATGGGTTGCTTTTGGCCCCGTTCTTTTATGCGGCTGGCAAGCTGAGGTGTCACACCGCATCGCAACTTTCCATATTCCACCACAATTTTTTCCAACCCACCACAATCCACCACATTTCCTCCACACCACACCGCACCGCATCCAGCAGTATAAAAGAACGAGGCAGTTGGGAATAATGATGGCTATATATTCATATTAAACCTAAACTACTAGATAGAGAGACTAGGGTAGTGCCTACTTGGTCATTTGTGCTCTATTCTTTTGTTAGTATGATTATGTATGGACTTGGATATGATCTATTCAGCAATGATTATACATTGATTTCACAATATCCCTGATTTCGGGTATAATCTTAAATTACATGAATCATTTGTCAATATCAGAGCTTGCGTTGGGTTTTTGGTCAGGGTGTTTATCCAGTTGTGAATTATGGTCAAAAGGTTAAATTCAGTGACAAGTACTTGCAAAGGCCCTGTCATGGAAGATCTTAGAGCATTAGTAACAAAGTATGAGAATAGTGGAAGAATGGTGGAAGGATCCCACATGAGAGTGAAAAAATAATGAGTATAAATTTCTCCCTCCTCTTTTTTTCTTCCTTTCCCTCTCCTCTTTCTCTCTCTTCTCTTCCTTTCTCTTCCTATCTCTCTCCTCCCTTATCACTCGCTCCTCACACTCATGGCTCCACGGTAAACGTGGGAGATTGGGTGTGAAACTTTTTTACCACATTACCTCACCCAATCAATAAGTGACACATCATCCACTCTCTCTCCCTTCACATGCTGCTGAGAGTACTCTTATATGTTAGAAGTAGAGATTACAGGTTGGCTTGACATTTGTACCTCAGTTGGTACTATGCATGTTTTCAGATTTTCTTCTTGTGTTTGGTTGGGTTAAATAATCTTTGTGCCATGTAACTATGAGTTTTTGCAGATTATGCTACAAAGTTTGTACATATTATAGACTTGTAGTGATGACCTGAGTTGGGGCTTTGTAATAAAAATAAGGGTCTGTCCATAGGTCGAGTTGTTTGATTCTATAGTTAAAATTTAAGTGTATTTGTACAAAAAAAGTTTGTACATATTATAGACTTGTAGTGATGCGCCGAGTCAGGGCCTTATAATAAAAATAAAGGTTGGTCCATGGGCCGATCTGTTTGATCATATAGTTAAAATTAAGTGTATTTGTACAAAAAGTTATTTATGTTAATTATTATTTAATGTGGAGTATTAATAATATATTTAAGTAAGATTAATATTTAAAACAATAGGAAAAATTATTTATTTTGAGTTATTGATCGGCGACCTGATGCGGTCGCTTCACCAATCCTTTAACATGGTAAAGTGGGCCGACTTGTTAATGACATGATTCTCCACCGACCCGATTTTTTGATAATCCTTATTTTTTAGGCCCGACTCTCTTGACCCTATAGGACCCTGACCCATTGCCTATCACCCCTGTGCTGCGGCACCGTTTTATCTGTTGCCCAAACTTTGTTTGCCGCCCTACAATGTGCCGAGCTCAAAGAATTCTGCAACATTTTGGGTTACAAATCCGAGCTAGAGAAGCTCGAACGCACTGTCAAGATCGTCAAGGCTGTGCTCGAAGAAGCCGAATCCAACGATGAACTCCCTCCTCAATCCCAACTCTACGTCGACCAGCTCAAGGATGTTGTTTTCGATGCCGATGATTTGCTCGATGAGTTTGTCACTCTTGCAAAGAGGAAGAAGCAACTCATCAAAGAAGGTAAAGCCTCTGAAAAGCTTCGTCATTTGTTTTCTCGATTCAACCCGCTAGCTACTGCATACAAGATGTCCCAGGGGGTTAAGGAGATTCGGAAGAGGTTGGATGAGATTGCGAATGAGCATGTTAAGTTTGGATTTAAGCTGGACAACAAACCCATTCTTAGGAGAAGGGAGGAGACGTGTTCTTATGTGGATGTCAAGGGTATTATTGGGAGGGATGATGATGTAGAGGATATTGTGGGTAGGTTGTTGGATATTGATCATGTCGATCGAGATGTTTCTGGTATTGCTATTGTGGGTCTTGGAGGGTTAGGAAAAACTGCTCTTGCCCAAGTGGTTTTCAATGATGCAAGGGTGGTAAAAGGTTTTGATTTGAGGGTATGGAGTTGTGTGTCTGATCAAGATCAGAAAACCCTGGATGTGAAAAGGGTTCTTTGTGGCATTTTTCATTCATTGAGTGAAGGAAAATCTGGGAAGCTTGCATTGGAACCATTGTTGAAACAACTTCGAGATCAGCTAGTAGGAAAGAGGTGGCTTATTGTTTTGGATGATGTATGGAGTGAGGATCGTCGCACCTTGCTTGATTTGATGAACAATTTGATGGTAGGTTTACGGGGGAGTTGGATTATGGTGACTACGCGTTCGGAGAAGACTGCAACCATACTTGGGAATGAGTTTGTGCATAGGTTGAAGGGACTATCGGAAGAGAATTCGTGGCTTTTGTTTTGTTTGACGGCGTTTGATCTACATGAGGTTGAAAGCGATCTTGATTTTGTTCCGATTGGGTTGGATATTGTTAAAAGATGTGCGCATGTCCCTCTTGCGATAAAAGTGGTGGGAAGTCTTCTGTATGGTCAATCCAAAGAGAAATGGATATCATTTCAAAAGAAAGGGTTAGGTAGGCTAAAATATGGGGACAATGATGGCATTGAACCTATATTGAAACTTAGTTACCATCAACTTGATTCCCCATTGAAGGCTTGCTTTACGTACTGTGCTCTATTTCCCAAAGATCATGTCATCGAGAAGGATTTGTTGTTGAATCTTTGGATGGCACAGGATTATGTCATACCCGAGGAAGGCCAAAACATATCGGAGGCAAGTGATGAGTACTTTTCAATTTTGGTGCGAAATGTTTTTTTCAGGACATTACCAAAGATGAATATGGAAAAATCACTTCGTGTAAAATTCATGACTTGATGCATGATATGGTCCAAGAAATAGTGGGAAAGGAAATCTACGCTACAAATTGTTTTGCAACAAGCTTGGACAGTGAAATTCGGCATCTTTCTTATAATTCTGCCAGTGAAGACGTTCAAGGGTTGTTGACACATAGTAAGATTCGTACGTATCTTCGCAGTGAACTTGGGCTAAAATGTATACCGGTGGACAAGCTGTTGACAAATTGGATGTGCCTACGAGCATTGGATTTAAGGGATTCAGGAATCAAAAGCCTACCAAGTGCCTTGGGAAAGCTGGTCCATTTGAGGTATCTTGACCTTTCTTTCAATCTGAAGTTGCAAATGTTGTCTGACTCGATTACAAAGCTACACAATCTGCAAACTTTAATCTTGAAGGGGTGTCTAAGATTAAAAGAGTTACCAAAAGATTTGTCCAAACTAATGGATCTTCGAGTCTTGGATATAGATACCTGTTGTCATGATCTGAATGGTATGCCTCAAGGTATTGGAAAGTTGACTTGTCTGCAAAAGCTGCCATTGTTTGTAGTAGTGGACGATGATTCGACTTTGAACCAAACTATGGCTGATCAAATGGAGGGTTTGAAAGCTCTCACCAAGTTAAAAGGCAGCTTGGAAATAAAGATAATAAATGATACAGACTACATTGCGAAGAATGTTGGGTACATAAGGAACATGGGACTTCTGAGTCACGTTACATTTGATCTTCATCGGGATTGGACAGAAGGAGTACTGTTAGAAGACTTACAGCCACATCCGAAGCTCAAAAAACTAGAACTGGTCGGCTACAAGGGTAGGACAATGCCAAATTGGGCAATAGAAGACAACTTGACAGTCTCTCTTCCGAATCTTGTTCATTTATGCCTTTGGTCATGTAGACGGTTGCAGCACCTACCGTCACTCAGAAAAATGCGCCATCTGAAATCCCTACGACTTTGTTATTTGGACGACTTGGAGTACATAGAGAACACAACAAGCTGTAGTGCTGTTGGCAATGACGTCGGAAGTTCTGAATCAGAAATGTTGCTGTATCCGTCCCTCGAAAAGGTTGAATTATCAAATATGCCAAATTTAAAAGGATGGTGGAGAGAAGACAGCACCAAACAGGGGCAACATGCATTGGCTTCCTATCCTTGTCTTTCTAAGTTAGAAATAGCAGGGTGTGATTCCCTGACATGTATCCCTCCCTGTCCCGCCTTGGAAGAATTAGAGCTGAAAGGCGAGTTGAATGAAAATATGAGAATGCAGATTACTACAGAATCTGGACATTCCACATTAAAGTCTGTGAAGACAAGCAACATTAGATGTCTCATATCAAGTTTGCCAATGCAGACCTTTCAAAATCTGGGATTGATTAGCTTACATGGTGATGACAAGGTGAAAGCTTTGTCAGAAGTAGCGGAACTCCTACAAATCTGTTCGTCCTCCTTACGATGGCTCAAGATTAAGAATTGCTCGAACTTGATGGATCTGAGTCTAATCAGAAAGCAAGGAAATGAAGGAGAGGACGCCAAAGATGTTGAGATCACGTGTTGCTCAGAATTGAAGAATCTGAGCCTTGAAGAAGACGAGTTGTCATGGGTTTCCTTGGTCATTTCCTTCTCTACTTGAGATTAAAAAACCTGCCAAAAGTGGTGAAATTGCCAAATGAGATGCGTTGCCTCAGTACCCTCCGATCGTTGACAGTTTGTGATTGTAAAGGAGTGGAAGAAGTGCCAGAATGGATACCAGAACTCGCATCCCTCGAAACCTTTTATATCTTGAACTGTTCTCAGAGTCTGTATAAACGTTGTCGCAATCCAACCGGAGAAGACTGGCCAAAAATTCACCACATCAACGACTTCGGCACATCTTGATCTTCACACCTCTGGCAACAAAGGTAACCCCATTTATTTACTGCTCTTGTTCAACATCTACAATTTCTATGCCACTTTGACAGGGTTCCCTCTATAATTTTGTGATTCTTATTCTAGATTATGATCGATAAGGTAAAAATTAAGTTGTACCTTTCAAGTGTTTGTTTTTCTTAATGGTCCCTTGACCCGAAACATAAACCCACGTGTATCTGGGTATCTGCAGATTATCTGTGACTAAGTTTATCCAGCTTAAATCATTTTGATCATTTTGAGACTATGAATGACAAAATGGCGAATCCATTTATTAGATACATACAAAATCCCTACCTAGCATTCTCACCTGACTGTAATTCACGTTTTTCCCCATCATTAATTTGTATAAATTTCAGAACTTCTGACATGTGAATGTGTTCCTACTTCCCATAGTTTTGCTAGGAAGTCAAAGTATGAAGACACTGATGCATCTCTTTGATCTCTCTGAAAAATCTGCAACTTCAGGTCTTTCATGAGTCTGCTGGTTTCAGCTTCAATTTTCTACGTCCTCGATCTTCGCCATGGTGACAGAATTCAAAGGTTTGATCTGACAATGAAAATCTTTGGAAGCATTGTTCCTAGTTCTGCTTCAGTTGAAGATTCATGACAAAGGCTCGTCGCAGTCCATTGCAAGAACAAACAATTGTGATCCTCAAAATCCAATAGTGTATTGTTTATGGTTTCTTTTTTCCCTCTTAATTTTGGGGTTTTTCACGTTAAATCCTTGTATTTTGGTTTGATTCGTCTTTCGCTGCTTCTTGTAGGTATGATTGTGGCTCCTGATCCTAACAATTGGCAACTGCGTATTTTCCAGGATGATCACAGTTCTAATGTATTGTACTGAACAATGTATAAATAATATATTCCTTTTATTTTCTAAAATTTGCTTATAGACTTATAAAACAACGTCTTTTTTAAAATTGTGCAATCACCTTCACAGAAGAAAGAGGTAGGTCTTAACCGAGCTCACATTAATTATCAGATGGGTCAGTACTGCTAATTTCAAATAGGAAATGCTGACTATGGTCGTGTTTTTTTATGCGGTATTTTGCCGAATGGTGTGGTGAGGTGTGGTAGAATTGTGTTGGGGTGTGGTGGAATTGTGGTAGGTTATTGGTATGTGGGGTAGGTGAGGAGAGAGAATGTAAAAAGTAGAGGAGAAAAGTGATGAGAGAGAAAAGTAATAATTTGCGGCAAAATGTGGTGGGTTGTGGCAAATTGTGGTAGGCTGTGGCACCGCAGTTTGTCAACCACAGAAAAGAACACGACTTATATGAATATAACAAATATAACCTCGCTAATAAAATGTTTTAGGAAATTCAAATATATGCAGTCTTTCTCAAATACGGAAGTGCATGAAATTTGTTCAAACCGGAAATACATATTGATTAAAGTCTCATTCCCTAGAAATCCAATACCATCTATTTAAATTACTTCTCATGTCATAATCTAAATGTATGAATATTTAATGTCTCGTGATGCTTGTTAAAATAATGAATGACGAGTCGTGGCCTCCTAGTTAAGATCACCTCACTGCACCCGATAGTATACCAAAATTCTTAAATATCTCACTGCATGGTACAATAGTATATCAAAATTCTTCAATGTATCCTTTCGAATCATTGCATTATTTTCTCTAATGTCTATATTCTTATGGTCTATGGACTATGATGTATTATCTTCAACACCAAACTAAAGAGTGGACATATGAAAATTTTTTTTAGTTACCCAAGCTCTCTTTTGCTGCCTTGCAAGTTACAATTAGGACGGATACATGACATAGGTGGTTTCGGACCTACATTCATGTTTGTGTTTAGATTGACCAATACATGTATTTATATTTGACGGATATAGAAAGCTAACACTCACATTCAAACTCAGGATTTACAGGTTTTATTAGTTTTACTAGGATGCAAATGGAGATTGAAAATCAAACCAATATTATACTTCTATATACCATGATCTCACCATTTTTTGTTGCATCTAGATATTACAATGTTTTCCTAACAAGCATATCGGATGTTGTCAATTAAAAGATATCAGAGATGACAATTGAGAACACATGTGATGTAAATAAAGATTCATGTACTGTGACATAAAATTAAAATACCAAAATAACATATATAGTGAGGTTGGGATGGGCAAAATATGACTTTATTTGGATGACTATCAATTTATGATGAGTATGATGAATATTTTCAATATTTTTTTTTATACTCAATCTGACATGTGTGACCTATCTTTGTATCCATTTTTTAGAATATATCGATCAATATCAAAATTTCACAAAAAAAATCTATAACTATACCCAATTTTTCTCAAGTCAACAAATTCAAACATTTAATTGGAACAAAATCTTGTCATCTCCGAGTCAAAGCTTAATATAATGAAGTGTGGGTCATTGTCTAACTAAGCCTACATGGGATTTGTTAGTTACACAGCTAAGTTGTAGGTATGTAAAATTTACCTAAATTTACACAAAATCATTCAAATTTAACGAAATTCATCTAAACATACATTTGTTAAAATCGACCATAATTTAACTGATATTCAAATCTATCTGCACCTAATACAATTTTATTTATCAAAATTTAGTTTATCTTAATCTACCCAACCTCTGAATTTGAGAGGCTCTTAGTTTACAGCATCCAAATAACCTACCAAAAGTTTTCTATATATACCCTATACCCTTACTAACCCTAGCTACTCATTGCCGTATCCTTTCTATTTTCGAACCCTACCCTTTTATCATGGCCGATTTCTTCCTCACCTTCAACTCCAAACTACAGAATGCACTTGGGAACACTCTTATCTGTTGCCCAATCCCTGTTTTCTACCCTTCAACATTCCGAGCTGAGTGATTTTTTTCCGCAACATCTCGAGCTACAAATCATAGCTGAGGAAGCTCGAACACACTGTCAAAGCCATGCTCGACGAAGCTGGATCCGAGGATCTCCATCTCCACCTTGACAAGCTCAAGGAAGGTAAACCCTACCAAAAGTTTCCTCATTTGTTTTCTCGATTCAATCCTTTGCCTACTATGTTTGGGTTTAGGTTTGTCAGCAAATTTGTGAGATATGGTGATGTAGAGAAGATCTTGGGTAGGTTGCTAGATTCTGATGTCGGTTCATATGTTTCTGGCTTCGATATTGTTGATTTTGGATGTTTAGGTGAGATTGGTTTTGCTCAATTAGGGTTTGATCTGAGGTTTTGGGCTTGCATATTGGATGTAAATGTGGTTATTTGTGCCATATGCTCTTTAATGGATGGAAAGCATGGAAACCTTGTTGTGGAACCCCTACTCAAACAACTTCGATGTCAGCTGGTTGGAAATGAGTGGTTTATTGTCTTGGATGATGTATGGAATGAGAATGTTATTAGAGGGCTATTCATGATTGAGTTGGGTGTATACTGAAGTTCAGTCACCATGAACCTAATTTTCTGTTGATGACACGCTTTGTATATTGTGTATTATTTCTGAAAGGATTGTGCAATATTTCCCAAACATATAAAATTGAGATGCTTTTATGGGAACCAAGGAGGAACAAGGCGTGTTAGAAGTTAGTGAAGGATATTTTTTGATTTTGGTAAGAAGATGTTTCTTTCAGAGTGAATATTTTTCAATCTTGGTGAGAAGATGTTTCTTCCAAAATGTAATTAAATTGAACATGGTGTAACTGCTTCATGTATGCAAAATACATGATCTTATGCATGATATAGCTCAAGAAGTAGCCGGAATTCATGATCTTATGCATAATATAGCTCAAGAAGTAGCTGGAAAGGCTATATATTATCATGATATAGCTCAAGAAGTTGTCGGAAATGAGATATATTATCATGATATAGTTCAAGAAGTGTCTAGAAAGGAAATGTATTAGTAGATATGCCTCAGGGCATTGGATTTGAGAGAAATGCAAATCAGAAGGCTACCAAATATTTTAGGAAAATCACTACATTTGACTTATTTAAAGAATTTGCCAAAGGAATTATTTGAGCTCGTAGAGCTTAAAGTCTTGAATATTATTACTTGTTGCCTCCATTTTAATGGTTTGTGCCTAGGCATGAGAAAGTTGAGTTGTCTACAAAAATTATCATTGTTTGTAGTAGTCAATAATAATTTGACTTCGAAGCAAAGTATGGTTGATCAAATGGAGAATTTTTAAGCTTTTTTTGGATGAAAAGCTAGTTTGGAAATAAAGTTTGATCATAATGATGTTGATTTGGAGGAGAATGTTGGTCTAAAAGACTACATGATCAACATATATCGTCTTCCTTTCCTCGTCTTTCCAAGTTGGAAACAACAACCTGCTTTGCGATTGCACGATGTATTCCTCCATCGTGTTGTGGACGAACTAGAGTTGAAGTGTGTTGGATGAAATTGTAAGAATGAAGAGTGCAACAAATCCGAAGTACGGTGTATGAAGACAAGCAACACTGGATATCTCATACATCGTCTTTAGCTTGATGATATCCCGTTACAATGTAGAGCTTTAATTTGATATTGGAAAGCTTTGGACAAATTGTTCTTTGTAATCGATAATGGATTGTATAGAGTAATGCATATATTGTATTTCTTTTCATTTCTTTTCTATATATAATGAAGCTGGAACTTAAATTTGGTTGTGTATTCCAACCCCATTGTGTTACTTACGATCTGCCGTTATGGACAAATATTTTTTTGTTGTTGCAGCAGATGGTCTGTCAACTGGGAATGAACGGATTTGTATGGAACAGCTTCGTATATGTTCAAAAAAAAGGCTCGGTAACAATTGGTATCCAGGACGAAATATTCAAAGACATTGCTTTTATAATTAGCCCTTCCCTTAGTTGTAGTAGTAAGAGGTGTCTTCAACTTCTCTGATATTTTCATATAGTTCATACAGCCGATTATTGAGCACAACATTTTGCAATAGTTGCATGTTGCTGGTAAATATGTAGCCTTTTTAATGGACTTTCTTTTGCTAACATGATAAAGCAATAATCTTAAGACCGTCAGCATTCAGCAATGCAACTGTAGCAAGTAGCAACAACCCAACCATCATAACCTTGTCTATCTTATGTCTATCCCCTCACTTGTCTGGTTTCTTAAATCTAGTGATTTTCTGCTACAACACAAGCTTTAGAAGCTGCTCTGTAGTTAGTGTTTTTGTTAGAGAAAGTCTACTGTATGCTTCGTGATTGGAGAGGTGAAAGTGTGAAACTCAGCAAGTATATTAGGTTAAAATCAACCGCCCTGCCATTATTGCAATATGCGTGTGGTGTGTGTAATTTCTATGGACAATTAACATCATCTTGAAATGTTGTCTTGCTGACTGATAACACGATGTGGTTTGTAACCAACGGTTGGTTTAGTGTATATATAATTGTACTCAATGACATGTTGGTTAGTATGAGTGTCAATTTCGGTACCAATTATAATTTGTCCCTAATGATGAATTTATATGCTGGTTGATAGCAGATACAGTTCCAAGCATTGAGCGGCTGTAAATACTAAATACAATGGCATGCTGCAATGTAAGTCTGAGAATAATGAAAATCATCGAGTGTGGAACTCCAAAATTAAAGAGTTTTGCACTTGAAACACAGGGCATTGAAGTGAGCGCTGTTAATGGTGGTTTTTCAGTGTCTCAACAGCATCATTATCCCATCAAATTACGAATTGGTGAACTTTTCAGAAGTTGAGGGTGGAAGAATCTGCTCTTGATTATCTTCACTCAAAACCCTTGGGATTCAACACTGGCCTAGTGGCCTCTGAATAACACTTGGTAGTTATTGACTTATTGTCATGACATGGATGACACTTTGGCTGGACATTACACTATGTTACACAGAACAATATGACCCATGCTTGAAAGTCATAACGGTTGTATTGCTCTAGGGCTAATTGGTTGTTTCTTACCCGATGTAAAAAGAAAAAAAAAAATCATAATGGCTGTATAGTCATTGGTTAGACATTGCACGTTTTCATCTTCAGCATATGTAACAACATGAGTCCCTCAATCTTCAAAAAAAAAAAACGAGTCGTTCGATGTTGATCAAATTTTGGAATGTACTGATTATATTCAAATCGAATAACCTAAGATCACATGAAATAATGGTTTATACCTTTATTTATAATTGGATTATTATTATTTTTTTAAAAAAATATGGGTAATTGCAGTGTCTTTTCTTAATATCAAGTTGGATCCAAATAATATAAATTTTGCAGGTATTTGACGATAATAGTATATGTAAACTTTTTTTCAAGATGAACAGTGTGAATCTTTGAGTTATCTTGTTATAGTAGTACATCATGGAGTCCATGTGATGAAGACTCAATTTAACAATGACGTGAAGGGTAGTGTTTAGCCATTTTTCCTTTGGCACAAGTTTTTTTTGTATAGGCTAGCCAAACTTTTTGTTAAAATCCTCTGTCATTTTATTGTATAGTTTAATACAAAAAGGATGAAGTCATGTCCAATTCTAAAGGCTCTATTATTTGGATTAGTAATTCTTTCAAATCCAATCTAATCAAACCTTACACAATTCCCCAAAAAATCCTCTCCAAAAACACAATTTCCCAAAAAAACATCGTAACTTATCCAATCCAATCCAATCCATCCAAACACTATTTTATCCAATTCAAAGAACAGGGCCTTAGGTTAATAATCCAAATCATCTAACTACTTTATTAGCCCATGCAAAAAATTTTTTGCCAAAGGGTCAATGACTAAACATTAATCTCAAAGTCATGGCCAAGCTAAGTTCCTACCTCATGGACTCGGTCATCCCGCTAACACAAAATTAACATCATTGAATTTGTCGAAACAATATATTTATTTTGTGGTGGTGTAGTAATTTTATAAATATATATGTCAACAATTGAAAACTAAAGTTAGATAAATCGCGAAATGTAAAAAAAATGTCACTTAGGTCATATATTTCAACGGGCAAAGTAAGTTTGGAGGAAATAAGATTGGGTAAATTTGAATAATATTGAATAAGTTTGAGTAGAAGCTCACGAATAAAGGTAACATATAAATCAGATATCTTTTACATTTTAGGTAAATTTGAAAGAAAAAAGTAAAATTAGACAATTTTGAATGAAGTTAGGGTACAAAATATGAATGTACCCAAACAAAGAATAAGGCCTTGTAAAACAAAGGTAATAATGGATAGTAGTAGCCCAGTAATAATAGTTCACTTGCTGGTTGGCTTGTGCACCCAATAAGATGCCCAAATTCTTATCTGATCAGCGCGTATATATCCTTCCTAACCCTAACCCTAACCCTAACCCTAATTAGCCTATTCCATAGCAGGATCATCTGATCTCTGACTCTAACCTATTCTTATCATCTCCCATCTATTTCTCTCTTTCGAATCCAACTCGATGAGTGGTGTCCGAGAAGGAGCTCTATGTCCACCAGCTCAACGATGTTGTTTTTGATTCCGATGATATGCTCCATTATACTGTCACTCTCGCACACAGGAAGAAGCAGCTCATCAAGCAAGGTAAACCCTCCAAAATGGTTCCTCAATTGTTTTCTCGATTCATTCCTTTAGCTACTGCTTCTAAATTGTCCCAAAGGGTTACGGAAATTAGTATGAGATTGGATGTGATTGTAGATGAGCATGCTAAATCTGGGTTTAAGCTTGACAAACAATTTATCCTTAGGAGAATGGAAGAAACATGCTCTTATGTAGATGTCGAGGGTATTATTTGGAGATATGACCAAGTAGAGGAGATGCTGTGTAGGTTGCTGGATTCTGATGTCTCTAGAGATGTTTCTGGCCTTGTTATTGTGGGATTTGGAGAGTTTGGTGAAACTGTTGTTGCCCAATTAGTGATTGATGATCCAAGGATAGTAAGTGATTTTGATGTGAGAGTATGTACTTGGGTCTCTAGTCAGGATCGAAAAACCTTGGATGTGAAAGGTGTTCTCTATGTGATTTTCGGTTCGGTAATTGATGGAAAACATGGAAACTTTGCTATAGAGCCTGGATTAAATTGGAAAGAGGTGGGTTATTGTTTTGGATGATGTATGGAATGAGAATATTCGACTAAGCCTATACTTGAGCTTAGTACTGAACGGCCTAAGTTACAGTGTCCATTATTTCCGAAGGAATTGTGCAATCTTTCCTAAGGATGTGGAACTGGTATGGATTTGTTGCACAATTTAAAGCATATGAAGGGACGATCATATATAGTTTTTGATTATGGATTTTGGTGAGGAGATGCTTTTTTCAGGATATTGACTCACTGAAAATTCAAGATTTAACGTTATGATATAACCCAAGAAGTAGCAGGAAAAGAGATGTGCAGGTGAATAGGTCGTTGAACATGTGGGCATGCATAAGGGTAATGGATTTGAGAGCCTTACAAATCAAAAGGCTATCCAGTGTCTTGGAAAAGTTATCTTAGCTTTTGTAGACAACTCAACTTTCCCATGTCTGATGATAAATTTTGTAGACAACTCAACTTTCCCATACCCCTACACTTAGATAGTATCTTTTGTAGACAACTCAACTTTCCCATCCCACTAAGATGGTGACAACAAGTATTAATATCTAAGACCTTGAACTTCAGGAGACACGTGGGTGAAACTTTAAATACTCATGCGAGGAAGTTGCACCATAAGATAGATGAGTTAACATATGATCTGGACGTAACTTGCTTGGTGGATGATACCAACATCGTCATCTTCTTCTTGCTAACCCTGGTGGTAGATTAGAAGTGGAGTTAAGGGTTTCCCAACTCTTACCCTTGCGTCATCCCAACACCTTATGCTGCTGGTGTGGGAGAGACTAGGTTAACATGCACTTGTTCGACCTGCTGAACCATATGGTGGCGATGATCCCATATGATGTTATAGATATTGAGGCGGATGGGGAAAGTCCACCCTCAGCCCCTCAGAGCAATGAAGAGAAGACAAGGTGTGGGGATGGAATAATTGAAGATGATGACCCCTAGTCCCCTACGATGATCAACTGGCAGAGCCAGGAGAGGATTCAGACGAGGATCCCAGTCGTCCTGAGCTAGAAGAGGATCCATTTGAATTGTAAGCAACATTGGAAAATCTTACTGTTAGAATGCAAAGCTTTAGTCTGATAATGAGAAGCTTTGGACAAATTGTTCTTAGCAACAGATAATGGATTGTATAGAGCAATGTATATCTTTTCTTTCTTGTTTTATATACATATATAGCAAAAAGCTGAGACTATGGAGCATAAAGGTGGTTGTCTATTCTGCAAAAAATTGCTCAGGGGTGCCATACATTCCCCAAAAGTGACTATTTGGGGACCACATTATTTTTTTTTTCTCGTTGGGGACCAGATTGTGGTCAAAATTGGCTGGTTGGGTATTTTCCGGCAAAAATAGCCGGAAACAATGAAAAGACTTAAATTCCCCTTGACTTATGTGTGAAAAATCCAGTTTGCCCTTTTTAGTTGCCCGCTCAAATATGCTAAGTCTCGTTTTCCTTCTTCTTCACTTTCATAGCTCCATTCTTCTTCTTCTTCTTGTCACTGAACGAGCTGTTTGAACTGGAGAATTGGGTGAACTGGAGAAGTGAAGCCATTGTCGACGAAGTTTGTCGATTGAGAGCCTGTTTCAACCAAGCAATTTCACCTAGAGAAGGAAGGAACGATTCATCAAAAAACCATGCATGACAATCCTTTCTCCAGAACATCGGTTTAATCCATTCCGCCGGTTATTTACCCCCCTTTGATCTCAATTCCAAACCCCAGTTTTCAGAATCTTAATTCTTTCCCAGCTTTTGATTTAGGGTTTCAGAAATCTAGGGTTTTGGAAGAATGAAGGTTCATTCGGTGCCCAAAAAGAGGAACATCCTCCTCCAATCGCCGGCGTCGGCGTGTCGAGGACAGAAGAAGCTCCAGCGTCTCCCCCACATCATCGCGAAGGTTCTGGAACTCCCCTTCCACTCCGACGCCGATGTCGCCGTCGAGGAAACCGACGAGTTTTTCCGATTCACCGTCTTCGATACCGACGTTTGCCCCGATGTCCGGGAAGACACGATCGAAATCCACCTGCGGGTGACGAAGGTCGTGGTGCGGTAAGACGACGTCGTCGGTGGTGATTCATGTTCATCCATGGCGAAATTCAAGCTCGATTTATGGCGGTTCAGGTTGTCCAATTCGACCCAACCCGATTTGGCCATGGCCCGATGTGAAGACGGAGATCTTTTCGTGGCGGTTCCGAAGGATGAATATGAGAGGGGAAACGAGAGAGATGTTTGGGGTGAAGGCAAAAATCTTGTGCTTGTACAACGAATATGAATGAATTATGATGCAATTGCCATTGCAACCTCTGCTTTGTTTGGTTAGTCGTTTAAAAAAATTCCATTTCGATTTTGAAAATTAGCTTCCACAGGGGGGGCGAATCGATGTTGTCACTGGCAAGTGTCTTGACAAAGTGAATTTTCGTGCCATCTCACACAATGAATTCGTTTAGGACTTACCTGCCATCCTCCTCGACATTGTCACTTGTAAATCCTATGTAGTTTCAGCTGTTGCAATGCAAAAATTGAATTCAGCTCTTGTATCTTCCTCTCTCTAATATTTTCTCACAAATGTCGGTTGATTTGGTGGTTGGGAGGGAGGAGGAGTTAAGTCTGTTTTAAAGACAAAAATTGGAGCCAAAAAAGGGGTATTTTCGTCACTCCATGCGTCTAAATGATATTTGTGTTGACTCCGGCTATTCTCACCTGATTTTCATAACTTTTGGCCGGAAAATACCCAACCAGCCAATTTTGACCACAATCTGGTCCCCAACGAGTAAAAAAAAATAATGTAGTCCCCAAATAGTCACTTTTGGGGAATGTATGGCACCCCTGAGCAATTTTTTGGTCTATTCTGATGGGTTATTCAACCCCATTCTGTTACTAATGATCTGTACTCAATCTGACCATATTACTTCATTTCATTTCCGTCTGTTGTTTCTACATTTGGTGAATTAACGTGTGGAACAAAGAAATGAGCTCTTGATTGATCAATATGTTTTATTGGTTTTTGTTTGTTGTATGCGCCAGAGTGCTGATGCAGTCATTGCTCACTAGTATTCAAAACTGCTATTCAAAACTGCTCAACTGTGTACTTTTTGCGAGTATCTAGGTCAATTTGGTTGGGATTTCTTTTTGCCCACCTTGTTAGCCTACAGTAGTATTCAAAACATGGAATAGTCAGTGATAAGATTGTGTAAAATGTTCCTTTTCTGTCCAAACTTTGTCGCTCTGAGCAACTGACAGTAGGATTCACAATACATGGCAACTCGGGGGTGAGAATCCTGCATCAAAGAAGATATCAGATATCAGAACTGTTGATCCACTGACAATGATCGACCTCAAAGAAAATCGGGTAGGTTTTCAGCTGATGTGATTATCCAGATTGATCTTATCAAGTCCATTTTTGTTTGTGTGCATGAATATAATGAAACAGTCGTGCTTTTTGTGCACTCAATAGACAAGTAGGTTCTAATTGGCAGGTCATGCTTAATAATTAAGTTTATAGTAACTAAGGGTATGTTTGATTGGGATGATTTTCCCATTTTTCGGTGTTTAGTGACTAGAAAACAGAGAAAACCATTTTCCAAGAAAATGATTTTTTCCCACCCCTTTGTAAATTATTTTCTTAACTCCAACCTAAGACAATCATTTTCTCCTTCTCGCCTCTATTCGCTCTCTCTCTTCTCTTTCGTTCTCTCTCCCTTCTTTCTCTCTCTCCACCATTCTCTTTTACGCACCGATTTGAATATATATATATATATAATCTTTCTCTCTCTCTCATATACCCGTTTTAATATCTTCTCTCTCATTTTTCTTTCTTCCACTACTCTCTCTCTTACATCCGTTTTAATATTTCTCTCTCGCTCTCTCTTTCTCTCTCGACCACTCTCTCTCATGCACGCATTTTAATATCACTCTTGTTTTTCTTTCTCCACCACTTTCTCTCCTGCACCCATTTTAATATATATATATATATATATATATATATATATATATATATATATATATCTTTCTCTCTCTCTCCGCCACTCTATCTAATTGCACCAGTTTTAATTATCTCTCTCCACCACTCTCTCTCACACATGTATTTTAATCTCTGTCTCCTTATTGTCAAACATGTAAAAATCGTTTTCCAAGAAAATCATTTTCCTATGCACTAAACACGGGAAAATATCAAATGAAAATTCATTTTCTAAGAAAATCATTTTTCAAGTAAAACTATTTTCCTAGAAAACAATTTTCCTTTGCACCAAACACACGCTAAGTCTATAATAGCATTAGAACAAAGCTTTCTAAGGATCATGACATCATTTGAGAACTTTGGGATATTATGGTCGGCAAAATTTTGACTAACCAGATAACTCGGTTTTGTCCAGCCTGAGAAAAATTGGATATGGTCACCAAAAATCTGTCTGAATTTTAAAGTTGATCAACTAGTCATTTTTCGATTAAAATTGGACCAGGTCTCGGTATGGAAAATTGGGTTTGAGTTATCCGAATTTTGGGGTCGTTTCAGACAATCGGACAATGTTCGGACCCAGTTTGTCAGCGAACTTCGGTTGCCTTTTAAATTAACTTTATGTACAATCCGGACATCGACAATTTACAGATCAGATAATCGGACAATGTTTGGTCTTTCCAACACAAAAAGTGTGAACTAACCTTTATCTACTATTTAAATTTTTAGGGTTGATACTGACGTGGATGTAATAATAATAGAAATGGCCAGATGTATTAGGCTATGTTCTTTTGTGTGATATCATACCGCACCTACCACAATTTACCACACCAATCACAAGTCATCACATATTATCATACCATACAATACTTTATCAAAACAACCATAATTTTCTTTCTCTTCCCTTTTCTCTCTACTTTTCCGCAAATTTTCATATGCAAACATGTGTATATAGCATGAAGCAAACGCACGTCACACGTGATTTTATAATGCATCTTTGCTTATTTTTAGTATATCTTTACTTATCTTTTGTGTATCCTTTCTATTGTATCGTTAATCATTGCAACAATGGTAATATTGTAGTCTATCTTTTCTTTAACGAAACATATTTTTTCGTGTGATTTTATAATGCATCTTTGTTTATTTTTAGTGTATCTTTACCATCTTTTGTGTATCCTTTCTATTGTATCGTTTATCATTACAACAATGGTAATATTGTAGTCTATCTTTTCTTTAACGAAACTTATTTTTTCTATAAAGTTTGCACTGTATAATTTTTGATGTACTATAAACTTATCATACATAACGATAAAATAGGACCCTAGTGTTAGAAATATCCGGGTATGTGATGTGAAGTCCAGTATTCTATTTATAAAAAAAAAAAAAAAAGAACTGTGATATTGCATACATTTACGTGGCTCAGCGCCTATCAGTCTATCACCTGAGGTGAAGGAAAGAATTGTTGAATACACCAAAAACAACCTCTCAAAGCCTCCCTCTGACTACTACTCAGTTTGGCCCTGAATTGAAACAGAGCTGCCAACCTCACCAGAGCACAAAAAATAAAGGTTAGTCTCAGCAGCCCATTTAATCAGACTTGGGTAAATCTTTGTTTTTCAATTCAAATTTACTCATTAATTAGTAATTACTCCTTCAACAACAATTATTCCTAATATCATTTTCCTCCTCCTTTTTACATATTACAGACATTTATATGTGTCTCAGCAAAGATATGTATGTATGTTGTCTGCAAACTTGGGTGGATAAGATAACATCCTGAGCCTGAGAATGAGAATGAGATAAGTAAAAGATATCCAGAAATGGAAAAGGCGAGCCATCTTAGTTCATCTAAAAACATTAACCCATTATTATTTCATACTCCGAAATGCAAAGCAGTCTCCTCCAAATCATGTTTCCTTGAAATCTCCAGAATCAAAGCTTCCAGAAAACATGAAGAACGACCAACTCCACTGGTATGCTATCCTATGCTATCCTATGCTGCAATCAATAATATGCATATATATATATTTTTTTCGATTATTAGTAGCCAAAAGGCTAAAAGTTCAAAACATACAGCCAGCCGCAAACACAACAGCAAGTATCCACCACCAAAAGGATTACAACCAAACTGCTAAATAAAATACTGCAAGGACTTAACAAGCACCACAGCCAAATGAACTATTACATCGCAAATAATAGCAAGATCAAGGAAATTAGCTGCTTGGATCATCAAGGAATCGCACACCAATATCATTGCCAATAATCGCCTTCCTTCGTTCAACCTCAGCATTTACAATTTAGATAGATACATACAGGCACTTAATTTGATTGGTAATTATCTATGAAAAGCAGATAGCGAAAAAAGGTTCAAAGTCTGGACGAGGGGTGATCAGCATTCCGGCATCAAGTGGAAAATGGCCCGGAAAATGGACGTGCGAGTACGCGGTTTCTCTCAAGGATTTGCATTTGGGTGATCTAGCCGAGGATGGCCGCAACGACACCCTCGTTTTTGTTACTCTTTCCCTTCACAAGGTAGATCACATTGTGTGAGTATAAAATCATAATTGAGTCTTCAACTATCAGTTTAAACTTTTGAATTTTGGTCGAGATGATTTCACAAACATATCCATATATACACTTCAATTCTACTACTTAAGTTTTCCATCCATCATACTCATGCATGCTTTTTAGTTCCTAATATATAGGCAACTAGCAAGCTACATGTTTGACAAAGGTATATAAACTTAATTATCATTTGGAATATATAGGTAACATCTCAAATACTTACAATTTCATATTTTATTTGTGGTTGCTACACCCACAACAGCACACAGGGTTTGGGTTGTCTGTAGATGGGAGGGTGGTCACATCCATTTCCAGGAAATGCAGCAGTTGCTCTACTCCTTTCTACAGAAAGGTACAATATTGTATTTCTACCTAGTTGTTACCATTGTTGTTATTATTATGAAGTTAAGATAAATGGGATTGAAGCAAAAATAGAAAAGAAAAGGTACTTAAGTATTGTTGGTTTGTAAATTGTAAGATTGACACAAGCATCTGTGTGTGGGTTTTGCCTGATCCTGATGGAGGAGAGGATTCATCTTCAAAAATCCCACAAATTGGAGGCGACGATCCATCGGTAAGTAATAATATCTATCTATCTATCTATCTATCTATTTATCTATGAAATAAACCTTACCTCGCGAAATATATTGTTGAGCTTCCATCCCGACTATCAATTTAGTTTAGGCTTTCCTCACAAACAAACATCACAAGTGTTTAATTTCTTTCTGACAATAGGTTAATTTCTTAATGTTTGAATTATGCAGGTTATATATGTAAAACCAGGGTATGAAGCAGAGCTGGACTCCCTCATCCAAGACACAATCAGGCTTCAGACAGCAATTAAGGTGTGTAGATTATAAGGCAACATTCCCGCGTCTCCTAACATAACACTCTCCCTATATATGCCCTATAAATGCTGCTTTTGAAAGTAAAAACATTTGAGAAATGCTGCTTAAAGCGTTAAATGTTACTTGAAACATTAACTTATCAGGCAATAATTAGTTATGAGTGGATTCATTCTCCTACAACTGGTTACTAAACATATGCTTCTAATCACTATCAGGAGACTTGTTCAGAGTTGTGCGAAAAGTCTGAACCTAAGCTACACTGTAAGTAATTTTATGGGTGACAAATAATACGTGAACTTGAAATGAATTTTTGCAAAACCCAGAATGTGGACATTGTGAGAATTGTGCAGATATAGGTGGTCAGAGGACAGCTTCTCTGGAAAGGAGATGGTCCAGCCTCTTGCAACTTAGAAATGCCATTAAACAGTAGTTATATGTCACTTGATACATCTGTATTCTCAGGTTATGTTGTTATTTCTCATTTTCTTTCAATTTTTGGCTACTATTAATTTTATTTGCAGTTGTTAAGATTACATCCTTTGAGCCTTAATGACCAACTCTTTCATATAATCACAGGTTTTTTATGAAGGAACACGGCATTGAATCAATATCCCATATAATGTGAAATCTACCAATGTAATTATACCTCATAGATTCATTATACTGTGAAGTTAATCTTTTGTTTCCTTATCTTTATACTTAGGAGTTGAATAAGTGTCTTGTATGAATCCTTTCATGACTAGAAGAAAGACCATAAACAGCGAAAATTATGCATTTTAAATATTTGATTCCATTAAGATATATGTCTCTTGGGTCTTTGCAGTAAGACATATGTCTCTTGGGGATTGCCTCATAAAACATGAAAATACAAGGGAAGGGTTTTGACCTTCCATTAAGATGGCATGCCAAAGACTCTAGAAACTCAAGGGGGTCTATATGAGAGTAAATTACATTTACCTTACCTGACATTTGTGGTAATAATTTTTGCACACCCGACATTTGGGAAATAATTTTCACCCTACCTGACATTAAGTGAAAGTAATTTTAGTGGCCAAATCCGATCACTTCTCATCAGAAATAAAATGATGAAATGATCATTTAAGTCATTTCCTTCTAAATATTAATGGACAACATGATACATTCACATAGTCATATAGGGGCGTTATTGTATTTCCTCATTTCCGATGAGAAGTGACAAGATTTTACCGCTAAAGTTCATTTTCACTTAATGTCAGGTAAGGTGAAAATTATTTCCCAAATGTCGGGTGTGCAAAAATTATTAACACAAATGTCAGGTAGGGATGTCAGGTAGGGTAGATGTAATTTACTCGTCTATATAATATTTAGCCAATTGTCTGAGTTGTGACTGGGATCAAACATTTGTTCCACCCCCTGTCCTGGTTGTGATCGAAAGTAAATTTTTTAGTTTCACTTACAGTCGTATCAGGAGTGAGAAATAAATCGGAAAATTTCTAGTGCCGATTTTCTGTCCTATTTCACGTGTTATTCAATTTTTTTTCACAAAAAGACCAACATAAAAATAACACAATTTTTATAAAATACCATTGTGGAATTGAGACTGAAAAATAAGGTTAATCACTCCCGATCCCCGTGTTGACTGGGAGTTGGGACTTAATTTTTAATCTTACTTTCGATCCCAACTTAAATTTGGGATCGAAGCTGAACAAAACGGGATGAAATTCTCGGACTTTTTACTCACCCCTAAGCAAGAAGTAGCCGCAAGGGAGACGTAGCTGTCAAGAATAGCTTCCAGTGGGTTAAGCTCATGATGGTTGTATTTTCTTTGGTTATACACTACACACTACAGAAGTTCATGATACTCGAATTGTTTTGGTTAGACATGACATATTTGCACTCTTCAAAATACATAATAACACCAATAACTTCATAATGGTCAAATTTTGGAACCTATCAATTATATTCTTCAAACTGAATAACCTAACATTACAACATACAGCTCTCATATAAGCTGATACAAAGCTATACATTACAGTAAACATGCAGTAGATACGCACAAAGGTAGATTTTGGAGGACATATTTTCAGATAATGCAACTCACTTATTTGATGCTCACATAGCTATAACAGAATCCGTAGCGTTACATTCTGAATAAATGATATATGATACAATTCCCAAGTCTAAAACCTGCACCCTATAGTACAGTCCAAGACAGCTTATTGCATAACCAGACTCCGAAAAATCAGAACCAAAACAGCTGTAAATAACTGCATTACCTACCACAAGGAGATGCTGCACGTACTCCGAAATGAATGAAACAACCATCAAAAGGGCTATCCCGAGAAGAAATTACATATAAGTATATAACTGATATGTTACACAAACTGGGGAGCAGAAGCTTCAGATTTAGCAGCCAATGCACCGGTCTTGATGGTGCAGAGTGGCTGAAAAATAGAGCTTCTCGTGGTGCTTACTTGATCCTTCCATGGCAGAAATTCGAATCATTTTAACACAAACGAACGAAATCATGCACCTTTCAAGGCAGGCTTGGAAGCCGACAAGAGCCGCTTAAGAGCAAGCATTAGAACCCATGTGGTCTTTGTGATCTTCTCCTTTATCATCAGAAGCAATGCTGAACTTAAAACAGTCTTCAGGATCTGAGCCTCTATGCCCTTGAAAAATCCCGGTATTCCTTCATATTTCCAGATGTTGTACGCCACTCGTGAGATGGTCTTCTTGGCCTTCCTTTTATTTTCTGCAGATTTTTCTGCCTCTGAATCTGCAGCTTGAATTACCACCTTACACCTGCACACAAGTTATGTTAATCTGGATAGCTGGAAAAGAACTTATTTTTGAGCTTATAGATTGTAATGGGCTAAAGCAAAATGTCACTCTAAACCTCTTCTACTCCTTTTCATTGGAGTTGTGGGTAGGAAACAATTTTAAAATATGATGTCAATCATTCAGAACCAGTCTCTGAATTTTTTGGGGGTAAGACCGCTGCCATAGACACCCCAAGGAAGAAATTGTCCGACCTGAAAACTCGATCCAGTCCGACTTGGAAAAAAAACTGGGTATGGTCATTGATTTATCGTCCGAAGTTTGACCTTGACTGATTTCTTCCGGGTTTTGGACACAATATTTATCTCATTTCTGTTGTCCCGACCCGATTTAAGCGTCATTCAAATTTGTCCAACCCAGAATAAACCCGAAAAATATGGGTATCTGACATCAACCGTTTATCCGATGTCCTTCGTCCGAACCCGAATTGACCTGAACCCGGATTATTGACAGCCCTAATTTACACCCCTGCCCCCCTTTCCCACCCTGTTTTGCCGTTGGGGTATTGAATTTTGGAAACACTGTACTTAAAACTGACCCGAATGCTGAATGACTCAACTGAACTTGGAAGGTCTAATGCTTTCCATGCATGCAAGGGAAACGGAAGGGGGAATACAAAAAAATAACACCAGACCTGATTGCAGGATATGTCAAAACAGTAGCAATTGTCTTGGAGAGAGCACCCAACAAAAAAGCAGTAGATGCAGAGAGAGCTTGCGGTGACGCCTTGGAGTTTTCATTGCTTTTTAGTAGCCGGTTTTTCATCTGATCAAAGACTGTGTACTGCCAACATACCAGGAGCCAGCTTCTTCATTAATCGTAAAACACAGAAAACCTTGTTTCGAACTTAGAACATGCAAAATACAATGTTTGGAAAAAGCGATCAAAATTTAGGTATACCTGGATAGAAGGATTTGTTGTCAGGAGAAGAGAGATGCCAAGACCATCAAAGGCATCACCCCAAGTGCCTTCAGTTAGGGTCTGCCACAGCCCTTTGGATTTTCCAAACTCGCTAGTTTGCATCCTGGATGATGCAGTATCCAAGGGCTGTCAATTTCAACCACAACCAACCAAGGATGAGACCAAAAAAACTATGGAAAAATTCTACCCAGCAAGCTAATAATGCAGGACTACAGTAATTGGATGAGATTATCGCTGCCTAATAGGTAACAGGAGGTAGACATCCACGGACGCTTACAAACCTTTCTAGCAGAAAATAATTACTTATAAAATTACCTCAACTCAAATAGTTTATCAGTCATCCTCCAAATTAAAAACTTACCCCGACAAGCTTTATCTTGTATCTCTTCAGGATTTGTATAATTTTCATCTTGGAGTAGAAAGAAACCCATTTATAATGAGCTTAAACACAAGATAAATATGCCTATCTCCTTATTAAAGTTGTGAGCATAAGATTGTGGCGAGTTGGTTCCTACCACACCGCACACCCTAGAACTGAAAAGGAATCGAAAGTCTTCCATTTCTTAACAATGAAAAGGACAGTCAAGTTGACAAATTTTACTTAGGTTTAAAACCTAGCAAAATGAATTCACCGTGTCTATAGAGGTAAAGACAGACTACAATCGAATCTCCCCGGACCCCGCATAAGTGGGAGTGGGACCCACACTTGGGGTCGCTAATACTCGCTATGTTGTTTATCAAGAGCAAGCAACTAGGAAATAATAAAAGGCAATATAAAACCAACCTGTGTAAGGACACAAGTGCAAGCTCCAGCAGCAGCAGCAACAATCAAGTTCGCTTTAGTGCCCATTGACTTAGAACCGGACTTCTTGAGGTAAAGCCTCTTGAAGAAGCTGTATCCATAGAAGTACACAAACTGTTGTATAACAGACTGTAAGTTCTTCGTCCCTAGACCCTGATATAATGACGTAACTTGGCCATTACGTATGGCTTCCAATAGAACATCTACAATATTCCTGCAAAACACAACATGGTTCATGGAAGGTAAGCTGTCAGAACTAAAACGTCTCAGAGGATCTGCGTCAGTTTCGAACATCATTTCTATAATGGCAACTCCATACATGGCGAAGAACAAACCAGAGAAATGCAAACTTGAAACGGCATGTTGTTACTGTCTAAAGAACCTATATAAATTCAACATAGAACTAAGCAGCTTCGTACTAAAATATCTTTTACGCTGATGTGAAACATGTTACATATATAAGGCTACCAGCATAAAGAAATGGGGATCCAATATATAATCTAATGGAGAACCATTGTCTTCTGCTGCTTTTAAGGTCTTACTTTAGCAACAAGGAACAGACATGATGAACCCATTAAATAAAAACTCAATATGTATTGTCCATACCAACTAGGGCTGTCAATAACTCCAGGTTTGGGTCATTTCGGGTTCCAACGAAACGGACATTGGAGAAAAAAGTTTGTCTCATACCCATATTTTTCAGGTTTATTCCGGGCTGGACAAACTCAGACGCGGCTAAAAACCAGTTTGGACATCAAAAATGAGAAAAATAGTGTTTGAAACCCAGAAAAGTTCAGCCAAGGTTAAAATTCGGAGGAAAAATCAATGACCATACCCGGTTTTTCATAGGTCAGACTGAAACGGGTTTTCAGGACACAATTTTTTTTATGGGCCTAATATCAACAAGAACACACAAATAGTAACTCGGTAAAAGGAACCAAGCTGCCATTATAAACCTAGCTGCAGATTTTTTAAATCAAAACAGAAAGAAACAGAAAACCATGTAAAAGGGAGGAGACTTGCTCAGCAGATGCACAACACAGTACAAATCCCTTCTCCATTCTGTAGATTATCCAGAAAACCACTCTGGGCAGTGATGGCAATTTTATTGTCCTTATCCTCCCAAATTAATAAAAACATTCCCATACGAAGACACACATTTTTTATTCTATCAGAAAAGAAGTGTTATGTGAAAACAGATGAAAACCACACGAATCACATCATTTTTTAAACAATTTTCTCCCATCTGGACATTGCAATTTCTAGTAAATCATCTTTTCGAGGATATATCTACACAGCCAATTTGTTGTGCCAGCTACAGTCCAGGTGACGAGCCCAAATAATTGGGATGCAATACCCTTATTTGGGTAATAAGTTCCATTCAGACTGAAATAATCATTGAATTCATAAGAACTAAAGATACATTAATAGCCTCTGGTATGGGCATTAGCAACCATTCGTCAGATTGCAGATGACTAATGGCGTTATCCCTCCTTTACAGTACCTTCTAGTTCTAGGTGGTCTCCCTCTGTTAAACCGGAATTTTCCATTCATATACCTATGCCTATGAAATTGAAAACTAACTTCTCCAAAATTTGTTCCCTGCAATGGATGTGCCTTCTCATTTCATATATGGACTGAACTCTCCCTTTTTTAATTGCAAGGACTAAGTGATATTTTGAAATCTGAATAATATCAAAGAGAGTGTAATGGGTTCAGAAACCTAGAATAACTGGATATTCTTCTGTGAAAATCAAGAGTGCATTCATGTCATACCCTGGCATATTTCAAATGTAACATCTGGCTCACCAACAGGTATGCTGCTTATGACTAAGAATTCGCAGGGACCCATAAGACCATTGGACATGTTTGATTTAAGACCAACTAATCTATGGGGTTCTTCCCCCAAACTGAATTATGAAAAAATAAAGGGTTTAAATAAAAGTCAGGGAGCTTATCTGAACTTACTTGCTAAACTTATTCTAAACTTATTTGTTGAACTTATTCTAAACTTTATTAGTAAGACACATTCCAAACTTTTTGCGTAACCTATTACGGACTTGTTTTATAGAAATTCTAAACTTATTTTTCATACCTGAATAATAATATGTACACTGAAGATAACAAAGCCTAAACATCACTGCAGTTGCTCCTCCTATCTTTACACATAAGCTTACCGATAGAAATACATATTAATATATTTAGGAATAATAATTAGATATTTTATATATTTTAGTTTCTTATTCTTATTAGGAATATTATAGTTTCCTAAGTTGTTTAGGATTATTATTCTAGTTTCCTATTTCTATTAGGTTTAGTATTAGGCAGGTTTTCTACCTATAAATAAGGTCTTTGCTAGCCTTTATCAGACATTACATTGATATTGAATATTGAATATATAAATTCTTGTTGATGATGCACGGGGATGCTAATCTTTTCCTGAATCCAGCACGGGGATGCTGAATTCTTCTCTTGAATTCAACACAGGGATGTTGAATTTTTATCTTTAGCTTTTATTTATTTCCCGTTCTCTATCACTTACCCTCCTCCCAAAGTTTGAGTACCCACCTCCAGTTTTCAATCTAACACTAATATAAGAAAGAACACCCACACAACTGGAAGAAACGGACCTCATTTGCTGGCCAAGGTTCAAAAGGCACCCAAGCAACACCATATATGGGACCAAATGCCAAATATGGAAGGGATTTACCACCGTTTGATGAATGGACAAAGTGACATGTAAAGGAAAGAAAAAGGAGTGTAGGAAGGATAGAGGGAGCAGAGGTGGACTAGAGGGAATGAAAAACAAAGGATGCATGTTACCAATTTCGCAAGAGAAAATGGAAGGGGGTAGTTCATAACTTACAACAATCCAACTCAACAACTTCTAGTAGGCAAGGGTTTCAATGTCTATTGGAATCAATTCCTTTTCATAAAGTTTTGATATTACCAATTTCAAATTTCCCTCCATGGAACCAATTACCACCTTGCTCCACAATAAGACATAGTCAAGTCCCTTTTAGCCTACCAATGCCCGTATTATGCTATCAAGAGTGCGTTGGAAGGGTAGATGTGAGTTGTGACTAGTGTAACCTCTCCCCACATAAAAAGATTATATATGGCATGTGAACTTTTTCGCTTTTAATCAATAAATTGACCAATGCGAGGTACCAAGGCCTTGGAGAAAAGATTCTAACTTTATTAGATAATGTTGAGGACTATTGGACATGCCCCCATCATCTTCAAGAAAAGACTAAGGTTTCTACTCATTTGTATCGAGGATCTTAATTCTTAACTCAATGTCTCCCATCTAACCGCTTCCCTCAAGGAAGATCACCAGGAACATCCAACATGTTTTCTAACGTTGGCCGCCCATAGGAACATCCAACATGTTTTCTAAGCCATGTTCCACTATTAAGGCATTTGATATAGGTGAAGCATGTACTGAAGACTCAAGTAAATGCCTAGATACTATCCTTTCCACACTAGGGAGTAGGGACTCTATAAATTACTCAAAACCTGTAATGTTCTTCATTAAACTAAATCGTATCGGATGACTAAGTGAATGGTATCCGGAGAGGGGGTCCGGGAAAGAAAAGGTAGAATGTCAACTTTCCACGAGCACATATTAAATTGGTTTTGCCGCAACTAAACACAATCAAATTGGATTTCTTTTGTCACAATGAGAACGCTGGACATGGATTATGATGGGCATTTAAAGAACATATAATGATGATTTCTTACACTCAATCTCTCGAGGTAAGGTCCCTATAGATGCAGCTTTGGAGTGACAGGATATTGTTGTTGAATTAAGCAACATGATGATAGAAAAGGCATAGAGTATGGAATATTCTTACAAAGCCCTTGTATTGAACTGCCAAGTAAATTTTAAAAAAAATCATGAAAATGCACAATTGCTACTCTGGTGGTGATTCCTACTTCCTTGTATTTGCACCTATTGTCACAATCATGATTAAGCCCACCCCCCCCCCCCCCCAAAAAAAAAAATCCATTGAGTCATTTTCTTTTTGATGAATAATAAAAAAAATATATCAAAGGACACCACGGGGATGTCACCAATTTACAAAAGGATTTTCAGACAAAAGTAAAAAAGGCTCAAGCCCTTAAACTCTCAGCAATAATCTTATCCAACAAATCCTAAATAGTCAACTCTTTACCATGACAAAAATCTTGCCACCAATTACACAATGCTCTCGATGAATAAAGTTTGAAATCATTAATCAATAATCATTATAGCCTTGTCCTCAAAAATCTTGGAATAACTTTCTTTCCGGGTGCACCAAATACCCAAAGGAATCAACTTCCACACACCAAGAACCCAAATTGTCTTCAATCTTCTTCTCCAAGTTACTGAGACATCTCTTAAACCTAGAGGTTGCACCCAACTAACCCCCATCAATGCAAACACCAAACCCCAAAGAGCGAAGACCAATTATAAATGAATGAAGAGGTGATTAATGCATTCTTCTTCCTCACCACACACAAAGCACCTACTTGCGGTCACAAAGTTCCTCCATTTAAGCATGTCTCAGTGGGTATTTCTCCTTCGGTTGTCACACGAGCAAGAAAGCAAGCATTAGTAGGAGTTCTGGAGTCTGGACTTCCAAATGACCCGATGAGGGAACTCACTATGGTGTAACTCCTTAAACATCTCCTTTTAGAAACCATTCTCAGCAAAATGCCCACTAGTATTAGGATGCTAGATCATGTCATCGTTACCTACAACAACTACCTTAATATTAGACAGCAAAGCCAACAAATTGAAGTATTGAACACACATTCCTCTTCCCAATCGTTCGGGCTTCTAAAGAAAGTCAAGTTCCAATGGTTTTGATTATCGTTCAAGGTACCACATTTGAACAGATGCTTCTTTCCACCGTGCCATTCTAAAAAGATCAAGGAATTGCGACTTTAGAGGTTCTTCTTCACGCATCATGCCAAAACAAGACCCTAGCCCTACTTTCCACCTTAAAGTGCACCATATTTGAAACTTATGAAAGCCACCAATAATAGACACCCAATAACCAACCCCATGAGCAAGAGTGGTCTTCTTACTCCATCCTTGGCTTTGAATTGTATACTTAATCTCGATCACCTTCTCTAAAATAAAGTCCCTCAAGGTATCACTCTCAAAAAGGTTGAAGCAAATGCTAGGTGCAGCACCCTTATATCGCTTTGCTCCACAATCCACATTAAGCGTAATTTTTATTTTTTATTTTTTTTGTTTCTTTATAAGAAAAAGGTAATACTATATAATCAGAAGAAAGGATGTTGGAAAAGCATCTAACAAGAGTTCATTACAAGCCAATGTCAGGATATTCACAAAATCAAAGACTTCAAAAAAGGAGGAACAAAAAAAAATCATCCAAAAGAATAAGGTCATGTACCACATATCCTTTAAGTGATGAATAGGCATTTCCACCCGATCAAAACTTCTTATTTATTTCCTTCCAAAGCAACCACAAAATAACATAAGGGATGATGCAGAAAATCCTAAACTTAACTCATCCCCAAGAGAAATGTTCCCAAGCAAATAAATATTGCTTCACTAGGTTTTTGGCATTGCCCAAATGATGCCCTAACAGTTCAAAACGGAATCCCATTAGCATCTAGCAGCCAAGCAATGAAGAAATCCTATCCAACCTTACACTTTTCACTAGGACTTTGACCCTCCTTTGTCAATTACCACAAGTTAAAATCTTGCCACATGAAGCATCTCCCTCCATCCCACCCCACCACCACCCACACAAACACACAAAAGAGATAAAGATAGAGAGAAAAAAAAGAAGGGGGGGGGGAGGGAGGCTATGGACTTCTAGGCAATATTCCAAAGAAAAGCACCAGAAGGAGGCAAAGTAGGTGAGCCGCTAAGAGGGAAGTGAGATGAAGGAAATTTCTACATCACGTTTTTCTTCCTTGAGAGGGCTCACTTACTTCCCCTTCTCTTCTCTTGTTCATCATGTCCGTCACATTCTTATAATCTTTCAAAAAATAAACCTCCATTGGTGACCACAGAAAAAAGATAAATGGGTTTGTTAGATACTTAGTAAGTTTACTGAAACTTCAAATTAAGGATGAAGCATAGAGACAGGAAGGGGGAGGGCCACACGGAAATGGCACCAGCAATGGAGCAAGTTGTGAGAAGACATGAGATATTTCAAGTTTCATGTGGATGAGCTGAGGGCTGCCAAAATCTTATACATGAAGCATGGTTAGATAAGACAAAGCACAGTAGCTAATGACTTACACCGGGAGAAAATTGTTTGAACTAGGTATACTGTGAAAAGAAATAAGTATTCCAACAGAACCCGCAAAATCACAATGGCAACAAGGGGAACAAGGCACAAGTTCAACTAGAAGCAAAATTTTATATGAAGCAATGAATCTGTGGAAAAGCCAAAAACCCAATGATGATGAAGGGGGAAAGGGTTACTATGGATATTATATGCACAACAATTTAGAAGCCTCATTTTCTTTCACCCAAAGCCCTCCAATGTCATATAAGATACATCCACTGTGCACTCCTCCGGCAACACAGATACGATGACTTGAATTGTCTTATTAGACTCAAGACGAAGGGTATAACTAATAAGCAAGTTCCAAACTTGACAAAAAAAACAAAGTAAATGAAATCTCAATCATTTTGCATAAACACCGAACCATAGCAATATCAAACAGTCAAAGCATGGATATATGATTCTCTAGCAACCCAACACAAGAGGAGATATCAGAGCATATTATTCCAATTTAGCAACAATCATGCTTTGTTGCACGGTAAGGAGATTGATTACATCATCAATTATAAAAGAATACATCAACATGGGTGGATGACAAAGTCAAGTTAGTCCCATTGTAAAAGAATACATAAACCATGGATGAACTCAAAATACCACCCACTGGCAGTGCAGCAACTTAACTTCCCAGTTACTTGTAGTTTACACACTACAGACAACAGGATTTCAGAAGCCACACACCATTAAATTTTGCTAAAATCTACCAAAACTAACATCACTCTGGCCCCTCAAACCAAACACTAAAACACATCAACTCAATCAAATTCCTGGAACCAAAACGCTACGAAACCAACAAACATCATCCAAACACAAATCCCCAATCAAAAAAAAATCAAAACTTGGACAAACTCAACATTATCCCAAACCCCAGATAGAAATTCAGCATGAATTCAACTACCAACAAAGAAATTTACCCAAAATCATCAAACAAAAACATCTGAAAGAGGAATATACCTATATCTTTGCTGATCCTTAGAACGAGCTTCAGCCTGGTACTTAGTCTTACAAGTATCCAATGGGTACAAGATTGTGGTGCTAACAAGTGCTCCAATGGCTCCAGACGTTGCCTCGGTCAATGACTCAAAATCCAACGCCATGGCTAACTTGATCTATCTACACCCAGAAGAAGACGATTAGTCTTCTACAAAGATTGGGATTTCGAATTTCAGCAAAAGGGATCTTCGGATTGAATTTTTTTTGGGTTAAGAAGCAGGTGGGGATAGGAGACGAGCTATGATACTGTGGTGATGCAAAGATTAAAACTTTCTTTGGTGGGTGTATTTATTTGTGTTTGGCGGAGTGACCCACTATCTAATCTGATCTGGTGATCGAATTATTTCGGGAATCTGAGAAGATGAATCGAAAGAGAGAAAACGTGAATAAACATCTTTTTTTTATTTTTTTACTCCCTCGTTTTTATTTTCGGTGTTGAAGGTTAAGATTGGCGGCCCCTTGATGCCAGCGGGAAGAAAGGTTGGTTAGGTGTGAAAGTGATGTGAAGACAAGTTGGTCCATCCTTATGTTTTTTATGATGTCATGTAAGACAATTAGCAAAGTCCAAATAAAAAATATTAGCACATTATATAAATGATAATTGGCTTTGTTTTGATGCTTAGATCTAAATTCAATCTTAGATGTAAACTACAATATTGTAGAGTTTGATGTACAACAAGAATAAGTTATTATTAAAGTTTTCATTTGATTCTTGGTATATTCAAACTATGGATTAGAGAAATCAAACAATATGTTTAAAGGGTTGTTTGAAAAGGTAGTTGTTTTAGTCACAATTATTTATATTTTTTGTTAATTATTATGTTTTTCTTAAAATTATTAAGACAAATTATGATGTGTTTCATTAATCATTAGTATTTAGATTCCTTAGTTGTTGTTAACTTGAATCAAGTGGGTGTGATATTAGTGGCGGTTCACTTTGACGTCCCTTAATCAATTAATCAGAGTTTAAATCTTAACATTGGAAAATAAATTAATTTTTGGTCGGCCCCCTATCATTAAGTGTAGCTCATGAGATAAGTGTGCATGGTTGCATTTTTGAAATGCAGGTCATACCTTACATTGTGAGGTATTCACATGGTCCATTTTTCATTATGAATTTTTGTACTAGTAATAAATTTGATAAATTTGCATATAGTAATGAATTTTGTAATAATACTAATAAATGTGTAGCGAATTTCACAATATATGTTGATGAATTTCCATTTAAATTTTAAGAAGACCTAGGTGAGTACTACCATATAAGAATTGAGTTATGAAACATCTATAGTAGTTGTTTCTTTACCATAATAATACATGTTTGGAGAAAATGGTGAAAATGGTGCAAATAATAATGTTTAAGGATCTTTGGACCATAATATACTCCCTCTGTATCTGTTTAAGTGTCGTCTAGGTAATTGTGTTAAAAACTTTTACTGTTAATATCTTAATTTGTATAATAGTTCATCAAACAAAATTGATATCATTAGATTCATAATAAAAAAAAATACTACTAAAAAATTATCATATTGTATTTTTTTTGTAAAAATATTATGTAACAAATTGTTGATTAAAGATGAACGTCGAAAAGTGTGAATGACAGATAAAAAAAATGGAGGGAGTATTATATTTTAGGGGTCTTGGACAATACTGCATTATGCAAATTATATAAAAAAAATTTTGGTATGATAATGTACTATAATCAGAGGGGTTGAATTTCTAACATAACCGTATGCTAAACCCTGATGGATAATTGTACAACAAACAATGTGTAGTTTGTACACAAGACCTACCCAAACTACAATATATTATTGTACAGCGTAAAATTGTCCAATTTCTCAAATAATTATGTATTAACATCCAAAAATCCTTCTTAAAATTATGAAATAATAATCATTAAATTTTTAAAAAATTGGATTCTTCTAATAATCCCTAGGTCGATTATACAATAATAAACCCTAATTTTTTGATATTTTCATGGTTCCCAAAAAATCAAAATTGTATTTTAATGGGATACTGTCAAGTCAAGTGGTGGTGAACTGGTGATTCCTTGAAAATCTGACGTGGAGAAGAGAGAGAAGGGGAATTTTGGTGGTCCACGTCAGTTTTCCACGAGTTACGGTCACTTGACTCAATGGATGACCACTAATATATCGTTTTAATTTTTTTTTTGAACAACTAAAATACAAAAAAAAAATAATAGGACTTTTATGCAAGCTACAACATTGAATTTATATAATTAGTATTTCTGAATTAATCACTCCATTCAATAGCATGACTACCAACTTTGATGCAAGCTAAAAAGATTATAGGAATGTATCCCATTCCAAGTATCCAAAGGCTTAGGTTTTTTGAAAATTCTACCATGAATTTCTTTTGGTTTGCCCTTGCTTATATAAGTCGTGGTTTAGGTTCATTCTCCATGAATGGTTGAGTTACTTGAGTAGGGGAACTTAGCCTAATTCATATCCGCATATGCAACTAGCATCCAACATAACCAACCCTACATATTCGGGTAGCTGCCAACACTATTTAAATGGGATTTAATAAAGGAAAATTGAATTCTAATAACCCGTATTTTCATTTTCCGTATATACATGTTAATGGTTCCCTACTTTGTTTTTTTTATTTTGGTTTTAAAAGAGAATAAAAATTAAATTCTAGTGATAACAAATCTATTTTCACATTTTTAAAATCATTTTCATTTCTATCCCATGCATATTATTTTTATTCTTTCATTTTTGCCCTTAGAAAGGTTATAAAGTCTAGTTACTAAAAGAATTTTTAAAATTATTTTTTGATAATTCGAGCAATTGTTATGATTTTTTTTAAGGCATAAAAGTGGGGAAATAGAAAAAAAATCGAAAAAATTGAAAGAATTTGGGACAAATGTTGTAAATTCATTAACAATCGTGAGAAATGTTGTGTTAAGTTTTGAATCAAATGCAAATCAAAATCCATCATATTTAAGGTATACGCTAGGCTCGGTGGTATCCGATCATAATACAATTTTTATTTTTTTGGACCACCAGAATACAAAAATAAAGTAAAGATTATTATTAGCATACAAAATTTGAAAATAGAGATTATTAGAATCCAATTTTCGTTTAATAAATTGGTTACATAAAATGATGGTTATTTGGAAATATATTACGAAAAGTGGAGGGCCCAATTAATATAATTAATATTGTTATTTCATGGAAAATTAGATTCTAATAATCGTTACTCGAAGGAGACAATAATTGGAACTTTAAAAATTTACATCAGAGATCATAAATTTCAACAAATTATATTTTTGGACCACCACCAAGTGCATTACACTAAATATCGAGAATTTTGACTTGTGTTTGCCGGCCCCCAAGCTTTAACACAACACTTCCCCATGATTTTTAGTTAATTCACAAGACTTTGTCTAAAAAAATTCTATTTTTTCATCAATTTTTATAATTTCTATTCCTTAAAAACATAATAAATATTATATATATATAATAGATATAATATATATATATATATTTGAACAAATTCAAAGTGAATATTATTCAGACTAACGAAAAGAATACAAGAGTATCAGTTACAAAGTACAATTTCTATATTTTTGAGTTTTGCTAGCTATGAAATAGACTCTATCCCTCAAGGATTTTCTGCAAGCTATAGCATCCTTCTTCCATTTTGGTGTCTTCCATCTGATTATGTTTGTGCACCAATGTTCATAATCTCTTTCCATGTGGGAGATGGAGCCAGTTTTTGAGAGAGGTCCTCACAATCATATAGCAGATAATTTTATGTCTCAAGAGATTGGCCACAGTTAGTACAGTCTGGATCGATTTTGAATTGGACTATTTCACAATCATAAGCACAAACATGGAGCCAGTTTTTGAGAGAGGTCCTAACGTGGTCGGCTATTTCACAATCATATAGCAGATGATTTTACGTCTCAAGAGATTGGCCACAGTTAGTACAGTCTGGATCGATTGTGTTCTGGAAACGGTGTAACCTGGCCTTGGTTTGTAGTTTTTCATGGAGGGTGAGCCAGGTAATAACAGAGTGTCGTGGGTTGTTTAGTCTGCACCAGACTAATCTGGCCCATTTCCAGGGAGGTTGATCACCTTGTAACTAAGCATATCCAGCTGAGACCGAATATTGGGTGCGGAGGTGCGTAGCTGTTTTGAAGACATCTTTGACATGGCACAACTTCTTGAAATACCAGCAAGTATCTAGTTTTGGTTGCACCTCCCACCAGTCCTGCCCACGAATATATCTCTCACGGATCCATTTTGATCCAGAGATTGCTTGTTGTGATGGATGGCCATGATCTGTTTACCGATTAGAGCATTATTCCAATGTTGGAGATTACGAATGTCGAGGCCCCCCTTGGATTTGGGCATACAAATTGTCTTCCAAGCAATGGGGGAAGTTTTTTTTGTAATTTTCATCAGATCCCCATAAGAAGTTCCTGCACACTTGTGTGATTCTTTTAATGACTTCTTGAGGGAGAATGATTATGGATGCCCAATAGGAGTATATACCCATTAGAACTGAGTTGATCAGCGTAATCCGACCGGCATAAGAGATATTGCTAGTCTTCCAAATGCGAATTTTTGCTGTCATTTTGTCAACTAATCGGTCACAGTAAGATTTACTGATCTTTCCATCAGTGACGGGGATGCCGAGATAAAGGAAGGGAAGGAAACCTTTATTGAAACCAGTGGCCCCAAGAATTTCTTCCTTTGCCGCGAGAGTTGTACCATTAGTGAAGCAATTAGATTTTTGGGGGTTTGCTGTTAATCTCGAAGCGTCCTGAAAGTGATTCATAACTTCCATAAGCAGGTAGACAGAAACCGTATCAGCGGCACTGAAAACCATAAGGTCATCGGCAAAGACCAGATGGTTTAGCTTGAAACCTTTGCATTTGGGGTAGAACTTGAACTGATCATGTTGAGCAACCCGATTGAACCCTCTGAAAAGGTACTCCATAGTAAGCACAAATAAAAGAGGTGAGATTGGGTCACCTTGACGCAAACCTCTTCCGCCTTGAAAATATCCATAACTTCCACCATTGATGTTTATTGAGAAAGAAGTAGTAGTGATGCAAGCCATGATCCAAGTAATGAGCCGAGGGGGGAAATTGTACTATATAATGAGCTCATGAATGAAATCCCAATGAATGGTATCAAAAGCTTTCCTTAAATCAATTTTCAGAAGACAACGTGATTGAGAAGTTGTTCTTGTGAACCCCTGGGCAAGTTCTTGACAAAGGAGAACATTGTGGAGGAGCTCCCTCCCAGGAACAAAAGCAGTCTGACTCTGATCAATAATGTCTGGCAATACTAATTTGATGTGACTAGCTATGAGCTTAGAGATGCATTTGTAAATAGTATTACAACAGGCGATAGGCTGGAAATCAGCAGCCGTAGAAGGGTTCTGGACCTTCGGGATCAGAGCAAGAGAGGTGGAGTTGAAGGCCTTAAGCATTTTCCTTGAGTGGAAAATTCATGGACTGTCTCACAAACATAATTCCCAATCAAGTCCCAGGCACTCTTGAAGAAGCCGCTAGTGTATCCATCTGGGCCAGTATATATATATATATATATATATATACTCTTTTAGTAACTATACTTAATCACCTTTTTAGACAGGGATGAAAAATGTTAGGAAAATTTCAAACTTTAAAAAACCCCAATGTAAAAATATGGAATCAGATGGTGCCAAAAAAACACAATTTGTAGAAATCCAGGACTGTTGACGTACATTATTAAAGTTCAAATTAATAAAATCTAATTTTCCTTTTCAATTTAGATTGTAATGGACTAAAGTAAAATGTCTCATTAAATCTCATTCGCTTCTTTTTCATGGAGGAATAGATAACAATTGATTTTTGGATTATTGGACAACAATAATACTAACTTTAGGGGTATTGGACAATAATAATACCAACAATTCTGTTGGGCACTAGTAGTATCAACTACGGACCTATTTTCCAGCAATAGTACACGATCGAGTTGGTAGGTGACTGACTTAGCAGAATGATTATGTGTCGCTTAATTGTCTAAGTTGGAGGCCAAATCAAGTTGAAAAAACGTTTACGGCCACATTGTTTTGCCAACTAAGCAACATTAACAAACTTTGCTATACAATCATGTAAAAGTAAAAATTTAATTGTTTTTAGTTGAATTTATCAATGCTGCTTAGTTGACAAAAAAAGTGACAATAAACATGTTTTCCACTTGCTCCAGCTTCAAGCTCACACAATTAGCCGACACGTTGGCCGACCTTTCGTCGAGTTAAACATCTGCCAATTCGGCGACGTACTACTGCTGGAAAATATGTTCATAGTTGATATTACCAGTTTCCAACAAAATTGTTGTTATTATTATCAACCAATACCCCTAAGGGCCTGCTTGGGAGAGGGGTAAAGGAGAGTTAGAAGGGGTTAAGGAAGGTTCCTACTCCTTACTCCTGCTTGGGAAGAGAGTGAGAGAGGGTAAAGGAGAGTAAGAGGGGGTAGGGTTTACCCCCTTTACACCTCTTTACTCTTGTTTTTCTAACACTCCAATTTGGGGTGTAAGGAGGTGTATATCATACATAACATAGAAAATGACCATTATATCCCTAACCCTCCCATACTCTCACCATTGAACTACATATATTATGAAAGGGTAAATATGTAAATTAACATTTTACTCTTATGAACTCTCTACATTGTTCTCCCAAGCAGGGGTAAGTAGTTTACCCTTATGAACCCTCCCATACTCTCACCCTCATCTACTCTTATGAACTCTTACTCTCCATTTTTAACTCTCCTTCCCAGCAGCATAAAGTTTGTATTATTGTTGTCCAATAATCCTTGATTTTTAAATATTAAAAGCCAAATTTTCTAAACAGAAAAATTTAAAGGTAAAATTGTTACATCTAACTGCTCTATACCTCACCTTATTGTCGAAATTTCGGGAGTTCTAGATTTGGTTGTGGTTTTAATTTGGAGGGCCTAATAAGGCCCTGTTCTTTTCTGCGGTTGGCAAATTGCGGTGCCACAGCCTACAACAGTTTGCCACAACCCGCCACATTTTACCGCAAATCATTACTTTTCTCTCCTCACTTTTCTCCTCTACTTTTTACATATCTCTCCTCACCTACCCACATACCAATAACCCACCACAATTCCACCATACCCGCCACGATTCCACCACACCTCACCACACTATTCCGCAAAATACCGCATAAAAGAACAGCGCCTAAATAATAATAATTTGCAACTTTACTATGCTGTAGTGGATCCCTTACAGAATAGGGAATAGCCATACCCTTGGCTATTTAGGGTTCCCAGAGGGCTCTAAGCCTCTAACCCTTTTGACAGCGGCCCATTGAAGCTGACCACAATTTAGGGTGGAGGTGTCCAACAGGTTGCAGTAGCTTGTGTCCCAGTCTGTGGCCTACAGATTTTGTTTTCTTTGTTGATTTCTCTGCTCTAGCAATAAGCCACGAGTTGGATGTTTTGTTTTTTCTTCTTTTTTTTTTTTGGAAGATCCACTCGTTTCTATTGGTACTGTATTTAATATCACCGCTTTCTTAAAATATTTGTCTTTTGATTAAATTTTGACTGTTAGTTACTCATAAATTATAATGAGTTAAAATATGAAATTATCGTTATTATAAAGATAATTTACTAAAAATCATAATGGCGGTAGTTTTATATTGTAACTCATTATAATTTGTAAGTAATTAACGATCAAAATTTTGTCAAAGAACAAACATTTTGGGACGGAAGTAGTAGTGTAGGTTGTGTTCAACAGTAGAGTTTGGGGTAGCATTTACCGTTTTGGCCAAGTCAAAACTCTAATTGTATAAATATTAGTGTTCGGTAAGCTAGCGTTTTAAGTAGTGTTTAGCGTTTTAAGAAACGTTTTGTAAAGCGCTAATAAAGTTAACGTTTAACGTTTGGAGTAGTGTTTCATATTTTTCGGTCAAAAAGTACCATTTGAAAAATTTATCTTTGGAAATTATGGATATCCTTTTATGTCAATTCACATTAATCAGTTAATTCAACCGCTAAATTTACCGAACACAATTCTCATTTGAACAGTCATCCGTCATCCGCTACTTAAACCGCTATCCGCTGCTTAAACCGCTATCCGCTACATAAACCACTAATTTTGCCGAACAGGGCCGTAATATGAGTACTCTACGGAGAAAATTTCGGATTAATCGGTCCGTTCCTTTTTAATTGTCCAGTTAGGCTCTGTTCTTCTGTATAGTTGGTGCGGTGTAGTAATGGTGCGGTACAATGTGAACTTTGAAAAGTGTGATGAGTTGTGGTGAGAATTGTGTCAGGTGAGGTAGGTGAGGAGAAACAATGTGAAAAAGAGAAGAGAAAAAAAATTGAGAAGAAAGAAAAGTGAATAGATATATTGGTAATGATTGTGGTGTGGTGTAGTGTAGTGTGGTGATTGGTGAAGTGTGGTAGAAAATTAAAGAATGCGGTGCGGTATGGTACCGTATCGCAACCTACCGCAAAAAAAGGACGGAGCCTTAACCCATAAATTTGACAAGCCTTGATAAAAAATTGCGAAAGAAAAATTGCTTTTTAGGGCATGTAAAATTCATGGCTAAGTTTACAATAAATTACTAAAAGGTACCTTATGTTTTGCGGTATCTATTTTTAGGGAACCATATTATTGAAAATAATTTATAGGTACCTGTGTTTTGTAGTATTTATTTTCTGGTGACAATTATCTTTTAATTTTATTACAAGATTATGTAAAATTACAAAAATATCCCTACTTTGATATAAGCTTGTCAATTTATATTTTCACCTGCATTACTATTTGTTTTAAAGAAGGGAAATTGGATTTAAATAATCTGAACTTTGGGCCATAGTAGACTAATAATCTAAACTTTAGATATGGTTCTAAATAATCTGAACTTTGATCTCCTTGAATTCTAGTAGCACGCCACCGAGTTAAGTTTAAGTTGAACTTAACTCGGTGGCGGGATGACGTGGCGACGGAGGCATGTGCCTAAGCTTTTTAGTTGTGCCATGTCAGCTTACTATTGTCATCCCGCCGCCGAGTTAAGTTCAACTTAAACTTAACTCGGTGGCGTGGTACTAGAATTCAAGGGGGTCAAAGTTCAAATTAACTGGAACCAAATCTAAAGTTCAAATTATTTAATCTACTATGGCCCAAAGTTCATATTATTCAAATCCAATTTTCCTTCAAAAAAATTAACATCTCCATATTTTTCATTGACAAGCTTTGATAATTTGTTTTAAAAAATTACTATATGTTTTGCATTACTATTTGCTCTGATACCAAATGAAAATATGGAGATGTTAATTCTTTAAAACAAATAGTAATATAGGTGAAAATATAAATTGACAAGTTTTAATGAAGATAGAGATATTTTTGCAATTTTACATGGTCTCGGGGATTGAGTGCTGAGATAAAAATGCCACCAAACTTTCTCATTTAGTAAAAATTGTCATTATTTTTTCCAAATTATTAAAAATACCATTAAAATATCCAATTATGTCAAAACTGTCGCTCTGTTCAAATTTTACCTGCTATTACAGGTGAATGGTTCAAACAAGTAAAAAAAATAAAAATTTAATCAACTCACTGTTCTTCATCTTCTTCATTCTTCTACACTGTTCTTCATCTTCTTCACATTGTTCATCTTCATCGTCTCCTTCATCTTCTTCTTCTCCGCCACCTCGACTTGTCGCAGAATCTGTTCACCGGGGAGCTTCCGCCGTTGCTGGTGGAGTTGCCGGAGCTGGTGTACTTGGATGTTAGCGGGGACAACTTCTCCGACGGGGTTCCAGCGATTTATGGAGGGTTTAGGAAGCTTGAGAGGTTGTCATTGGTCAGGAATTTGCTCGACGGCGAGTTCCAGTCGTTTTTAGGGAATGTTTTGACATTGAAGGAGCTGAACGTTTCGTTCAACCCGTTTCGGCTGAGTCGACTCAGGGAAGAACTCGGGGGGTTGGGGAGCTGGAGGTGTTGTGGGCGGCGGGGTGTGGGCTCGTCGGAGATATACCGGACTCGTTGAGTCGACTCGGGAGGCTGACCGATTTGGACGTGTCGGAGAATGAGTTGACCGGGAGGTTTCCGGCGTGGGTGACGGGGATTACGACCCTGAGGCAGGTGGAGCTATATGGGAACTCGCTCTCCGGCGAGATTTCGGCGACGGGGTGGTCGAAGATGGCGGCGCTTCGGCTGCTCGACTCGTCGACGAATTAGCTCTCCGGGAGGATTCTCGACGAGTTGACCCTATTAAGATGATTATCCGGGACGTTTTGATTGAATTTTGGGGTTTTGTTTCTGTTTTTTTTGGGGGGTGTTTGATTGAGTTTTTTTTGGTTGAATTTTCAATATCTTCCTCCCTTTTCCTTCGACGAGGAAAGAAAAGAGATTTGGGGATCAAAATGCAAATAATAGCGGATTGAAGAGATCATTTGTTTGTATAGCTGGTAAGCGTGGAGCGAAATGGATAATTGATAATACCGATGTGAAAGCTAACTTAATTGTCACAAGATTGTTGTGAAATTACTGTTAATAATTGTTAATCAGAAACGCATTGGTGTAAAATGATCAAAAAGGACATTATTATTATTATTATTATTATTGTTGTTATTGTTGTTATTTGTAAGGACTGGTTGCCATTTGCCAACAAAATTGCACGACCAAGTGCCCAAGTATCAAACATCAGATGATGGTGCTTCAGAAGAGTTTGATTGCCATTGATATTATCGTGTCCAAAATCAGTAGAGATTCTCAATCCAACAAGGTTGCTGCATCTATGGCTTGGCAGTTCCCCATCTCTATATCTCCCTCTCTCTAGATTGAGATCTGGCTACACAAGGAATAACTTAAACTTAACTCTGTCTGGGTTAAGTTGAGTCTAACAGTGAGTCTAATGGTGGATGACGAAAGCAGAGATAAAATGCGACGATGGTGGTAGAAGCGGTGGGCAGCGGCGGTGGCAGAGAAAGGAGTTGATGGATTTTTGAGTACAGATGTGAGGAGGTTGCGTGAGTGATAAAGAAATAAGAGAGGGTTTATATATTTATACTAATGGCAATGGATGTAAACTATATAAAAATTTTAGGCTATTTTTGGAATATCAGCTTCTCAAACGCTGAAGAGTTCTTTGACGTTAACAATTGTAACGTCAAAAAAAATTTAATAAACGCCGGTATAAATGCTATGCATCAGTTCCAAAAGTTTTGTCACCAAACAGTTAAAATTTAACAAAGTAGCGTTTTGAGTGATTAAAATGTTAAAAGCCACCTAAAACGCTGTCGTCGAACAGGGTCTTAGATCTTTTTCGTGGTGGTGATATATATATACTCCCTCCGTTCCATATTAACTGTCGTCTTTGAAAATTGTGCAGTCAAAGATTAAAAATTTTGATCATAATTTTCTCAATATATACAATGACTTGCTATATAAAATTATTATCATTAGAGTCGTGACGAAAAATAGTACCATAAAAGTATAATATTACAATTGTTAATATAATATTATGTAAGAAATTATCAATCAAAGAGTGACATCGAAGACCGTGACAGTCAACAAAATGACAATTAATATGGAACGGAAGGAGTATATATATAGGATAATTGGATTCTAATAATCCCTACTTTCACCAATTGGACAATGGTGGACCGTACTTTCACTTTGTATTCTGGTGGTAAAAAAAAAAGGATTGTAGTGGGATATTTTCGAGGGAATCATAGATTTTGTGTTGCATTTGATTCAAAACTTAGTATATCACTTTACAATGAATTTTAATGAAATTACAGCGGCTCTCCCAATTTTTTTCATTTTTTTTACTATTTTTTATGATTTTTTCACTTTTATTATTTTTAAAAAATCATAATAATTATTTGGAGTCTCAAAAAAATAATTTAAAAAGTGTTTTAGAAACTACAGTTTATTAACTTCCTAGGTGCAGGAACGAAAAAAACAAAAACAATATAGTGTAGGAATGAAAAAAATAAGAAGAATGTGAAGGTGGATTTGGTACCACTACAATCCAATTTTATTTTTTTTGGACCACCAGAATATAAAGTGAAAGTACGGTCCACCATTGTCCAATTGATGAAAGTAGGGATTATTAAAATCCAATTAACCTCTCTCTCTCTCTCTATATATATATATAAAGAAGAAAAAGCAGCAACAGAAAAAAATGAAGATGAACAATGTGAAGAAGAGTGAAGAAGATGAAGAACGGTGAGTTGATTACATTTTTATCTTTTTTTACTTGTTTGAACCATTGACTTGCAATAGTAGGTAAAATTTGAAGAGAGTGGTGTTAAAAAAAATGAAGATAGTGACAATTTTGATATAATTGGATACTTTAATGACATTTTGATAATTTGCAAAAATAATGACAATTTTGAATAAACGGGAAAGTTTGGTGGCATTTTTATCCCAATACTCCTTTGGGATCTTGAAATAAATCTAAAAGATAATTTGTCACCAAAAAATAAGTACTATAAAATACAAGGTACCTAGAAATTATTTTCAATAATATGATTCCCTAAAAATAGATATCATAAAACATAGGTTAACTTTTAGTAATTTAATACTAAGTTTATTTTATCAAAATTTACCACTTTTTATCTAAATTTACCAAAATTTACCAAAGTTGAAAAACAAGAAAAATAATAATTTTAATATAGTAGCGTAAATTTGTCAAAAGATACCACAATTTACCAAAAGTTACCAAAAATTACCAAAATTTAATTTTTACCGAACTGTTTTTTGCTCATAAATTTTACACACCCTTTTTCTTTGGATTGGTTAAAATCAGGTTTGGATGGATTAGATTGGATTAGATTTGATTGGATAAGTTACTATTCCTTTTTTGGAGAACTATATTTGTAGAGAGGATATTCTTTTAGAAAATTGTGTAAAGTTTGGATTGGATTGAATATTGAATTGATTAGAGATATCAATCCAAAGAAAACAGATAGAGTAAGTAGAGCGATTGCGCAAGATAAATTAATAAAAAATTGTAACGTTGAAGTTTTGAACCAGCTTTCCTACTTGCAGTATACCAACCTTCTTTTTCCCTGTTCAAATTCACCGCCAAACAAGCACATTCCGACTGTCTTTTTGGCCGGCGATGGAGAACATTCCGCCGGAGACACCGCTGATTCGTTGGCTTAGAGGAGATTTAATCGGTTCCGGGAGTTACAGTAGGGTTTATAAGGGAACCAACCTCGAGTATGGTGAACAACTCGCTGTGAAGCAGGTATGGTTATTTATTTGGGGCTGCTATCTCAAATCATTTTGAGTTCAATTTGATCTCGGTTGACTTTTATTCTTCATTTTTTGATCTGTACAGGTTCCAATTCCTGCAAACGTCGCTTCTGAAGACAGAGTTCAGGTAAGTATAGATCATATTGTTGATTGCTCTTTTGATTTTCTTGCTTTACAAGTTAGAAATGATCTGATTTGGATCAGTTACCATAATCCATGCATTAGTTTGATCACTTATCTTTGAAAATGGATAAATTTGAAGATGATAGGTTAGGTATTTACTTTTTATCTGGCTTCGACTGCTGAAGTTCTTGTAGAGGTAAAAGTGTTCTCTACATAGATTTTCAACTTCAAAATGTTTTCTCAAAAACCTTTATGTGGGTCTTGTGGAATCAAACAATAATGTTTAGGGAGGTAAGACTGCCTTCATAGGATCCCATGAAAATGAGACCTAAATTGGGAGTGTTCTCTGCATGTCCTTTCTTATTGATAGTTTGATGCTTGAGGGGTTGTCAGTGTGAGGTGTTATGTATGAATGTGTGATAATGAATTATGTCTGTTTTCTTTCCTTGTTATCATACATAGGCTCACATAAGGGAACTGGAAGAAGAAGTGGATCATCTTAAGAATCTATCACATCCCAACATAGTTGTAAGTCTTGTCTTTTGATGTTGCACAACTTACATACATACATACATATATGGACTGATAAGCAGATTCTTAGCTTTAATGTTGATATCAGAGATATCTCGGGAGAGCAAGAGGAGAGGAGGATGCACTCAATATCTTAATGGAATTTGTTCCTGGTGAATCTGTAGCCTCACTTCTTGAGAGATCCGGACCATTTCCGGAGTCTGTAAGTGATGTTATTTTCCCTCCTTATATAGGAAATTGCTTGTAAATTGGAATCATAACTTGGGGTTTGTTACATTCGTTCCATCAGGTTATAAGAATGTATACTAAGCAGTTGCTACAAGGACTCGAATATCTCCATGGGAATGGAGTTATGCACAAGAGCATTAGGGTACTGGCTATATATACTGATCTTATCCCTCGGTTCCGTTGGTTTTGATGCCCATTTCCCTATTTCCCCTGTATTTTTTTTTGGCTGTAGGGAGCAAACATATTTGTGGATGATACAGGATGCGTTAGACTCACAGATGTTGGTGTATCCGGGAAAGTTTTTGAGTTGGTATGCTACGCAATTTACTATCTTTATAGTTATTCTCACTTTTTGTCTAAAACTTTTTTTTCCAGGAGTGCAGAAGAGGGTAAACATGCCCTATTTTCCCTTGCTTATTGACGTGTAACTGTTGTCATACATCTTGATATACTTCGCATCAACTGTCTACAGAGTTACACAATGACAGGCGACTACAACTGGAGGGACTCAATGATCACTCCTCTAATATGGAAAGCTCCTGAAGTTGTTCGTCAGAGTGGATATAACTTGTGAGAAAATTCATTCATTCTTCTACTCTGGATGAACTAATCTTCCAGTTTGAAGCTGTTTTGTTTGTTCTTGGAGTGAAGTTTCTGGATAAGAATTGGTGGGACGAATATTGTTTTGTTCAGTACTTTTCTGCCACCATCATAGTTACTACGATGCTGCTTGGATCACATAGTTAAGAATTCTGGTTGCATTAATTGGTCATGCCCATCCTTCAGTTCCCTTTTGTCCCAGGCATGAATCATAGAGGAAACTATAATCTACTTAGATATGTAGCTCCTTTTATTCGGTGGCCTTACGAGTAAAACTTTTGCTTCATTGACCATTCAAAGTACTATGGTGATGATGTTGGGGGAAATGATGATTACAAACATGTTTCATACAAGGTGGAATTAGAGTTTACACATATCCTATCATATATGTGCTTGTCAAAATTGCAAACTTTCGGATAGGTTATCTCCATATATAGAAGTAGAATATATGGATATGCCTAAAACTTTATCGTGGTTGCTCACCACAACATATGACACTATATTCATTGTTATTTTCAAACCTGATTTGTTTGTGTTACAAGAAATAAATTCTTGGATACATATAACTATATAAGAGTGAACCCTGATCCTAATCGAAAGAGAGTGTTGAACACTGCCTTTTGACATCATTGGAACTCACTTTTACATTATTGAATGTCTAAGCGCCGCTGATATATGGAGTGTTGGTTGTACTGTCATCGAAATGGCCATAGGAGATGGACCTTGGGGCCAGTACGAGAAGGTAGGCTGACCTTCGAAATTATACCGATTGTAATACTGTTGTCGTTTCTCTAAGCTTTTGTCTTTTTTCCTTATTTTGTTACGCAATTGAGGATCCCTTTTTTCTTTTCCTTTGTAACCCCAGGTGCAGGCAGCCTTCCTTCTTGCGCATTCTAAGCGTCCTCCTCCAATCCCTGAGCATCTCTCTGAAGAGGCAAAGGATTTTTTGAAAAAATGTCTAAACCTGTATGAATTCTGGTTCTTTTCATTCCACTCTGTTGTTTTTAACCATTTATGATTAAAAGAACATGCAAGTTTGACATCCATCTCTAAAAATAATACTTGTGGTTTCTGTTTGGGCAACAGGGAGGCAAATTTAAGGGCCTCTGTTTCAAAATTGCGAGAAGTTAGTTTTCAATCTTCATTCTATCCACTCTATTTACTGGCCCTTCTACGAAAGAATACGCCATTAACGAAGGATATCCTAGATAGCCCTGAGTTCAACTTGTCTCTTTTCAAGATATACATATCTCAGATTTTGCAATTCTATTTTCTGCCCTAAACAACTCCAGATTGACTTGAGTTTCAAAAACATTCCAGTACAATTATGATGGTGTGGCTGGTTCACTTTATTTTTTTTTTTTTGCAGCACCCATTTATTTCTGGATGATATCAGGCGTTGTCACAAACATCCCCGGACATCATCACGTCAAGCAATCTTTCACTCCTTTCTCGTTGAGTGATGGTTAGTTTGATCGCAACAGTGAACGAAGTCTATAAACACCATATGCAACAGGGACCCTGTCATAAGCTTTCTCTAAATCTATAAACACCATATGCAGATCCTTTCTCCTTTCCCTATAATGCTCCATCAGTTCGTGTGAAGATTTAAGGCCCATCCGTTTTCATTTGTTCAGGCCCATTTTGTTTGTTGGGCTTGCCTGGCTTGTTTCGTGGACCGCGGTTCAAGTCCGGCGGTTTTGTTTTTTTTTGGTTCGGTTTTTCTTTCTTTTTCTTTCTTTCTTCCTTTCTTTCTTTCTTTCTTTCTTTCTTTCTTCTTTTCTTTCTTTTCTTCCTCGTTCTTCTGGGTTCCTCAGTTTGAGGTTTTCCAGTTTTTTGTATAAATTGTGTTTCTTCTTCCTTTTCTTCGAATAATACAATTGCAATTCAGTTTTCAAATCAGAAGTTTACATGGTATCAGAGCCCTAAGGGGCGATCCAACCTTCTAATTTCGAGCTGCCATGGCAGATCAATTGAAGGGGGTCTTTGTTCCAGATCCTTGCGATCCTCTGTACATTCATCCCTCAGATCAACCAGGGATGAGTTTGGTCGCCGAGCTTTTCTCCGGCGAAGATTTTGATACATGGAGGAGAAGCGCAAGTGTGGCCCTATCAGCAAAGAACAAGCTGGGGTTCGTCGATGGAACCCTAGAAAGGCCGAAAGATTCCGACCCACGATTACCCTAGTGGAAGAGGGGAAATGACATGGTCCTTTCGTGGGTACTGAATTCACTGAAGAAAGACATCAGGGACATCGTTTTGTATTCGAACGTTGCTCGAGAACTATGGTTGGAGCTTGAAGAACGATTTTCCCAAGCCAACAAAGCAAAGCTCTTCTCTGTTCAACAAAAGGTGGCCAGACTCAGTCAAGATACAATGGATATCGCCACATATTACACTCGAGCCAAAAAGCTTTGGGAAGAAATCGGTGCTGTGAGTAACTTTCCATCATGCAAATGTGGTAAATGCACTTGCCAACCCCAAATCAACAAACAATTCGAATTGCATACCGAAGAACAGAAGATACTTCAATTTCTCATGGGATTAAATCCGAGCTACACAAACGTAAGAGGTAACATTCTTATGATGAGCAACTTACCCTCCCTAAATCAAATCTATTCGATTTTAACCCAAGAAGAAAGACAAAGACAGATCAAAGATTCTTTCGATCTGGGTGAGTCTTCCTCTTCATCCTTCCTTGCCAATAAAATTCAACAGAAAGCAGAAACTAATGCCCAGAGAATGGAAAAGAAAATCGAAGGAAAAAGGGGGGATTTATTTTGTACTCATTGTAAAAGGAATGAGCATTCAATTGAGCATTGTTGGAAGATTATTGGTTACCCTCCCAAGAATCGTGCCAGAAATCAAGAACAACGGGCACAAAACCAAACCTCCACACAAAGAAGGGAGAACTGGAGAAGTGTTAATTCCGTTTGGGAGGAAAAAGGGAAGAGTTCTGAAGCTGGAATGGGTTCAGATATTCAAACCGATTGCATTCCAAACGTGAGCAAGGAACAGGCGAGGGAGATCTTGGAACAATTCTTGAACCATTTTCCTTCATCTTCAAGTCCCAGCACAAACGTAGCTTCTGAAACAGAAGCTTCAGGTATGAGTCTTTCATCTCCATTCATTTCCACAGTCACTGCCTGCAATTCCCCTGTCAAAACTGATTGGATTTTGGATTCTGGTGCTAATAATCATATGTGTGGAAACCTGGAGTTGATGTGTTCTGTTGAAAGTTTGGTCATACCTGTTAAGGTTCTAATGCCGAATGGAGAAAATCTTGTTGTTAGGAAGAAAGGAAAGATAAAGTTAACCAGAAACATTACATTAAACAATGTTTTGTTTGTTCCTGGTTTTAAGTTCAATTTGTTATCCGTTAATGCCTTGTGTGATCAACTTGGTTGTGATATTACTTTCAATAAAAGTAAATGTTTCCTGCAGGGCCATTCATCCAAGAAGCAAATGGTTCTTGGTAGGGAGAACAACGGGCTGTATTTCTTGAATGAAACAAAGTCGAACAATGATTGTGATAATGTGAATAATAGTGTTTTGATAGAAAGTGATGTAATTCTTGCTTCTGTAAGTGGTAATGAGTGGCATAAACGATTGGGTCATGTATCGAGAGACAAACTAAAATTGTTGCCCTTGGGCATTCGTGTATTGGATTTGGAAAATTGTGATGCTTGCTACAAAGCAAAACAAATATGTATTCCCTTTCAGAGAAGTTCTATCTCTACTTCTAAATGCTTTGAACTTATACATGTTGATACTTAGGGTCCATATCATGTTGCTACTCCTTCTGGCCATAAATATTTTCTTACTATTGTTGATGATTTTTCTAGAAGTACTTGGACTCATCTCATGTCTACAAAACATGAGACTTTTGGTCTAATACAAAGTTTTATAAGTCTTGTAGAAAATCAATTTGATGCAAAAGTCAAAAGAATTAGATCTGACAATGCCCTCGAAATAGGAAAAAACAATCTAGCAATTGAATACTATAGAAAAAAGGGCATTTTACATGAAACTACTTGTGTTCAAAAACCTCAACAAAATGGGGTTGTGGAAAGGAAACATCGACATCTGCTAGAAGTTGCTAGGGCTCTAATGTTTCAGTCTGGTATGCCTTTAAAATTTTGGGGTGAAAGTGTGTTAACAGCAACTTATCTCATCAATAGAATGCCTTCACCTTTGCTCAATGATAGAACCCCTTTTGAAAGGCTTTTTGGGAAGAAACCCATTTATGATCATTTGAGAATCTTTGGGTGTCAGTGTTATGTTAGCACCCTTAAACAAGGGAGGAATAAATTTCAAGAAAGGGCGGAAAAATGTGTTTTTGTGGGATATCCTCAAGGCAAGAAAGCTTATAAGTTGTTTTCTTTAGAAACTAATAGAATTATCATTTCAAGAGATGTTGTCTTCCAAGAAGATATATTTCCTTTCAAAGAAAAATCCAATATGGATTCTACTACATGTAAAAAGGATGATGCTACATATGATGATTTCAGCTTTTATGACCAAGGTAATCTTTCTGATAATAGAAATGAGACTGAAGAAAGGAATCTTGATTCTGAAAATAACACTCTTGATAATGTCGAAATTAGAAGGTCAATGAGAACTGACAAACCGCCTGATTATTTGAAGGATTATGAAACATGCTTTTCTTGTGTGACTAATCTTTATCATATGCCCGAAGCGTTTTCTTTTGGTGCTAACAGTGATGCAGGTATAAGAACATATTTAGACACCCATGAACCTCATTCTTATGAGGAAGCTAATGATCATCCAGGATGGAGGAAGGCTATGGAACAAGAGCTTAAAGCTCTTTATGATACTAATACTTGGGAGGTAGTAAGTCTTCCAAAAGGTAGAAAACCAATTGATAGCAAGTGGGTTTATAAGGTAAAGCATAACGCCGATGGTAGTATCGAAAGGTTGAAAGCTAGACTTGTTGTTAGGGGATTTACTCAAAAGGCTGGAATTGATTATGATGAGACGTTCTCTCCTGTGGTAAGAATGACCACAATAAGAACCTTAATGTCGGTAGCTGTGAAAAAGGGTTGGGATCTCTTTCAATTAGACATAAACAATGCTTTTCTTCATGGGGATCTTCATGAAGATATCTTTATGAAGGTAGCCAAGGGAGTTCATACCAATGTTCCTGATGCAGTTTGTAAGTTGAAAAAGTCTTTGTATGGTTTAAAACAAGCATCAAGACAATGGTATGCCAAATTAACGGAGGTTCTTTACAAAAGAGGTTATAAGCATTCTGAAAATAATTATTCTCTTTTTTATAAAAAGACCAAAGATAAAGTGATATTTTTAGCAGTTTATGTTGATGACATTTTGATGACAGGTAATGATATTGAAGAAATGGAATCTTCGAAAAAATATTTGGATAAAACTTTTAAAATTAAAGATCTTGGTATTGCAAAATTCTTTCTTGGGATGGAGATTATTAAAATTTCAGATGGTTTGGTTTTAACTCAGAAAAAGTTTACTAAAGAAATGATTCAAGAATTTGGAGTTAATGATTTCAAAACGGTTGTTTCTCCTATGGACTTAAATGTTAAACTTTCTATTGATACTGGAACGCCGATATCCAATCCTTCTTTGTTTAGAAGATTAATAGGAAAATTGAATTTTTTGGTCAATACTAGGCCCGACATAGCTTTTTCTGTTCAACATTTAAGCCAATATTTGAAAAAACCAACGGAGTTACATTGGGATGCTGCTATACATGTTTTAAAATATTTGAAAGGAAATCCAGATTTGGGGATAATGTTACATAAAGATAATGATTTTGAATTACAAGGGTATAGTGATTCTGACTGGGGTGCTTGTAAGCATAGTAGACGATCTGTTAGCGGTGTTGTTATTTTCCTTGGGAAAACTTTGATATCATGGAAATCTAAAAAACAACCAGTAGTCTCTCTTTCTTCTGCTGAGGCTGAGTATAGGAGTCTCAGAAGACTAGTTGCAGAGTTAGCTTGGCTGAGTCGTTTACTTGATGAATTTCAGGTACAATCCATAACGCCAATTCCTGTCAAATCTGATATTCAAGCGGCAATTTATATAGCTCGGAATCCTGTTTTTCATGAACGAACAAAGCACGTCGAGATTGATTGTCATTTTGTGAGAGAGAAGGTTGCAGACGGGTTAATTTCACTCAAATATGTTCCGACGAGGTCTCAACTTGCAGATGTGATGACCAAAGCATTGCCAAAGGCCCAAAGATCGAGAGTTTTGGCAAATTCAATGCTTTCCAACTGCCAATTTGAGGGGGGGGGGGTGTGAAGATTTAAGGCCCATCCTTTTCATTTGTTCAGGCCCATTTTGTTTGTTGGGCTTGCCTGGCTTGTTTCGTGGACCGCGGTTCAAGTCCGGCGGTTTTGTTTTTTTTTTTGGTTCGGTTTTTCTTTCTTTTTCTTTCTTTCTTTCTTTCTTTCTTTCTTTCTTCTTTTCTTTCTTTTCTTCCTCGTTCTTCTGGGTTCCTCAGTTTGAGGTTTTCCAGTTTTTTGTATAAATTGTGTTTCTTCTTCCTTTTCTTCGAATAATACAATTGCAATTCAGTTTTCAAATCAGAAGTTTACAGTTCGCGTATGAGATGAATAGCTTCTATCATCAACTTTTACGTTTCTAATGATTGTAATTCCATTTTTGCCTCTAATTAATAACCTTATTTATCACTTTTTGCAAATCGAACAACTATTATATCAATAAATATATGGATAATTTGGATAAAGTTCAAAATTTTCACCCCAATTGCAAAGTATATTGGTTTTGCCAAATTAGTTGAGATGACAAAAAAATTGGGACGGAGGTAGTATATGCTTTGGCAATCCGATGCACGAGGCTGTTTTCAAGACTCGAATCTATGACCTCTCAATTATAAGGCAACAACTTAACCATTGCACCAAGGCTCCCTTCCCTTCACATATATGCTTCATACTACTACAAATTAATGAAAATTATTTCCAACAAAGATAATGGATAAGTATGCCGTGTAAAAGATTGAAAATTGAGTAACTTGCTACTCGGTTAGCGAAACAGAATAATAAGAGGAAGCACATTATTACAAGTACGAGTAGTTGGATATGGATAACTACAAAGAATACGTGATAAGTGATAACCTAATATGCGTCCATTGGTCGTTGGATATGCTTTTACACCCACAGCAATACGCCTTCAATACCATGACCCCGTCCAACTTCTACTGGACCCCGCCACTCCCATAAAACTCCAACAAATTATCACCACCACATTTCTTTTCATTGGATGGTCCATTTTTAATTCTTTATAAGCGCACCTCCATAATTTCTGCACGTGATAACTGCCAATTTACACCCACACGGTGTCGTTTCGGTATAATCACGTACGGCGATACGGTCTACTGAGTCAGCAACACCCGGCAGCACTTATCCACTCCGATCTGAGCCGTACATTAGCTGCTTGAATCCAACGGCTGCGATGGGGTTCACTTTTCCGCGGCGTACCACCAACGCATAAATCCTTCTTTTCCTATTCTATGTTTCTACTCGCCCCTTCTTTTCCCTCTTCCTTCCTCAAAACCCCACCCACACACAAACAAACACAGTCTTACCAACTTTCTCTCTCCTCCCTTCCCATGGCGTCCTTCTACCTTCAACCCCTCCTCCTATTCTCTCTCCTCTTCCAAACCTCCTTCTCCCTTCTCAAACTCGCAGAAGAAGTAGAACTCCCACCTTCAGTCCTCCTCCCCGTCTCCAAGGACGGCCCGTCGGGCCAGTACCTGACCCGGCTCCGCCGCGGAAGCCCGCCCGGCCCGGCCCACCTCGTGGTGGATCTGGGCGGCGAGTCTCTCTGGACAGACTGCGCCTCGTCGAGTCACACTCCTCTCTCGTGCCGCTCGATCCAGTGCTCCGCCGCGACCTCCGCCTCCTGCCCCGCCGTCGACTCCGCCGCGTGTACTCTCCTCCTCCGTAATCCGTTCACCGGGAAATTCGCCGCCGGGCACCTTGTGGAGGAGGCTCTAGTCCTAGCTGTACACGATGAAGAACCAATCGCCGCCGTTGACGGGTTCCTCATGTCCTGCGCGCCGTCGATTCTGCTCGAAGGACTCGCCGGTGGGGCCCGGGGAGTTGTCGGGCTTGGGAGATCGAGAATCGGAGCTCCGGAACAGATCTCTCACTCGTTCGGGTACTCTAAGAGATTCTCTATGTGTTTATCTTCTTCCAACGGGATGATTCTTTTCGGGCAGGGGTTTGATTTTGAGTTCTCCAAGTCCCTGATTTATACCCCTCTTTTAAACGGGGATGATTATTCCATTACTCTCAAAGCAATCCAGATCCAAAACAAGAAACTCTCTCTGGGTCTACCCAACAAAGTTTCTCAGTTCGGGACTATCAAAATTAGTACAACCACTCAGTACTCAACCATGGAGTCCGGAATTTATCGGGTTTTCTTGAAGGCATTTACAATGGCGGCAGAGTCACAGGGTCTAATATCCATCCCAGCAATTGGTTCGTTCGGAGCCTGTTTTAGATCCGGGTCCTCGGGTTCGGGTTCGGGTTCAATACCTGTGATTGATCTGCTACTGCAGAGTGAGATGGTGAAGTGGAGGATTAATGGGCACAATTCGATGGTGAAGATGAGTGATGATGTTATGTGCTTGGGATTTTTGGATGGTGGTGAGGATTTGGGTGCTTCAATTGTTCTTGGTGGGCATCAATTAGAAGATAATTTGTTGGATTTTAATTTGGGTAGTTCAATGCTTGGATTCAGTTCATCTTTAGTCATGAAGAAAAGCAGTTGCTCTCAATTGACGTCTGCTGCTATGAACAAAAATCTGCAGGCAATGTGAGAGTTTTGTAAATAATTTTGGGTTTTTTTTTTTGCGTTTTTTTTATAGAAATGATTAGAGGATGAGATGAATCACGAATATTAGCAATTTTGGACTGTATAATGAAGGAATATGCTTCGACCGAATCTCTTGGGTGGGTTTTGTATTATAATGTTAATTTTGCTAAGTGTGATGTTAGTTGTGGTTTAAAGTATGACTTGTACTGCTAATTGATAATTAACTATGGGAAGTCGTCGTTGATTATACTAGTATAATGTTCTTCACTTATTGGGAAAATCTTGTAAGTCTTGTCTTTTGATGTTGCACAATACACCACCTCTATCCTATTATATTTGTCCATTTATCTAATTTTGGAGGACCAATGTAAATTGGGAATTAAGGTAAAAAATTTTGTAATTGACCCAAATTATCTCTACTTTAATTGAAGATAGTAGTTGTCGGAATTGTAAAAAATGATAAATGAATTTATTAATTAGGGATAGAAAAAGAATTGCAGTTGTTGAAATTGTAAATATGATAAATATTTTGGGACAACGAAGTTAGGTAAAATGATAAATAATTTGGGACGAAAGTAGTACATATATACATAGATATATGAACTGATAAGCAGATTCTTAGCTTTAGTGTTGATATCAGAGATATCTTGGGAGGGCAAGAGAGGAGGATGCACTCAATATCTTAATGGAATTTGTTGCTGGTGAATCTGTAGCCTCACTTCTTGAGAGATCTGGACCATTTCCGGAGTCTGTAAGTGACGTTATTTTCCCCCTACATCGAAAATTGCTTGTAAATTGGAATCATAACTTTGGGTTTGTTTCGTTCGTTGCATCATGTTATAAGACTATACTAAGCAGTTACTACAAGGACTCGAATATGTTCATGGGAATGGAGTTATGCACAAGGGCATTAGGGTACTGTCTGATGGGCTTCTGCCTTTGCTATATATACTTATCTTATCCCTCGGTTCCGTTGGTTTTGCAGATTTTGGTGCATCTAAAAAAGTTGTCGAGTTGGTATGATGTGTACTAAGCTATCTTTTATCAGTTTTTACTTTTTCCTTTTCTTGTTCTGCAATTAATGTGTAAATGGCGTATTCTGAACTCTGTATGTATGACAGGCTACAATGATGGGAGCAAAGTCGATGAAGGGTACTCCATATTGGATGGCTCCGGAATTTATTCTTCAGACAAGACATACCTTGTGAGGAAATTATTTATTCATTTTTCCAAGATGAGCTACTCTTTCAGTTTCAAGCTCAGTTGATTTGCATGCGTGCCTTGTGTTTGTGTTTGGACTGCAGTTTCTGGATAAGAATTGGCTAGGTGGATATTATTTCTTCCCATGAACTTTTGTACAGCCTTATAGTTACTAGGGAATTGCTCTAGATTGCTAAGTTCAAAACTCAGGTTATTATTCAGTGCAATTTACGCTTCAGATCACTTGTCCCAAACATGGATTACAGGAGCATAAAGTGTTCCTGGTAAATATTTTGAGATCAGTATTATATATGACCAACATTCTATATCATCATCCCTTAGAAGGTTAGAACTGCCAAATGGGAACCTTGAGGAATTGATTCTTCAAAAAGTGGCTATAATCTGCCTAGATCAGTAAGTCCTACAGAATAGATTTACGAATAATACTGCACCACCATTGAACATTTTAAGTGCTGTGACGATGGTGCTTGGGGCAAATGAAGTCTGGATATAATACACCTTTCAAACTCAAAGCCAGTTTGCTGCCCACTGCCTTCTATAGATGTTTTACTCATAGAATTAGATATATCATAATGTATATGTGCAAATAAAGTTGCAAACTTTGGGATTGGTAATCCCTTAATTAATCTGCCCCTAAATTCCGAGTTTATTGACTGGCCTTTTTCTATGTACCTTGTATGTTATGAAGAACTTTGCAAACAACTCAATCACTGACGAAGGGGGGGAGTTGGTTCTTTTTTCTTTTTTGGTGTGTGTTTGGGAGTTTTGTGTGTGTGTGTGGGGGGGGGGGGGGTTGTGAAGGAAGTTTAGGTTAGCCATTTGCATTTTGGTATCTCAATACAATATTTGACTTACTATAAGAGCGGTGGCAAAAAATCGGGTTCGGGTCAAACCGGACATTTGGACAAAATCCCCAAACCCGAACCCTGTATGTCCGAATTTGTCCGAACCCGGATTTGTCCAAATATAACCAAACTTGAATTTACACTAAATATATACATAATTCCAATATTTTGTCCGAATTCTAGTATTCGGACCATGTCCGAATGCGTCCGAATTTGTCCGAACCCGAATTCGACACAAAATTCGGACGTCTGAAATTCTTCCCCCAAACCTGAACCCGACCCAATTTTTGAATCGGACAGGACTGAATTGTCCGAATTTCAAATTCGAACAGAAAATTGATGACCAAACTAGGTTTAATTCGGGTTGGACAAATTCGGGTATTCGGGTCAGATGAATATTTGCCAGCGCTTAGACTTTCATTTGTCTGTCAATATGGTCCCATTATCCACAGCACTACAAGTAATAATTTCTTGGATACATTGATTGTAGCTATTTAGACATCACATTTAATGGAGACAAGATTCTGAGGTTCTAGGAGCTCATTTGGTGATCTTTGGAGCTCATTTTTTCCCCCCATTATTGTATGTCTCAGCTCTGCAGATATATGGAGTGTTGGATGTACCGTCATTGAAATGGCCACAGGAAAGCCACCATGGTGCCAATACCAGGAGGTGAGTTGACCTCAAATGATAGTGATAGTAGACATTTCTGTACACACCTAAGCTATACTCCTAATTCCTAATTCCTTATTTGCTGGCATTTGATCTTTTCTTTTCCTTACTTTCCCCAGGCAGCTGCACTTTTCCATATTGGGACTACCAAGTCTCCTCCAATCCCAGATCATCTTTCTGAGGAAGCGAAGGATTTTCTGCAGAAATGCCTTAAGACGTATGACTGTTACATTTATTTTTTTGTTCCATTCTGCACAACTTTAACGTTCGCAATTAAGAATGGTACTTAGCTGCTTATTTTCATGAATAAATGCTGTTGCTTTCTGTTTTGCATGCTCTCTTAATGATTCTATTTTTGGCAACAGGGAGCCACATTTAAGGGCCTCAGCTGTAGAACTCTGCTGGAGGTAGTTTTTAATCTTCGTTCTGTTTGATCTATCCCAAGTTTATTCTGTTAAAGAGTCGTATTTAAGCTGTGAAGTACATAAACAGATAAACTTGTCTCCTGTTCGAAGTATACTAGAGAATCACATTTAAGGTTTACACTTCTACTTATTACAAGTATAATGGTGATGGTATGACTGGTAGTAATTTATGCAGCATCCATTTGTCACTGGGGAATATCGGGCTTCTCAAACAGTTTTTCGCCGTTCAGTGATGGTTCGTCTGATCACATTAATGTTATAGTTTCTGTTCTATCATATTGTGCTGCTCTCACACATTCTGGCGCCTTTAATGTCAGGAAAACACTGGAACCCAGAGTGTAACTCCACCAATTAATCAGCATCCTGCAATGTGGACACTGAGTTTTCATTCCCAAGAACAATTGGCTGATGATGATGATGAAGTTACCGAGTCAAAGATTAAAGCATTCTAGGATGAAAAGGTACAAATATATCAAATATCACTATGCTATGTTGCAAGTTTATCATGCAATATCTATTCAGATCCAAATCTACATGACCATTTTTATCAGGCTTTAGATCTCAAGAAATTGCAAGAAGAGTTTTATAATACAATAAATACTGCAAAAGTCTTCGAGACTGTTACTAGAGATGCCATGCTAAGTGATTTGCCTTCCAAATCACCTAGACGAGCATCCAACAGAAGACTGTCGTCAGCAGTTGATGTTGCCAAGACTGCCAGTCCAGTCAACAAAACAAACACCAGAAAATGGTGCAAGTTCAAGGTTTGTGGAGGAACATTTTTTTCTTATTTGTGCTTTCTTTGTTGGACTGTTACTGATAATGATAGGAAACACAAAACTGGCAGTCCAAGTTTCTCTGAGAGGCAAAGAATATGGAAAGAAGAACCCGACAAGGAACTAGAGATTGAGCGAGGCAAGTTTACATTATACAGTATATGTTATTCACATAGGCCATTCTTACTGAGTTGGTTTTGCTCGGTGAAATTTTATCTTTTCCTCTATTTATTGACCTCTTATTTAAAGGCACACCCACAGTAACTTAAAACAATTGGTCATTTTGTTCTGTTTTGGGTTTGATTACATGATGCAGACTAGTGAAATTTCTTTACCACTTGAGTGTGGGTTAATTAGTTAGCATGCATCCTATCTGTTGCACTGATCTAGTAAGCTGGATATTGGGATTTTCATTGTAGTATGTTATGGGTTTGTAGCTTGCAGTCTGAAAGTCAAAAACATATACTTTGGTAGTAAGACAAACAAGGCATGCGTATGACCAAAAACCGAAGTGTCTAACATGGATGGAATCGCTCCCCCCACTTGCTTTAATGAGTAAGCAAAAGGTCTCCAGATTTTTTGAGGAACTACCAACAGTGAAAAGAGATCTTATTCAGTCTCTTTATGAGAGCAAAAATTATGCGTCTCTTTAGCTCAAATGAGAAATGTTAGTGCCCTCATCTGAAACTTGTAGGATGCTTCAAAAACTAGGAACAAATATTTGAAATTGTATAGGCCCTTGGTAGTGGCATGAGGTTCTTGAAAGCATATGTAGAGATTGAAAAGTCACCTGCATCTTGCATTATGCTACAGAGAGGCACCACAATATAAGCCCACCACATTTTGCCCTTTTTTCTTTCTTGCTCACTTGAAAGTCGAACAGACTTGCTATTGCTAAGGTGCTAATCTGCTGCATGATCACCAGAATTTGCTGCATATAATATAATTCCCTAGTAGGATTATTGATTTCTTCTGCGTATTAGGAACCAACATCCATTCAATTGTGGTCTCTTTTTGTGGCGTTTGGATATGAAGAAAGGTGTATGGATTCTACTTGGTAGTTAGTTACTGATCATATGGAGACCGAGCAAAGAATTTTAAGGCAATGTCCAATGTCAAAGTGAATTTAAGTATTCTACACATGTCTATAAGAACACCAGCGTGCTACGGGAAAATGGTTTTGTTCTCCTTAGGATTCGTTTGGTTTGTTTCCGCTTTTGAATAAAATGGTGAAAGAAGCGAGTTTCTGGGCCTGCCTGACTATATGTATATGAAACTTGCAATGCAGAGACTGCGGCAAGCAGGAGGGAAAACCTCATCCCCAAACAAGCGGTTTTCCTGTCATCAGAGGGACCAATTGCCTTTTGCATCCCCGCCCAAATGAACACATGTGTACCTATGTCTATTACTGGCACAGCTCATCTCGAGGAAGATGTGCTTGCTGTGAAAAGCAGACAATTGTATCTAGCAGTATTTTTGATGGGAAGTTGTGTTGAAAGCATATACTGGTTAAATTTTTACCTGGCTATTATTAACAGCAGGTGAAGAAGCAATGGGATCAGTTGCGCCAGTCAGTTTTCTCGTAGAACAAGGGAGAAGAAGGCTGTCAGCCATTCATCTATTTGCAGTTGCTTGGATTCGTTCTTCCGTGTTATTTCATATGATCTACTCCCGCGAAAAGATTGGTATTTTTATGGCGGAATACTAAAGAATGTGATGATATTGAGTTGGTGTTGATCGATTTGTTCAGATGTTATAGCAATGTATAAAGGCATTGATAGTGGTTTTGCTGCTTATTATTTCAATGCCAGCCATTGTGTTGTTTCTTACTTAGCTTGTCTTCCATTATAACTTCTCCAAAAGTTGTATAACTTCTGAACTGAAAGGTAGGGGTAGGCAATTAGCTTAGTGTAACAACTGCAATTTTAATTATTTTGAAAAATCAAAATTATTTGCATAAATATTTCATTAATCAAATTATTTTCCGCTAAAGTATGAACAACTAAATTTTAGGTTTCACATTATACCAAATATTAATCTTGATTGTCTTCTTATCGGAGACAAAACGAAGTGCGGCTTGTTGGAAAGAAATGAATCAAGGCTGCTGGTTTCGGAATCACAAAAAAACTGAGTCGTGGATAAACCACTGCCTTGAAAGCGATTACGGCACGACCTAGGTGACAATCGATATTGCCGGTCACTCCCCAAGGTTAACTCAGCTAGCTCTTAGACTTGTGCACTCAAGGCTAAGAACTTGGAGTATGTAAAAAACTGATTGCCCAGAAAATGTTAATGGAAGTGGATGTAGAAGATGAAGAGAAGAAGATAAATGTTGGTGTATTGTTCAAGCCATGGAAGAGCCCAATTTATAGGCCATCTTCCTACCGTTGGCAGGGGACATCCCCTACCGTTGCCAACGGTTATTTGGCCGATCGGACAACGGCTATATGGCCGTTTCTGCAACGGGCAAAATGACCGTTGGGCAACGGATAGCACACACTTGGGCTGGCTATAAAAAGAACCCCGACCCGCGACCGGCCGGACGGGCAGGCGGCGGCGCGCGCGCGCGTGTTGAGTCCCAAGCCATACCCTCCTCCATAAAACACCCCTTCACACTTATTTAATACTACTAAGTGTGGTGGGATATGTAAACCACTTTCAACTTGATTTCTCTACCTATGTGGGATAAAATGTCTTGTTGCCATTACCATATTGTAACTTCATTTGCAACAATCCCCCACTAATGGCATACAAGGAAAGCAAAAAGAACAAAAGGGAAAATCTGGGCAAGAATGGGTTAGATACTTAGGCATCAATATCATAAGACTGAATTGACACATTAGTGTTATAAGGCAACAACCAATAATCTAACAAGTGGACTAGGCCTTGAACTTGAAAGATTTTTTATCGAGACCCCCACAACACGTATCAACCCTGTAGAAATTACATACTCCGCGATAACAACAATTACGCTTTTATGGCCATGCGCATACCTTGGGTTTCATAAGTGCTCTAGAGAGATAGCCTTATTCTCCCATAGAAGGTGGCCAAACCTCAACATTTACATAGGTAATTCCATCAAGTCTATCTCAATACAGACCACCAAAAATTATGGCTATGGAATTATTAAGAGCAAATAGCTCATCCGTACATTATACAATCGGCGAATCCATCAGTGCGTATCACTAGCACCCCCTAAAACGGGCGTAGATTCATTAAGAGTAAAACTCAACCTCAAAGCACTACCTAGCATCATAGGGATAGGAATGTAGTGCATCTCGAAGATTAGTATGGTTTCGTTTGACCACAAACGGGTGTCCACCATACTTCTTCAAGCCATAGGCTTAAGCCCTATCCCCCTCGATGCTTCTAATACAACTTGTCTTGTCAATCCTTTAGTGAAAGGATCCGCCAAATTCTTTTCGGATCTCACATACAACAAGGATATGACACCATGTTTCAGCAACTGCTTCACTGCACTGTGTCTGATATGGATATGTCTTCTCTTTCCGTTGTAGACATTGTTGTGAGCTACTCCAATTGCTGCCTGCGAGTCGCAATGTATAGAGACATGTGTCTCTTGTTTTCCCCATAGAGGCACATCAGCTAACAAGCTTCTGAGCCACTCTGCTTCTTGACCTGCTAACTCAAGAGCAATAAATTCAGATTCCATGGTGGAGCGGGCTATGCAAGTCTATTTTGCAGACTTCCATGAAATAGCCCCTCCACCTAAAGTAAAGACATAACCACTAGTAGAATTAACTTCATCATTATCGGAGACCCAATTTGCATCACAATATCCTTCCACAACAGTAGGAAATTTGTTAAAATGCAAACACCAATCTATTGTACCTCTAAGGTACTTAAGCAAACGATAAAGTGCATTCCAATGTTCTTGACTAGGGTTATGAGTATACCGACTCAAACTACTCACAACATAAGCAATGTCAGGACGAGTAAAGTTCATTAAGAACATTACACTTCCTATAACCTTGGCATACTCTGTTTGTGACACACTAGTGCTGTTGTTTTTCTTTAAACAAAGGTTGGGATCATAGGGAGTTCTAACAGGCGTCACATCAAAGTGGTTAAATTTCTTTAACATTTTCTCAATGTAATGTGACTGTCATAAGGCAAAACCAGTGTTTGTTTTGCATATCTTAATTCCTAAGATCACATCAGCTTCACCCATATCTTTCATTTCAAATAAAGAAGACAACAACTTCTTAGTCTCATTAACTATATGCAAGTTAGTGCCAAAGATCAGCATGTCATCAACATACAAACATATAAGCACACAATCTGATCCAATCAGTTTTGAATAAACACAGGAATCAGACAAATTTGCGGTAAACCCATTTTCTACAAGGGAACTGTCAAATTTCTCATACCATTGCTTAGGCGCTTACTTTAGACCATAAAGGGATTTTCTCAATTTGCACACCTTATCCTCCTGACCCTGAACCTCACAACCCTCAGGTTGGGTCATATAAATTTCTTCCTCTAAGTCATCATTAAGAAAAGCTGTCTTAACATCCATCTGATGCACAACAAGATCAAAGATGGTAGCCAAGGCAATTAGAGTCCTAATGGTGCTTATTTTTGTGACTGGAGAATAGGTGTCAAAATAATCAATTCCCTTCTTTTGATCAAAGCCTCTAATGACTAGTCTAGCCTTATATTTGTCAACTGATCCATCAGACTTTAATTTCTTCTTAAAGATCCATTTACTACTGATAAGTCTACAACCTTTGGGTAAGTCAGTTAATTCACAAGTCTTATTAGACTCAAGGGAATCTATCTCACACTTAATGGCTTCTCTCCAAAAGGTTGCATCAATAGACCTAACTGCCTCAGTGTATGTTTTTGGATCTTCCTCAATCAGAAATACAGATGCGACTTCATCAGTCAAGACATCTATTTCATGTTTGTCAATCACTTCCACTAGACAAGAAGTGATAAAATCTGGACCATAGTCAGTTGCAATTCTTTGCCTCTTACTCCTTCTAGGTTCTATTATCTCATTCCCAACCTCAAAGTTAGAACCAAGCAAATTAGTCTTTTCAGGCACAGAGCTAGACACATTATCAGATGTCACATTAGGCACATTTTTCTTTAATGGAAAAACAAGCTCAAAAAACTCAGCATCTCTATATTCAGAAATGGAGTAATCACTTAAAGACAAAAATCTATAAGCAACACTATTTTGAGCATAACCAATGAAGACAGCATCAAAGGTCTTAGGGCCTATGTTTGTGCGTTTATGACCGGGTAAGGCTACCTTGGCCAAACACCCCCACACTTTCAAATATTTCAAGTTTGGGGCGTACCCTTTCTAGAGTTCATATGGGGTTTGTTCTATTTTCTTATGGGGAACTCTATTCAAAATAAAACAAGCAGTTAAAACGGCTTCCCCCCACATGTTATCAGATAGACCAGAACTCACAAGCATGGCATTCATCATTTCCTTAAGGGTGCGGCTCTTTCGTTCTGCTATGCCATTCTGTTGAGGTGTGTAAGGGGCAGTGGTCTCATGTATGATTCCATTTTTCTCACAAAAGGCAGCTAAGGAACTTGAATCATATTCACCACCCCTATTAGACCTAAGCCTCTTGATCTTTCTATCTAACTGATTCTCAACTTCTGCTTTATACTTTAACAACATTTCTTCAGCCTCATCCTTGGACTTAAGGAGATAGACTTTCGTATATCTAGAGTAGTCATCTACAAAGGTGATATACCATTTCTTTCCTCCCTTACTCATTGTGTTCTTAAAGTCTGCTAAGTTTGAATGGATAAGTTCAAGCAACTGTGTAGACCTTGTCAATACTGACTTAAAGGGTTTCTTAGCAAATTTTGCTTCAACACAGACATCACACTTAGAACAATTCTCTGTGCTAATACTAGGAATTAGCCGCATGTTCTTTAGTCTGTTTAAAGAAGCATAATTTACATGTCCAAGTCTACTATGCCACAAATCAACAGACTCAGCGATATAAGCAGAAGTAGATCCAGTTTTATTATTCTCGGGAGCAACATTTAAAACATATAAGCCATTACTACGGTACCCCTTCCCAACAAATACCTCATTACGAAGTATAACAATTTTGCTAGCCTTTTGGTTTACTTCAAAACCAGCAATGTCAAGGAGGCTGCTAGAAACTAGGTTTCTACGCAAGGAAGGTACATACAACACATTGAGTAAACATAATAATTTTCCAGAAGTAAACTTAAGGAGAACTTTTCCTTTACCCAATACCGCTGCAGTGGTAGCATTGCCCATGAAGACCTTTTCTCCATTAGGAACTTCCTCGAAGTCATGCATCAGTTCCTTGTTGGTGCAGAAATGTCTGGTTGCTCCATTGTCCAGGATCCATTCTGTGTTATTGGTGACGAGGTTTGCTTCCACAGTTACTGCACAGAATACTTCGGAGTCTTCAGTCGGGTTGTCCTGATTCCTTTTACCATTCTGTGCACAAGGATCCTTGCGTTGGTTGCATTGATATGCCTTGTGGCCTGGTTTTCCGCAGATGTAATAGTGGATCTTACCCTTCTCCTTTTGGATTTTACTGTTAGGCCCGTTCCACTGCTTAGATTTTTTCTGATCCCTCTTATTCTTTCCTTTGAATTTGTCTTTGTTTGAAGGACCAACAGATTCAACAAGGTTAGCCTTAGCAGAATTCACAGAGAGAGGAGACATCTTATCTTTTAAACGATTCGCTTCTTCGGTCCTCATATGACTGATTAGTTCTTGAAGAGACATGTCCTTCTTCTTGTGCTTTAGGTGGTTCTTGTAGTCCTTCTAGGAATGTGGGAATTTTCCAAGCAGTACATTTGTTTGAAGAATCTCGCATATTTTCATTCCTTCATTCAGCACCTCAGCACATAGGTTCTCATAAATGTGAACCTGCTCCAATATTGGTTGGTCGTCGATGATTTTGAACTCCATCCACCTGTCGACCACATACTTCTTCTTTCCAACATCTTTAGTGCCATACTTGATCTTCAGCTTTTCCCATATTGCTTTGGCAGTCTTGAAAATGACATACAAATCAAACAATGGATTTGTCATGCTGGTGATAATGTAACTTCGAGCCGTTTTGTTATCTTTCTCCAGTTTCTTCTTAGTGATTTCATCGAGTGGGATAAGTGGACTTGTTGGAGCAGTAGGCGTTCTCTCATGATCATACTGTGGCGGTGGAGCATTTAGATCGTTGAGATGTGGAGATGATAGTACATAATCAATCTCCATTTGCTCCAGACATAGAAGCAATTTTTGAGACCAACGTTTGTAATTAGTCCCATCGAAAGGCTCGACTCTGTAGATTTCAGTGAGAGGTTTTTGTGGAGCAGCCATTGATATTAATCGCTTTCAATATGTTGGAAATAAATGAATCAAGGCTGCTGGTTTCGGAATCACAAAAAAACTGAGTCGTGGATAAACCACTGCCTTGAAAGAGATTACGACACGACCTAGGTGACAATCGATATTGTCGGTCACTCCCCAAGGTTAAATCAGTTAGCTCTTAGACTTGTGCACTCAAGGCTAAAAACTTGGAGTATGTAGAAGATGTTAATGGAAGTGGATGTAGAAGATGAAGAGAAGAAGATAAATGTTGGTGTATTGTTCAAGCCATGGAAGAACCCAATTTATAGGCCATCTTCCTACCGTTGACAGGGGACATCCCCTACCGTTGCCAACGGTTTTTTGGCCGTTCGGACAACGATTATATGGTCGTTTCTGCAACAGGCAAATGATCGTTGGGCAACGGTTAGAACACACTTGGGCTGGCTATAAAAAGAACCCTGACCCGCGTCCTGCGACTGTGACCGTGACCGAGATCAGACCGGGCGGGCGGGCGGGAGGCGGCGGCGCGCGCGCGTGTGTGGAGTCCCAAGCCATACCCTCCTCCATAAAACACCCCTTCACACTTATTTAATACTACTAAGTGTGACCGTGACCAGACCGGCCGACCGGCCGGACGGCGGCGGTGCGCGCGCGCGTGTGGAGTCCCAAGCCATACCCTCCTCCATAAAACACCCCCTCACACTTATTTAATACTACTAAGTGTGGTGGGATATATAAACCACTTTCAACTTGATTTCTTTACCTATGTGGGACAAAATGCCTTGTTGTCATTACCATATTGTAACTTCATTTGCAACACGGCTGAGATGACTGGTGTGAGGCACAAGTTGGTTGATTTCTTTGGAGTCTGTGTTGATAGCAAAGGAAGAGCGGGTGGTCTGGCCCTCTTTTGGGACAAAAACATCAAAGTGTCACTACTCTCATACTCACAGCATCATATAGACGTTGAGATCGAGGAAGGGCTGGGATCATCTCGATGGCGCTTCACGGGGATTTATGGTTGGCCGAATGCCCAAGATAAACTGAAAACGTGTACTCTTTTGGAAGATCTCAACGGACGTTTTCAACCCCTTGGCTAATTGGGGGGGAGGGGACATAAATGAAATTTTCTACAATTTCGAGAAAAGTGGGGGCCCTCCGAAAAACCAGCAGATTTTAGACGCATTTCAGGAGACCTCTGCCCAATGTGGTTTATTTGATATTGGATATGACAACTATGCATTCACGTGGTGGAATAGTCGACATGAAAATGAGAGCGTTGAAGAAAGACTGGATAGATATACGGCTACCGCAGACTGGAGCAGCATGTTCCCCTCAGCTACCAATTTCCACATTGATGAATCTTTCTCTGATCATTTACCTATGCACCTTGTTTTGCAGAGGGTCACAACTAACTTCAAAAAGCGGAAACAGAGATTTCATTTTGAAAATATGCTGACAATGGAGGCTTCATGCGAGCCGATTATCTCAACAGCATGGGAAAGTGTCCCCGGAAGTGGTTCGTGCCATGACTGTATAAAGAAACTTGAGCATTGCTAGGAGGCCCTCAGAATTTGGGCGGCAAACTCGTTCGGGAACATAGAACGAGAGATAAAAAATGTGCAAAGCCAGCTTCAGAATGCTGGCAATCACCGAACAGACAATCTCTCCTCCGGGCCTTGAAAGAGTTGAGGAGTAAGGAGGAAATTATGTGGTGGCAAAGAGCCAAGAAGGATTACCTAGCGTATGGCGACAAGAACACTAACTGGTTTCACAGGAAAGCTTCCTCCCGAAAAAAGGTAAACACCATCTCTCAACTCGAGGATGCCTCCGGTAAAGTTTACATTACTGTTGATGACTTTGAAAGATTATTCCCAGAGTTTTATGAGACTCTCTTTAAAACGGAGGGGGCTAATAACGTGGATGAGATTTTACAGCATGTTCAAAGCAAGGTTACGGAGGCCATGAACAACATGCTTGTGGCACCATACACTCCAGAGGAGATTAAAAATGCGGTTTTTCAGATGCATCCCGGGAAATCCCCGGGCCCGGATGGCCTCAACCTGTTCTTTTACCTGCACTTCTAGCACATTATCGGGCACGACATTACAGCGGCTGTCATCGACATGTTCTCTGGTGGCTCTTTTCCAGAAGGTATAAATCATACTCTTGTGGCTCTAATCCCCAAAGTCAAGCAGCCAACCACCGTGAACGATTTCCGGCCCATTAGCTTGGCTAACGTGCCTGTTAAAATTTCCACCAAAGCAATTGCAAATCGTTTAAAGCTCATCCTCCCAGAGATTATTTCAGAAGCTCAAAGTGGGTTTGTAAAAGGCCGCCTCATCAGTGACAATATTCTGGTTGCCTATGAACTTTTCCATCAAATTCACTGTTTTTCAGGTATCAACAGTCACATGTCCATTAAGTTGGATATGAAGAAAGCCTTCGATAGAGTTGAATGGGACTTCCTTCGAGGAACTCTGTGAAAATTGGGTTTTTGTGAGCCTTGGGTTCATACAGTCATGAGATTTGTAGAGTCCTCGACCTTCTCTTTTATTATTAATGGTGAGCCTTGGGGACTGATGACTCCCTCACGTGGTCTGCGGCAAGGTGACCCACTCTCCCCCTTTCTTTTCATTATTGTTACGGAAGGGTTATCTGCGCTTTTTAGAAATGTTGTTGCCTCAGACTCTATTCAGGGTATCCAAATTTGCAGGGATGCACCCATTGTTTCTCACTTGCTTTTTGCAGATGATACAATTTTATTTTGCAAAGCAAATGAGGAGCAAGCCCGTGAGATCAAAAAGTTGCTACAAATTTATGAGAATGCCTCGGGACAACAAGTGAATTTTGGCAAAACGGATGTGGTTTTCCATAAACAAGCCCCGTCACACAGAAGACAAGCTATTACAGGGATCTTGGAAATCAAGGAGGTGCGCGCTCTCGCACAACAAATACTTGGGTTTACCAACTCATGTTGGAAAATCACGGTACAAGAGCCTTCTCGGAGTGAAAGATATGGTTGCGAAGCGACTAAGCTGTTGGGAGGATCGGTTTTTATCTTGGGCAGGAAGGGAGGTCACCATCAAAGCTATAGCCCAAGCTCTTCTGGTTTATGCCATGTCAATCTTCAGATTACCCCTCAATCTCTGCAAAGACATTCAACGACTTATTGGGAGGTTCTGGTGGGGAACTAAACACGGAGAATGTAAAATGCATTGGTTGAGTGAATCAACCCTCTATTCAAGCAAGGAGTCTGGCGGTATTGGCTTTAAAAATTTGGAGGATTTTAACATTGCTCTCCTAGGCAAACAGCTTTGACGTTTATGGAGGTACCCGAATTCGTTGGCGGCTAAAATTTTAAAGGCAAAATACTACCCAAACAATGATGTCTTTTCGGCGACTATTGGTCATAGACCACTACACTTGGCGCAGCATTATGGAGGCCAAAACCTTAGTCCAGAGCCGTACAAAATGGGTAGTGGGCAATGGGAGTCAGATATAAATTTAGGGTGATAAGTGGTTGAATAGAGAGCCTTCATTTCAAACTATTACTAGCCCGCCAACGCCACAACCAGGCCCGGCCCTGGGGGTAGGCCCAAGGGGCGACCACCCAGGGCCCACGATGTTTAAAATTTTTTTACGTAAATTTAGGGCCCCATATTTGAAGTTTGGAGGCCCAAGCCAGATGACAAGGCCCAAGTTAAGAAAAGGCACGGAGGCCCCCATTTGTTGCAATCTGAAGTTTCATTTGACATTTTGACCAGAATTAATTGCCTTTTTTGAAATTTGGGTCCCCGACAAGGCGACAACTCATGCTGTCCTGCCGTCTTCCTCAGTCCATACCTTCAAACCATGAATGACTGTGGCTTCAAACTCTCAATTTCCTCTTTTTCTTCCTAAATTCCATCGACAGCATACATTAATTCAACAATTAGACAAAAATTTCGGTCCTTTCATCTTCCTCACCTTCACAAACTACAATGGCATCATCAATTAGCAACAGTAAATGTTTTTTTTTTCTCAATATATATTGCGATTTTCATAATTTCATTTGAAAATAGTAACAATCAGGCAAAAACGTTTAGTAATTCATAAATCATAATAGCCTAATCTTTAATCTTTTTCTCCAATTTGATTTCGGTAACTTGTGATTGCTGACTGGATAAACTGCCGGCACTGGATTGCGATTTGCGACGGTCAATTGCGCGTTGTGCAGCGTTGGCGGTGGTCCGAACCAAGAAACTTTCAGCAACAGTGGATCTTCAAGTTACCGTCTAACCCAGGTATGGATTTGGTGGATGTACTGGATCACTAGATGAATGTTTATTTTAGGGTTGAATTTTTTTTGGGGTTTTTTTCATTCTGGTTTTGGTTCAATCAATAATCATGAATCATAGTCATAGACGACTGATGTCTAGACTCTAGATCAATAAGCCTGGCGAGAAGAAATCCAGCTCGAAAATTCCGCCGGAGGAAACGATGGTGTTCTTCCCTGAGAGAGGATAAGAGGGTTTGTTCACTTTGTTGATGTGATCTTGTCATCTGCACCGAGGGTCTGTAAGAAAAATAGGGGAAGAAACAGGGAAAAAACAGAGGGAGAAGCAGAGTGTTCATGGTGAGTTACAGAGTTAGAGTGAGAAGAAGAAGAGGGTGTTAAAGGAAGTATTTTTTATGGGTTTGTATTGAATTGGGTTGGAATTGGTCAATTGGATTGAGTTGAGTTGGTGTGAACTGCCTACCTATTCAAACTCATCAGCTATTGTTTATTTTTATTTTTAAAATTCGTTATGATTTAGTAATTGGTTGTTCATCTAGAAGATTAATTATATGATGGCACCTAGGCCATCTGTGTTATTGATCTGATTAACAGCCTGTAGCTATTCTAAAGGGAGTTAGAAGAAGCTAAGTTATCAGGTTGTTTGATAACACTGTACAGCTCTACTCCTCTCTTATATATATATGGTAACTAAATAATGTTCATTTTTGTTCAGTTTGTTCAATTAATTCTATTGACAGCCTGTAGCTCTACTCCTCTCTTGTATATTAACAGCCTATAGCTATTCCCCTCCTGTATTCAGTTTGTTCAATTAATTCTATTGAACAATGCTCATTTTTGTGACTTTGTCTGTATTAAACCTCTTTGATTCTCTCAATACATTTCACTTTGTATCAGAGCCTTTTTATGGCTTAAATATAGGAGTTTTTGCTTGATTACTTACTGGTGTGGCCATGGCAGATATATGCTTCACGCTAGAAGAGATGAGACTTGGGGGAATAATTGAATGCGAGGGGTTGGGCAGAACTAAAGTGGATAGATAATTAATCAATTGAATGAATGATTATAGACGAGTGATGTCTAGATCAATAAGTCTTTGATTATTAATCCTAAGATTATGACTATTTTTTAATTTATGCAGATTCGAATAGGAAATTTTTTCTTGCGATGTATTGTTGGGCATAGAAGAGCTACATGTGGTAATCAATTTCATAGAAGAAAATTATGTTTCCGCAGGTACGATTGTTGACTAAATTCTTATTATCATTTTTAGTATGTGGATGTTGATGCATTTTTTAAAAGGGCCCCAATGTAGAAATTTGTTTACTATGTCGCCCGGGGCCCCAAAAATGTCAGGACCGGGCCTGGCCACAACTAGTCTTTTTGGTAAGTGAGATGATCGATGGGAGCATGAGTTCTTGGAATACCCCTCTACTCCAACAACTCTTCCTACCCATTGATGTGGAGGCTATCATGTCATTACAAATTTGCAGTACACTACCGGCAGATAGAATGGCGTGGCAAGATTCAAAAGATGGTGAATATAGTGTTAAGACAGGTTATTTTGTGCTGTCAAATGCCAGAAAACTGAACAACCCCAGCTCGAGCACCGACAGTAGCAGGAGTTTATGGAAAAAACTTTGGAACCTCGATCTCCCACCTCATATCAGATCTTTTAGCTGGCGTTTTTGTAAAGGAATTCTTCCTTCGGCAGGCGCTATCAGCAGCAGAATCACAGAGGTGGATGCATCGTGCGGAATTTGTGGTCATTACTGTGAAACCAACGCACATTCGATTTTCCATTGCCCACCTGCTGTGGAGTTGTGGGAGTTCAGCGGCTTCGACGAGGCACTTTGGTCCAACCCATATCCTCAATCTCTGGACTATATCCATCAAGCTTTTGATTCTTTGGATGAAGATGGTAGGGCGCTCTTTGTTGCAATCGTGTGGTAATGTTGGAACACGAGAAATAGTATGCTCAAGAAAGGAAAACACAATTCTGCCATGTACTCTTGGAACCAAGTTCGAGACCTCCTGGATGAGTATAAGAACCTCCTAAAGCTCAAACAACCTATGGTGATGAAGCTTGCTGATGCTTGGTCCCCCCCTCCCTTTGGTGGTTGCTGGAAACTTAATTTCGATGCCGGAAAACTTGGTGAGTGGGGAAAAGGATGGGGCTTTGTGATTAGAGACTCCGAAGGTTCGGTGATGGCTGCTGGAGTGAGGCAACAAAGAGGGTTTTCATCTCCTGAAATTGAGGAAGCACAAGCTTGTCTATATAGTCTGCAATCTGCCTGGGATTTGGGCTTCAGAGACTTAATGGTTGAAGGAGATTGTTTGGCTCTCATACAGAGGCTTAAGAACAACTTTGAAGGCACCAATATCTTAGGTTTAAATGTTAGTGAGATATTGATGTTGTCTAGAACCTTTGTAAGAATTTCTTGGCATCACATTTGTAGGGAGGGGAATATGGTAGCTCATTCCCTAGCCCATCTTCAACCCTATGAACCGGGTGATCGGTTTTGGTTGGAGGAAGGGTCGGAGGTTTCTTTGACCTTGGCCCAGGATGATATGTCTCGCTTTTTGCGTAATAATAATTAACTCCGCTTGTTTGGCGGTTTCCCTAAAAAAAAAATCTTGATTCAACAAAAAATGTTTATTAGTTAATTTTATAATTTCTCCATATTTGCAAACACACTATGAATTTCTCTAGAAGAGAAAATAATGTTTATTAATCTTTTTTGTTTATAAATCAAACTAGAAGGGAAAATAATGTTCCCCCCCCCATGCTCTCTCAATACCTCCCCCCCCCCCCCAAAATACTTTCAATTCTAATACGCAAGAAATAAAGGCTACCACCAAGTAGACATGTCAATTCGGACGGACGGGTTAGTTTGAGGTCGGGTGTATACTGGATTCGAGAAATTAGGGGTCGGAAATAGACTGGGTTCGGAAAAATACTAGTCAGGAATATATTGGTTCAGATGTATTCCGGTTTCGGTTGGTATGGGTTGGTTTTACGGGTCTTGGCTTCCTTTTCCCCAGTCACTTCCGAGTTCCACCACCGCATTATATCATGATTGTGTAGAGATATTGCTATATACCTAAAGGACAAAATTTGACAATCTCCAAGTTCGCAAGCATTATGCGGTTTATCCCAATAGTACATGAATGACAATACTTTTGGTATATATATATATATATATATATATATATATATATATATATATATATATATATATATATATATATATGCCTCAGACATTGAATATTGTTCATTTCAAAAAACAAACTCTAACACTATTGCACAATCAAACACATGGCCAACAAAGCATCAAAAGTGAGATATATGCATGAGTACTGCATAAATTCATTACAAACCATAAAATGAACATATTTAAGACTTAACTGAGTCTCAAACATTAAGTATTTCCACCACAAAGTCGGGAACAATTGAAAACATAACACAACACCGTGAGAACGTTTCAAGTGCAACACTAATACAAATATTTAATCACATAGAAAATACTTATAAGTGGTCAAATAACACGCAACTAATTCTAAATTATTAACTAGCTAATCAATGTTAGAACAACCCACCACTTCTACTCTATCACCTCATCATCATCACATACCTCTTAGCAATATTTAATTGTATCGTGGCAAAATTAGAAGCAAGCCCATTCACTACTAGGTCATTATAATCTACAAAGTTAAATATTTATAAACAGAAATAAATATAAATATGCATACGAATCTTAAAATAGTCAAGAAGGGCACATAAACATTATCTCGATCAACTCAAAATCCATATACCCAAATACAAATGGTAACTAACGCCTTAATATTAATGGGCCTAAGGGCGTGCTTGGGAGAGCGGTAAATGGGAGTTAGGAGGGGTTAAGGAGCGTACTTACTCCTCCTTAGTCCTGCTTGGGAAGAGAGTGAGGGAGGGTAAGGGAGAGTAAGAGAGAGTAGGGTTTATTCTCCTTTACACCTCTTTACCCTTAGTTTTTTAACACCCTAATTTGGGGTGTAAACTAGTGTTCAATATAATTATATCATACATAACATAAAAAATGATCATTATACCCCTAACCCTAATGTACATGTATTATATTGTATTACATATATTATGAAAGGGTAAATATGTCATTTTAATATTTTACTCTTATGAACTCTCCAAATGTTCTCCCAAGCAGGGGTAACATCTTACTCTTATGAACCCTCCCATACTCTCACTCTCCTTTACTCTTATGAACTCTTACCCCCCATTTTTAACTCTCCTTCCAAGCAGAGCCTTAAGGGAAACCCTCCACTTTGTCAATATTCTTCCACCCATGTTATAACACAACTTAGAAGCTACCGTAGTAGACCTGTCAATCTTTGACCTGACCTGATAACCTGACCCAAACCCGATTTTCTCGATCCGAACCAGAAATAAACCAAAACCAAAAACCCGTAAATTAGAGGGTCAAACTCAACCCGTTCGTTTGACCCGTAAACATTATTTCTTAAAAAAAATTCAAATCCATTAGAATTCGTGATTTTTCGTTGGAATCCATGATTATTAAACTATAACCACAACTCATTTTTGTGCTATTTTTCTAATTTAAGTTGAAACATTCACAATAATCTATCGTTACTAGAAGATAATCGTACTTTATTATATATATTGTACAAAAAATAGTATTTAGAGAAATTTTTTTAAAGAAAAAGCGGGAAAAGGTCATAATCATAACTCGTTGGGTTAACTCAAAATCGAAATACCGCTTGTGTTTACCTGAACCCGAAATTAGACCTGACAAAACTAGCCCGAGACCCGTTTTGAAATGACCCGACCCAAACCTGAACCGACCATCGAAACATTGATTCGACAATGACCTAAGAGCGTATAATGAACTGGCCCAAAACTGAACCGAACCTATGACCTGATTTAAACTAACACCGAAGTAGATCTAAACTAACTTAAACCCGAATCGACTTAAACCTGAACCGAGCCTGACTCGGGAAAATTCAACCAAACTAGAGCCGACCCAAACCCGAATTGTACTTGAACCGAATGTTGACCTGATATAGACCCGCATCGAAGTAGACATAGACCGACCTAAACCCAAACCTATTCAGACCCGATAAAAATGACCCAAACCCGAATAAGTTCAAACATTAATTATACCCGAACTTAATTAAATTCAAACATAAACAACTCGAGTCGACCCAAACTAATTCAAACCCAAATTTTTTATTGGCAATATGGCATAAATCTCGGCAATGGAATAAACAAATGTCTAGCCAAATCCTTTGTATCACTGAAATATGAAAACATGACCTTAGCTAATGATATGAGCGAATGTCTAGCCAAATCCTTCATATCACTGAAATGAATATAAAATTAAGAGATCGATGCTTAATCAACATTAGTCAATAGTCGCTTTAAAAAGAACTAGCTTATGTTGTTATGTTCGTATGTACATTCACTTTGTTATATATTTGATTGTTAATACTTTTTAATAGTTGGGAAATTGGATTCTAATAATATGAACTTTTGGCTATAGTAGACTAATTAATATGAATTTTAGATTTGTTTCTTAATAATATGAACTTTTGCACCATAGTAGAATAAATAGTACGCCACCGAGTTAAGTTGAACTTAATTAGGCGGTAGATGCATGACATGGCGGCGAAGAAGGTGTGACTGGATTTTTTAATTTGCCATGTTAGCTTTGACTTGTCAATTAAACACAATCCCCCTTCTCTCTCCTCAACAATTCTTCTTCTTCCCCCGTTGTCCGTCAATGACTTCCTCGAGCTCCAACATTGGAGAGCAGAGATATCTGGTTTGAGAAGATGTGTACAGGGATGAAGATGAGTTCAATCTGATTCCCAAACTCACCATGAACCCCCCAAAACTTAATCTCAGACTTTTCCCTCATCTCCCTCTTCTAAACCCTCAACTTCTCATTTCGATTTTTGGGATGAAGATGAGCTCGAGGGCATTCCCTCAGATTTACCCCCAAAAACCTCTAGCACACTCTAAAGCTAAGCCATTTAAAGATATCGACCAAAATTTAAGCCATTTAAAGAATTGGTTCGCCACGGAGGAAGAAGAGGAATATCCAGGAAACCATTATGACTATAAAGACGGAGAGAGATTGGATGCCATAGAAGAGAGAGGAAGAGGATGAGGAGGATTACCATGGCGAAGTTGACTCGGAAGTATGCGAGATTGGTTTTCAGGCGAGAAATTGCATTGGAGAAGTTGTGAGGGAGAGATATGGAGTGGTAGTCGAAGATCTGCTTCCATGGCCGCCGTGTAGCGAGGGCTCCATATAGGGTCTTCTTGGCTCGGGAGATGTAGTCGAGGTTTGGGGTGGTGGAGTTGTGGGGATTGGTGCGAATGGAGATGCACCTGTCGCCATGGTTATATGGTTTGCTGCAATTGCAAAATCCTCGAGAATTTAGGAGAGAGGACAACAGCTGCAATTTTTAGTAGAACATCTTTCTAACCGTGATAATTTTATATTTTAATTTATAAGTATCAATAATTAAGATTGGGAAATTGGATTCTAATAATATGAACTTTTGGCCATGTAAGACTTAATAATACGAACTTTTGATTTGGTTCTGAATAATATGAACTTTGACCCCCTGTTGCCCCCAGTAACACACCACCGAGTTAAGATTAACTTGACTCGGTGGCGGTATGACGTGGCGCCGGAGACACGCGCCTGGTTGTTTTGACTTTGCCACGTCATCCACGTTGAGTCAAAAAAATAATACGAACTTTACCTTATGTTGCTCTGAATAATACGAACTTTTTTCTCTCTCTAAAAATCTCAGATCCCATTTTTACTTCTTCATCTTCTTCAATCCTCCCCCTTTCTCTCATCCTCCATCGAAATCAAACCCAGAAAACCTTTCACACATCATCATTCGGCGCCACCCCATACATCTTCGTTTCATATTCTCTTTCTAACTCATCCCTCTTCCTCTTCTTCTTCTCCTTCTTCTTCTTCAAATGCGACCCAGACCCATCATCTGTTTCAGGTTTAGGGTTTTGGGCATCTTCCAATTCGAGGTCTTTCGTAGGTTGTTTGCTCGGAGAATTGTCGTCGAGATTGTTGTCCCTTTTCTCCTTGTTTTTCTTCCTCTTCCTCTCCTCGACTTGAGGAGGATTCTCTGAATTGACATTTTTAGGATTTTCTGGAATCTGAGAAGCGTTGGATGAATTGGAAGGAGAGGGATGGGTATCGTCGAAATTAGGGTCAGGGTTAGGGTTATTATTGGGGTCTTTGGATTTCTTAGCCATTGTTGGCGGTTGGGAAGGGGATGTGTGAAAGGTTTTCTAGGTTTGATTTCTATGGAGGATGAGAGAGAGGGGGAGGATTGAAGAAGATGAAGAAGTAAAAATGGCATCTGAGATTTTTCGAGAGATAAAAAAGTTCGTATTATTCAGAGCAACATAAGGTAAAGTTCGTATTATTTTTTTTACTCAACGTGGATGATGTGGCAAAGTCAAAAACAACCAGGCGCGTGCCTCAGGCGCCACGTCAGACCGCCACCGAGTCAAGTTAATCTTAACTCGGTGGCGTGTTATTGGGGGCAACAGGGGGTCAAAGTTTATATTATTCAGAACCAAATCGAAAGTTCGTATTATCAAGTCTTATATGACCAAAAGTTCGTATTATTAGAATCCAATTTTCCATTAAGATTTAGTTAGATTTACATTCATTTGGGGATTAAGGCAGTGCTAACACAAAATCTACAAAATTTACTATTTGTATCTCTAAAATCAAAATTAAAAAATGACTGCACAAAAATTAATGCTGAGTTATCCCTCGCCAATTCCCTCCTCATCGCCGCAAATTCACAAACCAAAAATGAGGGAGCACCAGAGGCCACGTGCCTGAGGGGTGCTTGTACACCCCAAGAGGAAAAAAAGAAAAAGGAAAAACAAAAGATATATGAAACGCGGTGCCGAAAATAAAAAAATAACAAGAATAAAAAAACAAATAAAAAAAGAAATTGTAACGTTAAGTTTTGAATTTGCATCCCTCCCTACCTTTTTCCCTCTTCAAATCAAATCCCTACTCTTCCTTCCTCTATTTCCCCCCCCCCACCCCACTCTCTCCCACTTCCGCTCCCTCACTTTCTCTCTCGTCCTCATCTCAAATTCAATCAGAAACCCTAGTTCATCATCACTTCCACCATCATCATTCAATCAATCCTTCATTCTCCGGCGAACTGATCGACCTAGTTCAAATGCAAGAACTCTTCGGATCAGTTCGCCGATCTCTAGCGTTTCGAAATTCAACTGCAACCGCCGACAACGACGGAGGATTCGGCGGTTTCATCGACAAGATTGGCTCCAGCATAAGGAAATCCGGCATCGGGCTGCCTTTCTCCAAATCGCCGCCGTTTAGAGCACTTCCTCCGTCGTCTTCGCCGGCGAAGGAGAATATGCCTCCGGACGCGCCGCAGATTCGATGGCGCAGAGGAGAGTTGATCGGTTGTGGCGCTTTTGGTAGGGTTTATATGGGAATGAACCTCGATTCCGGCGAGTTGTTGGCAGTCAAGCAGGTCAATTTGGTGGTTTAGAGTTTTGAAGTGGTTTTGTGTGATTTTGATCTGAGAGAGTTGAATTTGAATTTGAATGTTGTGTTTATGTTTGTGCAGGTCCTAATTGCCGCAAATGGCGCTTCTAAAGAGAAAGCTCAGGTGAGGATGGATCTATGCAGCTGATTGTGGATTCGATTTCTTGATTTAGAAATGTTATGATATGGTTTGATTCTCATCATAAATGCATCATTTTGGATTGCTTATTTGCCAGCATTTCTCTCAAAATGCTTGTCAGAACTGATAAGTTAGGTCTTGAAGTCTTCATTGGTGCGCTTGCTAGGTCTTGAAGTCTACTTGCTCTATTGCTGGTGTTCTTTGTGCAACGTTTCTGTTTGTTGATTTGATGCTTGATGGGTTGCTAGTGTTTGAGATATACTGTAAAATGATGAATTACATTATTTGTTTTGCTTGTCGGTGTACCTATGAATAGGCTCACATAAGGGAATTGGAGGAGGAAGTGAAGCTCCTTAAGAATCTATCACATGAGAACATTGTTGTAAGTTTCTCCTCTGTTTGCATTACACAAAGGAGTGTGGAAATGATCAGATTCTGAACATTAGTTGTCTTATCAGAGATATCTTGGAACAGCAAGAGAGGAAGATGCATTAAATATCTTATTGGAATTTGTTCCTGGTGGATCCATTGCCTCACTTCTTGGGAAATTTGGCTCGTTTCCAGAGTCTGTAAGTAATTTTCTTAAGTCCCCCCTTCCTCTATGGAAGCCTAGTTTATTGTAATCATGACTATGGTTTTGTTATGTTGAATTCATCAGGTTATTAGGACATACACTAAACAGTTGCTACGAGGACTTGAATACCTTCACAGGAATGGCATTATGCATAGGGACATTAAGGTATTGCCTCATGGAACATCTATCTTTGCTCTATATAGACTGATCTCCCCCTAATCCATAGGTCATTATACCCATTTCCCTTGTTTGTACTTTGTAATGAAATACAAAGTTTGTATTGTATATGCAACTCGACCTTTTTTTTCCTTATATCTTTTGTGGTTGCTGCAGGGAGCAAACATCCTTGTTGACAATAGAGGATGTATTAAACTTGCAGATTTTGGTGCATCTAAAAAAGTTGTTGAATTGGTATGATGTGTACTTCACTATCTTTTATCTGTTTTCACCTTTTCCTTTTCCTGTTCTGCAATTGATGTGTCAATGGTGGATTCTGAACTCTCTATGTATGACAGGCTACAATGACAGGAGCAAAGTCAATGAAGGGTACTCCATATTGGATGGCTCCTGAAGTTATTCTTCAGACAGGACATACCTTGTGAGGAAATTATTTATTCATTTTTCCATGATGAGCTACTCTTTCAGTTTCAAGCTCAGTTCATTTGCATGGCTTGCCTTTTGTTTGTGTTTGGACTGCAGTTTCTGGACAAGAATTGGCTGGGTGGATATTATTTCATCCCATGAACTTTTGTGCAGCCTTGTAGTTACTAGGGAAGCACCCTTAGATTGCTAAGTTCAAAACTCAGGTCATTATTCAGTGCAATTTAGGTTTCAGATCACTTGTCCCAGACATGGATTACAGGGGCATAAAGTGTTCCTTTAAATATTCTGAGATTAGCGTTATATGACCAACATTCTATATCATTGTCTCTTAGAAGGTTAGAGCTGCCAAATGGGAAACTTGAGGAATTTGATTGTTCAAAAAATAGCTATAATCTCCCCAGACCAACAGAATAGACTTACGAATAATACTGCACCTCCATAGTTACCAGGAATGCTTCCCCGATCGTTAGTCCCGGAACATTGGTCGCTAATTTTTACACAAATTTAGTCTAGTTTTCCCTTCGGAACGCTTGTTCCCGGAATGGGGGCCGCAGGCGTGTGTAGCGTTCCCGGTAACAATGTGCACCACCATTGAACATTTTAAGTGTTGTGACAATGGAGCTTGGGGCAAATGAAGTCTGGATATTATACTTCTTTCAAACTTAAAGCCAGCTTTGCTACGCACTGCCTTCTATAGATGTTTTGCTGATAGAATTAGATATATCACAACATGTATGTGCAAGCAAAGTTGCAAACATTGGGACTGGTGAAGCTCTTAATTAGTCTGTCCCTAAATTCCAAGTTTATTGATTAGGCTCTTTCTATGTGCCTTGTATGTCACGAAGAACTTTAGACATAGGGGTGAGTTGATTTTTTTTTTCTTTTTTTTGGTGTGTTTTTTTTTTTTTTTTTTGTGTGGGGGGGGGGGGGGGGGGTCAAGGAATTTAGGTTAGCGATTTGCATTTTTGGTAGCTCAAAACAATATTTGACTTGCTATAAGACTTTCACTCATCAATAGGGTCCCATTATCCACATCACTACAAGTAATAATTTCTTGGATACATTGATTGTAGCTATTTAGAAATCACATGTACTGGACACTAGATTCTGAGGTTATTGGAGCTCATTTTGTGATCTTTGGAGCTCATTTTTTCCCCATTATTGTATATCTCAGCTCTGCGGATATATGGAGTGTTGGATGTACTGTCATTGAAATGGCCACAGGAAAGCCTCCATGGTGCCAATACCAGGAGGTGAGTTGACCTCAAATGCTAGTGATAGTAGACATTTCCGTACACACTAAGTTATGATTGTAGTTCCTTATTTGCTGGCATTTGATCTTTTCTTTTCCTTACTTCCCCCAGGTAGCTGCACTTTTCCACATTGGGACTACTAAGTCTCCTCCTCCAATCCCAGATCATCTTTCTGATGAAGCGAAGGATTTTCTGCAGAAGTGCCTTAAGACGTATGACTGTTACATTTATTTTCTTGTTATGTTCTGCACAACTTTAATGTTCGCGATTAAAAATGGTGCTTAGCTGCTTATTTTCATGAATAATGCTGGCGCTTTCTGTTTTGCATGTTCTCTTAATAATTCTATTTTTGGTGACAGGGAGCCACATTTAAGGGCCTCTGCTGTAGAACTGCTGGAGGTAGTTTTTAATCTTTGTTCTATTTGATCTTTGCCCGGTTTATTCTGCAAAAGTGTACTATTTAAGCTTGTGTACTACATAAACAGATAAACCTGTCTCCCGTTCCAAGTATACTAGAGAATCACATTTGAGGTTTACACTTCTTATTACAAGTATAATGGTGATGGTATGACTGGTTGTAATTTATGCAGCATCCATTTGTCACTGGGGAATATCGGGCTTCTCAAACAGTTTTTCGCCGTTCAGTGATGGTTCGTCTGATCACAGTAATGCTTATAGTTTCTATTCTATCATATTGTGCTGTACTCACACTTTGGTGCCTTTAATGTCAGGAAAACACTGGAACCCAGAGTGTAACTCCACCAATTAATCAGAAGAGCATGTACGTAGATTTGAGTCTCTTTGTGCCCCCACCATTTTCATTTTAGCGCATCTTGTTTATTGAATTGAGGGATTTGTCTGATACTGCAGTAGAAGCAATGTAGCAAGAACAACCAGTGGTGGACTAAAAGACATTTGCAATATGGGCAGTGTGGGGTGCTCAACCGTTTACCCAGAAAACTACTCTGGAACAAGTCCTCTGTGGGGCACAAACACTAGTGACGATGACATGTGCCTAATAGATGATCAAGATGATTTTACTGTGTGTGCACCAGAGCACCCCAGTCCTGCAATGGCTGCAGATGACTTAACTAAGGTACGTTCTAAATCATGCATTTAAGTTGAATGATATATGTTCTCGAAGGGCAACAAATTTACTAAATTTTCTCCCAAAAATTTAGAGTTTCAACCCTATGAGTGAGCCTGATGATTGGCCATGTAAGTTTGATGATGCCCCTGAAGTTGGAAGCAGCAACGTGTTCTCCACAGTAGATCAAGGGACTCCTGAAGCATCCTGCAATGTGGACACTGAGTTTTCATTCCCAAGCGAACAATTGGCTGATGATGATGATGAAGTTACTGAGTCAAAGATTAAAGCATTCTTGGATGAAAAGGTACAAATATATTGATATCACTAATGCTATGTTACAAGTTTATCATGCAATATCTATTCAGATCCAAATCTACATGACCATTTTTATCAGGCTTTAGATCTCAAGAAATTGCAAGAAGAGTTTTATAATACAATAAATACTGCAAAAGTCTTTGAGACTGTCAATAAAGATGACATGCTGAGTGATTTGCCTTCCAAATCACCTAGACGAGCGTCCAACAGAAGACTGTCGTCAGCAGTTGATGTTGCCAAGACTGCAAGTCCAGTCAGCCATACAAAACAAACCCCAGAAAATGGTGCAAATTCAAGGTTTGTGGAGGAGCATTTGTTTCTTATTTATGCTTTCTTTGTTGGACTGTTACTGATAGTGATAGGAAATGCAAAACTGGCAGTCCAAGTTTCTCTGAGAGGCAAAGGATATGGAAAGAAGAACTCGACAAGGAACTAGAGATGGAGCGAGGCAAGTTTACATTATACAGTATATGTTATTCACATAGGACATTCATGCTGAGTTGGCTTTGCTTGGTGTCATTTTATCTTTTTCCCTATTTATTGAGCTCTTATTTCAAGGCACACCCACAGTAACTTAAAACAATTGGTCATTTTGTTCTATTTTGGGTTTGATTACATGATGCAGACTAGTGAAATATCTTTACCACGTGAGTGGTTTAATTAGTTAGCATGGGTCATGTCTTTGCACTGATCTAATGAGCTGGATTGCTGGGATTGTCATTGTAGTATGATTTGGGTTTTTAGCTTGTAGTCTGAAAGTCCGAAACATGTACTTTGGTGGTAAGACAAACAAGGCATGGGTATGACCAAAAACTGAAGTGTCTAACATGGATGGAATCGCTCCCCCCACTTGCATTAATGAGTAAACAAAAGGCCTCCAGATTTTTTGAGGAACTACTAACAGTGAAAAGAGATCATATTCAGTATCTTTACCAGAGCAAAAGTTATGCATCTCTTTAACTCACATGAGAAATATTAGTGCTCTCATCTGAAGCTTGTAGGATGCTTCAAAAACTAGGAACAAATATTTGAAACTGTAGGCCCCTTGTAGGGGCATTGAGTTCTTGAAAGCATCTGTAGAGATTGAAAAGTTATCTGCATCTGCATTATGCTATAGAGAAGGACCACAATATAAGCCCACCAGATTTTACCCTATTTTCTTTCTTGCGCACCTGAAAATCGAACAGACTTGTTGCTATTGTTAAGGTGCTAATCTGCTGTATGATCACAGAATTTGCTGCATGCAATTCCCTGGTAGTAGCATTATGACATTTCTTCTGTGTATTAGGAACCAACCTCCATTCAATTGTGTATTAGGAACCAACCTCTATAGGATTCATTTGGTTTGTATCTGCTCTTGAATAAAATGATCACCGGGGTCATGATGAAATTAGTGAGTTATTCCTCTAGTTTCTGGGCTGGCCTGACTATGTCTATATGAAACTTGTAATGCAGAGAGACTGGCAGAGAGGCTGCGGCAAGCAGGAGGGAAAACCTCATCCCCAAACAAGCGGTTTTCCTGTCATCAGAGGGACCGATTGCCTTTTGCATCCCCGCCTAAATGAACACGAGTACCTATGTCTTCTACTGGCACAGCCCATCTCCAGGAAGATGTGCTTGCTGTGAAAAGCAGACAATTGTATCTAGCAGTATTTTTGATGGGAAGTTGTGTTGAAAGCATATATACTGGTTAAATTTTTACCTGGCTATTATTAGCAGCAGGTGAAGAAGCAATGGGATCAGTTTTTGATGGGAAGTTGTGTGGAACAAGGGAGAATGAGAGGCTGTCAGCCATTCATCTATTGGCAGTTGCTTGGATTCGTTCTTCCGTGTTATTTCATATGATCTACTCCCGCGAAAAAATTTGTACTTTAATAGCGGAATGCTAAAGAATGTGATGATATTGAGTTGGTATTGAGCGATTTGTTCAGATGTTATAGCAATGTATAAAGGCATTGATAATGGTTTTGCTGCTTATTATTTCAATGCCAGCCATTGTGTTGTTTCTTACTAGTTAAATTAAATTTTAGGTCTCAAATTTATGCCAAATATTAATCTCGATTCAACAAAAAATGTTTATTAGTTAATTTTATAATTTCTCCATATTTGCTAAACACTCTGAATTTCTTGTGAGTGTATCTTTTTTGTTTATAAATCAAACTAGGAGGGAAAATAATGTTTCCCCCATGCTCCTCTCTCAATGCCCCCGCCCCACCCCCCAAAATGACTTTCTATTTTAACAGAGAAGAAATAAAGGCTACCAAGTAGACATGTCAATTCCGGCGGGGGGTTGATTTTAGGTCGGGTGTATACTGGGTTCGGGAAAATACAAGTCGGAAATATATCAGGTTCGGGTAAATATGGGTCGGGTGTATTTCAGTTTCGGTCGGTCTCGGTTGGTTTTACGGGTCATGACCTCCTTTTTCTCAGTCACTTGTAACTAATAAAATTGACCATAATTAGCCGAAGATGCCAAAAACGTAATGTACCATTTCTTTCCGCGTTCTACCGCCACAATATATCATGATTGTATAGAGATATTAATATATACCTAAAGGACAAAATTCAGACAAAATTTGACAATCTCCAAGTTAGCAAGCATTATGTGGTTTATCCCCATAGTACATAAATGAGAATACTTTTGGTATATATATATATATATATATATATATATATATATATAGGATAATTGGATTCTAATAATCCCTACTTTCACCAATTGGACAATGGTGGACCGTACTTTCACTTTGTATTCTGGTGGTCCAAAAAAAATATAATTGGATTGTAGTGGGATATTTTCAAGAGAATCATAGATTTTGTGTTGCATTTGATTCAAAACTGAGTATAAAACTTTACAATGATTTTTAATGAATTTACAGCGTTTCTCCCAATTTGTTTTCATTTTTTTACTATTTTTTTTTACGATTTTTTCACTTTTATTATTTTTAAAAAATCATAATAATTATTCGGAGTCTCAAAAAAATAATAAAAAATGTTTTAGAAATTACAATTCATTAACTTTCTAGGGGCAGGAACGAAAAAACAAAAACAATATAGTGTAGGAATGAAAAAAATAAGAAGAATGTGGAGGTGGATTTAGTACCACTACAATCCAATTATTTTTTTTTGGACCACCAGAATACAAAGTGAAAGTACGGTCCACCATTGTCCAATTGGTGAAAGTAGGGATTATTAGAATCCAATTATCCTATATATATATATATATATATATATATATATATATATATATTCACCTCAAACATGGAATATTGTTCATTTCAAAAAAGATTCTTGCACTATTGCACAATCAAACACATAGCCAACAAAACATCAAAAGTCACATATATGCATGAGTACTACATAAATTCATTATAACCATAAAATGAACATATTTAAGACTTAACTGAGTCTCAAACATTAAGTATTTCCACCGCAAATTCGGGAACAATTGAAATCATAATACAACACCATGAAAAAAATTCAAGTGCAACATTAATACAAATATTTAATCACATATAAAGTACTTATAAGTGGTCAAATAACACACAACTAATACGCCCCGTTCTTTTATGCGTTAACGCACCAAACGCAACGCAACTTATCGCAACCCTACCGTAATATAACGCAAATTACCATTACCTTTTAACTATTTCCACCGCAACGCAAACGCAACGCAAACGCAAACGTAACGCAACGCAAGCACAACGCACAAAAGAACGGTACCTTAAAATTATTAACCAGCTAATCAATGTTAGAACCTGCCACTTCTACATTAGTTAGGTCTAACTCTATCACCTCATCATCATCCGTCATCACATACCTGATACCTCTTATCAATATTTAATTGTATTGTAGCAGCAACCCCATTCACTTTTAGGTCATCATCATCTACAGAAGTTAAATATTTATAAATAGAAATAAATATATAAATATAGACACGCATACGAATCTTAAAATACTCAAGAAGAGCATATAAACATTACCTCGATCAACTCCAAATCCATATACCCAAATACGAATGATAACTAACGCCTCAATATTGTTGGTCCTCAGGGAAACCCTCCACTTTGTCAATATTCTCACCTATGTTAAAACACGACTTAGAAGCTAATCGTAGTAGACCTGTCAATCTTTGGCACGACCCGATAACCCGACCCGAACCCCTCGGGAAATGCTGGGTTTTGAACACTATTTTCTCGATCCGAATAAAAAATAAATCGAACGCAAAAACCCGTAAATTAGAGGGTCAAACCCGACCCGCCCGTTTGACCAGTAAACATTATTTTTTTTAAAAAAGTTCAAATCCATTAGAATTCATGATTTTTCGTTGGAATTCATGAGTATTAAACTATAACCGGAACTCATTCGTTTGTTATTTTTCTAATTTAAGTTGAAACATTCACAATAATCTATCGTTACTAGAGGACAATTGTATTTTATTATGTATATTGTAAAAAAATAGTATTTAGAGAAAGCTTTTTTAAAGAAAAAGTAAAAAAAGGTCGTAATCATAACCCATTGGGTTAACAATGCCCCATTTTGTCAAAAATTTTCCAAAAATACCCCTACCCCTCCCTCTTCCTCTCTTCCTACATTCTCTATTTCTTTCTACATTCTTTCATCTGATCTCTAAGTCCAAAAATTTAACTGTTATATACAAATTCAGAAATATGAAACATCTTGTTAATTGGGAATTAGATCCAGATTGAACCGGATCTAATATTACAGCGGAAGCAAACAAGATAATTAATTTCGGGATGTTAGTAATGAGAAAAAATAAACAAGATCAATGTAATGGTGATGAAGACAAGATTTTTACGTGGAAACCCAGATCGGGAAAAAACCACGGGAGACAAGATAAAATCCACTATAATGGAGAGATTACAAAGGGTATCCCAAACGGCAGTATAACACAACGAGATCAATAAGTAAAAATATCAAATGGTTATAGCACAACGGGAGTAGATTACAAAAGGTATCTCAAACAACTGTATAAACACAACGAAATCAAGAAGGAAAGATCTCAAACGGATATAGCACAACGGAAATAGACATATCTCAAAGGAAGGGTAAAGAGATATAAGGGAGATTACAATCTCATAATAAAAACTCTCAAAGTGGAATAGATAAAAGGAAACCTCACAAGAGTGCCGTAGAGGCATATAATTTGGCCACACCAAACTAGGTTGAACAACCTAGTATTTATAGTAAACCTAAGTAGACGTAGAATAACCTTCTAGTCGAGCTTAACTGCTTAGAGTCCAAGCAGTACTAATAAGGAAAATAATAATTTATTTCCAAACTTTAGTCTTAATGGAACTAGGACACTGGCCACCATTAACTTCAAAACATCTTCAAAATACATAGTGAAAAATCATCGGATGAAGAAGTTGGTTTTTTTTTGTACTTCGTCGAATTTTAATTAGCGGCCCTTCGTTTCAGCTGTGGCCGAAACGCTCTCAGATTATGTTTGGACCACGACCCAAACGCCCTAAAGGTGCATATTCATGCCAAGGATGGGACGCCCCATCATAAACTCACATTCATCATTTTATCATCATAAATTCACATTAACATTCCACAAACACATAAATAAAACCACCAAAACATACGAACAATCAACGATTTCAAATTTCAAATTTCAAACACAAATCTAAATACAAACACTAACCGGTGAGGCGGCAGTTCTATGGCTCCCGTGGTCAACTTCGAAAAATAATAATTGTTATAAAATAACTTCGAAAAATAATATCACATACAAATGCTGGAAAATGAGGTAATATATATATATTTTTGCTTAAGGCACCGTTCTTTTGTGAGTTAACGCAACTAACCGCAATACAAATTATTGCAACTTAACACAACTTACCGCAACACACCACGAATTACCATTATCTTTTACTATTTCCACCGCAAATTACTGCAAGGTACTGCATCGCAAATTAACCACATAAAATAACGGTGCCTAAGATGTCAAAACTGATCCACCTTCTAATGGGTTTGGCATGGAGGGACTTGGACTGACACTTGCCCAACCTAGCCCGTTGTGTTACTTCAGCGTTGCATGATAGAAGATAGAAAGATCTTGTCGTGGTGTCACTGCATGTTGATCTCTACTGCCTCCATCTCATATTAATTGACAATTGTAATTGATTATTATGATTTTTAAAGATATTTTTTTATTGATAAATTTTTATATAATATTTTATTAATTATTGTAATATTATATTTTTATAATAGTATTTTTTATTATAAATCTAATAATAACAATTTTATATGACAAGTCATTGTATATAATGACAAATTTATAATTAAAATTTTTAAAATTTAACGACGTAATATTCAAAAGACTAGCGATTAATGTGGGATAAAGGATGTGTGTTTATTTTCAACTTCCAAATTCCTTTTTCGAATCTTTTGTGGATTTCTTCATGGCAGTTTGTAATATTAGATGATATAGTGTTGCTTACACTAAACTTTTGTGGTCAATAAAAGAAAAATTTATTAAATTTGAAAGCTTTTATAAAGACGTAGTTGTGGAAAAAAATTGAAGGCTCGAAAGCAACGACACGTACCACTTGATTGACTAAAAATAGAGATTTAGTAGCATTTTCTCTGCTGTTACATCCTTACTCTTTACATTATTTCTCAATGTGGATTTAATTTTCTTCTTTGCTAGCTATGATTTATTTTTATTTTTCATTTGCTAGCTGTAATAACAATAATTTTATAATAAACTTTTTTTACGTCAATGTTATCAATTTTGAGGGTATTGGACACTAATAATATAAACTATTTTCTTGATCATTAGTAGTACCAATTATCGAGTTATTTTCTACCAACAGTACACCACTGATTTGATATGGTTTTGAGTTTTGACTCATGAAACAATGACATTATTCCATGATGCTTGACGTGGAAGACGGAACTTCTGTAGAAAATTTTGACGTGGACATCAATCCGTCTTTCACGTCACACATTATAGAGGCACGTCATCTTTGTGTTAAGTAAGAGTTATATAACCAATTTAAATCAAATGACAACGTCATACCAAACAATGATTGATGAAACGTGATGTGTAAATCCTAATGTGCCATTATAAATGGATTGTGACAAAAAAGTTGGATGCATGGGAACTCTATGTAGATTACAACTTTGTAGTGGACTAGTGGTAGCTACCTCGGTTTCTAATTACATATTAAAGAACCATTTCTGAGATTTACCTGTCCTTTCACTTCTTTGTAAGGGTAATGATCACACACCTTATATATGTTCACCACATAAACACATTCTGAATGCAAGTTTCACCCCATTGTCCATGAAACTTACAACTATTATCATCTGAAATAGAATTCCAACTCTATTGATTCACTATTTATTCAGGCTTATTCTGGGCAGAGCCAAGTATTGTAGATTCTTATATATGGGCTGCTGCCACTCAAAGAAAATTACCCGGAAACCTGGTTATGAGGATCCTCTAATTCTTGCCTCCCAGACACCTTGTTAGTGATTAATATTATGCATAATATGCAACACACATTATTTTTATTGTGTTTTCTATACTATCATGATTTTTGCATATATACTAACTGTCTACATTGATATGTATCTGCATGAGCAGTTACAATGAGTGAGGTGGAAGCTCTGTACGAGCTCTTCAGAAAATTAAGTACCTCATTAGTTAACGACGGCCTTATTCACAAGGTATATATACTCTTCTGTTATGTAGAGTTGTATCGATCATTCATTTTGTTATTTTGGTTTATTCAGTACAGATCTTGGTTTCCTTGCCTTTTCCTGCAGGAAGAGTTTCAACTTGGTTTATTTAGGAACAGTGAAAGGAAGAATCTCTTTGCAGATCGGGTGAGTATCTTCCTCAACGTACAGTTCGTTATTTGGAGGAAATGCTGTATAAAATTTTAAATTTTTTCTGAGCTTCAACCTCATGGAGAATTTAAATGTTTGGTGTTGTGCAGATCTTTGAATCATTTGATATTAAGCACAATGGAGTTATTGAGTTCGGGGAATTTGTGCGATCATTAGGTGTTTTCCACCCAAATGCACCAGTAGAAGATAAGATCAAATGTAAGTTACCTATTTCGGCCCTGTTCTTTTATGCGGTATTCTGCGGTATGGCGCGGTATGATGTGGTGAAATTGTGGCGGGTTGTGGTGTAATTGTGACGGGTTATTGGTATGTTGTGGTGGGTTTTTGTATATATATATATATATATATATATATATATATATATTGTATTGATAATTGTGAAAAAGAAATGTGGTGGGGCGTGGTGAATTGTGGTAGAATGGTATTTTTGTGGTGTGTTGTGGCAAACTGCAGTAGCTTGTGGCACCGCAGTTTGCCAACAACAATTTGACCTTCATATGTAGTCTAATTATGTTAAGGTCATATCATATGTATCTGCAGTGTAAAATACATATGGGCTAAGCTGAAATTATTCATTGAATGAAATCTGCAGTTGCTCATAGACTGTATGATCTGAGACAAACTGGGTTCATAGAACGAGAAGAGGTGAAATTATTCATTGAATTTCCTGGGTGAGCTTTTAGTATTCGCTTCTGTTTCACAATTTTGATACTTCATTTTTGGCAGTTAATGGAAATGGTCCTGGCACTGTTGCGTGAATCAGATATAATCCTCTCAGATGATGTTGTCGAGGCAATGGTGGATAAGGTACGCGTACGCAACTTCCTTACCACATTTTTAGATTCAATTCTCTAGCTCGTGCGTTGGTTGGTGTATTCATAAATTCTGTATGTATTCGATTCAGACATTTAGTGAAGCGGATGCAAAAGGTGATGGGAAGATAGATCTTGACGAATTTATGGAAATGGTTAAAGCTCATCCTATGCTGATAAAGAATATGACACTCCCCTACTTGAGGTGAGTACTTGGTTCAATTCTGTATCCTGTTTTGTCAGTTTTGTTGTATTTTCAGACTAGTTAGTTATTTTGTGGGATGTGACTTGGCTTTCAGGGATGTCACATTAGCGTTTCCCAGCTTTGTTATGAACACGGAAGTTGAAACCATTGAATAAGAAAGCTGTGAATGAGTTACGGATGATAAGCAAGTTTGAAACAAGCATCATTCTTGTTCCAATTCATGACCAGTGTTGGAACAATATCATTTCTTTACTCTTCAAGCAACTTATGGTCAACCCAATTTGTATTGTTGGGAATATATTGATCAAGTACACCTCGTTTGAAACACAGAACACTGCGCCAGTGAAACTCGTGCGCTTGTTTATTCCATTTTACTTCCTTCTACCCCCATTTTCGTACTCTTCCAAATGGGGAACAACATAAACTAACACAAGCGAGTAGAAAAATCAAAATCATTGCTTCGAAATGTCGGATGTAATATTTGTATATAAACTATAATAATTTTATTCTTAAATTTTATAATTTAGAGAAACAAGTTTCAATTGACTCAAGTTTTAGAGATCGTTCGCGACTACGGTTCTATAAAAAAAGAAAATATACTCTTAAATATATACTAGTAAAACTTAATATGAAACATCAATTATTTTGCTATTTTGGTATAAGTTATAAATATACTCTATCTCAAATATCATGGGTTGAAGGGGGTTGTTATCGGTCGTCTAACCCTCATTTGTGCTTTAGAAGTCAAAATTGATCCATTTTTTAATGGGTTTGGCATGATCGGACTTGGACTGACACTAACCCAAGCCCGTTGTGTTACTTTGCGTGATAGAAAGATCTCGCTGGGGTGTCATGTTGATTTCCACTCCTTCCATTTCAATTTTTATTTTTTATTTTTTATGGACCTTCCATTTCAATTTAGTTGACTGTAATTTTCAATAACAATCTTTGATTGATAATTTTTTTTATAATATTTTATTGACTATTCTAATATTATACTTTTATGATAATATTATTTTTACAAATGTAATAATAGTACTATTAATTCAAAAAGTTATTCGGAGTTGGTACCCATATTTTGGGAAAATTATTTTTTGGTATCCCAAATTTTCAAAACTTATTAATGGGTACCCTAAATTTTTAAGTTTATAAATTTTTTAGTGCTTTTCCGACCATAAGACTTAGAGATTTCGATGTGCTTAGACAGGATTGTGGGAAGTGAACTATAGGCACGTAGGGTACCCGTAAGGTATCCATAAATTGTAAATTTCTTTCCTAAATATATTGGAATCTTCAAATTGTATTGCCGAAAAAATACAAGCTTAAAATCTGTAGGAGCCAGGCGATCGCTAAAGGAGATACTGGAAGCTGCTAACTTGTCTAGGAAGGAAGGAGCCTCGTAATCACATATTCACATTGTGGGGTGGGGGGGGGGGGGGGACCTAGCCGAGAATGAAGTATCATCATACATGCAAAAGAAAGATGGCTCGTCCGGATAATCATGATTGAGAAGGATATATGTTGTTTGCATAAGTTGAGTATGCATATATCAAATTTATTTGCTACATAAGAAGTGTATAATTTTTTGTACATTTGATTATTCTAAATTCATGATGATATATTTATGGATTTGATAATGATAAAGTTTAAATATTATGTTTAAGTCATCATAGCTATATGCTTTGAAGGGTGGACTTAAACATAAAAGGAAAGCATACAACCATGATTATGAACCATTGTTTATTCAATGAGTTGAAGCTTTAAGTTCAAGTATGTAGCAAAAGATTGAGATGTAATGGTTTAATTACATATAAGTTTGAAATTCAATTTCCATATGAATAAAAAATTAAGTGGTTTATCAAGTATAAGGTTTAGTTCACAAGCTATAGCTTTGTATCCATGGTTCTTTGGATGATAAGCATACAAGATAATCCATATCAAGTTTACACATGTTATAGTGTACCTTGTTATTCATATTATTATATCCAAAAATAATATGATGGTTTATTCATATTATGGTGATGATATACATATTCATTAAGGTTATGGTAAAGATATATTTATATATCTAGTGGACCTTGTTATTAGAGATGCGTTAAGTAGCCCAAATCTCTGCTACTCACAACAATGACTTAACTTTACAAATTGGAACATCACCAATTTCTAAAGTTCAAATGAGTAGGGATGGCAATGGGGCGGGGAATCCCCGAACCCGTCGGGGCCCTGCCCCGCTCTAGGGAAAAATCCCCGCCCCCATTGGGGATGGGGACGGGGACGGGGACGATTTTCCAAAATCCGCTCGGGGACGGGGCGGGGATGGGGACAAAATTTTCCCCATCCCCATCCCCATTTTCCCCGCTGTAATAACCCGCCCTAAACCATAGCTATTACAGTATCTTAAACTTGTTTAATTAGTTTTAATTGATTATTTAATTAATTTGTACCTTGCAGTTAGCTAACGGTGAGTTTAGCGGAATGTGAATGGCGATGGTTCTTAAGTCAAACTTTTACCGAGCTCGTTATATTTTATTTGGACCTTAAATTACAATTATTTTAGGTTCTACAATTTTATTTTAAAGTCAGTTTATTTATAGATTAATTTCCGTATTTAAACGATTTTATTTTAGTTCCGATTTACCGTCTTTTTAAAACCGATTAAATTTATTATAGTTCTAAAGTATATATGTAATACCCATGTTATGTTTTATTAGTAATATTAGTATTTTTATAAGTGGAGTATTAGTGTTATAATTGCAACATTTATTAATGTTTTAATTAGGCTAATTAAAGGGAGTGATATATATGCAAGTGGGGGAGCTTAGGGGTCATTTTGTATTCAAAATTAGACAACTCTCTCACCTCTCTCTCTCTTGCTGAGCCACGCCCAGCCCCCTCTGCCGCCATTCCCGCCGGCGCCGGCCAAAATCCGGCGAGATTCCGGCCACTTTTCCGGCACCACTTTGAAGCTCTCACTCCCCTCTTCATCCTAGTCCATTTTATTCATCTTTTCAAGTGGTATTTCTCAAGTTTATCTCTCCTCCATTGTTATGAATTTTGAAGCTTTTGATGTTATAGTTTTATCATGATGTTTTTATGCTAAATTACTACCTTCTTTCATGAATTTAGAGTACAAATTTGTTGTAGTTGATTTTAGTGAGTAAAGCTATGTTTTTGGTTCAAGTTCATGTGAAATGTGTTGAGGTTTATGTGAATTATTGAAGGGGATGATGTTCTATAGTCATGCATGTTGGATTGGAAGAGATATTTGAGTTAAACTTTCTGTTTTGTAGAGATAATAAACTATTCTTGAGTTGTTTGGATGAATTACATGAAGTTGTGAAGAAAAACCATGTTATTTGTGGTGTAGTTTAAGTACAAATGTATGTGAGTGGTTGCATGTGAATTATACAAGTATGGATGCTAATTTTAGAGGTAAAAATTCTGGAAAATAGTGAGGTTATGCATAGATTACATTGGGTGTATATTTGGTATAAAGTTTGGATGAAAACAAGCATGCTTGAAGGCTAAATTCTGTCCAGAACCTACTGCCCATTTTATGATTTTTATAGAGGATGCTAAAATTAGTTTCGAGCCCAGAATTTAGTGTAAAAAGGTAGTCTAAGATGTTAGTAAACACCGGGCTTTGGAATTTCGAGTTTTCGATTTGTATAACTCAAGTTAGAGCCAAAACCGTAAAACCGCGCAATTACACACGAATTTTGGGGTCAGTGTATTGTTGTGTGTTTTTCGACCAAATGAAGTTTGATTCTGGAAAAGTGTTCAACATAAGAGTTTTAGAGGACTTGACGGGCTTTCCGAAAACGTATGGTATGTCTTAAACCGATGTCGGGAGAGTAAGTTATAGGACCCGGAAACAGAGCTGAAAAACTGGAAATTCTGGGTAATTGCATAAGTACATTAAGGGGTTAAATGTGGTTATAAAGGTCTTATAAGTGGGTTTAAGAGTGGCTAATCTAAGGACTATAGTATTTGTGATATACTTGTTAAGTGGGAACCTTAGAGCTCGATGTTGAAGGACCCCGAGACCTTGAAACTATTTTACCGTTTTACCGTTTTAATTTACCGAATCTTCGTAATTCTACTTAGAAGTTTTTTATTGTACTTCGAAGTTTTAAAGCTTCTTTTGTAATTTGAAAGTTTATATTTTACAAGTATTCCTTGATTCATAAAGCCCTCATAAGTTAAAGCATTTATCAAAGCCTCTTGATTTTATCTCAAACATTCGAAAAACCCCGTTATTATTATTGTCGGTAATTTACTGCTACTGTCCGGGGCTCTTTTCGAGCCTTTCTCATTCTTTTTAGCCTCTGGCCCGGCCATCAAACTTGTAGAGCATATTTTTCCCTTTCCGAAAAGTACTCGCATAGCGAAATCCGAGTTCTATAGCCCGAGTTACGATCAAAATATCATTGTCTTTAAAACCTGAAATTCCTATACGTTTTATTGCCGAAACTTTATTGCGAGGTTCTACGCCCTCACCTTTTCATAGCTCCTATTTTAATACCGAACTCTATTATTATAGCTCAAAGTCCCGTCGACCCAAGCCATTCCCGAGATCGCGGCCGGACGGCTCACTCGCCAGTGCACGCAAATTGTCCAGCTTTTATGATCTAAGTCATATTCATGGTTCATTCGATTTATGCCATGTCAAGTTTTATGGTTTACAATGTCTTTATGTTTAACAGTGGACCCGCATTCTATGCTTATATTTACAGTTATGTTTTTAGCACTCCTGATCAGAGTGCCTTGACTGCCGATGTCATCGCTTAGCGATCAATCATTCCAAGTTTAGATCAACTTGGGCATACGCGTGTGTGAGGTGCTTGCACCGATCGTAAGGGTTCCACCTACTTTATATCTTCATTGATTTATGTTTACGCATATGTTTATGTTCATGTCATGCAAGTACTATTTTGACCCCTTCCCCGTTTTCAAAATGAATTTAAATGCCGGCACCAAAACCGTTTTCGAACGGTTTACGTGCTGGAGGTTTACGTACTGAGTGTTTCCCCACTCACTTTTGCGATGTTTTAATGTTTTGTTTTTAGGCGGTCCGAGCTCCCAGGATAAAGGCGAGGTTAAGCAGGAGTGAGTCGTCGGTACCTGGTAGTTCCCTAAAGGCGACCGATGGTCGGTAATCAAGGTTACTCAAGGGCACTAAAGACCACTTGGTTGTGGAAAGTCTATATGATATGTTTAATTAAAGGTTGTATAATGTAGTGGTACTTTCAGTTTAACAGTTGTGTTGTATGGAGTTAAGTACGGTTTTATTGTGGTTTTGTGTTTTGCCTTGTCCCGAGTGGGGACGGCGGTAATGCCTCGACCTAAGGTGTTCCGCTGCGCTAATCACAGGTTTGGGATTCTAAAGTATAGTCCTAATCTTGTGATTAAGGTTGGGGCGTTACACCCGCCGGGGTGAATTCCCCGTCCCCATCCCCGAATCCCCATCCCCGAAAATGTTAAAATTACCAAATAGCCTTTATTCAAATTTAATATATAAATTAATGGAAAGGACAAAGTAGTAGTTTTCCAATTTATTTTCACTTGTTGATTTATTATTGTTTGATTTTGATGTATTATTACTTGATCAAGTTAAATACGTTGTACTTTGAGCATGTTAAAAACCGGGTACGATTAAAAATCAGATCCGATTAAAATTTAGTTAAATTTAGGATAGTTTTAAAAAATCCCCGTTGGATCCCCGTTGGGGATGGGGAATCCGCAGGGATGGGGATGGGGCAAGATTCATTCCCCGAAGCGGGGATGGGGACGGGGATGGGGACGAGTTTTGGGAGCGGGGATGGGGATGGGGGTATACTCCCCCATCCCCGATCTGCCCCGTTGCCATCCCTACAAATGAGTACAGAGTTGCCTAAAGTAGTAGGAAGCATCGATTTTATATATCTCAGGTTAAGTGATGCTCAATATCTGTAATGACAAGAGGTTTAGTGGTAACACTCTTAACAGACTTTGTGGGAGTCTAATTACAGAGGCGGTAAAATCCAAAGACTATCTATGTAAGTGTGATGTGTGGCCGCTGAAAGAAGGGCTAAAGTTCTGAAACACTTACTAAGGATAAGGACACACGGCTGGATAATAGTGTCAAGTATTAACACTTAAGATTTAAAACGTATGTGTATGATGAGTATAGTTGATAAGTTTAAATCCAAAGTTCAAAGACATGTCTACTTTGTGATTTGGATTCAGTTTTGGCTTATATATACTAAATGGAAAGTTCAAAGAGCAATATATTTTTCATTAGGCATACGCTTTGTGTGTTTCTCGGGTGATTACAAGTCAAGGTATATCTCAAATGACAGGGTTATTAGCTCCTTAAGTAAGATCATTTCAAGTAGTTTCATACTCTTGAAATGACGGAGAATTGTTGGAATTATTTCAAGAGTATAAGAAGATTATATGGTATGAGAAATCATGTGGTACAAGTATAAAGATCATATATAAAATAAACATTGAAAATATGATCAATACGGGTGCTTAAGAGACCAACACGGGGCGTGCTGGTCTCCATAATGTAAGAAAAACAATCTTGGGTTCAACACGGGTCGTGTTGAGGCAACACGGGCCGTGGTACGGTCACCACAGACCTTGCAGTGTTGAGACCCAGGATTTGTTTTTAATGCTAACGACTATATAATATTATGTATTAAGTTTATATATCATTTTTAAGTCTGATATTATGTTCCAACAACTATATTGTTATGACCATTTGACTAAGTCAAGGTCATGATACTCCATTAAGGTCCTTAATTGTGCATTTGACTAAAGTGTGTAATTAGGGGTGAGAATTCTCCTATAAATAGGAGACATTCCCTAACCATTTGAGAGCACCAACTTCTTTTATCTATAATCATATCCTCTCATTCTAGTATAGACTGCAGCTATATTAGAATTAATAAAGTGAGAAACAAGTTTGTTTTGAGTGTGTTAAGCGCTAAGTTTTCTCCCTCGAAATATTTATAGTATAGTAAATAGTTCTTAAAAAAAATGTGTTAGTCCATAACTCTTAGCAATATCGTCCTGACCACGCCAGGATGCAGCTAACATACTAATAATAATCAAGTGAATAAAATTGACCAAATTTCATCATGATAAAATTCAATGAGATAGTGCTACTCACGACGATCATCTTGAAAACATCATCTTTTTAGATTAAAGTGACCATTGTCTCTTCTCTCGACACAGCCGAATGCCACCTTACCTCTCTCCCTGTCAATTACCGCATCATAGTTATGTGGGTTGAGGTGTAAAACATAAATAGAAGATACCATTCATTTTACCATAAATAGGAGAAGAAAACTTCAAATCACTCTATAAAAGCATACTTCCAAAGCAGCAATGATATGGTTTGTGTCAACCAATTTCATAGGATATTTTTGTACTCCAGGAGCAACGTAACTCCATTGACTATGGGTTCATGTTGAAGTGTACAATTTATCTTCACAAATAGAGGGAACTACGTGTCACCACTCGAAAAAAGATACAATTAATGTTTATGGAGTCATCTTAATAAAAAACTTAAGCTGATGGTTGAAGCCTTAGAAATGATTTTATACTTTAACACGCACGTGAATGCTGCAAAAGTCCCTCAACCTGAAACTTGTTGCTCAGGTCTGGCTATGATACCATGTGCAACTATTTTAACCAAAAACTTAAGTTAATGGTTGATGCCCTAAAAATAGTTTTATACTCTAACAATGTTCGCATTTTAAATTATCGGTATCAATACGTTCATTGATGAGAAATAAATACTGATTTTTTTTAGCTAGTTGCAAAAGAAAATTGAACTAAACACCAAAACTAAGTAAAGAAACATAACATGAGACGAAAAGCACAAAATTGAGATTGAAAGAGTAACAAATAATAATATACCTATTTCCTTATTCTATCATCTTGTTCCTTTTTCATCTGTTCTTGATCTTTTCTATGTTCTAATGCGCAAAGAGATGAATAGTGGAGATTTCGTGACTTGTAGTAGGTCTAGTTTCAGACACAGGAACATTTAGTTACATATGCGACAAAACCGACACCAACCACCGTCGACCACCAACAGTGAACACCAAGACATCTGCCGGTCTCAACCTTTCCATCGGCGATGCCATCCACCCACCCAAACCCTATGTAGATTTATTTTCTTCTTTTATTTTACGAAGACTTACTTCATATTTGGAATTGCACAAAAAAGACTATACATCTCAAAGAGGTCTACAAAAAGTTCTAGGATAACAACGACTACTGACTTATTTGTAAAAAAAAAAAAAAAAAACATGGAGTACATTATAAAAATTAAATTAATAAGTCAATTGAACATTCGAAAGCTCAGAACAAGTTAATTTTAATTTGAAGAGACGTTTTGAATTATTTGATTTAATTTATTAGATATTAAATTTTTATGGACTTCTTTTTGTTTTCAACAATTCACACAAAAATGACTAATGAATGGAGGAAAAACTTATAACTGTACCAACTACTAGAAAAGACCTCATGAATCATAATAGTCAATATGGGTCATCACCATTCATCCATACATGACATTCTCCAACTCATCATTACTTTAGCTAGCTACGATTTATTTTTATTTTTCATTTGCTAGCCGTAATAGCAATAGTTTTTATAAACTTTTGATTTTAAAGTTTTATCTTAATAATAATAACAATAATATAATCAATTTAAATCAAATGACAACGTCACAAAAAACAATGACTGATGAAACGTATGTGTAAATCCTAATGTGCCATAGTAAATGGATTGTGACAAAAAGTGGGATTGCAACTCTATGTAGATTACAACTTTGTAGTGGTGGCTTTTTGCTTTCTAATTATATATTATATATTATTAAAGAACCATTTCTGAGATTTGTCTGTCCTTTGACTCCTTTGTAAGGGTAATTATTAGAATTGAGACATTTATAAGTTCACCACATAAACACATTCTAGATGCAAGTTTCATCCCATTGTCGTTGAAACTTTGAACTATTTATCATCTGAATTGGAATTCCAAGTGTGTTGACTGACTATTATTTAGGTTTATTCTGAGCAGAGCACTGTTGTATACAATTGCAGGTTTTGCTTTTGATGGCCAAGTATTCTAGATTATTCTGGTTTATACTGTATGACTTTCTTCAAGTCGCGACATCATATTTTGTGTCCTTTAGACTGAGAACCATAACTTAGAAACATACATTTAACCACCTACAATTTCATTCTTCAGCGCCTTGGAAGGCTTCATTACTAATCGTTGTGTCAGGTGTCATGTCAGGATACTGAATCACCTTCCACAACTTGTGCTGAATGAAAACCACTTTGATCCACACCTTCCACAACATGAAACTTCGATCTTCCCATCAAATTTTGGAATTTCACACTTCATAATCGAAGCCATCTCAAAGCAGAGTTCCGACACCACTTGAAAGGAAATTCAAAATATTTCCTACAAGTTGCAGATAAAGCAGAAGTAAATGGAGATGATAGAAATTACAACAAAATTTAGAGAAGAACAAAATCAATGAAGATAAACATAAGATATACGTGAGAAACCCAAGAAATGAAAGAAAATTAATCCTATAAAACAGAAGAAGTACAATACAAACCCAATCACATTATGTAATTTGACCCTTCAACAGAGATTACAACTTAATCACAATAACTTTCTCACACCCTCTAATAACATAGGATTACAATACAATGGTAGAGAAAATTATTTTTATTTTGGCACCCAATCTGACCCATGCAGCCCTCTTTGTGCTCACCAAAAGATAGGCCATATAGCTATAAAATAACCTATGATGACTAAGTCCACTAAACCAACATATCATCCTTAAAACCTAATTTGGAAATGAAAGTGGACTAGGCCCTGTAAATTTTATGGGTTGACTGAGGTAAGTAAATAGTTACCATAAATTACTGAAAATTACCAAAAGTTATCGAAAATTACCAAAAGTTACTAAAATTACCCAAAAGCACATGACACGTGTAATGTAGTTTTTTAAAATTTTTTCCTTTTATTTCAAAAACACAAATTTACCTATATAAATTTACCAAAAGTTACCAAAAGTACCAAAAATTAGTAAATATTACTAAAATTCATCATTTACCTTACCTCAAGATACCCATGAAATTTACAGGCATCTCTCATTCACATGACTAACAAAATTAGGTCATTATTATCACATCATTATATTAATGATGATATTAATATTTAAACTAATTTTTTTGGGCGGCTCTTAACATTATATATATATGTTCACCATTGTCCTTGAAACTTAGACCTATTATCATCTGAATTGGAGCTCCCAAGCTAAGTCTATTGACTGACTATTCAAGCTTCTTCTCTGCAGAGCATTGCTGCATACAACTGCAGGTTTTGCTTTCGACGGCGAAGTATTGTAGATTATTATATATGGGCTGCTGCTACTCTGGTTATGAAGATCCTGTAATTCTTGCCTCGGAGACGCCATGTTAGTAATTAATATTAAGCATATATAACAGCAGACATAATCCTATAGTATTTTCATTATTCTCACATGCTAACTATGTACATGTTTCTTGGTTGGTTGATATCTGCATGAGCAGTTACAGTGAGTGAGGTGGAAGCTCTGTACGTGCTCTTTAGAAAATTAAGTTGCTCAATAATTAACGACGGCCTTATTCACAAGGTATATATACTCTTCTATAATTCTATAGATGGAGTTTTATCATATTTAGTTTTGTTATTTTTGGTTTATTCAGTACAGATCTCGATTTCGTTGTCTTTTCTTACAGGAAGAGTTTCAACTTGGGTTATTCAGGAACAGGAAGAAGAAGAATCTCCTTGCAGATCGGGTGAGTATGCAGTCACAAAATCTTCCTTAATGTACAGAGTGTGGTATTTGGAGGAAATGCTGCAAAAAATTATAAATTTCTTCTGGTTCAACCTCATGAACAATTTAAATTTTTGGTGTTGTGCAGATCTTTGACTTGGATTGGTATCCCTGTTATTTGGATTAGTATCTCTAACCAATCCAATCCAATCCAAACCTTACACAATTCCCCAAAAAATATCGTCTCTAAAAACACAATTCCTCAAAAAAACATCATAGCTTATTCAATCCAATCCAATCTAATCCATCCAAACCTGATTTTAACCAATTCAAAGAACATAAATCATGAAGCACAATGGAGTTATTGAATTCGAGGAATTTGTGCGATCGTTAGGTGTTTTCCACCCAAATGCCCCTGTAGAAGATAAGATCAAATGTAAGTTACCTATTTGATATGCAATCTAACCATATCTGTGTAAAATACATATGGACTAAGCTGAACTTATTCATTAATTTGAATGAATCTGCAGTTGCTTGTAGACTGCATGATCTGAGACAAACTGGGTTCATCGGACGAGAAGAGGTGGGTACATACACTACTCATTACTATATAAGCATATCCAAATTTCTTGGGTGTCCTTTTAATTAGTATTAGCTTCTGTTCACAATCTTGATACCTTTTTTTTTTTTTTTTTTGCAGTTAAAGGAAATGGTGTTGGCACTGTTGCATGAATCAGATATAATCCTCTTAGATGATGTTGTTGAGGCAATGGTGGATAAGGTTAGCACATTTTTAGATTCAATTCGATCTCTAGCTCGTGCGTCGGTGTATTCACAAATTCTGTATGTATTCGATTCAGACATTTAGTGAAGCAGACGCGAAAGGTGATGGGAAGATAGGTCTTGATGAATTTAAGGATATGGTAAACGCTCATCCTATGCGGATAAAGAATATGACACTCCCCTACTTGAAGTGAGTACTCTCAATTGCTTCTGTATCCTCCTGTTTTGTCAGTTTTGTTGTATTTCCAGACTGGTTATTTTGTGAGATGTGACTTGGGTTTCAGGGATATAACATTTTCGTTTCCGAGTTTTGCTGTCAAGACTGAAGTTGAAGATGAAAGCTATGAATGGGAAATGGATGATGAGGAAAGCAGATGAATTGAAGCAACAGTTGTGGGTTGTGAGTGAGGAAGTTTGAAACAAGAATGAAGTTTGGAAGTTTGAAACAAGAATGAAGTTTGCATACTGTCATTCTTAGGCTTCCAGATGATCCTAACCTTGACTCTTACTTGTTTTGGCCTTTCAAATATTGTTAGAATAACATAATTTCTTTCCTCTTCAACCAACTTATGGTCAACCTAATTTTGTATGCTTGGACTATATTAGGCCTTGTTCTTTTATGCGATATTTCGCGGAATGGTGTGGTGAGGTGTGGTAGAATTGTGGCGGGTATGATGGAATTGTGGTGAGTTATTGGTATGTGGGGTAGGTAAGGAGGGAGGATGTAAAAAGTAGAGGAGAAAAGTGAGGAGATAGAAAAGTGAGGAGGGACAAAAGTAATAATTTGCGGTAAAATATGGGGGATTGTGGCAAACTGCAGTAGGCTGTGGCACCGCAGTTTGCCAACCACAGAAAAGAACAAGGCCTCAAGCACACCTCGTTTGGAACACAGAACATTGCGCCAGTGAAACTTGTACATTTGTTTACTCCATTTTACTTCCTTTTACTCCCGATTTCGTACTCTTCCAAATGGGGAACAACATAAACTAACGCAAGCAGAAAAATCAAAATAAATACTCCCAAATTCTGTAAAATCCCTTTTGAATGTAATGGCTTACTTTGTTTTTTTAATCTTTGCTTCTCTCCCCTACGCCTTACGTAAGAGGAGGGATTGTTGATGGGTTTAAATCGTAGGATCGTAGCTCAAGATTGACATTTTAATAGGGAAATTGGATTCTAATAATACGAACTTTTGGCCATATAAGACTTAATACGAACTTTCGATTAGGTTCTGAATAATATGAACTTTGACCCCCTATTGCCCCCAATAACACGCCACGGTGGAATGCTGACGTGGCGGCGGAGGAAGGGAGCTGACTTTTTTAATTTTGCCACGTCATCTAAAATTTGTCCACATCATCTTTTCCTTTTTTTTTTCTTTTTTTCACTCTCCTCTAACCCTTCTCTCTCCAGCCCCCTTCTCCCTCCTCCCCCCTCTTCTTCGATCCACTAGACAGCCATGGCATGGCCATGGCCATGGCTTCTCCTCCTCTTCTCTCCATTTATCTCTCTACAACTGAGAACCCAACTCAGAACATGACACCAAACTCGGTAAACAAACCCAGACTCGGTAATTTTCTAGTCTTCAACCCAGAACATGATTCAAAGCTCTTCTTCCTCTTCTCTCCTTTGATTGAAACCCAAATCAAACGAATACCCAGAAAAATCCAAGTATCAAACCACAAATGTATGAAAGAAATCGCCAAACAAACCCATATTATGCAAAAAATTATGTTCCTTCATACTTGGAATGGGGAAAGATTGAAATTTTAAACATGGGACATGAACACCGTGACACGACCAAAATGGCTGGGCACAATCAACAATTCACCATTAGAGCAGGAGTTGAAGGGGGAATGGGGAAAGACTAATGAGAGAGAACAGTCGAAGACACTGAAATTGAAACTTATCTCAGTCATGTAACCGTATTTCAAGCAAGATCCCACAATCATTGAATGAAATCAGCCAAATTTCGACCCTAAATTGAAGAACTGCAAAATCGAAAACCCTAGAATTGAGAATTGGAGGACCAGTGTATGCGTACTTATAGTGGAAGTAGAGGGCTTTTGGTCGTCCCTTGGCCACGACTCTAGAGGTGGGTTTGCTTAGGCCACCTGTTGCCGGTTACCGGCTTTCCGGACTGCCAGTGACAAGTGAGAGTTCAGTGAGGGACAGTGAGTCACCATCTGGAACCGAGCTTGGTACTGGGAATCAATGGCCGTCGTGGGGGAAGGAAAGTTCCAGAGCTCTAAATTCTTGCCGGAGATGTCGAGGACTCGGACTCGTCGGAAGTGGGCGGCGGAGGAGACGAATCGGCGCCGGAGGAAGGCAGAGGTGGAGGGTGGGATCGTCGGAGGAGGAGCTGGGATTGTGGTGGTCGGTCATTGCTGAGCATCTGCTGGAAAAAATGGGGGAAATGTAGAGAGAGGAGAGAGAAAGAGAGAGAAGGGGTTAAAAAATAAAAGGGAAAAAAATAAAAGGGTGAGTTGACATTGTTTTAAAGTCAACTGATGACATGGCAATGTCAAAATTCAAAGACAATATTACTCCGCCGCCACGTCAGCATTCCACCGAGTTAAGTTAAGCTTAACTCGGTGGCGTCTTAGAGCGACAATTGTCAAAGTTCATATTATTGAGCATGTAATCGAAGTTATGTATTAAGTCTTATATGGCCAAAAGTTCGTATTATTAGAATCCAATTTCCCATTTTAATAACTATGTTGTCATTATAATCCATTTTTTTTACTACCTACATCAAATTGATAGTAGGAATTATTATTAGAATTCAATTTTCCCATATATATATATATATATATATATATATATATATATATATATATATATATATATATATAAGTGAGCTTTAGCTCAAATGGCATGAGGGTGGGAGGTTTATCACCACAATTTAGGTTAAAAAGTTCTAATTAGGGAAATTGAAATCTAATAAACCGGCTGAGTCGCTGAAAAATAACGAACTTGCAGTAATTAATTTACAATGACACCTTAACATGTTAATTTTTCTACGAAACCTCCGCGAGTCCCAATGGGAAGGCGCGTGGCGATGTGTTTAGCAAAAAAAAAAGGAAATTTTTTTTTGCTGAGTTGGATTAAATAAATCAAATTTTTCTTTTTTTTTAAAACCACCTCATTTCTCTTTTTCTTTCTTACTCTCTCTCCTCTCTCTCTCTCTATAACCCAGCCCCCCAATCCAAATTCCCCGACCCAGCCCCAATCCCCACCCTCTCACCACCGCCACCCTCACCACCGCCGCCGCGGCCACCAGATTCCCCGATCCAGCTCCACGATATTTTTTCTTGTGCCAATCTCCTATTTTTAAGCATCCTTTTCACTATTTTCCACATAAACAAATACAATATACAATTTGAAATCAACACCCAGATTACGTGTATGCTTCATCAATTCTGTAATTCCCCTCTCTTTTTCGAAATACACGCTCTTTCAGTTTCAGATCATTCATTACTCAAACCCATCAAAAAGTCCAAAACTTGCAACTTCATAATAAAAAACAATCAGCTGCCCAGATTAATCATTCATCTGCTCATTGGAGTTGAAATCTTTGTGGTTGTTCTTCCCCCTTTTGGTTCAAAGCAATGGAGTCGATCCAGCCCTTTTACTACGGCTTAAGACTTCCCCAATTTTTCATGTTCTTTTCAGTCATCAATGCCCTCGCCCACAAACTCTTCAGAAATTGGGACCCAAAATACCGGTACGATGCCTGTAGTTGCTTCTTATCCCTATTTCATGGAACCCCATCATTTGTTTAAGCCCTCTTAGCCATGTTCATAATCAGTGATCCCCAAAACCCAGAAACCCCTTTTGGGTTTGGGTCCCAAAACAGCCCCTTTCAGAACATGGTACTTGAATTCAGTGATGGTAACAACGATAGTGGTGGTGGTGGTGGTGGCGGCGGTGGTGAAGGTGGCGGTGGTGAGAGGGTGGGGGTTGGGGTTGGGGCTGGGTCGGGGAATCTGGGTTGGGGGGGACTGGGTTATAGAGAGAGAGAGGAGAGAGAGTAAGAAGAAAAAGAGAAATGAGGTGAATTTTAAAAAAAAGAAAATTTTGATTTATTTAATCCAACTCAGTAAAAAAAATTTTTACTAAAAGCATGGCGTCATTCCCACATGATTTCGTTAGAAAAATTAACGTGTTAGGGTGGGTTATTGTAAATTACCACGAGTTTGTTCATTATTTCAAAGGACCCTCAAAAGTTGGTTTATTAGATTCCAATTTCCCTTCTAATTATGGTAGAATATACATAGAAATATTAAATTTTGTGAAAAAATATTGTATCTTGATGAATGTCATTACTTATTCACTTTGATCAATATATATTAAAATTAGCTTTTTAATGGTGGAATATACTTTTCAACTACCATAGTTATTTTTTTCAACTATGATAGAATCTCCCCCCATATATATATATATATGTATGTATGTATGTATGTATGAAGGAATACCAAACAAAATAAGGCACCAAAATAATCTAACGTTTATATCGTGTAACATTGATGTCAACGAGTTAAGTTAAGGACCTGTAAATTTGGTAGGTAAGTTGTGGTATGGTAAATGTTGAATTTTGATAATTTTTGGTAATTTTTGATAATTTTTGGTAACTTTTGATATGATTTAACTTTTGATAAGTATTAAAAATATGGCAGTCTAAAATGTTTAATAAATAAATGTTAATTTTTTTGGGTAAATTTCGGTAATTTTTGGTAATTTTTGGTAACTTTCGGTAATTAATTACCTAACCCAGGATACCCATGAAATTTACAGGGCCTAAGTCGTACAAAATAATCTAGTGTTGTAACTTAACAAAGTCAAACAAAATATTTGTCATTTCGTAGTTGGCGCTAGAAAAATGGTGTCTGGAGTTTGAAGCAAAATTGGGCAACACAATGCAACAGCACAAGACAACAGTAGTTGTAGGTTCTGGCATTGGAAACTTTCTCTAACGTTGGAAACTTAATTATGGCGCTGGAAGCTTGTTTCTAGCGTTGGAAGCCTATTTTCTGGTGCTAGACAGCAACTGTTCTGTCAACAAGTGCAAGAGCAGTAGTAGAATTAGCAGCAAATGTAAATGACAACAAAATAAATTCCCATGATACATTTCCAAATTGACTCCCAACATACTTCAATCAAGCCTCACCTCAATCAAGCACATAGCCATAGCAAACAACACCCAAATAACTCCAAATATCAAGCAAAAATATGTCCAAACAACAACCCTAACTCAGCAGTACTAGACAACAGGACAACCAAGGAAGTTTTGATACTGATTTCTCATTAAATCGACATTAGCCCTTCAAGTATTATTTCTATACTCTTCCTCATAATTTTAATGCCCAAAATGACACCAAAAACAACCAATTTCTTGCCAAAATACACTCAGATTAGACAGAAGAATAGCACTAGACTGCCTGTAATTGGATTCCTTCTTTTTTTCTTTTTTAACATCAAATATACCCCAATCCTTACATCCTTCAACAACACTACTCCAAAAAAAATTCAGCACCCAATCTATCCAAAACACACACATACACACACAAGAGCCCAGCAGAAGGATCAATACAGAAAATATTGAAAAAAAAGTAGTCTACTCATGTGTATGTGCATCAGGTCAGGGCAACAATAGTTTCCGTGCAAAATGCAAGTGTTGACTTCAAAATCTCACTCCCTACTTCTCTTTTTCAAGTAATAATACTCATACATTTTAGGCACCAAAACAATCAAGCACGCCATGATCAAGGCATATAGATACAACATTAAATATCGAAAATTAGACCAACATAGCAACAATTCTTAAACGAAAATAGAAATTTGGACTATAACCACAAATTTTTAAAAATAAATAAAGACAAGAAAATAATGGACAAATATAATTTGTATTGATTTCAAAGAATTTGGGTACAATCTCTATAATATTTGTTACAAGATGGACAAATAAAAAATCCTATGATTCGATCTCTGTCGTCTTCTTGAAGGAGGGCCGATGCGGCTTGAATCTCGATCAAGTTTGTGTTGAATCTCTAGAACAAACGACACATAATATAGTGTTTGTTGTTTAATTCTAGAGAGAGTATTCTTGAGAGTTTGATTTTTCTATTCCTTTTAATGAGAGTGAGTTGTCCTATTTATAGAGGAGAGACTCCCTCACTTGGATGACTTGCTAGTCTTCTTGGGTCGTTGACCGGGCCTTGAGTTTGAGTTGACTTGGTACTCCATTTGATTTTGACTTGGTAGTTTTTGTAGGCCGTTGTCCGGGCCTTAGGTTTGGGTTAACTTGACAGTCCATTTGACTTTGACTTGGTAGTCACTTGGGGTTTGACTTGGTAGTCGATTTGACCTTGACTTGGCTTAAGCTTTGACTTGATAGTCAGCTTGAGCGAATTTTACTTAAATAAATTAAATTAATTAATTTGGACCGACCAAAACAATCAACTTAATTTATTTTAACTTGTGACACTATTTTGATTTTTTTAGTGTCTACAAATTGCCCCCTCGAGACTAGGTCGTGTACACTGTAATGTGTTTAAGCACGACCGATGTCTCGACACATTATTTGACTTGTCTTGCGAGCTAGACTATTGACTTGATCCGTCGTTTTGCCACTAGAGGGTCACATACATGGTCGAATGTTTGAACACGACCGTCGTCTTAACTATCTTGACGCAACCTCCTTTTTTTTAATTTTATTCTTGTAGCACTTGTCTAGACTTGTTTCAGTGCACTGTCTGTTCAATTCGTTGGATCATTATATCATCCAGTTTTGTGCACCACTAACAAGGTTTCCTTTTTTTTTTTTTGACGAGATTATTTTCCGTATAAGCTTGATGCTTCCCAATGTTATAAAAGGAAAGTATGTAAATTGGCACATCAAAATATTGAGATATGATAATAATAGTTTCCAATTTATGCCAAAGTTGTGATTGCATTGACAATATGGAAATACACAATCAACTCATATAATATTGGAATATGGCAGCAAATGCCTTCCAATTGACTCCAAATCATGATTGCATTGATATGGGAGTGGCTATATAAGCATAGCCATGATTCATTCATGGTTACCACTGTCACACCTTTTCAGCAAGTCAAGGGGTATATTTTGTCTTTCGTGGTTGAATCCTGCGCATATGGCCGCTCAATACATAGCGGTGTAATAATTAAGTTGCACGATTCAGCCTCTTATGTTAGCGGTGAGCTTGGACTCCTTTTTTCCTCTTCGTACAATTGAATAAAGCGTGATGAATATGAATTCACCACGACTCCCTTTTTCTTTGTGGGTTTTATCTTAATTATTTAGTAGGTGTCGAAGACCGAGTACCACCAAAGACAAGGGTTATGAGCTCCGCTTTTGCATAGATGAACTTGTCCTTGTTGAGGTAAGGAATCGGGAAAATTTTTTTAAGACCCCGGCACTGCCAAAGACAAGGGTTGCGAGCTCCGCTTTTGCATAGAGGAGCTTGTCCTTGTTGAGGTAAGGAGTCGGGAAAATTTTTTTAAGACTCCGGCACTGCCAAAGACAAGGGCTACGAGCTCCGTTTTTGCATATAGGAGCTTGTCCTTGTTGGAGATAAGGAGTCGGGAAAATTTTTTTAAGACCCCGGCACTGCCAAAGACAAGGGTTGCGAGCTCCGCTTTTACGTAGAGGAGCTTGTCCTTGTTGAGGTAAGAAGTCGGGAAAATTTTTTTTAAGACCCTGGCACTGCCAAAGACAAGGGTTGCGAGCTCCACTTTTGCGTAGAGAAGCTTGTCCTTGTTGAGGTAAGGAGTCGGGAAAAAATTTTTAAGACCCCAGCACTGTCAAAGACAAGGGTTGCGAGCTCCACTTTTACGTAGAGGAGCTTGTCCTTGTTGGAGGTAAGGAGTCGGGAATTTTTTTTTTAAGACCCCGGCACTGCCAAAAACAAGGGTTACGAGCTCCATTTTTGCATAGAGGAGCTTGTCCTTGTTGGAGGTAAGGAGTCGGGAAAATTTTTTTAAGACCCCGGCACTGCCAAAGACAAGGGTTGCGAGCTCCGCTTTTACGTAGAGGAGCTTGTCCTTGTTGAGGTAAGGAGTCGGGTTACCCGGCGCATGCCAGAATGACTAACTCCTCTGAGAGTCCACAAACTTTTTTTTTCTCCTTTTTTATATTTTTGCAGGTTTGTGAGGCTACACAATGTACGTTGCTTGTACATCTAGACGCCGAAAGATGGACCTGACTTGAACATGTTGGTACTACACTCATATAAATGAATGACTTAGGAGTTTATGAGATATATGACTTGAGAGTCCGCGTACTTGATGACCTAAGAGTCTAGGATTTAGCTAACTTGAGAACGTGCGTTCTTGGTCAATCGTGACTTAGAAGTCTTTTGACACAAGTGTTGTAGCGACTTGAAAGTCTTTGATAGCGACTTGAGAGTCTTTGATAACGACTTGAGAGTCTTTGATTACAACTTGAAAGTCGGTTCATGATGACTTGTGCGTCTTTTTCTTGTGATGACTTGGAAGTTTGTTGATGCTGACTTGAGAGTCTTTTGGTGATGACTTGAGAGTCTTTGGTCATTTGATAGACTTGAGAGTCTTTTGGTGATGACTTGAAAGTCTCTTTGATGATGACTTGAAAGTCTTTTTTTTTTTTTTGATGATGACGTGAGAGTCTTTTAATGATGACTTGAAAGTCTTTAGTCATTTGATAGACTTGTGAATCTTGTGCTTCAACTTGGGAGTCTTTTGATTAGGCTGACTTGGGAGTCATTAGTGGTGACTTGGAAGTCTATGACCAACGATCACTTGAAGTTTTTTTTTTTTTGTTTTGTTATTTGAGTCCCCTTCTTTTTTTTAGGTGACTGCTCTTTGCCCCTAGGGTGTCCGTTCTCCTTGCGGGAGTCGCATCTAGTCAAACTCGTCAGTGTCTTCTTCATCTAGTGCGATTTTCCCTTCTTTCACTAGCTGCATGACTTTCTCTTTGAATGCCCTACATTTCTCTAGTGGGTGACTGACAATCCTGTGGTACTTGAAATACTTAAGATTGCTCACTCTTCCTACTTCTTCAAGGCGCTTCGGCTCAGGGAGTTCTATGAGTCCCTTCTCAAGGAGTTTGTCCAACATTTCTGGTGCATCAGAGTCAGAAAAACAATAGTCATCTTCAATCATAGGGTCTCTTCTTGGCATTTCTTCATAAGCAGTTGTGGACACAAAACTGTGCACAAAACCCATGAGCAAAACCCATCTCCAAAACTGTGCACAAAACCCATGAGCAATCTGTGGACATCAACAAACTATAACAATTTCAGAGCAGATAACAAGAAGTTTTCTTGGGGGATTTTCGCACCAAATGTACTCAAACCAACATCAAACCTAAAGCATGATCTTTCCCTTACTGCATTAAATTTTTTAGAAATGAATTTAGGGTTGTCTAAATTTACTAAAATTTATCAAAAATTACCAAAGTTAAAAAATTAAAAAAATTAATTATGATATATTAGCATAAATTTGCCAAAAATTTCAAAAAAATTATCAAAAATTAACTTTTATTCAACTGTTTTTTCACCCATGAATTTGACACACCCTATGTGACTCCCAAGGACTGGTAAATAAGATTAGAAATGGGGCCTTTGGGAGAGGAGGACCATCGTATTACTGTTGAGGATGTAGCAGACCAGATGGAAAGGGCTGGGGTGAGAGAGGTGACTTGGGCCAGAAGGAACGCGAATGAAGAGGCCCAAAGGGTGGCCCAGTGGGATTGCACAATGGAAAAAACTAGGAGCAGGTAGAGGAACCCCCAAGTTGGCTATTGAGATAGAATTATTATATTTGGTGGTTTGAAAATAAAATAAAATAAAATAAAGCTATCAAAATAAAATGACATCATGGCTTTTAAAGGGTTGTTTGCATTTTAGACTTCAAGTATAGAATTAATTATTTTTAAATTTTTGGTTTTCAACTTTAATTTTTTGGAGCCTAAAATTTGGAAGTTGAATAAAAAAAAGACCTTAAAATTTGTGAGTTGAGAAAAAAAGTTCGTATACCGTTTTTCTTTATCTTCCCATGTTTGAATTTCTCTGCTGATTGGTGTCAAACTTCAAAACTAAGGTTAAAACTAATTATGGTTAAAACTTCAATACTAAGGTTAAAACTGATTAAGGCCCCATTCTTTTATACGGTACCGCGCGGTGCGGTACCGCATGAAACCGCACTACTCAGTATTCTACCACACTTCACCACACGGTCCACACTCCACCACACTTTACCACAAATCATTACCAAAATATTTTCTTACTTTTCTCTCTCCTCTAATTTCTACATTCTCTCTCCTCAACTACCCCACCTACCACAACTTCTACCACAGCTTACCACACTTCACCACACTTTTTCAAACTCCACCACATCAGACCGCAACGGTACCGTATAAAAGAACGGGGCCTAAGGTTAAAACTTCAAGACTAAAGTTGAGAAAAAAGGACCTTAAAATTTGTGAGTTTGACAATGGATGCCTTGCTTTCTATAATTGTATAGAATAGATATATGATGAGTAATGGTTTAAAATGTTGATCAAGTTAAATAAAGATAGAAACGTCAATAAATATTAGGTATGGGTGGTGAATGATGTGGGCTGCACCGTTCAACCAGCTTCTGTGATTTGACCCGCTTTGACAAAAAAAGAAAGAAAAAAGGAATCTTGTGTAAGCTAATTAAGCACACCTTCAATAGTAGACCCATCATAATTGTCGACGGTAATTAAGCTTTGCATTGACCAAGTTAGGTTGGACTGTGTCTAGTGTCTACCAATACTTGACCGGCCTGACCAAGGTCCTTGTCAATTGTCATAGCTTCCCCAACAATGGCTAACAGACATATGTTAGGCTCCCCGAATTCAACCATAAAATTTATATAATCTGATTATTTAAATTAGAAATGAATTTAGGATTGTCAAAATTCAGATTCGGATAAATTGGACATACGGCAAAGAAGTTGACATCTGAAGCCCGTTACTTTTGGGTATTTTTGTGGGTCGGAAAATTCGGATAAATCTAATTTCGGGAGGATGTTGGGTTCGTTTAATAGAAAAATAGAAATATATATACTGTCTGTTCTTTGGATTGGTTGGACTTTTGGATGGATTGGATTATTGGACTTTTTGGGTCATATAGATTTTTTGACATCCCTAAAAATAATATGAATTTTTGTACAAGATACTTATCAGTATCTTGTTTGAGTATGAAAACAAAAAACCCTTAATATAGACACCCGCTGACATGAACTATGAGAAAATCTTGATATAGGCAAAAAAATTTAATCGTGCATGAAAGTGCATGATGAGAGCGATTCTGGCATATCCAAAAAATCTTTTGAAATGGAAAATTAATTAAAAATTAACACCTTGAAAGTTGAAAGTATTTCGGGACAAAACACATATCATCCTCCATTTGAATTTATAGAATACTTGAGTATTGTTATGAACTTTATTTAAATTTTAAACATGGAAATAATAACGTTTTAAAATCTTAATCACCCATACATAAAAACATTAATGTTGTTGATTGGGCTGAATATATTGACCCAACCAATTTGTAATTTTGTATCAAATATTTCATTTGGTAGTTGGCTTTTTTCCTTCAAATTTGTCCGTTGATTCCAAGCCAATTATATTACATATCCTCTAGTCCAATAATATCCTAACATGTAATATCATATACTTATTAAGACAGTATTTTGCATGTTTTCTTTTATGACGTCTCATGGCGAATGAAACAAAATTAATTCGGCACGTTTGATTAGCTGTATGAAATAATGAAAATTCTCAACTCATCTTAAAACAAAATGGAAAGAGACGTCGTGTCATTCATGAGCATTAGAGCATATTTGTGTGTTGGGTAGGAGTGGTCATAGCCGCCCTTAACACTTAAAATGATTATAAAGTTAATATTAAAATTATAGCTTGTATGTTTATTAAATGACTGATAATAATTCAGATGTTCAGATCCGTCATTATAGTCATCACAACATAATTAGAAACTAGGGCGCAATTTTCATGAAAAAAAGTCAATAATATTAGCTAAAATTGAATAATATTAATAAACCCAAAAAATGTCTTCCAACATACAAGCTAGTGAAGGACAAAGCCCAAAAAATAGGAAAGACATTGAAATGGTTAAAAAGAAATTCTCCCAATAAAAAAACAATGGGGGGCACAATAACTAAGGGTAATTAACTAAGTTAATCAAGTGACCACCCAAAAAGGCTCCCAATTTGTGAATCTCTTAATATTCCTTCTCCCACCTTCATTGCACCTGCTAAACCTTTGGAAGTCATGATCCCCTTTTCCCATTTTACCCCCCAACATTAATCTTATTCCATCCATGTCCTCCCCCAAGTTTACACCTCCAAACTCTTCTTCCTCTTCCTCCTCCACCTTAACCTCTTTTTTCTCTTCTCCTCCCTCTTCTTCATCAATGTCTATTATTCCAATACTACCCTCCATGGCAAAACTAGTCTCCACCTCGACCTCTTCATTCTCATCATTATCATAATCATTATCATTAAGATTATCTTCTCTAACTAATGTCATCATTAATCTTCCATTGCATCTCTCCACTTTCAAACAAGAATTGTTTGAAGGAGCCGACACGGCTTCGATCACCAACCTCCCATCTTCTCTGTAGGGTCTCACTTGAAGGGAGTTCGCCCCGCTTATCGTAGTCAATGGGGGCGGAAACTCGTAAGCACTCTTGTAACTTGGATGCCAAGGTTTCTTCTCATAATTACTACTACTATTATTACTATTATTATCAGTACTAGTGGTAGTAGTATTAGTAGTGGAGAAGTAAAGGCTGCTTTCAGGGAAGAAAGCGCCGGTTTCACTTCCAAGGCTCTCAGTACACATCTCTAAGCTCTTGTCACTCAAAAATGACTTAGAAAACAATGATCGTTTGGCCAAAGGATGAACATAAACATCATGACATTCTTTCTCCTCTTTTGGGGTGGTGTTGGAGAGTGCCTCAATGGCACTCCACCCGCTGTTGTTTTTGTTGTTGGAAGAAGATGTTGAGAAGACAAGCTTTGATGGGTTGCTGAATTTCAGGCTTAACGAGGATGATTGTGACACTTGTTCGTAAACAATTGTCGACATTTTTGGTTAGTTAAGTATTCTTGTTTTTCGGGGTCAACACAAGGTGGGGTTTTTGTGTTTGGTTTGATATATGAGGTATTAAGAAAAGGGTTTTAGGAAGGAAGAAGGAGGAATGTATTGAAGATGGATATGGTGTGAGGAAGAAGAGGAGAAGATGTGTGTATTTATAGGGAGAGACCAAAAAGTGGCTCAAAAGTTTTCCTACGTAAGAGAGAGGAGAGGGACAGAGTGAAAGTGTGGGGGAAGAGAGAGAGAGAGTTTTTTTCTTTATTTAATAATAATAATAATAATTTATTTTTTTTAAAAGTACAGAAATGAAAACCACACATACATGCACTGAGGAAAAGGAAACAAAAGGAAAAGGAAACAAATTGTGGGTTGAAATATCAAAGTGGGGTTGGGGGAGACAAAGAATATACTCTTCAATTAATCATATTTTTATGTTACAATTTTGGTTAAGAAATCGTATAATTACTGTACTTGCTTTTAAATTCCTAATCAGTGGTGATTAATCCCCACGTTCGTTCAAATACCGCCGTATATTTTGCTTTTGGTAATTAGCCTACTTTTTGTCTCCTTTTTTTTCACTCTCTAGCTGTTCCTAGTTCTTTTTTTAAAAACAAAAATTTTAAAATGGAAAACAATATTCATAATTAAAATAGTGAATTAATAATTGTAAATTTAGAATATAGATATAGAATTTAACTTTCAAATAATTAATATTAATTTTAGCGATATTGGATAACAATATACCGACCTCTAGGGGTATTAGATTGTAATATATCGACATTTATTATTGGACAACAATATCTTTAGGGGTGGTGACTGATGAACTAATCTTCGTGCTGACATGGAAGCCGGAGGGAACAAAATCGACCCCTACCCAATAACCCCGTTAACCCCTTCGTTTTTCTCCCTAACCCACGTTCATGGGTGGATCTATGGGGTAAGTGGGGGTGTCCACGGACACCGTTAGACAAAGAAAAAATTGTAATTTTCTAATATTATTTGGAAGTTCTTAATTGGAGTAAACGGATACCGTAAAAAAAAGTTCCAAAAATCATAATAGAGGTGTCCAATTTAGCAACAACCCAAAAATCATAAAATATTACTCCTTCTATCCCAAATAAATTGTTCAAGTTTGACTAATTAAGTCAAAATTTTTACCTGAACACAATATTATTAGTGTTGTTAAGATAAAATGTGAAAAATTAGTGGTCAAAGTATTGCATCGAAGACCGTAAAAAGTAAACTGAACGAATAAATTGGGTCGGAGGGAGTATCGATTTTTTTTATATATAAACAAAAAGTGTAAGTCAATGAATAGAGTGATTGGGTATCGGCACAAATTTAAGATATAAATATTTAATTAATGTGAAATTTCAATTTATTTGGTTGGCAATATATGAAGATGTAAACTTTTGTTAAGCTTGTGAATATGTCATTTAATATTTATTTTGATTTTTAAAATTTATTAGTTTATTTTTCAAAAGAGCTTATATGATATCAAGTATATATATTGGACACCCCTAAGTTGAATGTCTGTATCCGCCACTGCCCACGTTAAAATATCGACCCCACATAGTGTCTAAGAGGGTGGTGGATCGGTCTCTGTGCTGACGTGACACACAACCAACCAATGTCTTGTAACGTGGGTTAATGAGAAAATCGGAAGGGTTATCAGGATTATTGGATTGGGGCAGGTTTTCTTCCCCTCCACCAGGCTAAGTCACCACGCCCTCAATTGGTACAAGAGCACCCGCAATGGTGAGCATGAATTATACTCAATGAATGAGGTAAAAGCAGTATGACCCACCAGGAGAGCTAAAGTTAGACTCTTCATATTAACTTGGTTTCCAATAGTAAGCGTGAACTTGATTAAGGCCCTGTTCTTTTATGCGGTATTTTGCGGAATAGTGTGGTGAGGTGTGGTGGAATTGTGTTGGTTATTGGTATGTGGGGTAGGTGAGGAGAGAGAATGTAAAAAGTAGAGGAGAAAAGTGAGGAGAGAGAAAAGTAATGATTTGCGGTGAAATGTGGTGGGTTGTGAAAAATTGCGGTAGACTGTGACACCGCAGTTTGCCAACCGCAGAAAAGAACATGGCCTAAAATATTTTTAAAAAATGCGTATACTCTATATTTAATCATTTAAAAACACTACAATAGAAATAAAAAAGAAAGAAAAAAATATCAAGAATCTCGTGTTCGTACTCGCGCGGTCAAGGAATTAAATTTACCTCTAACTTTCACATTTTCTCTCCTCACCTACCACAACAACCATATTTTCAACAAATTTTACCATTTCATTCCACACCTTACCACATTTTCCACCATTTTCATAATTTCACCACACTGCACCATCTCTACATCTTACAAACCGCACAAAATAAAGGGATCCTAGTTTATACGTGTGAGTAAGTGTTATTTCATCTCTAGCAAATAGTAGTGTACATATATATATAAAAAGAAAAAATTCTAAAAAAACTTAGACGCAAATACTATGGTGTGTTGGGGCACAAAGTTATGCGTATACAGCACTAGTCGTCCTTTCTCTCCCTGCCATGCACTGTCAACACTAACACCGCCGCCCTCACCACTATATCACCACCTCTCTCTCTCTCTCTCTCTCTCTCTCTACGCTGTTGGATGACCGCCATCATTCACTGCCTAAGCAACTGTGCACCACCGGCCACCTCCACCTAGCACCGCCCCCTCTACCTCCACTGCTTTGTCTACCTCCGCCGCGACTGCCACTAAACTTATACACCATTAGTTATTAATGACCCCGCATTTTGTTCATCATACATGCATGCCTAGATATGAAATAAATCTAAATTGACTTTAGGATCCATGCATGAATGCCCTAAATTTTATTAGTTTCTTATTAAATCTATTTGTAATAGTTATTAATGCAAATTGCAACCAACTATTAAAATAAGGATAGTTAACGTTACTGTATCATCAAAACTGCCATGATTGGATTCTAGACTATCTATGAGCTAAGCAGGCTCGCGAGTCTTCATTAGCTAGCTTCACGGTATAAGCTCGACTTAAAATAAGCTCGAGCTTATCATATAAGCGAGTCAAGCCGAGTTCAAGGAAGCTCGACTCGTAAAACTTGTGTGTATTGAAAATTGGATGACACGATGTGTTATATATGTTTGATGATACAATTTCAATAATTGAATTACTTCATTCACATAAATTGGAACTTACACTTTTGACAGACCATTTTTTATATGTTGTAAATCCACAATCTTAAATTATTTTCATTTTCGTTATGAAATTTCTTTAATTTGCATCCTATAATTATTCTTTTGACTTAGTTAATTTTCAAATTTATATCATTGTTTAACTTTGTTATAAATATTCTTTTTCTTACTATTTTTTATATTAAAAGTTATACTTTATTTGATAACTTTGTATGTTAATAAAATTAGTAACAATAAGTCAAGTCACGAGCCTAACTTTTCAAGCTTGTCAAGCTCGTGAGTCGAACCTCGAGCCTGCCAAGCTCGGGTTCGGCTCAGCTCTGCTCTACTCGGCTCAATGCAAACACTAATTGGATTAGTAACTTATAGGTTAAGTACATAAATTGACCTCTTTGTGTGTGTGTCTGTGTGTGTGTCTATATATATATATATATATATATATATATATATATATATATATATATATATATATATATATATATATATATAGGGAACTGATTATATAAACATTGTTCTTTGGTGATCATGTAAGCACGGTTGGATATATGATGGACATAAAGTATTATATTCATCGACATCAAGTATGAAAGGTGAGCATCAAATATTATTTTCATGGACATCAAGTATGAGTTGTGAGCATCAAGTATTATTTTTATGGATATCAAATATATATGAAAGGTGGACATCATCATTTGATGTCTGCCAAGCAAATCCTTTATATTTCCTTTGCTTTAATTTAATGTTCACGAAAACAATATTTGATGTCCACAAAAATAATATTTACTTGATGTCCGCCAGATATCTAACCATGTTCACATGATCACCAAAGGGTCATGCTCATGATCATATGATCAGTTCTCATATATATATATATATATATATATATAGGATAATTGGATTCTAATAATCCCTACTTTCACCAATTGGACAATGGTGGACCGTACTTTCACTTTGTATTCTGGTGGTTCAAAAAAAAAAAAAAATTGGATTGTAGTGGGATATTTTCAAGGGAATCATAGATTTTGTGTTGCATTTGATTCAAAACTTAGTATAGCACTTTACAATGATTTTTAATGAATTTACAGCGTTTCTCCCAATTTTTTCATTTTTTACTATCTTTTAGGATTTTTTCACTTTTATTATTTAAAAAATCATAATAATTATTCGGAGTCTCAAAAAATTAATTTAAAAAATTTTTAGAAACTACAATTCATTAACTTTCTAGGGGCATGAACGAAAAAAACAAAAACAATATAGTGTATGAATGAAAAAAATAAGAAGAATGTGGAGGTGGATTTGGTACCATTATAATCCAATTTTATTTTATTTTATCACCAGAATACAAAGTACACACACACAAGAAGAAAACACGATATTAGGCTTGTCAAGTTTGGCTTGTCTAATTCACTAGATCGAGTTAGAGCCAAATTGAGTTGATCTCAAGTTGAATTACACATACATGCTTTTCACCGAGTCAACTTCATAGCTTGCGAAGTCTCACGAATCGGCTTGGTCCATTTCACTTTGTAGTTAGATATGGATTTTTCTTAGATAATATATCATTTTAATACATTTGCCTATCAAAAACCTTGGTAAAATGGGTAGGGTAAGTTTTTACCTAAATATACCAGAACTTACCAAACTTTGCCAGAACTAAAAAGAATAATATTTTTAATATTAGGGTAAATTTGAAAAAAATTATCAAATTTACCAAAAGTCTCTAAAAATTATCAAAAAGCTATCTTTTACCAATTAACTTTTATTCATGAATTTGACAGACCGATATATATATGATGACGTTATCCATATGTAATAATATTGATTAGTGTTTGCAATGATTTTACAAAATGGTTCACAAGAGCATATCCCAGCCCATATATTTATGTAGGGGCTTTGAGAAACGTAACACTTGCTAGTTCAATCTAATTATGTCTCACAAAACGATCTCATGTACGGCTCGAATCCTTATCAAAATCCACGCAAAGCAGAGAGGATCGATGTTGAAATCTCTCAGCCAGGGAAAATCAAGCAATCAAAAAGAGAAAAAGGAAAAGTAGTGAAGAACAAGACATAATAATAGATAGGGTTGAATATATGTATAGTGCTTTGTTTGGGTTGCCCTAGATAGTTCCCTCTACCCCTTCCTATGGCATTTGTACGTATCCCTTCAAATCCTTAACCATCCCCAAAAGAAACCCAACAAACAAACATGGAAAAAAAAAAAAAAGGGGGGCCAGAAAAACAAAAGGGATTCGATCAAATATTTCATGATAGTGATTGCTCAACAAGATCCTGTAATTTGCTCGATTTTTTTTGTTTGTTTGGCTCTGTAAAAAGAAGGATGGAGAAAATCCATATTCCAAGATACACAAACACACCTTTAGTCAACATACACTGCAGGAACCATTCAAATAAAAAGAAACAATAATAATGAGTAATTATTGTGAAAAAGAAATTATGAAAACAACCAAAAAAAAAAAAAAGAAGAAGAAAGGTCTGGTCTGTATAGCGCATAATACATGCTCTTTAACATTTGACCACATGGTATTATGTGTATGGGTGTGTGTTAATGTGTGGGATAAAGACTTGTTTAGGGAGCCTCATGACATGCAACTCTTTTTAAGTCACTTTGTGTGCAGTAGTGGAGAATTGGAACTTATTTCGCCAATTTCGGCAAGGAATAGGCCGGCATAATTTGTGGAAAAAAAAAGGGAAGAAAAATTGACTTGCTATCATATATTTTATACACTTATACAAAAATGATACGAGCTTTAGGGGAAGACATTTTTAAATTATTAAGCCTTGTTCTTTGGATTGGTTGAAATTAGTTTGGATGGATTGAATTGGATTGGATTTGATTGGATTGGTTTGGATAAGTGTGGATAAATTATGATGCTTTTATGGGGAATTGTATTTTTAGAGATGATGTTTTTTTGGGGAATTGTATAATGTTTGGATAAGTTTGAATTGGACTGGATAGGTTACCGTAACTTATCCAAAGAACAGGGCGTTACCCTAGTAAAAAAACAAACTATATTATTATATATTAAATTGACATAAAAAAATATAATCGATTTGTATGGTTATAATACTATATATAAATTGCTTAAAATTATACTTTTATCAATTACTTTTTATATTTACAAAAAAATGCCTAAACTATATCTAACGGACGTGGTCGATTCTATTATGGTGTCATTTGTGCTCGTTGGATACGTGAACATATCCAAAACTTTCTATAATTAGATAAGTAATACTAATTACGGAGTACCATTGAAAAAATTAAAGTCAAAAATCACAATAAATACAAATTTGATAAAGGATAAGACCCTTAAAAAGTGTCTCATTTCATACCCATTTAGTTTGTGTTTGATAGTGGCGTTTGGGGTATCGTTTAGCGTCTTGACCAAGTCAAAACTTTAATTGCAAAAATATTAGCGTTCGGTAAGTTAACATTTTAAGGAGCATTTAGCAGTTTGTAAAACGTTAATAAAGTAAACGTTTAGCGTTTAAAATATCGTTTAATATTTTTCGGTCAAAAAGTACCGTTTGAAAATTTTATCTTTGGAAATTATTGATATCCTCTTATGTCAATTCACATTAATATGTTAATTCAACGCTAAATTATCGAACACAATTCTCATTTGAACATTCATCCGCTCTCCGCTACTTAAAACGCTATCCACTATGTAAATTGGTATTAGAAATACCTCAAAGATGCGGAAGCGGATCGGTTTTGCACGGTTCTTGTTCCACGATTAACGGTCTTTCACGTTTGATGTTGCATAATTGTCAGTGGCTACCACAAATGGAGTCACCAGAAATTCACACTCCAAACCTTTATCCAATTAATGGTATTTTGACAGAGAAAGAGAAATAGACAGACATCAATTTTTCATCATCGGAAAAAAGTCTCTCATAGAGACATATTTATAGGTTGACCTTTTGGTCATTCCCACACTAAAAGTGGAAATAACTGTTTTTGATAAGAATGGAAAAACCTATCCATATTCAACCCCCTTTTATATTATGTGGTTGTATTTACCAACACACTACTCAAACTTCGATCTATATGTTACATAAACTTATATCAATTATCTAAAACACTAATTTTACTGAACAAGGCCTTAATCCATCTAATAAAGTAATATCTTCACATTTTCTCTGAATATATAAAAAAAATATGGAGAGTAAAAAAGGAAAAGAGCTCGTAGTTACAAGAGCTATCATAGTATCATACTAGGTAATCTAAGAATTACCTAATAATTTACCAAAAAATATGATTTGAACTTTATAAAAATTATGATGATATAGTTACATATAAATATTTATGGCTTTCAACATTTAAACCATCGCAAACTTTGGTTAAAATTTGTATTATATATCGTCGGTGTGTGAAAATATTGTATTTACTATTGTAAACACAAGCTGGTGAACGACAAGTGAACAACGAGAACCATAAGTTATATATATGAGCTTCAAAATTAACTTTAAACATTGGACATAGGTCTGACAAAAATTTAGATTTGAGTAATTTCGGGTACAGTCAAATCGATCATTCGATGAAAAATCTCTATACTTGGACACTGTTCAGTAGGTAATTCAGACACTAAGGCAATACTCGGACTCAAATCGATCATTCGATGAAAAATCTCTATGAGATATCTTTTTCTTCCATTTTTTATTCACCTTTTTTCTTTTTTATTCACCATTTTATTCAACATTTTTACATTTTTAATTAGGTAAATTAATGTAGGATGAAAGTTTTTTAAAATTTTCTGAATCACATCTAAAGTGGAAATAATATGGGAATTGAAGAACCCCTTTTGAGAATGAAGCAAAGGACGTTCACTCACCGAATGGCAAGGACGTCTTCGACAAACACCCTGAAGGACATTGACATTGCTCAGCAGGTTTTGAAGTGAAAGACAAATACCGAAACTTAATCAGGGAAGTTGTTTCTTTTGGCAAGAATCTGTTTTTCCCTTATTATCGTCTAAACTAAACTAATGGATTTCATGCTCTATCGTGCAGATAAAATCAAGGAAGAAAAAAGGATCTTAACTACCTGCAGCTGATTTTTCCCACTCACGGGGTACAATGCCTTTTCGCTAGTCGAAAAGAGGAAGGAAAATTGCAAATCAACTGAGAAAGGAAATCGGAGCAAAAACAGAAGCTTTCTTCAACAGATACAAGATCAAGCACAGCGCTTTAAATATACACACTCAAGACGAAGAAAAGCAACGATTCCACGAAAGAAATCGGGTGTTCAAAATAGAAATCGAGTTTTCTGTTTTGGTGTTCTTGAGAGAGTTGGTGTTTTGAGTAGCGTGAGTAAAATCAATCCTTAACGGATCTAGGATTGATTGTTGCTTGTGTAGTCGCATCCTAGACGGAATTAGGATCGACTGTGTTTGAACACCAAAGTTCGAATTTGGTGTGTGTTAGTTTCCCAGAAATAAGAAGCGTCCTTGCAAGGCGCTGTTCATCAGAAACCTAAGGACATTCATCCTAGGTTTATCACATTCTGTTGGCAATAAAGGAAGTTATTCAGTTTATATATTCTGTCCTTTATTCCCTCTATTTCTGCTCTGTGTGAAGGAAATTCTCAGTCTGTTTGGACTGAGAACCTAACGTCCTTGTTAAGTTGTGATTTGTGCAGAAAAAATCAGTAACCCTATTCACCCCCCTCTAAGGTTCTTTCAATTGGCATCAAAGCTTGGTCCACTGAAAATTCAGAGACTAATCGCTCTGTGGCAAAGATCATGGGAGATCACAACATGGGAGACTTAAGTCAAGGACGTTCATGGAACATATCACCTTTACTGACAGGTGACAACTACAGAATTTGGAAACGCTAAATGGAGATTTTCTTAAGAAATCAAGATGAGGACATTTGGGATGTAGTCACCAAAGGAAATTATCCTACTCCCCAAACGACTGCTGCAGATGGAACAAGAACTGATAAACCAAGATCTGAGTATTCAGCTGAAGAAAAAGAGCGAGCAAAGAAAAATACTCATGCACATTATCTTTTAATTTGCAGTCTTAACTCTAATGAATTTGAAAGAGTGTCTAATTTTGATACAGCTCAGCAGATATGGAACTACTTGGTCACAACCTATGAAGGAACAAACCAAGTAAAGAAGACGAAGATCAACATACTAGTCCAAAAGTATGAAGGATTCAAGATGGAAGAAAATGAGTCCATTGAGTCAATGTTCAAAAGATTCAGTGCAATCATCAACCATCTCAAGTCCCTCGGAAAATCCTATTCCAATGAAGAACAAGTGAACAAGGTCCTTCAGTGTCTTCCTAAGCACAAGTGGGGACCAAAAGTAACGGCAATAGAAGAAGCCCAAGATTTGGAGACCTTGAAAATTGAAGAGCTGATTGGCAAACTTCTTGCACATGAGATACGCCTGTCTGAAGGCAGTCAGACCAAGGACATTGCCCTCAAAAGCACCAAGGAACCAGAAGAAGAATCAGAGGATGATGATGAAGAAACCATGGCCATGTTAGCTAAAGGTTTCAGACGACTATACAGAAAGAATCCCAGATTCTGTGGCTATCTAAGAGAATCATCCTCCAAACGACCTTCACCCAAAGGTAAAATTCAAACCAAGGATGATAATGAATATAAATGCTTTGCTTGTGGTGCAACAGATCACTTGGTTAGGGAATGTCCTCACGTGAAGAAAGTCAAGGAACAAAGTGATTTCAGAGGAAAAAGATTGAACAGCAAAGCCATGGTTGCCACATGGAGTGAGAGTGAAGGCAGCGAAAGTGAAAGTGAGTCCGAGGAAATCGCAAATCTTTGTCTCATGGCAAAGGACCTTACTGAAAAACAAGCAGATGAAACAGAGGCGGATGACGATGATGAGGTATTTACAAATCTCTTTCTATAATGTCCTCCACATAATTTGAAATCAAGATTGCTCAATCTGCTTGATTACATTGCAACCCTCACCGACAAAGTACAATATCTCACTAGAATTGCTGAAACAAACTCCAAAACCATAGAAACTCAATTGGAGATAATCAAAAACCTTACCTCTGATAATCTCAGCATGAGAAATGAAATGATACAGAACCGAAAAGAGCTGAACTTCATCCTCAATCAAGAAATAGATCAAGTTCATTCTACCATAAATCCTGAGAAGAAAACCTCTACAGATAAACCTGGTTCACCCAGAACCAAACCAGACACCTTACCCCCTCATAAACCCACACTTATACCAAAACCAAGAACCAAAGTAAAGTGGGTTCCAAAAAGGCCAAACAACAAACCTGTTCCCCCAAACAAAGAAACCTTTCATAAACCTCCTAGTCAAAAGAAAGGTATAATGTCCTTCAGTACAGGTATGTCTCAAGGCTCACAACAACCTCTGGTATTTGGACAGCGGATGCTCGAGACACATGACTGGAGATCCAACCAAATTCAGAGAACTCAAGGACATCAAAAGTGGGAAGGTAACGTTTGGAGACAAAAGCCAAGGGAAGATCCTTGGAGTCGGCAAGGTCGGTAAGGATTCAGTCAACTGTATAAATGATGTATATTATGTAGAAGGTTAAGAGTATAATCTCTTAAGTATTTCTCAGTTTTGTGATAGGGGTTATAAAGTTTGGTTCAATAAGAACTCATGCGTCGTAGAAAAAGAATCTCATGAAATAGTCCTTAAAGGTCATCAGATGAACAATGTGTATGTTATTGACCTCGGTGATCATATGACAAAGGACCTTACCTGTCTTAGAGTTGCATCAGATGAAACCTGGTTATGGCATCGTAGATTGGGACACATGAACATGGAAACCCTTCAAAAGCTAAAACGCCTAGGATTGGTTAGAGGACTACCATCTCAAAATTTTATTCGTGACAAAGTGTGTGATGCATGTACTAGAGGCAAACAGACCAGAACCTCCTTCAAACCTGTATCTCAAGTAACCACCTCTAGATGTTTAGAACTGTTGCATATGGACCTCTGTGGACCAATTCCATACAAAAGTCTGAGAGGACGTTCATACATACTAGTCACTGTTGATGATTATTCTAGATTTACCTAGGTTTTATTTTTGAAGGATAAGACAGAGGCTTACCCAGAATTTGAGAAACTATACAGGCAACTCAAGGTCCTTACAGGACTCAGTTTGGTGTCTATAAGGACAGATCATGGAAAAGAGTTTGATAATCGAGATCAATTTGGAAAATTCTGTGATCAAGAAGGGGTTACACATAATTTCTCTGCCCCAAGGACACCACAGCAGAATGGTGTGGTTGAACGGAAGAACCGCACATTGGAAAACATAGCCAGAACCATCATCTGTGAGAATAATCTACCCCTTTTTCTTTGGGCTGAAATTATAAATGCTTCAAATTATATTCTCAACAGATGTACCATAAGGTCCTTCATGAAGAAAACACCTTATGAGCTGTTCAAGGGAAAAACACCAAATGTAGCTCATCTCAAGGCCATTGGATGCAAATGCTTCGTTCACAACAACGGCAAAAAGGCTTTAAGCAAATTTGAACCAAGAAGTGAAGAAGGAATATTGGTAGGATATTCATTATCCAGCAAAGCCTACAGAGTCTACATTAAAGCATCCAGAAAGGTGGAAGAATCAATCCATGTGGTCTTCGATGAAACTTCCACCACTTCATCAGAAAGGTCCTCCATCAAATTCCAGATTCTTCAAGATGATGATGACGAAGACATCCCTCGTATATTTCAGCAAGATCCTCTGCAACAAAATGAAGAACCTCCTCCTGATGACACCATGCAATCAACTTCAGAACATGAGAACATGAAGCTCAAGGACCTCCGCATGATGAAGAACAAGGACATTCCTCAAGAGAAGGACAAGGACCTTCCTCAAGTGAAGGACAAGGACCTTCACCAACAAAAACTCCTCAAATGGCTGATACTGCACAGCAAAACACCGAGGAGTCATCAAGGACCTTCAGGTTCAAACCTGCTCATCCAGCCGACAATCTCCTTTCAGGACTGGAAACAGGTATTAGAACTCGATCCGCTCTTAGGAACTTTTGTGCCTTTCACGCATTTGTTTCTCATATTGAACCTAAAGGACCTGAAGAAGCCCTAAAGGACAGCAACTGGATCCTAGCTATGCAAGAAGAGTTGAATCAATTCGAGCACAACAAAGTATGGTAGCTTGTCTCAAGACCTGAACACCATCCAGTCATTGGTGTAAAATGGGTCTACCGCAATAAATTAGATGAACATGGCACTGTCACAAGAAACAAGGCAAGGCTAGTTGCCAAAGGATACAAACAAGAAGAAGGCATTGATTATGAAGAAACCTTCGCACCTGTTGCAAGACTGGAGGCCATTCGGATACTCCTTGCCAACGCTGTATCAACTCACATGAAGCTTTATCAAATGGATGTCAAGAGTGCCTTCCTAAATGGATACCTAAAGGAAGAAGTCTATGTGGAACAACCTCTAGGATTCTAACAAAATCCAGACACTCATGTTTACAAACTTCAGAAGGCCCTTTACGGGCTGAAACAAGCTCCCAGAGCTTGGTATGAAAGGCTAAGCTCGTTCCTCTTATTAAATGGCTTCACAAGAGGAATCATAGATAAAACTCTCTTCATTAAACCCTCAGGTCAGGACTCTACTATAATTCAAGTTTATGTAGATGACATTATATTTGGTGCTACTAATGAATATTTAGTGAAGGAATTCTCTGATCTAATGAGTAAAGAGTTTGAGATGAGTCTTGTGGGGGAACTAAGTTTCTTCCTTGGCTTACAAATCAAACAAAACAATGATGGCATCTTTCTCAACCAAAGTAAGTATGTCAAAGAGCTTCTGAAGAAATATGGATTAGAGAATGCTAAACATTGCAGCACCCCAATGTCCTCCACACTAAAACTTGATCAGGATCTACACGGTAAGGACGTTCCTGATAAGCAGTATCGAGGACTGATAGGAAAAGCACCTCTGGAGGCTGCCAAATGCTTGGATTCTCCCTAATCTCCTGGCAGTCCAAGAAACAGAATGTCGATGCCCTTTCTACTGCAGAAGCAGAATATATAGCAGCCGGTGCATGTTGTGCTCAAACACTATGGATTAAACAGCACATAAAGGACCTTGGGATCGACCTATCAAAAATCCCCATCAAGTGTGATAACAAGAGTGCCATTCAAATCACCAAGAATCCAGTTCAGCACTCCCGTACCAAACACATTGAAGTACGACATCATTTTATCAGAGATCACGTTGACAAAGGCCACATTACACTGGACTTTGTCCCCACTCATCTACAACTGGCAGATATCTTCACCAAGGCCCTTCCTACTAAGCAATTCATCAACAATCGAAGGGAACTTGGCATGCTGCAACCTGACGACCAGTTGAGGGGGAGCTAGCATCCCTCTATCCAGGGGGAGCAAAGGTCCTCTACCACCAGGTATGTTTTACTTAAAGGCTCATCAAGGTCCTTGACATTGTTGTCACAGAACCACATTGCGCCTCACCTTTATCAATAACAAACCTGGCAATGAAGTTACGCAACAGTTCATCAATAACTGCTTTGCTTAACTCAACATTTTGATTTTCAAAATTTTCAAAAATTTTCCTCTCTCTCCTTTCCCCCCCTTACGTCAGTTTCCCTCATTAACACCACACGGTTACCAAAATATTTTTTCCAATAACTTCCCAAAATCTTCCCAAATCATTTCCTTTTCTCACTTTCCAAAACCCATCCCATCATAATCAATCATCTCCCAACCGTCATTTTTACCTTCCCCAGTTAAATCTTCCACAATCAAACTCCTTCCCCATTTACCGTCCCCCCTCGTTCCTTATCCGAAAATTCAACCACCCTTCTCCTCTACTTAAACCCTCTTCTTTTTACCCTTCTCTCCCATCACCATCTTCCCAGTCTTCATCGTCCTCTACCCCACCATCTCCTTCCTTTTCTCATTTATTCTCTCTGTCCCTCCAAACATGAAGAAACGCCCAGCCCTCAAAAACACTGCCCCATCCCCTTCTGCAGGGGTCGCCAAACGACTTTGTTCTCGTAAGTCGTCCCCCAATCCTCCAAAATCCACTCAATCTCGCTCATCATCATCCACCGCCCTTGCAATCCAACCTCAACCACAAGCCCTCCATGCAATCACCCACGAGCACCGTCTGCAAACTCTTGCTAACCGACAAATCTTATGCTGTGAAAATGTCGACGCCGATGCTCTTCTCCCCATCTTCCCATCATTCTCTACACTGAAGGAACTCGGATGCTACACCTTCTTTGACTGTGAATCGGTAATTTATCCCTCTCTCATTCTTGAATTCTTTGCAAATCTCATTCCAGACTCAAGACGACCTTCCGTCAAATCGCTTGTTTCTGGGGTTGAAATTCTGCTGACCCCCACCCTCGTTGAACGTATCCTTCACCTCCAACCCAGTCCAACCAAACCACCTTTATCCATCGCGTCTGACCCCAAACAAGAACTCCGTCGACAATTTGCTCGCCCCACTGAGCAGAAGAACACTCAGTACACCAGCTTGACGGCTGAATCCCGTTTCCTTTATTATACCCTGGTTCGTACCATCCTTCCCCGGGGTACAAACAAGGAAACCATAAATGAAACCTGCGCCATTTTTATCCTGAACGTCCTCAACAATCGTCATCCTGACCTTGGCGAACTAGTTGTCCAACATTTCCTCAAAGTTGTTGCCTCTCCTTCTGGCCCCCTCCCCTATGGGAACCTGCTTACAAAGATCTTTCGCCATTGTAATATTCCCCTTGACAATGCTGAGATGTCCTCCTTCAATTTACCCAAAATTGGTCCTTCACTCCTCATCTCCCTTGGGTACCAGCAGCAGCCAAATGGCTCCTGGCTTCATCTTGATGAGGTCAAGGCTGAAGCTTCGGCTCTGCTGCGCCACAAAAGACGCCCTTGGACTCATCTCTCCAACATCAACTCTGCTGTTGAGGCCCTTCACCAGGAGGTTCGTCAACTGCAACAAGAGGTAAAGGCCCTTTCTGAGGCACGTTCTGCACTGATCGAGGCAGTCTCCTTTTTGAAGAATGTTGGTCCAGCAGGCATACAAGCTCCCCCAAGCACACCCACTCCAAGCTCTCCAAATGTTGCTCTCGACTCTACTCCCACAGATCCCCAGTCCTAATTCCCTTTCTCTCTTCTGTTTTTTTCTATTGCTATTTTGAACAATTTTTTTTTTTTGCCAAACATTCCTCCTGTTTCCTTTTTGCTTGAAAGTCAAAAAGGGGGAGATGAACTTTGCATAGTATGGTAGCCCTTCTTATGGCTTTGCATCAGGGACTGTACAAACAAGCTAAAACTGTCTTTTGCTATATCCCTGTATGAATGATCTATTTGTGTTATATATGCTGTACATACTATGCTTGTATCCAATTTTTGTCTTTCACTCAAAAAGGGGGAGATTGAAGAACCCCTTTTGAGAATGAAGCAAAGGACGTTCACTCACCGCATGGCAAGGACGTCTTCGACAAACACCCTAAAGGACATTGACACTGCTCAACAGGTTTTGAAGTGAAAGACAAATACCGACACTTAATCGGGGAAGTTGTTTCTTTTGGCAAGAATATGTTTTTCCCTTTATTATCGTCTAAACTAAACTAATGGATTTCATGCTCTATCGTGCAGATAAAATCAAGGAAGAAAAAAGGAAGGAGCTCTCAAGATCTCGTCGAAAAGAGGAAGAAAAATTGCAAATCAACTGAGAAAGGAAATCGGAGCAAAAACAGAAGCTTTCTTCAACGGATACAAGATCAAGCACAACGTTTTAAATATACACACTCAAGACGAAGAAAAGCAGCGATTCCACGGAAGAAATCGGGTGTTCAAAATAGAAATCGAGTTTTCTGTTTTGGTGTTCTTGAGAGAGTTGGTGTTTTGAGTAGCGTGAGTAAAATCAATCCTTAATGGATCTAGGATTGATTGTTGCTTGTGTAGTCGCATCCTAGACGGAATTAGGATCGACTGTGTTTGAACACCAAAGTTCGAATTTGCTGTGTTTGTTTCCCAGAAATAAGAAGCGTCCTTGCAAGGCGTTTGGTTCATTGTAAAACCTAAGGATATTCATCCTAGGTTTATCACATTCTGTTGGCAATAAAGGAAGTTATTCAGTTTATATATTCTGTCCTTTATTCCCTCTATTTCTGCTCTGTGTGAAGGAAATTCTCAGTCTGTTTGGACTGAGAACCTAACTTCCTTGTTAAGTTGTGATTTGTGCAGAAAAAATCAGTAACCCTATTTACCCCCTCTCTAGGGTTCTTTCAAGAATGAAGGAGGACGAGTATTAAATAAATATAATAATATACTGAATATTTTTAATTTTAAAATTTATATCAGTCAGTAACTCATTGGTTCAAATTAGGGATGGCAATGGGTAAGGTTTGGGGCAGGTGCCGCGGGTCTAACTGGACCCAGATTCGGAGTTGCCAAATTTTTTTGGACCTGGATCCGCCCGAGACCCGATGGGTCACAAAATTCAGACCCAGACCCAGACTCAGTGGGTCCACGAGTCCTTAGCGGATCCTTAATGGGTCCAACTCTATTATGCGTCTTTTACTAGATTTATCAATTTGTTGGGTTAATTTTATACTTGTATACATGTATAATAATAACTATTATGTTTAAATACATTTATTTGTAACACAATAAAAATATTTCAAAGAAAAGAAATAGTATACTAGAGTTTTAGAAAATAGAAGCCAACACTTCAACAAGTCCAATACTCCCAAGAGTCCTAGCAAGCGTCAGACAGTAGATGAGTAGTAGTGTAGTACTTGGGTTTTTATTTTTTCAAAGGAAAAAATTATATATATTTATATTTTAATGGGTCCACGAGTTGGGTCCATGTTTGGACCCGGACTTGCTATTCTTTTTCCAGATCCGGACCCGCCCCAAATCCACTGAATTCAAAATTTTTAGACCCACACCCATCTTAATGGGCAGGATCCGACATGGTCTAGACTGAGTCTAGGACCCACTGTCGTCCTTAGTTCAAATACGTAAATGAAAGTTATGAAACTGAAACATGGAAATTCGATAAAAAAAAAAATCCCATAAACTAATCCACCTTTTTTTATTGGATATTTATTTAGAAATTTGAGTGGTACGTGACCACTAACCAGATAGGTGAGGCGTGTGTCGAGGCTAAGGCCAAAAATTTTATGTGGTCGGCAATCGGCATCAAACACCTTTTTACTGATGTTATGTACTATAATATTACTATATTATATAGTATTACAATATTATATTATATAGTAAGATAATTTAAGAATTTCTAAGAATGAAAGCAGCCCCCAGTTTCCTGTAGACAAAGGAGGAAAAAGGAGAACAATTGAAAAACACTATTTAAAGGCACCCATTTCTTATGTCGGTTCGTGTATTTACTTTGTATGTATAGTACTCGGCTACTCGTACATGGAAAAATAAACTTTAACTTAACAAACTTTTTTGTATTTTTTTTTAACATGAAAAGGGCAGTTGATAAGATAGAAATACAAGTTAATGACTCACCCAAAAGAAAGTCACAAAGGCCAGGGCTTGCTAGCTAGATAGTTAAATTTAATTATTATACCGTTTATTTATCGAAAGAGTTGGTTTAGGCCGTGTTCTTTTATGCGGTGTGTTACGGTATGATGTGGTGAAATTGTGGCGAGTATGGTGGAATTGTGGTGGGTTATTGATAAGTTGTGGTGAGTTTTTTGTATATATATATATAAATATTGTATTGGTAATTGTGAAAAAGTAATTAGAAAAAGTGAGTTGAAATATTGTATTGTTTTTGGATGATTAAAAAAATATTGTATTGGTAATTGTGAAAAAGTAATTTGTGGTGGGTTATGGTGAATTGTGGTGAAATGATATATTGTGGTGGGTTGTGACAAAGTATGGTGAGTTGTGGCCCCGCAGATTGTCAACCACAGTATAAAAGAACAAGGCCTTAGTTGACAAAAATTAAAGTTCATGACTTGACAGGTTATGAGCACGATCTCACTGTTAATATGAGGACCCTATTATTACCTTCGTCCCTAAATGATCAATTTGATTAAGCTTTGAGAGTAATTACTGACAAATTATAATGAAGTTATCACCGTTAGAAAGATATTGTACTAAAATTGACATTGATGTTAATTTTATATTATAACTTGTTATAATTTGTGAATAATCTACGATCAAAGCTTAGTCAAATTAACACTTATTTAGGGATGAAGAGAATAGTAAACAGTACTTTACATAAACCACTTAATAAGGTAATTAAAGGTATGAATTGACATGATAATCCCTAAAATCTAACACACCCAAATATTTTTCTACACGAAAGTAAATCAAGTGACATTTTTTTTTTGTAATGAGCTCTGTATAAAATGATATATGGTGTAACGATATATAGTATTGGAACAAACTTATAAAAGTAAAGGACATAATAAGTACTTATTAGTATTTGGCTATTAGCAATGGAAAAATGTTGTTCAATCCGAATACCTGAATTTTTTTGACTGCAACTCAATTTGACATTGTCTAAATTGATCGAATATTCGGACAAGATATTTCTCCTTTTTCTGTTGTCGATATGAACCCGATTTTGACTTGGATTCAGTTCCATCCGAATTGTCCAAGTTAAAAAGAACTGGTTCTGCACATCAATTTCTCATCTGAATTTTGATATTGACCAACGAATTTAACTTGGATCCGAATTTTTACCAACACTAATATTACTATCATTAATTAGATTCATATATAATGTAACAATCTTTTTATAAAAGAACTATTCCACAATTTTTTTTTAAAAATATATTAACAAAAAATTATCACTTATAAACTATACAAAAAATAATATTTATATTTTTCATAAATATAAAATTATGCATATAATGTTCATTCTCTATTATGTTTGATAAAATTAATCTATTATTTGTATTTATTGACCTAGCTAATAAGTGATATTCATTTATAGTTGATAAATATGTGTAATTACTATATATAGAAAATGTTATTAAAAGTCACAAAAATATGAATTATACGAAATTCAAGATGGTTTTTAACTATCGTAATTTATAACACGTATTATTATCATTGACCTCCAATATACCCTAATCCCAAATGTAAAATTATGTTTTTTTTTTCAAATTTTTTAAAAAATAATTTTTAAATTTATAATAAGACATTAATTAAATTGTAATTTTAATGAAATTTAATTTGAAAATCTAGTATTACCTTGCTAAAGTATGAAAAGTGAGACAATAACAACAAAATAAAAATAATTATTGTAGCTAGGACTAGATAAACATTATTAATTATACTATTGAAAATTTAGATTAACTCTTCCACCACAGTATATATTTAGTGAACCTCTTTTTTATTTATTTAGTAATGCAAAAAGCAAGTCTGGACCATATATAGCTAGCAATTACTTATGATATAATAACAAGATATTAGTATTGGTGCTCGTGGACCATGACAGTTTATTTCTTTTGTTTTATAATTGAATAATTTTTTTATTTTATAATTTTATTTGTTTAAATTTTTTTATTATTACCACTTAATTAAATTTGTCACTATACATTACTATTTTAGGCTCTCTCAATGGCTAATAACTCTTTTTACCCACTCTTATTTCTTTCTCTTTAACCATATATAAGAAACGGTTTTGCTAATCGTCGCCATGGGGGTGATGGTTAAGAAAGAATTTTATCTATTTTTTTATTTTTTATATCACATATATTTAATTTTAGATATATATTAAATATTAAAATAGGAAACAATCCCCTTAATTTTAGATACATATTACTCCCAAGTTATAATCATATATATTTACTTTTAGATAAACGTCTCATATCATTGTTTCAGTTGAAAAAAAATTCAACCTATCCTCCATGGCTAATCAACACCATTGAAACATACTGTTTACCCTCTCAACTTCTCCATCTCATCTGCTATCCTCAATCCAACTATGACATGCTGTTGTTGGATTATTGAGTAAAACAGTATCAAACTGATCTTAAGTTAGAAAAAGAAAAACGCTAGCTTATGGGTCAATTTTGTGCTAATTGAAATGTCAAGTAATGAAATTAAAGAAAAAATTTCTCTGAATTCGATCCTTTGAATCCTTGGTTATTATTGTTCTATTCATGGTATCACAACCCATTTCATATTTCATCAACTTTTTTTCTAGCTGCAAATTTTTTAATGACTTGTACCACAACAAGATTAAACAACGCATGTTCAATGTTTATCTCAAGGCATTATGCAAAGCATCATAGTTAAATTGCAATATGGATTCAGAAAAAAAGATGATGATTAATTTATGTAAAATATGTATTTTTAGAAACAAAATATTCTGAATTAAAAAAATAATTAGAAAAAGTATATTAGACAATAATAAGATTTTTACAGATTTGATTGCATAGAAAAATATATTTTATTGCAAATGTAATCTATTATAATATATTTTTAATTGTATATGATCTTTATATAAACTAAAAATAGATAAGATTCTTTCTTAATCATCGCCCCCAGGGCGACGATTAGCAAAACCGTATAAGAAATAAAGAAAATTTATCAAAACATTTTATTTTGGTATCTTTACATATATAGACAAACAATATAGAATAAAGAGAATATTTAATATGAGGAATCTAGTTATTTTTTTGTCAACAATCTAATCAATTAAAGCCGAAGGAAAAAAGAAATACAATATTAATTAGCAACTCAAAAGGCAAAGATTAATGAGTATAGAATTGTATCTTTGGGGCCATGTGAGATGGTGGTGGCCAACATGACCTACCCTAATTGTTAAAGGTATGCCCCCAAAAAAGCAATAGCCCTAATTTCGGTAGGTGCTGCTACTTGCTACATTTTCATTGGCATTAGGGTTTCCAACTAAAGAAATTATTCCTTCTTTTTCGTATTTGTAAAAATAAATTCAGCTTCTATAAAATTGTCCTTAGTACTAGTTATTAAAGGTATAAATTAATATTTCAAACATGTCAATTTTTATATGGAAATTAGTACAGAAAGTATGTAAAAAAAAAAAAAGTTTCAAAAATTTGTCAACTAGTCAAATGGGTGCCTCCAACACTATCCTTCCATTGTTTTCATTGTATAGACTAGTTTCATGTCATATCAAACTAATCTATTTTGATATATAATTTTATATTTTTGGGGTTTAAAATTAAATATTTGATAGTAGTTATTATTTCCACTAGTTATAAATTCCTAAGTCAAAATTATAATTGGAGAAATAATATTAGTCTTTTGTAAACTAGTGTTCCCGTAAAGGTTGTTAAAATCAAAATCTTGGTTAGGATTGATGAAAGCAGTTAAAATTGAAATCGTATGATCAAAGCAAGGATCACAAAATTCTAATACATTAGGCAAATTATAACAAAAATTAAAAGGTTCTCTAATACTTAAAATCTTAACAAATAATCATAAAAAATGAAGCAATACATCATTTTGTGTGTCAGTGGATAACTTTAATGCAAAACTTATATTATTATATATGAAAAAAATTTAAAGCTAACAATGTGCACGAAAGTGATCAAATTCACATAAAATCGTGGATCAGATCGTATGATCGTAGAATCGTAATGCGATCATAACGCATAATATTCAAACTTAACTAGGATCTGGCCTTAGTTTAAGATTCTATTAAGTGTTGAATGGATAGAAAGTTTTCAGATCGTAAAATTGTCGAATCATTGATTCCGATCTGGGTCATATAAATTTTATTTGACTTATAAGTTTAGGGTTATAATCCTATACCCTTAAATAATAGGGTCATATTATAAGTTTGTAATATTTGACTTGTCATGATACAAAGGTGTAGTTAATCAAATCAATCTTAAATTAAACATAAAGTATAAATAAGCGAGATTGTTTTTATCCTCATGATATGTTTAACAACATAAGAAGAGAATGAAATAATTATAATTGTTGCAATTAGTATGGAGTCTTATAACTTGAAAATTCATAAATTCAAGACTTGTTTTTTATATTTTGGACCCTGAACTTTAAGGGTATTTATAATCTGAACCCTTGGTTTTCAACATTAACTTTTTAGACCCTAAAGTTTGTAAGCTGAATAAAAAAGGACCTTAAAGTTTGTGGGTTGAAGAAAAAAGGCCCTTGTCTCATTCTTTATTTTCCTCCCATGTTTGAATTTATCACCCGATTGACGTCAAATTTTAGGACTATGGTAAAACTAATATTGAAGTTATAATACACCTCTCTTATTCATGTCGGGGCTACTTAGACCCCTGAGTACATGATTTTAAGTAACTCCAACATGAATAAAAGAGGTTTATTATAACTTTAATATCGGTTTTAACCTTAGTCTTAAAGTTTGATGCCAATCGGGAGAGAAATTCAAACATGGAAAGAAAAAGAAAAACGGGAAATGGGCTTTTTTTCACCTCACAAAGTTTAGGGTCCTTTTTTTCGGCCTACAAACTTTAGAATCCAAAAAGTTAAAGTTGAAAATCAAGGGTTCAAATATAAATACTCCTAAAATTCGGGGTCCAAAATGCAAACAACGCCATAAGAAGAGAATGAAATAATTATAATTTATCCTCATGATATTTATTAAGCGCGCATGCATGAAGTCATGTTCCCTAACCTTAATGGGATCCCAAAATATAACTTACCGTACCTAATCATTTTCTGAAAAAGGGTACAGTAAATATTTCAGAGAAAATGTGATCATCTAAATTCACTCCTTATTGATTCAAACTAATGAAGAATAGTTTTGGACTACTACCAAAAATGAAAAGATGGACTATAGCTATATTACAAACGGAATATAAACTAGAAGACCCGAATTTCGAGAAAATAAATGGTGATATAGTATTTGTTTGCTTATTTTTTCACTTAGGTTTATTTGTCATCTACCTAGCTTGCTCATGATAATATTGATAATTTCATTAGTTCGCCCTTTTGGCTTTTGATCCCTACGATCCTAGCAAGGTTGCCCCAGTGGTAAGATATAAATAGTAAATCAAGTTTTAACCATAGAACAAACAATAGGGAAAGAATGAATCAATGATATATGCATAAAAACAAAATTGTCTTCGTAATCTGAAAATGCTAATTAAGGTTATCCAATGAAGAATGATGACCTATAGTAATAAATAATAATATTATAATACCCTTTGCACCTCATGCAAGAAACAAATGGATAAAAAGATAAAATTAGGATTTTTAGAAAATGGTTCACCGTCCAAAAATATCACAATGCCTTTAAAATATGTCGCTTCGACTATGTTAAGGTTAATCAACTTCTACTTAGCTTAATATTACACAATAATATCCAATTTTAGGGCAAAAATTAGGAATTAATAATGCTGCAATATCCAATTAGGTGTCAGAATACAAGTTGATCAAATTTATGCTTCATCTTACGTAATGTATCAACTTGTATTTTCAGCTTCTACATATTCAATTAACATTTGACAGGTCCAAATATTTGGTAGGGCCCAAAATGATATAAGCATGTTATTACAATATAGTAATACACATGCCAACTTTCCTCTCAATTATTGCTGCAATATTATAGATGGTGATTATTAGTGAATGCTTGCATATATCCCCATCTTGTGAAAGTAGTCTAAAGAAAAATAAAGTTAGAAATAGATTTTATTATTTTATTAAATTGGAATGTATATGTAATCTCATTTCTTGTAGGAGAAGGTTTCATGAATTGAAGTTGATAAGGTCTTGTTTTTTTTTTTTTTTTGAATCAAGTTCCTCCTTAATAATTAGGTAGTGATGTAATACTTGTGTGTGTGTGTGTGTTTTTTTAGGTTTGTGTGTATTAGATTTTGCCTTAAAGCTTTCTTAGTTGAGTTGTTTTATCCAAGACAATAGTTTTTTCCAAAAAAAAAAAAAGCAATTATAAGTATAGATGTGATGCTGAACATATACACACTTGAACTTATATTGAATATGATAATTTTCTTGAATTAAGATGATTATTAACGATTTTAAATTTTATTTAAATTACTTTAAAGATTATATTTTAACCATATTTAAATTATTAGAACTGTATCTTTCGTTAATTTGATGATTATTATTTATTACCACTCATAAATTATAGAAATGTAATTTTATAGCTATAATTTTTCATAAATATAGAATTGTGCATAAAACATGAATTTTCTATCATAATTGATATGATTATATTATTATTAGTAATTTTCGATATAGCCAACAAATATTATGCTCCTACTGTCGATAAATATGTGTAAATTACCAAAGAAAATATTATTTAAAATTAATAAAAGATAAATGATAATGAATTCAAAATGATTATTAACCATCTTATAATCCAAGACACTTATCATTATTTATTTTGAGATGTTTGATGTCAAACAATAAAAATACAAGTCAATAATAAATTATTTTTGGAGGGAGTGTGCATGCTACTTGTATCAGTTGGATGAAGAAAATAGGGTTTTGATGTTTGTATTTCACATATAACTTTCATCAAGTGAATACTTTAATATATCCATGACATAAGTCAGTCCTTGTTCTTTAAAATGGTAAGTTTACACTACAAGATGGCAGGCCAAATAAGACCGTTTCAAGCGACCGTTTAATAAACGGTCGCAAGAAAGAGGCGACCGACCGTTCATAAACGACCGTTAATGAACGGTCGCTAGATAACGACCGTACAAAGAAACGGTCGTTCACGGGAACGACCGTTCAATTGAACGGTCGCTAAGTAGCGACCGTTAAATTGAACGGTCGTTCCACTGAACGACCGTTTCTTTGTGCGGTCGTTACCTAGCGACCGTTCAATTGAACGGTCGTTTATGAACGGTCGTTCGCCTTTTTATACCGTCTAACGGCTCGACTCTCATTCAATTGCGCAACTTCAATTCTCTCAAAACCCGTTCACTCTTCTCCCTCTTCTTGCTAGCCGGCGAATTGGACCGGAAACCGACGCCTGCCGCCACATTTCGCCGGAACCGACGACGGTAAGTCCTCCTCTTCTCCCTCCTTATCAATTCTTCTAAGTTTTTGGTGGTTAATAACAACGTAAGCCATCCCTCTTGCTAGCAAATCGGACCCGGAACCACCACTTTTTTGGTCCCGTCTTCGCCGTCCGCGTCGCCGTCGCCGTCGTCGTTGCCGAAGCCGTCGCCGTCGGTCACTGCCGCCACCCTCGCTCACTGCCGCCGTCATTCTCTCCGGTAAAATATTTGAAATTTGTCAATTTTGTTAATTATATATTTATTTGTATAAATTATGAGCATGCATTAATTAGGTTAGTATTTGTGAATAATTTGAGTGAATAATTAGTATTTATTCGGAACCTAATTATTTTATTTGGATTTCGTTATTATATATGGGACAGTAAATATGTGTTTAATTGTTTTAATTGTTATTGTATAGCAACGTTTCGAATATGAAATGGACTGCTCGAAGTCTTCAACATGTGGCATAGCAAATTCGTGACCTCCTTAAGGGCACAGTCTCTGGGAGAAACATACCCCAAGGAACAAACTAATCCCCATTTGTCGGATGAAATCCGGCGAGGATGTGGGCTAAGCGAGAGGAAGAGGCCTATAAGCGTCGGGTCGAGGCATACACGTGAATCGGAACAAAGCCCGGACGAATAAGCACTACGGTGGGGCGATGTCCGCCGTAAATACTTGCCCCGGTAAGCCTCCCATCATCTTTAACTTTGACGTTTTTCATCAATACAAATTATCAGGTAATATATGTAATATTTCTAAATATATTCGTAGGCTAGTGACGGGATCCATCCATCCCCGCGGATGTCATAGAGCACTATCATTGTAAACAAGACGACCACGGCAACAAGCAATGGACTGACCCGAAGGCGGCCAAAGTTTATGTAAGTCATTTTCTTCTAAAATTAGTTTAATAATTTATTTGTTGGAATTGTTGTTGGAAGTGGGAATGTGCAACTCATGTTTAGAAACGAGCGTGTGGCTCGATAGGATTAATCGGCGTGTGGCCGTATATCGAAACTTGATTGTATGTGTTGGAATTGTTGTTGGAAGTTGGAATGTGCAACTTATGTTTAGAAACGAGCGTGTGACCGTATATTGTTACTTGATTATATGTGTTGGAATTGTTGTTGGAAGTTGGAATGTGCAACTTATGTTTAGAAACGAGCGTGTGGCTCGATAGGATTAATCGGCGTGTGGCCGTATATTGTTACTTGATTATATGTGTTGGAATTGTTGTTGGAAGTTGGAATGTGCAACTTATGTTTAGAAAGCAGCGTGGCTCGATAGGATTAATCGTGTGGCGTATATTGTTACTTGATTGTATGTGTTGGAATTGTTGTTGGAAGTTGGAATGTGCAACTTATGTTTAGAAACGAGCGTGTGGCTCGATAGGATTGTATATGTTCAAATGTTCGTTGTGGTAAAGTCGAGTTTATATTGTAATTTGTAGGTTAATGTTTTGTATTATGAATTTGGTATAGTCCATATTACAAAGGAAACTCTGCCGAAATTTCTATGTAACTCTCCCTATATTACCTTAACTGTGGCATCTATTGATAATGTGTTTTGACAACAAACAACATGACCACTTTGCTTTACGTTTAGTTGTGGTTACTAATTATCATTAATATTGATAATTTGCAGAATGAATATCTTGAGCAAGTATCTGCAGCGGGCTTGGAGCCCAATACTGTGGAAGCCAACGCGGTGTTCTACAATGTCGCTGGTGGGTTCTCGGTTAAGAATCAGTCCGTCTATGGCCTGGGATCCTCGACGGGCATGTTCTACGAAAGGCCGGCCCGCTATGCACGCCACAATGGTCAGGGTTCTTCTTCCTCATCCGGCGCCCCTACCCCATCTGCTTATGCTTCCTTGGTGGCTGAACAACAGTCTTTGAGGAGTCAAGTCTCCCAATACCAGCAACTGTTGAGCCAACTTGAAGGAAGATTGTCCCAAGTAGAACAAAATCAACAGCAGCAGCAGGGGACGCCTTCCAGTGGTCAATTCTCTCCCTCTAACTTCATTAATGACCCCCCTTCTTCATAGTGTTTTTGAGGACAACTTTAAAAACTTGTCAGATATGTAATATATTTTCCGACCGTTGACTTGCAACCGTTGACTATATATATATATGCTACTGTTTGCGACCGTTCATTTTTATATATATATATTATTATTTGCGACCGTTCATTTTGTGACCGTTTGGCACTTATACTTCAAATATATTTTGGACAGATTGTATTGCCAGAAACCCTCGACAAAATTTGTTTTTAAAAAAAAATAAAATGGGCGACCGTTCAGCTGAACGGTCGCTAAGTAACGACCGTTAACTAACGGTCACAATTGATAACGACCGTTCATAAACGGTCACAGAAGTGAACGACCGTTCAATGAACGGTCGTTCACATCTGTGACCGTTTATGAACGGTCGTTCAAATCTGTGACCGTTTATGAACGGTCGTTAGTTAGCGACCGTTCAAATGAACGGTCGCCCGGTTCCACAAACGACCATTCAGAGGCGACCGTTCAAGCTAAATTGTGACCGTTCATAACGGTCTTATTTTTGTTTCCATGTTGTAGTGTTAGTTTATCATATCATTTCCTTACCTTAGCTCACCTTATCTTACTCGAATCCCTAAAACATAATCAAGTCAATATCATTGTATTTTATTTTTCTTACATTTCCTATTCTTATATATCAATCTTATTTTACCTGCCTTAATCTAATTACCACTCTAAAGAATAAGATTGAGCCTAATACATATTGTCTAGTTAATTTAGTGGTTGTAGATGAGGGGAGGGGTTAGGTAAAGCATATGCAGGCAAAGGTAAAATGCTATAAATGGTACAAAAAGATGACTAAAAACACTTTATAGTGCAGGATTACTCTGAATCCTACTTTACACTAACTTTACCTCCTTTAATTTCTTCTTTTTTTATTTATTTGATTAGGTAAAGATGGCAAGTTTACAAAAGGTGAACAGTTTGTACTATGTGGTCTGTATAAATCTGAGACTACGTATATGTGATAACTTTAATTGCTTTTCGTCATTAATGAAAAAACAGAAAATAAGTAAATTAATGTTGTGCATAAATAAATAATTGAAAGGAATATTGACGTCCTCATGTGAGATGCGGTGAACAGGAAGAAACACATATAGGAGGTAGCCATTGAGATTTCTAAACTAAAGTCAAAAAGCTAGGATGAAGGAAAAGAATATCAGTCGTACAAATTAAACAAATATATGCCCCCCTAGCTAGCTAGCTAGATCATAGAGATTATTCTCTTGGCAATAGTCTTACTTAGTATGAAAATGGGTTAAAAATTTAGGTCAAATTCTTGGGTAGTAAAATGATAAATATCTTGACATAAAATCGTTAATAATTTTTAATTTTATGTTTCGTCTAAATCACTTATAATATTAATGTAGATATACATAACTAAAAATATACGTATTACCGACCATTTTTTCCAATAAATTTAAAATGGTTGTAAAAATCAACCATTTTAGCAACCATTTCACATTTCAACTATTTTTTAAAAATTTTATGTGGGAAAAAGGGTTGGAAATTTCAAACATTTTTGCTAAAATGGTTGGAAATTTTTCCTACCATCCTTTTTCCTACTATCTAAAAATGGTCAGAAAAATGATCGGATTACTAACCATTTTTCCAACCATTTCCAAATAGTAGGAAAAAGAATGGTAGGAAAACTTTCCAACCATTTTAGCAAAATTGGTTGGAATTTCCAACCGTTTTTTCCCACATAAAAGTTTTGAAAATGGTTGGATTATGAAATAGTTGCTAAAAATGGTTGGTTTTCCAACCATTTTAAATTGGTTAAAAAAAAGTGGTGGTAATTAATACATATATTTTTAATAGTGATATTTAAATCATTATAAAGGTATGTTTTATTATTTTGAGGGTTATTACAACTTATAAACAATCTAAAAAATAATTATTTATTAATTTTTTCATGAATATGAAACTACTTCCAGCCAAACACGCTTAACTGAGGAGTTCCCAACGGATGAGCTACCATAAAAGAAGGTGCATCTTGGTGATCATATAAGTAGTCATTTCAAACCCTTTAAGTCACACACTTAACCTTATATCCGGGGTGCTACAACTCTTATAGTTGATAAATATATATAATTAGCATAAAAAATATTATTTAAAGTTACAAAAATGTGAAATATGGAGAATTAACTGTTTTTATTAAGGCCCTATTCTTTTCTGTGGTTACAACCCGCCACATTTTACCGCAAATCATTACTTTTCTCTCTCCTCACTTTTCTCTTCTATTTTTTACATCACCTTCCTCACCTACCCCACATACCAATAACCCACCACAATTCCACCATACCCGCCACAATTCCACCACACCTCAACACACCATTCCGTAAAATACCACATAAAAGAACATGGCTTAAATGCCTTCTTAGCTTATCATAAATATTCTGGTTTATATCGATCAACAACCATTATATGATGATTAGTGTCTGAACACTGATAAATATATTTAAGCTACTCTTTAAAACTAAAACCATGACTAATAAGCATTGATTAATAATAAATTATTGGTTACTATAAATTCATGGGGCAAGGTTGTCTATATCTGAATTTCCGAGACCACACTTAAACGTGGGTACTCAGAAAGTTTGTTATTCAGTACAGTATTTATATTTTATAGAGGAAGTATTTCACAAGATTAGTTTGAATTGAATTTGGATTCCATTATTATTTAACACATGCAACACAGATTCCGTGAAACATTATCTAATTAATAAATACATAAGTATCATATTCTTTACAATCGTACACCTTACCTTGGACTTTGGAGTATGTAGACTAACAAAATGCATACATGGTCCCCTACATTATAGTATTTGATGCAAAGGAATTAACCCAAAAGCATAAGTATATAATAGTAATAAAATGACAACTAGCTAATACATAGTAATTAAGTGATGATAATTAACAGCTGGGAGCTCAAAAAGGCAACCCTTTGAAGTAAATAAACTCTTAAGGGGTCTAAGGGGGGAGGCTAATCATGAATGATTCATATGGCAGTGTGTGCTCATCAACCCAAAGAGACAAAAGTACATCATATGTACATATGAATATATATGCATAATATATAGTATACTTTGAGAAAATTTCAGGGCTGGAATCTTCATAGTACTGATTGATGACAACTAACCCAGTTGCTGAGTTGCATGCCTTCTTACAGAAAGGTTTTACTCTAAAAGTTGCAAAGAACATATTCTGTGATTATGTTAATTAGCTAGGGTTAGCTAGGCAGTACTTGCATAATTACATATTATGGTATACAGCATGGACATATGAGTTTGGAGATCAAAAGTGTCAACTTGCAATATGTTGTAATATGTGTACTATATATACTAACTCAAAAGTGTGTAGTGTGTACTCTTGGGCTAGACTATTTTTTACTTTTGATAAATATTTCATATTAGTGCCACACTTATAAGCACATATTTGACATCTTTTGTTGTTATACTTGTGGTGATTGGGCAGTTATGTTGCTATTATTTTTCATTTTGATCAAGATATGGTTGCTATATCTCGTGTTGGTCTAATTATTTTAAGGAAAATCAAAAAAATTAATTCATATTTGGGGTATTGGAAAAAATAATTTAAACTTACAATTTTGTTATAAATGAGCTAAAATTTAATCTTTATTATTTTTAATATTCATGACTTAGTTAAATTCGTCCAAGTGACTTGGTGGCAATATTAAACGTGGAACTTCGTACTAAACTGTGGCGATATACTCATCACAGATTCAATACTGAGCAATAAGTTACTGCATTACCTGAGGTTTAAAAGCTGAAAAATGATTGCCTCTTCTTTTTTTTTTTTAAAGAGATCACAGCTTAAGTTTTCTAAAATAAAACGGCAAATTAAAGCTTGATTGACGTCACACATTTTCACTCATTAAAAACAATAATACATTAATATTAGTGTGGGGAAAATAAGATGAAGTCATCACAATATATGCATCATGAGATTGATACCATTGTCTTAGGTCGTTGATTTATGCAAATATTTTAGAGTAGACCACCTCTGGCATATACAACTAAACTTGATTACCAAATCCCCAAATCATGTGGGCAGACCTACTTACAGCTTAATTACAACTTAATTACAACTTAATTACAACTACTAGCTTTTATTTTGTTTGAAGAAATCTTGCTATTAGCTTTAAGTACACTAATACTTAATTCTGACACTATGCAAGCTTAGCTAGCCTATTATTAAAATTTTATGACATTTTCGTACTATTTTAATCTAGTGTTATGATTCAGTTTTTTTTTTTTTTTATAATAATATACTATATTTTGAGAGTGTTAGAATTTTTATAGAATTCTAGGCAAAATTACGGTACATAATTGTCCAAAAAAAACACTTGTTTAGCTTGTACACAACACTCATCCCCAACGTGCAATAAATTATCGATGGTACAATAAAATAGTTAATAGACAAGGGTTTAAGAAAACCCAAACGTTAGAACCATATACACCTAATAGATTAATGAAATTTGGGTGTTTGATGGCAAAGTAATTAAATAATCTAACAACATGCAAATTAAATGAGAGAAGATATGATTAATTTCTAAAGAGTGGTTCACCAAGATTAATCTTTGGATTCAAATGAAGGCCTAAAGGAGATGACCACCGGCTCTCACTTGAATCTCCATAGAAATTCACACCAAGTTTGATAGAAATGATATCACTAATCAAACTCTAAATTAAAGTAGATAATCTTAACCACCACCATTAATATTTAATGGATAAAGATACAAGAAATTTAAGGGTTTTCAAATAGCCAAAGTTTTCATTCATCACTTATAATAAACATATATATGCTACTCAATAAAAAGAGAGAAACAAAACTATATAGGGGAGGGGTAATACACGGTTTAAACTCTGAAACTAGTCATGTGCGTGACACTAAATGGTCACGGACGTGACATACTTTTCTTATGCAAGGGGTTGCCTCCAGGGGGTGAACATGAATAGTCACAGGCGTGACCTGAGATTGCTTGGAGAAGGGGCTTTTAGGCCATGACTAGTCACTCTTTGATTGATAATTTCTAACATAATATGTTATTAACAATTGCAATATTATATTTTTGTAACAATATTTTTCGTTACAAATCTAATAGTGGTAATTTTTAAAATAATATGAAACAGAGGGAGTGCCATAAAAAAATTTATGGTCAAAATTTGACTGCATGATTTCTAAAGATGACAATTAATATGAAACAGAGAGAGTACTATAAAAAAATTTGATCAAAAAAATATTTTGGACAATTAATATAGAACAGAGGGAGTACATGCTATTTAGTCTTCACAATTTCAATCAACAATTACTTGCAACCATATAGGAATTGAGAAATGGACATCGAGTTACATGCATGAACGGATATTTTGCCACAATTATAATTAATTAAAAAATTCCACTACTAAACATGCTTTTTTGCGTCACTCACATGCATGTCCCAGCCTCACGTTAAACATATACATGTTGATTTACCTAATTTCATAAATATGAAAATACATGATTAGCCAATCTAATTCAAGCTTTTCGAATTCAACATAAAGTTAACCAAAATAAATAAACAAACAATAATATTAAGCAAGCTTACGTCACTCTCCTTTAGACAAGCTTGAGGGTCAGCTCTATAAAGCTAAGCTTTTTAAGAAGGACAAAGACAATGAAAGCTAATGTAAGCACCAAAATCAAAAGAAAAGAAAGGGGAAAAAAATGGATAATTAATTAAATAAAAAGCATCCACTAACTTAATTTAACTTTTGACTAATACATTAATTCTTCTACTACTTCCACCTTTTTTTTTCCAGTGCCTTTGCATCCATAGCCATCCTCATCCTCTAGGACTGGAATGGTGCTAAGCAAGTGTATTCTTTTATTTTTTTTAGTTTTTTTTTATTAAAGCTAAAATAAATGATTCCGTTTGGGTTCTATTTCAAATAGGGCTGGCTAATAGGTTAGGTCGTGTAGGATTCGTCATTCATGTTCGTGTTGAATATAAACGGGTTTAAAATCCTCCTATCTGAATCTAACCCGTTTATTAAACCGGTTGAAAGTTAAAATATTTTACCGTTTAAATATTAAACGGGCCAATTACCTGACTTTAAGCCATTTACTCGTTTAAGTAAATAGGTCCCAATCAGGTTACTCGTTTACCTGTGAACTATAACTTGTTTATGCAAAAGTGAAATATTTAGAGATGGAAAGAGGCCCTTATGGCCTAAATTAAAGTCGCTGGCAATGAGAAACTATACCACCAATAGTGAGAGAGGAATAAACTAAGAGTAATGAGGTAGATGAATACATTAATGGAGAATAAAGTATTTACATAGAGGAATGTGCCTTGGAAATTAGAACTTTGGAGCTATAAAAATGACAGTCAATTCTTCTTTCCTTTCTTTCGGATTTTATATGCGAAAGTAGAATATTAATTGAACTTGATGGATGATGTGCTCCTTTGCTTTGATCATAAATTAGTTCTTCTCCCAAAATATCCTGATCCCCTCCCCAAAATAATATATTCTAACCTTTTCAACATTTAATTTCTTTCCTTAAACAAAAAAAAAAAACTGAATTATAACATACGTTGACTTTTGGATTTCAACCTAATTTATTAGTAACCGGGTTAATTAGGTAAAAAGGTTAGCAGATAAACCTGTTAAACAAGTTAGTAGGTTTTTTTTTGTGTCGAAAAATTTGACCTGAAGCTAATTCGTTTAAATAAACGGATTTATCGTGTCAACGCATTTAACTAAACAGATTTAAAATTTATACCCAAACCCACTTAATGTCGTGTTCGGTGCTAGTCAGTAGTCGTGTCAGATCAACTTTTTCCAGCTCTAACTTCAAAGATAACTATCAATAGGTTTAATAGCCAAATATAAGAACATGAAAGTCCAAACACAAGGCTTAAGAACCATCAAATCTCATTTTTATTGATTTTATAGTGTTTTGTTTTTTTACCTTCATTTCTATCGTTCTTTCTTACTTATCTAATTCGTTTTATTATGAATTTGACTATTTCGCTTAATCTTTTCATTTTTAAGCAAATTCTAGGCAACTTGTATGGAGTTTGGATCTCGATTGCAATGAAAAGTGACAATGAAGAAAAACAACTTAAAACAAGAGGAAAAGAAGGTCTGGAACCATCACGGATAGTTATACAACCTGACACAATCATGACTTGAGTTTGGAGAGTTTCTTAGTTAATTCCCATTATCACCGGTGTAGATCGATGAACAATGGTACACTACTAGAATTTTCTTAAATTTCAATAACGTAAATTTTGATAGAAGGTAGGGTCCGGTGAAAATTTTGTAAAAGTTTCACGATTGATTTGGTCCGATCGAAATTGAATTTGGACAGAGGGAGGGCCCCATCGAAATCTGGAGATGAGGCTCCACATTCTGTCGAAATTATGGAATTACTTAAAAGAATAAATTTACTTAGCTTAATATTGACTCTCCACCTCTCTCTCTTTCTCTCTCTCTCTCTCTCTCTCTCGCTCTCGCTCTCTCTAACTCTTCTATGACTCTTGTCTCCGTCTCAACTGCCATGGAAACCGAGCACTATGCTCAACTTCCATGGAAACCGAGCACTATGCTCAACTGCCACCACCTCATCCCTTTTTTTATTTTATTTTTCCAGCTTTGGAAGGGAACAAGTGTTGCTGGAAAAACACAAAAAACCTAAATGATGAAATTGAATTGAACCAAATACCCTAGCTAGATCTATCATTCCAACCATATAACTCTTCAAAATATCCTTTTCATCGAGTCAAGACAACGAAAGAAAAACTTCCCCTCCTCACCCTATTCTCCCACCCGAACCTACTATAGTGTAGGTGTTCTTCAACACCAACAACAACACTTGGAAGGGGATCTTATTAACCATAGCCCCCAACCCTATAGGGAGGATGCGAGAGCACCCGAACAACCACTTACGTTGGATGTGGGTCGTTCACCTCTACATCGCGAGGTTACCATTAGTCCTCATAGGGGTGAAGTGGTTCCTTTCCAACCAGGTCTTCAACAACGCCCCCTCCATGTAGGCGGACCTCTTCCTCCCGAACAACAACATTCCCTTCCCATGAGTGCTCCCCCTTCTCCCGGCCAATCCCTTTCACCTTCCTGATGACTCTGAGGTCATCCTATCTTCGGCGTGGATGGTTTGGGAGATGGTTCGGATGATGTTTTCTACTACGAGGTTTTCCGTATTCATAGGCTCCAAGATGATTTGGGTGACCTCCGGGTTGATCCTTCTACCTTTGATGATAGTTTGGATCCCGATGAATTCCTTGATTGAGTGTATGTCATGGAGAAGATTTTTAAACTAATGGATTATGGCGAGACGAAACAATACAAGGTGGCTACACTCCGACTCACTAAGTATACATCCCTATGGCTTGAGAAATTGAAGAAACAAATGGTGAAAGATCGCAAGCCAAAAATCCAAACTTTTCCAAAGCATCAAAAGGTACTTGATGAAGAGGTTTGCGCCCACCAACTACAAGCAAGACCTCCATAACAAGTTGTTCTCTCTCAAGCAAGGCCACATGAGTGTTGGAGAATAACATACAGACCGGAGTTTAAGTTGGTCATGATGCGCTATGATGTCCAAGAATCACCGGAGCAAGTAATGGTGAGGTTTCTCAATGGCCTCGATTACAAGATCACATCAAAGGTGAAACTCTGTGAGTATCATTCTATTGACAAACTTTACAAGCTTGCGACTCTCGTAGAGGAGAGAAAGAGGAAGCAAGGTGTATTTCTAAACCCTCCATCAGTGAGTACAAAGAAGATGAATCTCCTTCTCCTAGGGAGTCTCATTTCCCTTGGAGCATCAAGTCTAGAAAAGGGAATTCTTCACCTCCTAAGGATCCTTCAAGGAAGAAGGAAGGATGAAAGTGTTTCAAATGCCACTGATATGGTCACTACCAATACGAATGGCCGACACAAAGGGTGATGATAGGGATGGCAATGGGGCGGGGAATCCCCGAACCCGCTGGGGCCCCGTCCCGCTCTGGGGAAAAATCCCCACCCCTATTGGGGATGGGGATGGGGATGGGGACGAGGATGATTTTTCAAAATCCGCTCGGGGACGGGGACGGGGATGATTTTTCAAAATCCGCTCGGGGACGGGACGGGGCGGGGATGGGGACAAAATTTTCCCCATCCCCGTCCCATTTTCCCTGCCGGGGAAAATTCCCTGTCCCCATCCCTGAATATTTTAAAATTAACAAATAACCTTTATTCTAATTCAATATATATTAATAGCAAGGATAAAGTAGTAATTTTAATGTATTATTGTTTGACTTTGATGTATTATTGCTTAAGCAAGTTAAATACGTTGTATTTTGAACATGTTAAAAACCGGGTCCGATTAAAAATCGGATCCGATTAAAATTTGGTTAGATTTTGGATAGCTTTAAAAAATTCCCGTTGGGGATGGGGAATACGCGGGGATAGGGATGGGGCAAGAATCATTCCCCGAAGTGGGGATGGGGACGAGGATAGGGACAAGTTTTGGGAGCGGGGATGGAAACGGGGATATACTCCCCCGTCCCCGATCCACACTGTTGCCATCCCTAGGTGATTACCCTTCAAGAGGTCGAGGAAATTGACAAAGAGGTCGAACTGTCGAAGAAGTGCTCAAGGAACAAGAAGTGGAGAATCTGAAAGCACGTGAGGGCAATCTGGAAGTCTAACCCAAGCAATGAGAGTTTCTTGTCTTGAGGAGAGTACTTCATTCCCATGAAGCTCCTCTTGACAACGACCAAAGGGAAATGCTCTTTCAATCGCGATGCAAGGTCGAGGGCAAGGTTATAGACTTCGTCATTGATAACTAGAGTTGAACCAATGTTGCCTCCGTGTACATGGTAGATAAGCTCAACCTCCTAACCAATCCATGCCCCTAATCGTACCGTCTCAAGTGGTTCGGTGAGTGAGATGGCTTAAAGGTAACCCGACAAGTTCTAGTTCATTTGTCAAGGAGTTCTAAGTATAATGACTCTGTTTTATGTGATGCAGTACCGATGAGTGCGAGTCATTTACTTTGGGGGAGGCCTTGGCAATTAGACCGAGGAGTTGAACATGATTGTCAAAGGAACATGTGTACCTTCCAACAAAGATTTACCCTTGTGCCCTTTAGCCCCTCACCAACTAGCAAAATTTGAACCCGGGGTGAGAAGTGAGACGAGAAACCTCCTCGTTATGAAAGAAACATGGGAAGAGAGTACCCATAGTGTGAATGAACATTTTTTTGGCTTTGTCCTTACCGTGTGGTGAGCCTATTGTGAGTAAGTGTAGCTTTGCTCCTAAAAAATTTCCCTTGCCCCTCCTCACCCTATACCCCCGAGCCCCAAGCCTCCTCTTGATTTGTATTTCCATGACGAGGGCTTTGTGTTGGAGTTTGGTGCATGTTGAGTGCATCCCAAGTTCCTATTTAATGGTTTAAGGGATGAGCAACTTGTTGAGCAAGAATTGGGTGTTGAGCTCTCTTCTGTTGACTACATCGTGGACCTCAACAAAATCATGAGTGGAGGAATTAAATGGGATCACCGCTTTGAGTCACCTCTTCCTTGTATCCTCAAGAATCGTTATGCCTTCAAGAAGGGAGGGGTGGTGAGCATCGAGCTAGCATGACGTTTGGGAGACTTTTACTATGTGGGTCTGATCTTTCTCGCAATTGTTTCTAACCTCTAGGATTTGAGAGAAAATCCTATCTAGCTAGGGGAGTTTGATCCATGAGGATCAAGGGTACTTGGAGCAACGACGTTTATCTTGACCTACTTTGAGAATTTCAAAATACTTTGGGTTATATGGGCCTTAGAGATGAACAAAAACAAGTGGTGGATCGGCTAATTTTTCAAATTCAAATCCCGGGAAATCACTCATGGAAGCAAAGAAGATGTCGAGTTGGGATCAAGGTCAAGAAAATAGGCAATTTTGTCATTACATAAAGGTCGAGATGAAAGACCGAATGGGAGACCGAGCGAAGAAGAAACGAAAGCGACCAAGGAACGGGGGTCATTGGTCACGCCTAGACTGGCGCTGGCCACGCCTAGTGCAGCGCTAGCCGCACCTCACGCGTTTTCTCCACCTTATTTCTCTGTAGGAAGCGCCGGTCGCACCTTCGCGCCTTCGCATGTCTCCGTAGCTCTTCCACGGCTCCTTCCCTCTCTCTTTTGTTATGTTTTCTTCCCTTTTCCCCCTCCCCTATCTAAACTCTCTCTCCCCCTTATTTGTAATCAACTATTGAATATTTAAACCTTCATGAATGAATTTTGTTCGGTATTTTGAAAACCTTCTTCAAATTTTCCTCTTCTTTATCCATTAATGGTGGCCGTTGATTGGGAGTGACTCTTTTAGCGATTTGTTTGTTTTACTTCTCCTTTGCGATCTTATAAGGATGTCCTTTGTGATCATGACTCGAATGATTTTGAGGACACAGTGTCGACCAAATCTGCGTCTGATGTATCTCCTGGTCTTGAGGATTCTATCTTGGTACGCTCAAAAGTCGGTGCTAGGAGTAAAAGAAGAGGAAATGCTGTGTTGAAATCTAAATGGAGGTCGGTTTTAGATGCGTCTCGGAAATCTAAATCGACGTCTACTGAAACTCTGCGGAAGTTGAAGATGGTTGAGGATGCTAGAGCTGCAATTAATCGAAAGATGGTTCGCTTTGAAGAAGTTTTCTCGAATAAGTGATTTCTTTCTTTGGGGAGGTTTTCCAGGTGTTTTTTTAGCTGCCTTTTCAGGCTATCCTTGTTGTTCTTTTCGGCTTTAGCTGTATTTTTGGTGATTTGCCTCTGCTGTTTTGCTGTATTGTCGGATATTTTGTAGCATCTTTGATACTTTTTGCCTTTTGGCTTCCAACGATCGGAAAAAAAAAATTAGTTCAATGTGGTGAACAATCTTTATCGTTATTCATATCTTCATTGTTCTAGTTGATATTCTTGTTGTTGATGCATTAAAAGCTTAGAATTTGGTGTTGCTCTTGAGTTCTAACAGTGGGTTTCCTAAAACCCTAGGTTAATTGTTAATCCTTAATCTTGAATTTTTGTGTTTGTTGTTCGCTTCCAGATCAACTACCAGTCTACCACATAAAATTTTGCAATATTAATTAATTTTTTCTTTATCCTCCCAAAAGTCACTTAAAAAAGAATGAATCTAGTATTGTTTTTATAGTTTCTTTCACATGTGAAGGATACTAGATAAAAGTTAAATAGTTAATGATTCAAGCGATGAAAATGCAAAAAAGGTTAGAAGGGGCTAGCAAGCTACGTTCTACTTTTGGATAAATATTTAAGTTAACTTATTCGTCAAAAATTAGTTAATTTTAAACTAAATAAACTCAGTTGTTAAATTCTGAGCAATTGAATGAATTCCACAAAATAATTAGTTATTTCGTAAAAATAATTTATTTTACATATCAAATCTTTAGAAATTGGGTAGAAGTCATATCAGTTTTGACATATGTTACTTTTGATTTTATATATTAATATTGTTATTTATCCATAATCAGGACGGTCGAAATAAAAAATTATTTTTCTCAATTTAGATTGTTGTGGATGAACTAAAGCTTTTTGAGATAGTTTCACATAGTATCATAATCACATTTGAACAAGAGGTCTCAGGTTCAATTCTCAGTAACCCCATATTTATTTTCTGAACATAAACACATAGTTATTAATTTTATTAGCGTGTTATACATATATATATTTATAATTTGAGTTTATAAACTACACATATGAGCTTACTTATATAGTTTTATGGGGATAATTTCTTATTTATGAACATGTATATATACATTAATTAATTTTATGAGAATGTATACATATAGAACTTTAATGAGTATACCTTTTTGTTCTTTAGTTATAGACATATCTATAATATGAGTTCGCAAATTACATATACCTATTATAATTGATATTTACGAGCATAAGTTATCTAGAGTTAATATTCAAATTTTGAGTATATTAATGGTAGATATTTAAATTAGGAGAATAAAAATGAAATGAGGTCACGAAATAGAAAACTAAAAAAAATAGTTAAACGTTGAATTGGGTCCAAGTGCATAATCCAGTGACTTAGCATAATAAGCATTCACCACACTTCTCTCTCTTACGTAGCTACTTTTTGGAATCTGCCTATAAATACACCCTTCTCTTCTTCACACCATATCCATCTTCAATACATTCTTCCTTCATCCTTCCTCCTTCCTCCTTCCTTAAACCATTCTAAAACCCTTTTTTCATACCTCATATTAAACTACTTAAAACACATAATACCATCGTGTTTTCACCCAAAAGCAACAAGGAAACTAAAAATGTCGACAATTGTTTACCAAGAAGTGTTACAATCATCCTCGTTTAGCCTAAAATTTAGCAACCCATCAAAGCTTGTCTTCTCCTCATCAACATACACAACTGCATCATCTTCCAACAACGATAAGAATGGGGGGTGGAGCGCCGTTGAGGCACTCTCCAACAGCACTCCAAAAGACGAGAAAGAGAGTACCCATGATGTTTATGTTCATCCTTTGGCCAAAAGATCATTGTTCTCTAAGTCATTTTTTAGTGACAAGAGCTTAGAGATGTGTACTGAGAGCCTTGGAAGTGAAACCGGCGCTTTCTTCCCTGAAAGCAGCCTTTACTTCTCCGCTACTAATACTACTACCACTAGTATTGATAATAATAGTAATAATAGTAGTAGTAATTATGAGAAGAAACCTTGGCATCCAAGTTACAAGAGTGCTTACGAGTTTCCGCCCCCATTGACTACGATAAGCGGGGCGAAGTCTATTCAAGTGAGACCCTACAGAGAAGATGGGAGGTTGGTGATTGAAGCGATGTCGGCTCCTTCAAACAATTCTTGTTTGAAAGTGGAGAGAAGTAATGGAAGATTAAGGATGACATTAGTAACAGAAGATAATCTTAATGATGATGATGATTATGATAATGAGGAGAATGAGGAAACCGAAGCCGAGACTAGTTTTGCCATGGAGGGTAGAATTGGAATAATAGACATTGATGAAGAAGAGGGAGGAGAAGAGAAAAGAGAGGTTAAGGTGGAGGAGGAGGAGGAAGAAGAAGAATATGGAGGTGTAAACTTGGGGGAGGACATGGATGGAATAAGACAAATGTTTGGGGGTAAAATGGGAAAAGGGGATCAAGACTTCCAAAGGCCTAGAAGGTGCAATGAAGGTGGGAGAGGGAATATTAAGAGATTCATAAATTGGGAGCCTTGTTGGGTGGCCACTTAATTACCCCTAGTTATGCCACCATTGTTTGTTATATATTGGGAGAATTTTTTTTTTTTAGCCATCTCAATGTCTCTCCTTCTTTTTGAGCTTTGTCCTTCACTAGCTTGTATGTTGGAAGACATTTTTTGGGTTTATTATCATTCAATTTTAGTCGATATAATTTGACTTTCTTCATGAAATTTGCACCCTAGTTGGTAGTTACCTTTATAGTGGCATGACATCTCTTTCCATCTATTTTTAAGATAAGTACCTTGTGAATCTTAATCTAGAATATATATAATTTCACACTAAAATTTGAAGAAAAAGAATAATAGTGATAGAATCATATAATTAAGTAGTGACAAAGCCAGGTTCCAGAACTATGAGTGTCAAGATAAAAATAAATAAATAAATAAATAAATAAACAATTGACCAAAAACAATGAAAAACTTACCTAGAGCGTGACTTTAACCCAAGAACTCTAAACCCTACATGCAATTAAGGAGTCTCAAAATGATTTGCCACCAAGTTTAGCTTTCTAATGCCTATTTTTACAATTTGACATATATAATTGCTTTAGTTGTTCATACAGTTACTATAATAATTTTTTATCCCAAAAAAATTAGGGGTCAATTGGCTCCCTAGCTAGATTCAATATAGCTTTGCCACTGGTTGGGTCTAAAGACCCTATTTGGGTATAAAATCACAAAATGCTTTGCCAAAAACCTGGAAATACCACTCACACTTGGCGAAAATAAGATTTTTATTCTAAAGGAACGTTTGGTAGAAATTCAGAGAAACTTTTTCCAGAAAATTGTTTTTCATGGGAAGTTTTCCATGGGAACGATTTCCCCGAGAAAAATTTGCCTTAGACCCCCTAAACGAAATTTTCCCTAGGGAAATGTAAAAAATGATGGACCCACCGCAAAGTTTTTCCCAAAGTCAACCTACATCCAAACATAGAGAAAATAATCCAACTTAAGAAAATTGATCATTTCCTCGAGATTATTGACCAACCAAACACAAGGTTCTTTTTTTACTACCATCTGGTGGAAGACGTAATTATGTCATCACTGCTCTCAACTAGCATATCGTAGTTGTCTATAAGATTCAAATGGCCCTTACAAGGAAGCTTGACATGCTCATCATCAACTTTTTTTAGTGGAATGGTAGTGAAAATAACTAAAAGCTTTGGAATGTAAAAGATGTGTTATACAAGCCCATGGGAGCTAGTGCAATGAGGACTAGAAGAACATAACCACATTTATCCATGCAGGAGGATTAGAAGAACATAACCACATTTAGCCAACTAAGCTTGGAAGTTAGATCAAGACACTTGACTCTCTCCTTTGGCAAATATACAAGGCTATGTATAAGCATCACTCCCCACTAGTAGGCAATGTTGATGGTAATTTATTTGGCTCTTGGGGAAGGAAAAGTCTCTGTATAGCTGTGGAGGCCATTAATGATGAATAGGTTCGAATCCTTCGGGATAGATGCAAAGTTGTTAGAATGGGGATCCTAGTTAGGATCGGAATCGTAGAATCGGACGAGGATCGTAAGATTCAAATACAATAGGAAAATATCAAATAAAGTTCCATGATCGTTAAAATCTTAAGATTTCATTCACTAGTAATGAAGCAATACATTAAATTGTATATCAGTTGATAACTTCAATACAAAATTTAAATTGTTATGACAAAATTTTAAAGATGAAATTGTGCGCAAACATTATCAAATTCAGGTAGGATCGTGGATCGAATCGCATGCAGGATCGTAGAATCGTATAGCGATTCTAACATATAATATTAAGGTAAAACTAGGATCGTATGATCCTAACTACTTTATGACCCTAGTAAGAGTTGGATCGATGGAGGATTTTCGGATCGTAGAATCGTTGATCCGGATCGGGATTTTAATAACTATGGATAGATGGGAAGGCAACACTTTGCAAGGCCATATAGATGAAAGGAGATGGGCTAATTCTACTATGGACAAACTATTTGCCCAAGGGGAAAATATTAGGAGATTTTAAGTTGATTAGAGAAAATTTCACTAACACTAAAGGAGCTTCAAACCCTAAACCCTAAGTAGACAAACCCTACACCCTAAACCTAAACAAGAAAGGGAAAAGGACACTTTCTCAAAAGACGCTGAAGGTACACGCCCTACACTAATGGAACTTCAAGAAAAGAAGTACATGTTTCCAAACTTGGGCTTGTCCGGAATTCTTGACGACTTGTTAGAGAAAATAGTAATTGAACTCCCACAGTCAAAGAGGCCAGAAGAAGTGGCCAAGAAGAACCATAGAATATTGTCGTTATCATAGGATTGTCAATCACCCTTTGTAGAAGTGTATCACACGTGCTCAAGGAGTACATCATGAAACTAGCTGAGGAAGGATAAATAATATTGGACTTCGATGATAACATCGAAGCCAATTATGCTCAGCCAATTCCAACCAGGAGAAATGATTTCTTGATGATTCAATTTGGATGCTAAGAACCAGTTCTTCTTCCTATACGAGTCAGGCTCCTCGAGATGATCCTGAGCATGTATCAGAAGCTTTTAGTCAAAATGAAGGATGAAGCATGATCACCTTAATAAGGACAAAGAGGCAACCACCACCTTGTTAAAGAAGGCACCAAGGGATGAAGGAAGAATCACCAACCTTCAATGGAGAAAAATAAGGTTGAAGCCATAAAGAAATAACAAAACTCGTTCGACTGAAATGTTTCAACAAGGTTTTCGTGTTTCTGTCACTCTAGAAGAATATTTTCTGAAGGGCTCCTTGGAAAAGCTGACAAAGTTGTGGTTGTGAACATGGTTTCCTACTTCAAGATCGAAGAAGAGATAGTGAAGAAATGGACTATAAGCTTAAGTCAAAGACCCTTCTTTTGATAGGTCAGAACCGGCCATGCTTCAACTTTACAAAAATAAGCATCCATCTTTGAGCGCATAGGGTGTCAAGGAAATCACAAAGCCTTGGTCCTTAGTAGGATTGTGGATGGTTCGAGATCAAAGCAGACATATATATGTCTTTTCAAGGAGGATCAAACATGTTGAAAAGGTGACAAGTTAACAACTAATTAACCATTTAGTCGCCTTAACTAAGTTATTAATCAAGTTCGAAGCATCACCCTGTCTCTCATGATGCATTGTTCAACATTGGAGCTAAAGACTAAACGATCCATGATGCATTGTGGTCTACACTGGTCATCAAAGAAAAATTGACACTAACAAAGAGCTTGAATGAGAGGAGACGCCTTCAATTATCACCGCGATACAATATAGGAAAGTTAAGACTTAGCTTCAGAAGTAGAGCCTAGCTACAACTCCTCCGGGAAAAGCACGAACTTTGCCTAACTGAGTTAGAGGCTCGATCTAGAAGATCAAACTCAATGCGTCATCCTACTACCAACCGTCAAGGATCAAAGTTTGGAGAAGCTTAAGTCCAAAGCCCCACATTTTCAGTGCATCAACACGCCAGGAACAAGAACTATTACTGAGTCCTTCGGGAAGACCTTCATCAAAGATTCGACATCGGCTAACATTCAAACCCTCCAAATAGCGAACCACAGACGCCTCCATCTATAGTCGGCAAGGATCAACATCCACTAGTTCGACAATTTTTGCTCTTCAAATCAAATATTATAGTTATGCTCAAAACCTGATTCATCGATTGAGATCAAGTTAGACCTGCACTTGGAATCAAGATCAAGCTCGCCTGCACCTTCGACATCTAATTTTCAAGGAGATCGAATCAGATAGTCTTCTTATTTTTATTCAATACATATATTGTACACGCAAATTTTTAAATATTAATACAAATTATATTTAATTCTCACTTTCTTTCCTTTATCAAATTTAGACTCGAAATTTTTATTCACAATTTTATCTCCAAAATTAAAAAATTGGACATTAGGAAAGCATATTCTCTAACTACTAGGGTACGTAGAAAGAACACTTGCTTGATGTTTTCTCTTACTGTAGTAATGCCTTATACTGTCAAAAAGAACTAATGATAATTAATCACATTGGGGACATGTGACATTGTGGTGGCCAACATGACCTACCCTAATTGTTAAAAGTGCCCACCAAAACAGAAGCCATAACCCTAATTTTTGGTAGTGTTGCTACTTGCTACATTTTCATTGGCATTAGGTTTCTAAGTAAAGAAATTACTCTCTACTTTTTACTGTACATGTTTGTAATAAAGTAGTAGAATCAATTTGCATTGTAGCCAAATTGTCTTTGGCGCAATAACGGTCATCAATATCAATTTTAAAATTTTCAATTCATATATGAAAAAATATTTTCAACAAAAGAAAAAACTGTAGATTAGCCAAATGTTTATTATCCTTTGTTAATTTATGCATAGGTTTTAATCTCTTGCTATATAATCTTCATTTTGATACATGACTTGATCATTTTAACATTTAAAATTGAAAACTCTATAACACTACTGACAATAAATGTTAGTTCTAATTGTTAGATATTACCAGAAAATTTGCATATATCCCCCTTCAAGTTTTTGACATCTATTAATTCAATTTTAACGTTTCTGAGTTAAGAAGTAGTCACCCTAAGCTTTTTAATCAATTTTATTTAATTATTTTTATGGTAAATTTAGCAACTTTTTTGATAAATATATGATGTGTAACGAAATTATTTATTAAAATTATTGTCATAAATTAAACAACTATTTATGACCACTATTAGATGAGATAAATTAATTAAGAGATCGAGCATATAAGGGGATCTCTCTACTGTTGAGCACGTACCTTTCTATCATACATTTTGTTAGGATGCCATGTGGTTTGATAATTAAAAGTTTTTTGTTTAATGTCTGTGGGCGATGACCTTTGACGTATCTAGAAGTGTTTAAACCACAAATTAATAAAGAATTAATGGACTTTTAGATCTCAATTTCGTAGTACATTAACTCATGTGGGACCACCGCAAAGCATGACCAAGTAATTGATTCTTATATTCCTCCTGTATATGATGTCAAATCATAGTATATATTCTGATTAAAATGGGAATAAAATTTATAAAATTAAATGCGAATAAAATGGACTTACAAAGTAAAATTACAGGCTAGGGGTGGTCTCTGATTCCATCTCTTTATTGAAAAAACTGGTACGTACATATGTAGAGAGTATGGGTGTATAAGGTATTGGCATGCATGGAGAAGCTAGGGATTTATTCCAAGTTCATTAAAATTAAATTAGGATTGTTCATATTTCGGTTCAGACCGGTTGATCCAAAAAAATCGAACCGAAAACTCAGACTAAACCCAGAAGCCGAATGATAACCAGTCCGGTCTTCAGTCCAAGTTTTTTGTGTTTTCGGGTTTCGGTCATGGTCAATCCAAACCCGGAAAAACCCAAATCCAAAGTTAATACTTGATGTCCACTTTTCATACTTGATGTCCACAAAAATAATATTTGATGTCCGTCAAATATCCAACTACCCACCAAAGAGTCATGCTTGTATGATCAATTCTCTATATGTACATGTGTGTGTTTCTGCAGAGTCTGATCAAGGTTGTTAAAATCGGGATCTTAACTCGGATCCATGGGGTAGTTAGGATCAGAATTAACCTACGTAAGATCGTGGATCGTAATGTAGATTGCAGAATCGCATCTGTAACACCCGGCCCCTCCCGGGCCACGGGCATCACTGATAACTACTTCCAAGATTGCTGACTGGTCCCACAAATCACAACAAGTCTTTCCAGCGTGCTTCATCCTCGCTCACACGCTGCACGGGAAAACTTCCCAGGAGGTCACCCATCCTTAGACTACTCCCAGCCAAGCACACTTAACTGAGAAGTTCCTAACGGATGAGTTACGTACCATAAAAGAAGGTGCACCTTGGTGATATGAGTAATCATTTTAATCCTTTTAAACCACACTTAACCATATATTTTGGGTGTTACAACATCAATGATTTTAGACCATAAAATCGTAGGATCGTAGATTAGGATTGAGATTTTAATAACTATGAGTCTGATTGGGTTCTACTTATATTTAGTTTAGAATATTTATTTGATATTTACGTACCTATATTGACTTTGGTGTCAATGAGAATTGTTCATGCAATATCGAAATGCACTTTACATAACATACATCAGATAGAATATTTATATCCATTTGTTTTCCTGTAGACTAATTTGTCATTTACCCTAGTTCTTTCCTCATGATAATTTTGTTAATTCTATATGGTCACCCTTTTGGTCCCTAGTCTCCTAGGTTGCCCCAATGATAAGAAATGAACAGTAAATCAAGTTTTAAAGACATAATATTATACAGCAGGTTAAGCATCAAACACAAAAACTAAATTATCCTCACAATCTGAAAATGTTAATTAAGGTTATCCAATGAAGAATAGTGACCTATATTCACTTATAATATCCATTGCCCCTATGCAAGGTTCACCGCCCAAAAGTATCATTGGGGTTCAACCTTAATTAGAGCTGGCAAAATTTTGTCAGACCCGGAAAAAACCAGGTCTAAACATAGATTTTTTGTTCGAATTTTGATATTGACTGAATTGACTGAATATTCGGACATAAAATTTCTCTTTTTTCTATTGTCCGAACGCAATTTCAATTTCGTCTGAATTGTCCGACCCGGTTTGACCCGAAATAAAACCGAGTACGGACATGAATTCTCGTCCGAATTTTGACATTGACCGAATTTATATGACCCGAATTTACCCGGACCCGATTTTTTGTCAGCGGTAACCTTAATAACCAAGAAGTTAGAAGCCTTAGAATGTGTCGCTTCGAGTATGTTAAGGTTAATTTACTCCTTATACCTGGCTTAATATTACACAACAAATTTCAGGGGGAAAGATGTTATGGATATATTGAACTAGTTGTCGGAATAAACTTCATACAATGATATTTCATCTTACGCAATGTGTCAACTTGTGTTTGAAACTCAAGTGAATTATATAATTAATATTTGAAAATGACAAGTCCTAATTTTTGGTTTGGTGGGACCCAATATGATATAAGCATATTATTACAGTATAATATGCACACCTACTTCCCTCTCAATTATTGTTGCAATATTATAGATAGTGATCATTAGTGAATGCTTGCATAACGGCCACCACATTGACAAACTGATCTTAAGAAATATAAAGGTAAAAATATATTAAAATATTACTTTCTTTCTTTCGTATTATTATCACTTAGTTGATTGTATCAGTCTTCAGGTCATATGATTCTTTAATTGATATTTTTTTATATAATATTTTATTAATAATCACAATGCTATACTTTGGGATAATATTTTTCATTAGGAATCTAATGATAATAATATGTAACAAGTCTTGCGTATATCGAGAAATTTATAGTCAAAACTTTAAAAATTCGACGAAATAAATTATAAAAGCGATAAATAGCATGGAAGGGAGCACTAACGTTGAACGTTTATGTAATTCATTTCTTGCAGCATAAGGTTTCATAAGTTGATAAGCTCCACCTTAATTATTAGGTAATGATGTAATACACTTTTGTATATGTATGTAGGTATAAGATTTTGTGTTAAAGTTTTCCAGGTTAAGTTGTTTTGGAAGAGGATAGACTTCGTGTTGAACACATCATTCACAACACACACTTAACATAATTATCGCTATGTAGTTTTATATATAAACGACACACTAATTTTATATATATATATAAAAGAACGAATCTAGTATGAAGAGTGTTCAGGTAGGAAGGTGAGAATGAAGAATAAATCAGAACCCTTGATTTTAAATTTTATGGTGTGTGGTCATGGATATTAGGTTGTATGGTCATGGATTTCATGATCACACTTCCTAATATCCATGACCACACTCGTTGAAATGCATGACCACACCCCCTAATATCCGTGACCACACACCGATAGATATGTAAAATCAACGGCCAACATTCACTATTCTCACCTTTCTACCTAAATTCTCTTCCTATTGTATTCATTCCTTGTATATATATATGAAAAAATTTAATCTTACTCAAAGTATTAATTAATACATGTAGTTTTAATTTTTTGAAAGTAAGTATTTATTTATCAGGATCAAACAGAAATTTTTATAGTAAAGAGGAAAAATATAAATATTTTAATTAAAGGGTATTGAATTAATATTAGGTGAAGAACATAATATAATTTGGAAAACTTAAATAGAATAAATATTAAATTTTGAAAATATGAGGTAAAACAATTACTAATATCGTAGACCTCCAGTAATATACATTCAAAAAAAAAACCCAGCTTATATATATGGAGATAAATGTATATATGCATGCTATATTTTTGTTTGTTGAATAATGAATGTCAACATTGTTAAGAAAATTATATAGATTTGAGTAAATAAAAGGTCAACATGAATTAATGTTGAATAATAGATGGAAAAACTTGAGCCCAGTATATATCCACTTATTACGTTAGTGGTTGCAGATGAGGAGAAGCGTTAGGTAAAGCATAAGCATGCAAAGGTAAATGCTACAAATGGTACAAAGGATGGAAAAAGACTTTAATTTATATTTAATTTATAGTGCAGGGTTACTCTGCATCCTACTTTACACTGACTTTAGCTCCTTTCTTCTTTAATTTTCTAATATTATTATTACTATCGTTATTACTACTATTATTAATTATTATGGCAAGTTTGAAAAGGATGAACAGTTTGTACTTGGTGGTGTGCACAAATCTGAGAGTAAGTATATATGCATGTTGTAGTTTTGTAAAAATTTTAGTTTGCTTCGTCATCATTAAGGCTTACATACAGAATTACATGGTATGTGATGTCATGTGAGTTTTTTGTATATATATATATAAATATTGTATTGGTAATTGTGAAATATTAATTTATGTGGCCATGTAATGAGCAGTAGAATGATATTTTCATGCATATGCAGAAATCATGAGGCTGCAGATGCAGTCACAACCGTAAATAATAACCGGGCCTAAATTAACATTATAAGGGAATTTCTTTAATAAATTTAACGTTGTGCATAAATAAATAAATAAACCAAATATTGACGTCATCTGGTGAGATGCGGTGCATAGGAGGAAACACATAATGGAGGTAGCCAGCGAGAATTCTACTTCTACAGCAAAGTCAAAAGCTAAGAATGAAGAACAAGAATATCAGTCGTACAAATTAAACAAATACTTGTCCCGTCCCTAGCTAGATCATACCAATTAATTATTAATCTCTTCGAAATACTTTTATCCTAGTTGAAAAATGGTTTATCGGGTTCAATTTTAACTTAGATTATTTTTATCTGGATTAAGTTTGATTCAGTTATTACTCCCTCCATTTTATGTTATTTGTCCTTTTATTAACTATCACGGTCTCCAATGTCATTCTTTAATTAAAAATTTCATGTGTAATGTTTTATTAATCATTGCAATATTATACTTTTAAAATAATATTTTTTATTACAAATCTAATAATAGTAATTTTATTTAACAAATTATATATTATATATTTTGATAAATTTATGATCAAAGTTTGTCCCTTGATAAATTTACATAAAAGAGTCTCATACTAGAATTTGAGAATAAATGGGGTTTTTTGCATTTTGTACTCTGAACTTTAGGGTATTTATTTTTTGAACCATTGGTTTTCAAATTTAATTTTTTGGACCCTAAAGTTTGTAGTTTGAAAAAAAAACCCTAAAGTTTCTGGGCTGAAAAAAAAACTCGTTTCCCGTTTTTCTTTTTCTTTCCATGTTTGAATTTATCTACCGATTGTCGTCAATTTTCAAGACTAAGGTTAAAACCGATATTAAAGTTATAATAAACCTCTCTTATTCATGTTGAAATTACTTAAACCCCTGTATTTAGGGGTTTAAGTAGCTCCGACATAAATAAGAGAGGTGTATTATAACTTCAATATCAGTTTTAACCTTAGTCTTGAAGTTTGACGTCAATCGGGAGATAAATTAAAACATGGGATGAAAACAAATAATGAGTCAGGGACCTTTTTTCTTTAGCCCACAAACTTTAGGGTTCTTTTTTTTCAAACTATAAACTTTAAGGTCCAAAAAATTAAAGTTGAAAACCAAGGATTCAAAAAATTAATACCCCTAAAATTCGGGGTCCAAAATGCAAAAATCTCATGATAGTATCATATTTACAACCGTACAACTTACTTTTGATTTTAGTGTGTATGCATACACTCTTGAGTACTATCAACTGCATACATATATGGTCCCCTACATTATAGTATTTGATTGATGCAATATAAAGTCTTAAGTACATAATTATAAATTCAGAGGTAACTATAACAATATATATTTAATTAAGGGTGCCTTTGGTAAGATTCCTAGGAAAATATTTCTGGGGAAAAGTTTCCTTGAAAAGTTTTTCATTGTAAATATTTCCCCGGGAAAAACTTCCCTTAACCCCCCCTAATGGAGATTTTCCTAGGAAAACATTGCAAATGATGGGCCCCTTGTAAAAACTTTCCTGAGGTCAATGTATAACCAAACATGGGGAAATAAGTCAACTCGAAAAATTGACCATTTCCCCGGAGTTTTTGACTAAACAAACGCACTCTAAGTGGTAATTAACCGATGACAGTGTAAAAAGACATCCCTTAATAAAGTAAGAAGCTCTTAGGTGGTTAGGAGGTCAAGGGGGAGGTTAATCATGAATGAATCATATGACAGTGTGTGCTCATCAACCCAGAGTTGGACTCCGCTTAATCACTGCTAATACCACAAACTAGGTTTTACTCAAAAGTTAAAACCAACTAATCAAGTTAATTAATTAGCTAGGTAGCTATGCAGTATTTACATTACATATTTTTGGTATACAGCCTGTGCAAAAATAATGGACCATCTTTGAGGTTGAAGATTAAAGCTCCGTTTTTTTATACGATCGGTGTTGTGTAATAATGATGTGGTGCGTGGAATACAAAAAGTGTGATGAAGTGTGGTGAGTTGTGGTGAGAATTACACATATTCATTTTTTATTATATTATAGTGAAATTTTCATTATAATATAATACTTAATATGCAATAAATTAGCTGCATGAAGGCAAATTTTGACGTGTTATAACTAAAATTAAAATAAGTAATTAATTCCACTACTATACATGCATTTTTGCGTCACTTGCATGTGCCGCCTCACATTTTGGATGAACATTAACATGCATGTTGATCTACCTAATTTCCTGCATATGAAAATACATTATTAGCCAATGTAATTCAAGGTTATTTAATTCAATATAAAGTTAGCCAAAACAAGCAAACAAAAAAACAATTATATGTATTAAGGAAACTTACATACTCTCCTTTAAACCTTCTTTAAACAAGCTCGAGGGTCAGCTCTATAAAGCTATGCTTTTTAAGAAGGGAAAAGACATGAAAAGCTTATGTAAGCATCAAAATCAAAAGAAAGAACCAAAAAAAAAAAAAAAAGGAAAAGCATCCACTAACTTTGCTTAACTTTTGACTAATACATTAATTCTTCTATATATACTAGTACTACCACTTTTTTCCCCACTGGCTTTGTACCCATACTCGTCCTCATCCTCTGGGATTGGAGAGATGCTAATTAAGCATGCAAGTATCTTCTTTAATTTTATTCTTGTAATGAAAGGCAGGGAAATAATTAGAGTATAGGCATATTAATGTCCACACGTCAAGCGTTGGCAAATCTGAGGCTAAGTCAAGGGTGGTCACGGTCACCAGTAATAGGAAAAAATAATAATAATTCAGTATGATTTGGCATAGAAATTGTGGAAATTTTGTATATATAAATATAATAATATATTAGTCGCTCCTAATCAAAATACATTAATCTGTCGCAGACGTCAAGCATTGTAATCAAGATCAAACTAGAGTTTTTGTGGTGCATACATTGTTAGTTGTTACCAATGAATTTAAACATGGGTATGTAGCAACTTTTACCAAGTGGTAGTACTCGACTAAACTGGCTAAGGACTGAGGAGTACGAGCTAGATATTAAGTTGCTAAGCAAGTGTATGTCATTTGGAAGGTATGCTTTTAGTGAAAGGACTTCTATTGCATGGGTCACTTTTGTCTTGTGGGTTCACTTTTGAAAATCAAAAGTAAATAAGAAACGAAAAAAAGATGGGGAACGTTTTTGTGGGTTACTATTGGTATTTACTTTCTTTTTTTTCTTTTTTTTTTTCTTTCTTTTTTTTGAGGGAAGTATTCAATATTTTGGAACACTTTAGAATGGGAAATTCACGAATTAGCAGGTTACTATATACTAATTACTAAATTACTAATCAGTAGCACATAGCACTTTAACTCTTTTAAGTAGAAATGTGAATGGAAATTTTATGGATTAATAGGACATCTATTTTTTATTGAAATAGATGCCCAATATCTTAACTTGTTAAAGAAAAGAAAAGACTATTTAGAGCAAAAGGTTTTAATGTTATTAAGGCAGCCTAGTTTATTGTTGTAATAAAAGTATATAGCTAAGACTATGTTCTTTTCTGTAGTTGGTAAAATATGATAATGGTATGGTAAAATTATTGATAATGTGATATATATGATGTGGTAAGTTATGATAGAATTTGTGGTAATCAGAATTATTGGTGTGGTAGGTGATGATAGAGAAAAGTGAAAAGTAAGAAGAAAGAAAATTATAATTATTACGTTAAAGTGTGGTATGGTATGATAATATATGATAGTTTATAGTTAGTGTTGTAAATTGCAGTAACTACGGTACTGTACTACAAAAAAGAACAGCGCCTAAGCCGCTGTGGCCTTCAAGTTTTACTCGGTCAAAGCTCAACTTGGGCCGAAGTTTGTTTGAAAGCATACTGTAGTGCGTCCAAGATGAGACAACTCTCAAGTCTCATTGGACGACCCACTGGATTGCTTATGGCTACCCACAACTTGCTTGTTTGGTTGTGACGTCTTCTTACACCCTAGACAATAAAGACTTGTCTTTGGTAAAGTGTGACGCATTGCAAAACAGTAGATTGTAAAAGTGTAATGAAGTTTCTTCTATGGTAACACTGTTATATATACAACATATCCTATCAAACAAAACAATTGGCTCAGGCTGTTAGGGGGAATTTGAGTCAACTTCTGTGACCTGTGTGGAACAAAGGATCCAAACTAGTGCAGCTCTTCTGAAACACTTTCTTCCAGGCAACATGCATGTAGTTATACATGATATGAACTTTACATTTCATTCCTATAGAAACAACACTTAGTTTGGCAAAACAGTCCTTTGAAGAAGAAACTTGAGCCTCATTCTTCAGTTTTGGGTCACTTTGGCAATCATTTACCAGTCCTCAATAAATAAGACCTCGTATTCTAACCACGTACGCTGCTGAGTCCTCGACGAACGAGCTCTGGTCTTTGCGAAATCGGATGAGCCTTCTATCGGAGAATCCTATAATGTTACATATCAAGAATCATATTTACATTAGGTCCTAAAGGCAGTGTCAAAATCTATGTAGAATACAGAGGTATTATCCTTGGTCCGCAGCGTCTTGGCTTCATTCAACAGGAAATTAGCTATCCTCTCTGCAGAATCTTCGTTGTGTGTAGAATATTTCTCCTTTGCCTGAATCCAAGACAAAATTAACAAACATTAGCCTGCACTAAGCTAACATTATGACTTCCTCTTTTCTTCCACTCTTTTGTTTTCCTTTCTCACCACCTTCGGAAACCGAAAGAGGCTTATCAGAAAGATGAACTTAGCAGACATGAACATGTTACCTGAAGAGCAAGCTGAATGGCCTTTCTGACACTGATGACATCCCAAAGACCATCGCTGTATATTGAGAAAGTAACATTGCATAATCAAATGATGCACCATAGCATAGGATTCGATAGCATATGTAATATTGTAATGACATCACATTATTAGCCACAAAAATGGACTTACAGACCAAGAACATATAAGAACAAATGAGGGGAACGCCCCCAGCAAATGTGACTAAAGTAGGTTACCTAGCCATCAGTGCAAAGGCTTCACTTGCCCGATCAATATGGACAGCTTGACTTATGTAGGGTTTCGAACTGAATCGAGCATCCTGCTCTTTCAAAAACTTGTCACCGAGCATCCTGCCTAGATTTAAACCTGAATACAAATCTAAAACCGTTAGGCGACTGTAACCATGCAAATGGAACACAACCAACAGGTAGAGATTAATTGTCTCTTAGGCGCGCTGTGGTTCCTGATGAATGTGGAACAACTCCATTCCTTAACAGTAGCTTTAACATAGTATGGAACAAAAGGATTAAAAGGATGAAAAGCCTTTCCAAACTTTTAAAATGAGTTTTTTGTTTACAGTTCTAAGGTCTCTTGTGAACATTGTGCACAGCGACAAACACATAGAAACAACGAAACAATTTTCTTACCACAGAGCCGTGTGTCTCCATCCTTCAATGGTTCTCCCGTCTCATTGATACGTTGTCTCTCAGACGGGCTAGATATCCTATGGTCCTCGGTCATCTTAATTGGCTTCCCATTGATGCTGCCAGATTATTCAAAGCAAGTTGGTTAACTCCAGTTTTATTAAGAACTAAAACATGACCTAACAAAGAAACAGTAAATGCATATGAAACATGTACAATGAAAGCAGAACAGAAATACAGAATAAGTAGCAGTTGATTCATGACTCAAATCAATCAACACAGTGAGACAACTAGGAGTGATTATTCAATTCGTTTGAATGTTTCTTCGTATACTATCTAAAGATTAAGTTATACACCATAAATGAATGTCATAGGCAAAGCAATTCGCTTAATTCGTCAACAAAGCTAGGTCATAAGAAAGTTTTCAAAAGATATGAAGTTGCATAAGAACATACTATATTACACAAGCTGAATCTCCGACATTGGCACATTGAGCAAAGAAACTACGACCATCACCCCAAACCAAGAGCAATGTGGCTGTGCAACCCTGAAAAGGATCGAGTGACTGAAATCAGCATCTCATATATGAGCCATTCCAAAGAAGCAAAGCAATCGCATACGGAACATATTTTGAAAATGAACGAAAAAGGTTACTCAAGCATGAAAAGTAGAACCTCATAGTAGTGATTCAAGCATGCTTCTGTCTGGGAAAATCCATCACGAAGGACATCCGACGCATCTTTCTGGGATAACACTTTTTCCCTCCTCGTTGGATCCGATAAAATAGTAGCAACTGTCTCAGGAAGAATGCTGATTACCAAAAATCAATATATCAGTTTGATTAGGAATGGTTCAACAAATTAGAAAAGAATTATAATGGAGGAGCCAAATTACTAACTTGCTCACAGATTTTGCAGCAAGAGCTCCACCATGTCCATCAGAGATGCCAAAGACTCCAAACTATAAACAACAGATTTCTGTATGAACATATTATGAACCATGCAGACGTACATAACAGAAAAATATGCTCGAAAAATTGTGGGTATAATCGAATAGCTGTCGATTCATGGCCGCACCTGGTCAGCCCCAGAGAGAGGCCACTGATAGTAGCAGACATCTTCCATAGGAAGCTTTTTCCCTCCACGTCGCATAGACATAGGGTCTGATGCAATTCCCACTCCGAATGGGACCTTCGATTCAGTCACATATGTAATATGAACCTGCCACAAGGATGTTTTGAACTTTGTAAAAGTGCAATAAAATTTGCACTCGTACTTATACATTGTATTTCTCTCGAATTTGAGTAAACAGAACACTAGAACAAATGAAGAATTATGATGGATTCAGTTTCAAAACGAAGAATTATAATGACGATTACAAATGAAAACTTACATTTATTTGGGATGTGGTTCCAACAGTTATAACATCGCCACTGACTAGCTCCTTTGGATCACCCCAACGTCTGCTTCCAGTGTCAGAATGATGTATGGCTTTAGAATTCAGAAGAGTTCCATTAAGGCTTCCTATATCTACTACTTCCCATTTCAACTTCTGAAAGGCACAAAATGGAAACAAAGCAGGTTAGCGAATATGAAACATGTAACATAAGAACATAAAAGAACAACAAACACGAAAAGTAGAAACTAAGTACATTACACTGGGATTCCAGTTTATCATAGCATGCTTTCCAGAAACCTCGGAATCCTTTACGACTAGATCACTTGGAGCGACCCTCCCGATAGTGACAGGAAGCTTAGAAGTGTCGGTTGATAGCACTGAATGTCGAAGACCACGTGTAGGGCCTGTAATGACCTGCAGAGAGAGGCAGCTTCCTGCACCTCTAACAAGGAATGAACTAATTGTAAAACCAAGAAATAATCTAAGTGTAAAACCAACATCTACCTGGAGACAGATATATAAACTATGTACCTCTAGCTGTTGGAATGTTTTCTTTTACTTTAACCTCTGTTGTAAAGCTTGGGTCATTATTAAGGTCTTCCTTTGTACGATGTTTCAGCTGCTTTTCGACGAAATGTCTTGTACGCTTCAATGTCTGACCAATGGAGATGTCGTCGTCTAATTGATCATTGAGATCGAAAACTAGACTACCATCTGAAGGAACAGAAACTGCAATGCAATTACATTTGGTAAGCGTGATACATTAACAGACGAACAATATGAATCAGATGCCAAAATGAAATCATATCGCAACAGAACATCCTTGTTCAAGCTGATCTTATTATCAATATTGAAAACTGTGACGTGTCCAAGATACTAGTTCACACTTGACACACCACCTGGTTGCATCAGAGAATCCATCAAAAAATAGCATACCTTCCGTCGTCTGAAAGCCTTCTGAAGTATGGTTTATAAGCCCATTTGTTTCATTTGGCAATTTACTACAATCATCTTCAACAATAAGTGTTTTCAAATCATTGGCCTGCATACAAGAAAAGCAAATCGACAAAAGCGAACAGCACAATGCTGAATAAGTTGTAATTCTTCTTTTCTATCATTCAAAAGCACAGAGAATTATCAACTGCCCATAACAAAGATATTTCAAGACTAGAGAATAGAGAACACAAATAAACAAACATGATCGCAAATAACAGAGAATCCATTACTCTTTGGGGGATTAAGAGCTAGGAAATGCATATGTTGTAGACAGAAACTAGCAACAATCCAATTAGTTCTTTAATGTATCATTTATTTTTCCTCTTCTCCTCACTCTCCGTGATACTACACAATATTGACTCACTGTGCACACATCCATTTTGGAGGACTGGGGTATAACCAACGTTGCAAAAACAAATGGGGTAGTTAATAGGCAAATTATTTAGGAAAATTGGATTCTAAAATCCCTATTTTCAGCTTTTGCATGTCATAATCCTTAATTCCTTACATTATTTTTGTACTCTGGTAATCGAAAAAATAAATAAAATTGTATTTTAGTGGGATACCACCGAGTCAAGTGGCGGTGACTCGGTGGAAAGTTGATGTGTACTGATAAGAGTGTGTTTGACACTTCAGCTTTCGACCGAGTCACCATCACTTGACTCGGTGGTATCCTACCATAACACAATTTTATTTTTTTTGGGATCATTAGAGTTCAAAAATAAAGTAGGGATCATAGGCATATGAAAACTGAAAATAGGAATTATTAGAATCCAATTTTCCAATTATTTAAATATATTCAACTAAAATCCAATTTTGGTGTTTTATTCAATGATTGTTACCGGTAAAATAAAAAAGTACTAATTAATGTATTATTGGAATAAGTGACAGACAATATAAAATGAAAAAAAGTTTACTAAAAAGTCAGAAAAAACACGGAGGGGATAAAAAAGAAACAAGGACAACAAAGAGGAGCCTAATGTCGATTCCATAAAATGAAATTTCTAGGCTTGTTACAAACCTGATCTTTGGAGATATCCCTGGACTCGCAAACTTCAGAGTTAATGGGTTCCTTTAATGACTTGGATGGTTTTGTTTGACAAGACCCACAATCGCTACTTGAGATACTTTCACCGGGTATATCTACACCGTCACTAGGTGTATTAACAGTCAAAACACCTAAGTCACAAGTGCGATCAAAAGCTATTTTCTTGCATGTTGGGCTGCAAGTTTCTGAGAATGATGGTCGTACCCATTTGCGTTTTGAGCCAGTGATAGTATTACAATGCAGCTCGCAAAACAAAGACTTTCTACGCTTGGGCTTACAAGTTCTGTATTTCCTACCTTGTGATGTGAACCTAAATGGAGCTTCATAAAACTCATGTTGTCCATCAGAATTTGGCTCTGTGGAAGCATTCTCCATAGAAGCATAGCTGCTTGAATATGCATTTTCTTCTATATCCTCGATGACATCAATATCAGAAGCATCATCTTCGTCACTCTTAATCTCCTTTGACAATAACTCATCCCATTCAAGATCTTCACTTTCATGACCACAAAGGTCATGTAAATCATCCGAAGGTAAAGAATTGGAAACAGAGGAAGAAGACATTGAACCTAATCCAATGTGTCCGTCTCTAAACACATTCAAACTTTGGTTAAGAACACGAATGGCCATAACAACCATAGTGTTAGAACTATAATACTTTAGCTCACCTCCCAAACACAATTTTTCATAGTCATTCTGACGAATTTTAAGAAAGAATCTACTATCTTTTCTCAATGAATATCTCCTAAACATCTTCTTAACACTAATATTGTCATCATTCACTAAATAGGACAACTTTGACTTGACAGTGCCACACATAAAAGAATTCTTCTCATGACCCAATAAGAGCTCCCTCGAGCTTGAAGAGATGTTCTCATAGTCACTTTCGCACTCCAATTTAACATTGGTAAGATTCATCTTTGAACCATTTGAGCTCAAAGATGGATTAAACTTTATTCCATCCATCGATTTAGATGTTGAGCAAATCACAGATTGGCCTAGGGACCTATCTTTTCGCTCCAATGCAGAAGAATCAAGAAACACATTTTCTTTAGTGTGACATAAACTATCCTCACAAATCTCCTTACCTTTCCCATCCCTACTCTCGCCATACTTATCTTCACAAACCTTTCCAACCTTCTTTAATTCAAAGAGCACGTCAATATTCGTCGGTTCTATCCTGTGAGCTTCTTGTAAGTCAATATGAGCTTCGTCAATAAGACCCAATTTCAAAGAAGCAACAGCCCTTTTGTACAAGACTTCAATATTTGTAGCATTTAGTTTTAAGGCAGAAGTGCATTGATTTCGTGCAAGATCAAACTCATTCAATTTCAACCAACATGTAGCAATATTTGAATTTAAGGAAATAGCCAACTTCTCCATCGAGAGTGATTCATCCTCATTCACGGGTGCAACATGGGACAAAAACTGCAAAGCCTTGTCGTACCTACTCACTGCCTTACGATAACTTCCTTCCTTAAAGAAATCATCTCCTTCGGTCTTAAGGATATTGGATCTAGTTAAGATTTTCTGAGAGAACTCCATTTTCATGACACAATTTGTGTCATTCTTATCAGTGGCTTCCATGTATTGGGGGTTGACAACCAAGCAGTGAATGTTGTCATAAGATTCCACCACACTCCACATCAAGTTTAAAACAGTGAAAGAATATCTGCAATCACAAGCATAGAGAAACATGCCTGTAGAAAAATACACAAAGGGATTTAAAGATGGAACTACAACTGACAAGCCACCAAGTTTCAAGCAAACAAGCACACAAACAAAAACGTCAAGACCAACATGTCAAAACACATATCAATGACCGGAAAGCAAAGTAAGGAACTACACAGGTAGGCGAGCTTTGAGCTATTAAAGGCTTAACAAAAAAGGAAGAAAATACAGAGGAACTAAACATAGAACCCCAAAAGGTAAACAACCAAGCACGTGCCAAATATTGACATATAAGATCAAGTTCCAAAATGAAATTATCGTGCAAGCAACACAAAAGTTGAGGGTCACCATCAATGACATGCCCACAGCTGAAAAACGAATTGTTGTAGGAAATCTGAGGGAAGTTGTACCATAATGTAAGAAAATCAAGCCAACGGAATAAAGAAGTTAAATTACACATCAATGGCTCACCAATAGCCAAGAATAGCAAGTGACCTTTCCAAACACAAACAACTAGCAATCGTAATTCCTCCAACACTATATGGATACAAACAAGTAGCAATTGTAATGACACATCAATGGCTCACCAATGTATAAGGATTGAAAATTAACATATTGTGCGTACAATATGAATAATGCATCCTCCATCCACTCATCCATAGGACCATCTTTATCAAATTATACCTTTCACAAATTCCTTATTTTTGAGGAGGGACTAACTGACTAATCAAATATCCCTTGTCTATGAAGCATGAACACTTCTTCAGCATCACGTATCTGTGTCGGACACTTATCCCCCATCGGCACTCTCAATCTCAGACACCCCCCCCCCCGAAGGCGTGTCAGACACGGGAAGGACGTGTCCTCTAAACAAATTTCAAAATGAACATTGGACACTTGGTGGAATCATGGTGAACACACAAGTCCCAACCTTCAAACACGTTCTAATCATTGACTTTATGGGAATCACATTTCCAGGCTAGTACACCTCCAGCAACATCCTCAACTATGACATCCTTTTCTCAACACATCACTGCCTTGCCTGCTGATTTACCATTACAGACACCTTTGTCCATTTTCTGTTATTTATTAGATTTTATATATATATATATATATATATATATGTATGTATATAATTTTACAATTCATTAACTCTTAGAGAAAATGCATGTATTTTCAAACATTTTTAATATTTCATAAAGTACTATAGAAAATTAGTGTATGGTTTACGTTACATGTCTTGCCCTTATTTTTTTCAAAAATTACATGTCCTCGTATCTGTGTCGTCTCATATCTGTGTCACGTATTTGACTCCATGCTTCTTAGTCCCTTGTAGTTGGCAATATTCCCAAGGTAAACATATCAAGCTTAATTCTTAGCAAAAGAACAAAAAATCACATTAAACTTGTGGTCTTTTCTTACAAGCTTACAACAATGACTCAATTGAATTGTTATAATAACTTGCACACAACAACAACAATAACAAAGCCCCAATAAGGTCCGCTGACGCGAGGTATGGGGGGATCCTGTAGTAGGCAGTCTTCCCCTCATATGCGGGAACAAATAAGATGTGTGGTTGTGTGCATATGAGATATTGATCGAATGTTAAATAGATGCGCGGTTACAACCCCAGCTAATAAATATAACAAAGAATCAGAAGACTTGCAAAACAAAATTATATTAAGATAGATGTTCAAACCGTTGCCACAGATACTAACAAAAATTGAGAGGTAGATTAGTTAATTGGTTAATCTTGTGTACAATTAACAGTTGCCTTCTTTCATTCTTTTTCTTAGGAGGCGTTCAACACCAGGTATTTAGAATCCACTCAATGCTACAAACATGCTGTCAACTAATATAGGAAGATGAAATGCAAGCACAGATGTGAAATATATTGATTGTCCATTTTTGAGATCGTTAAGCATCATGTACATTGTCAACTACTTAATGAGCTATTTTGTGAAGCTAACTTTAACTAACAAGACAGATTTGAAAATGCCAGCCAAAGTATCTTTCATTAAATTGGATAAATCCATAGTGTGAACTAGATTCACAATCAACTCATCCACCAAACAGGGCAGTGTTACTTCTGTCTGAAGTAGCTCTAGCTTAGAGATCGGGTATGACTTATAAGTTATCTACTTGTTATGGGAAATTTTTAAGTAAATCACCAAGTATAAAATACCTAAAACGAACATACCATTTTTTCCTATCTATATACATTTCATCCATAACTTAAGCATCTAACCCTCCACGAGTGATCTGGCTACATATAATCAAACATGCAACACAAAATTCAATAAACGAACAATAAAAATAGAATGTTCACTAATTTCAACTATGTAATGTAAATATAGGATGATTCAAGCTATCCATAGTCAGGAATAGAAGAACGTTATTTCATTTGAACAAGGTTTATCTTCAAATATACATCATACTACAATTATGCAGTCCAAAGCTAAGTAAATAACCTTGACAATAACTAGGTCTTAACAACAATCATAAAAAGATCACTTCAATGTGAACAGGTGCAGTATATTCCAAGACACTCAGATCATAGGTTAGGCACATACAAATAAAATTGTTGCATTCAATATCAAAGATGAGACCCTGAATAATGTGGACCACGGGCAATATATTTCAAACAGAATACTCAGACAGACATAAAAGAATGCAAATAACCAATAACTTCAATAATTGACACGACAAACAATTAACAATGGATCCAAAACACCAAAACAACCCCAAAAACTAATCAATTTATTCATGGAAATAACCTAAACAAACACAAATAAGAAACATGAAACATAACATCATAATTGATACACAAATAAGGCATAAATTCACGTTTCGATCAGAATCACCGTCATAAATTCATAAGTACTCAAATCAATTTTGAATAAGCGAAACCTTAGAATCATGCAATGAAATTCTAGAGAATAAGATTGAATTAAAATGACACCTTAATGTTGCGAGCATGAGAAGGATACAAGAATCGCCATGGATTATTGCAAGCAACGAGGATGAGGAGAAGAAGAATGAGATGGCAGATTACGACATTAACATTGTCTACCATTGTCGTTGGTTTTCTCTCTCTTCTGTAGAGAGAGAATAGAAAGGTGAAGACAGGAAGAGGAGGAGAGGGAACTTGGGAATCGCGAGAAGGGCGCTTATGAATGGAATTTTAAAAAATGTATATAAATTTTTTATAATTAAAAGCAAACAAGAATTGAGTTTGTGACAAATTTTTGGGTACGTGGATGAGATTTTAGTCCTCTATTAAAATTGATACTTTTGTTAATTTTTTGTATTAATTTATTACCATGTATTTATATATTAAGGTTGTGCGATATATGCCCTTTGATTTTTTTTATTTGTCGCCTTGGGATGTATGTCAAAAACCTTAACTTCTTATTTTTTAATGTAGACAAAGATTTATCATTCAAAATTTATGTCACTAAATTTGTAATGAAAAATATTATTAGAAAAGTATAAAGTTATATTTTTTGATAAAATATTATATGATAAATTATTAAATAAAGATGAATTTTGAAAAACGCGCGTGGACGAAGACAATTATTTGTAGACAAAGGTCGTATAATACAACTTTATAAGGAGTATATTAGTATTAATATTAATTATGACCTTCTTTTTATTTAGATGCAAACAAGATATGGCAAGTATCAGTATTTAAAAAAAACATAAACGAGCATGAAGTGCGAGTGCTTGGATAAAAATGCCACTAAACTTTTGAAAAATTGTAAATTTGTCACTTGGAATTTTCATGTCATTAGGCCCTGTAAATTTCATGGGTAGTTTGTGGTAGGTAAAAAATTACCATAAATTACCAAAAGTTACCAATAATTACCAAAAGTTACCAAAATTATCGAAAATCACATGACATGTGTAAAGTAGTTTTTTTTCATTTTTTCCTTTTATTTCAAAAACACAAATTTACCCATATAAATTTACCCAAAGTTACCATAAGTTACCAAAAATTACCAAAAGTTACCAAATATTACCAAAATTCATCATTTACCTTACCTAAGAATGTCATTAATCTCTGTTAACTGTGTAAAAAATGTCACTTTACCGACTGTTTACCTGCTACAGCCGGTAAACTGCAGGTTGAGGTGTTTAATGATAACCTACCCTAATTAAAAATTCCACCCACCCAAAATTAATTAACCCCCTCTCACTTAAATTTTTACTGTCTATATTTACAGCCCCTCCCTGAATGTTCATCTTCTTCTTCATCTTTCTTTTCCTCCGAAACTTCTTCACTCTGCGTAACCCAACGCCATGACAGAGCTCCATCCTCCACCTCTTCTTCTTCAATTCTTGATCAAAAATTGGAGCTTTCTTCTTCCTTCTTCATTTCTAACCTCAAAAAAACCCTAATTTCAACCCAGAATCCGCAATGGCATCATCCAATTCATCTGATGCATGTCACTGATATGACTTACTGGCCCCATTGATTATTTTTGTGTGAAATTAGGGTTTTCAGGTTGAAAATTGAAGAATACGATTGAAGACCCTAACTTTTTGAGCCCATAATTGAAGAAAGTGAAGTGGATGAAGAAGAAAGAAGAAGATGAAGAACCAGTGGAGGAGGAGGGCAGTTAATTTATGCTGTAAAAATATAGGGGGAGTGTAATTAATTGGGGTGGATGAATTTTTTTAGCCCAGAATTTAAGAAGATGAAGAAGAAAGAAGAAAGAAGAAAGAAGAAGAAGATGAAGATGAAGATGGCGGATGAAGAAGAAAGAAGAAGATGAAGAAATTAGGGTTTAATTAAGGTAGGCTATTTTGGTGGGGGAAATTTTAATGCATGATTATGAAATTAATTACCCTCACCTGCAAACAACCTGCTGTAGCAGGGAAACAGCTGGTAAAGTGACATTTTTTACACAATTAACAGAGATTAATGACATTCTGATGACATGAAAATTTCGGGTGGCAAATTTGCAATTTTTCAAAAGTTTAGTGGCAGTTTTATCCAAGCACTCATAACAAAATAGTATGTTATGGGATGTTTAACATTTTATATTTTTTATTAGGGATATTAGATGATAATATGTCGACATTTAGGAATATTAAATTGTAATATGTTAACTTTTATTATTGGACAACAATATCTCTGACTTTTATACTTAAGTAAGATTATTATACAAACAGTGCCTAAGGGGATGGTGTTGTTAGGATCAAAGAGCACTCAAGCAGGGATGGTGTTGTTAGGATCAAAGAGCACTCAAGTAAACCACAAACAATAGGAAATAATAGCGGAAAAGAAATAAGAAATTTGGGACCAGAAAATTTAACGTGGAAAAAAATCTAAAGCGGGAAAAAAAACCACGGAATCGAATAATCGATGGTTGTGTTTCTTTCTCTCACTTGGACAATTTAGGGGAAGGATATGACCCCAATTTATATTAGAGAAACAAGTGGGGAACTAGGTTAATAATAACCTAAAATAACGAAGACTTGCCGCACAAGAAGAACACACACATGTGGGCCTTTATTCATTGGCCCATCAAGTCACGCACAGCACACCTAGACGCTAGTAGCGTCAAAAAACGCTGGCAGGGGGCGTGGCCTATGATGAGGCGCTGTTGAGGGGCTTCCGGATGCCGGCAGCGTGCAAGACCTTTCACCTACTGGAAGAGGCGCTGTTGAGGGGCCCTATGGACGCTGCTAGCGTCTTGCTCCACAAAGCGCTGGTGATAGTCATCGACCGCTGGGAGCGGGTAAAGGCCGACGGTAGCAACTGGCTCTTCTTCCTTCTTGGTTCCCCAGTTTGGTCTTCACACCCAACAGGTGCACTGGTCTCCGTGCTGACATGGCAGCCGGAGGGAAAAAAATCGGTCTCATCCCAGTAGCCTCGTTAACCCCTTCGTTTTTCTCACAAACTCACATTAAAAAATTAGCCACGACACGATGACGAAGGGGGTGGTGAACCGGTCTCCGTGCTGACATGACACACAACCAGTCAATGTCTTGTTACACGAGTTAGTGAGAAAACAAAGATATACGAATTGAAAGGAGCAAGGGAAGTAAAGGTATACGAAGGAATTAATCGTAAGGTTTCTAATTTTTATTTGGTGAAACGCCCACATACCTTCCCTTCAACTCTCCCTCTCTCCTTCAAACTCTCCTCTGCCTTAGGGAGTCACCAAACCCGCAACTCCCCATTCATCTGCTCGGTCTACACAAATTGTATCCTCATGTGGATTTCCAGTACCTAGGTGGTTATCGTAGGAGGGGTCTTCTGCCTCAATCTACTACTGGCCGAAGCAACAGGGGTTCGGGTAGAGGTTCATTACGTGAACTATGACCTCTTCTAACTGTATTTTCATTTAAGAATTTGTTCTTCAGATTTCTTGTTTTGGAGTTTCTTGCTTGATGAATAGGCCAAGAGCCCAAGACACATATATCTCTAACTCTCTGATTCTCTTTCTCCTTCTTTCTTTTGTACAGTTGCTGCATCGGATGCATTCACACTCTCAATCAATTGGTGGAGAACTTAATCACCTGTGCACAGGAACACCGAGTCCTCCCACACTGTGGAAGGTGCCCATGATCTTGTTTCCTTACTATCTACCACCCTCTGCTCAGCCGTGAGAAATTTGTATCTCCTGAGTGAAGAATCCAGATCCGACACTTGCAGAAAACCGGTTGAATCACAAGAATCAAGTTCCTGCAAATGTGGAGGTTCAGAAAGTGAGCTGACAGAGCTCATCAATGTTCTGCCACCAAGGAACAGATTTTCCATGGAATCGGATCCTCGACTTTATGATCAATCTGGCCGTCGTGCTTCCGCCATATACATGTTCGTGGATGGGTGTCGATCGTTGGAGATAGCAGCAAACAAGTTTCTAATTTGCATTGTAAATATGATTATGCCTTTGTTCTCGATAGATTTGATAGTGATGACCAAGCATCCTAGAGATTGATCCGGCTTGATGCTTGCCTTCGCGTTAGGTTAGTGATAGCAAGCACAATTTTGTTGGCCCTCCTTGATTTTGCTTTTGGAACTTCTTTCTTTGCTTGACAGGAGATGTACAAAACTTGGAAATTTTGTGATGTTATCATGTACATTCGATTCGTTGGTTCTTACAGTTGAGTTTTGGTGCAATGCTCCAATATTCAAACCCTTAAATTTTTCGGTCTCTGAAATCTTTAGTTTTATAGTTCATTTTCTTCACTTGCTCGATTCTGCCGCTTTTCTTCACTTGCTACTCAATCTGAGGCCCTGAAACTTACCCTAATCCCTCCAACATCCCCCAAGTCTCCATTCTACCTTGGCAACCTCACCACCTCCCAAAAGATCAAAAAACTCGCCACCCATTCTGAAGCTCGAGCCCAACTCCTGTCTGCACAGAAAAACAACCAAAATGCAGACCCGAGTCCTCCTGTGGTTGGTCTCGACTACTATGGCCTATACTCAGTCTACATCAACCTGGGTACATTTGGTGATTCGGGGAGCTCTTTGTCCTACCCATTGCTCATGGACACAACTTCTGACTTGACATGGGTCCAATGTCAAGCATGCTTACAAACCCAACAATACTTCCCTCAAAAACCCCCTCTTTTTCCCAGCACTGAGTCTCATTCCTACGCCCCGCTTCTTTGGAGCAGGGACAAGGACCCTGTGTGACCCACATGATCTCCAGGGTGAAATATGCTGTTACGATGTCAGATATGGGGGTCTGTCCACAACATCAAGCTCTGTAGGTCAAATGCACTATGAGATGGATGGTTTGGGGATTGGTCATTTCTGGGCAGAAAAGAAAGAAGGAGAAAGAGAATCAGAGAGTTAGAGAGAGACAGGCAAGAGAAAGAAAGGAAAAGGGGAAATCTGACCTGACAATGAAAAAAATAAGTTAAAATAACATAGACATGTGCTAAGCTGATGACGTGGCAAAAAAAATTGAGCTCCGACATCCACGTCAGATCTCCGACGAGTCACCGCCCCTCGACTCGGTGGCGTTCCACTCAAATACAATTTTTTGAAATTTTGGTCCACCAGAATCCAAAATGAAAGTTCAGTCCACCGGCATACAAAAGCCAATACTTCGATCCACCAGAATCCAATTTTCCTATATATATATATATACACACACACACACACACACACACACACACACACATATATATATATATTGCAACTGTAAACAGGCTATATTCACAAACAACGAAAAGGGAGTACAGAGAGGTTGGGAGATGGCCCAAACCAGGACTAAGTATCAGTACAAGATCTGTAAGTATACAATATCTAGAGTAGTTTTTTGCCACCATCAGGCATCTTGTGCTGATGCTATCTTTGATGCTACGTGCTACCACCACAGCGCTTGAATGAGGTGTTACATGGTCTCTTTTGTTTCTCTCACTCCAGATGCTATAGCACATTGCTCCGAAGACGACATAGTTAAAGTGCTTCATCCATCGAGGACTGTCAGCCTGTGTAAGGTTGCGAATAACCTCGGCAATGTTATCCATATTAGCATAGTCCTAATTACATGCCCACACTTGCAGTTGTTGCTGGATCTCTCTCGCAAATGGGCATGTCAGCAGCAGGTGATCTATGCTCTCCACGCCTTCTGCATAGAGGCTACAAATATCCCCCCTCCTGTCCAGCGAGTTGTCCTTGCTTTCACCGGGAGCTTCCCATAAAGAGCTATCCAGGTCACAAAACCGTGATAAGGAATTGTGAGATTATTCCAAGGAATTTGTGTCCAGTTGGGAATATTTATTTCTTTAATCAGCCATAGGTAGCCCCGGGTTACTGTGTATTTGCCCGCATTGTCTTCCTCGCCCCAATGTCATCGCACACCGGGGAGACAGCCCCACTTGATTTCATCCTTCACTTCACACAGTCGTTTGAAATAAGGGCACACATCATACGGGGGCTGTAAGTCCACCACGAAGCGTTTTTTATGTACTTTGTGTACACCCATTTGACCCACAATACCTCTTTGTGTTTTATATATATATATATAGGAACGAATCCAGTAGGAAGAGAGTCTAGGGAGGAAGGTGAGAAGAACAAATCACAGCCCTTGATTTTGCATATGACAATGTGTGGTCATGGATATAAGGGAGTGTGGTCATGGATTTAAGGGAGTGTGGTCACGAAATCCATGACTATAATCCCTAATATCCATGACCACACACCGTCGGATGTAAAATCAAGGGTTATGATTTGTTTTCCCACCTTCCTACCTAAACTCTCTTCCTACTGGATCCACTCAATTACATTACCCTATCTAACATTTGTGGTAATAATTTTTGGACATCCGACATTTGTGAAATAATTTTCACCTTACATAACATTAAATGTTCATAAATTTAAACATCTTAAGATATTTTATAATTGATTTTTGTTGGATTTTCCGACGAACATTAAAAAGATAAATATGAATTGACTTTTTTTACCCTTGATATTAATTCATATGACTTTCAATTAAATATGAATTGACATTTTTACCCTTAATATTAATTCATATGGCATTAATAGGGGAATGTTGAAGAAGAGGAGTGAGAGGAATCGACCGTTGACGTTTTCTATTTGGAGTTTCGACACAACTTTTTCCAGACAAAACAATGAAATTGTCATTTAAGCCATTTTCTTCTCGATATTATGGGCAACATGGTACATTCACATAGTCACATATGGGCATTATTGTATTTTTTTCTCATTTCTGATGAGAAGTAACCGGATTTTCCCACTAAAAATCACTTTCGCTTAATGTCAGGTAAGGTGAAAATTATTTCACAAATGTCGAGTGTGTAAAATTTATTACAACAAATATCAGGTAGGGTAAATGTAATTTACTCTCTCTCTATCTATCCATCTCTCTATCTATCTATCTATCTATCTATATATATATATGTGTGTGTGTGTGTGTATATATATATATATATATAGGGAACGGATCCAGTAGGAAGGAACTTTGGGTAGGAAGGTAGGAAGGAAAGATCATGGCCATCCAATCTAGATCCAGTGGCTGAGATTAATACCACCACCCCTCTCTCAATACCAGGCACACGTGTGGTAAAAAAAACAAAAAAACAAAATACTCAGCTGATTTGATATTGTCGTGAGATTCAAGGGATGTGGATGGATATTTTGAAACTTTTCCATATTGGTAATCAAACACACATTATAGACATTATTCACAGAGATTTGGAGAGAGAAACTGAAGCGTGTTCTAGGGTTTGGACAACGAATTCGATCGGCCAAGCTTCATCTTTGTCGATCGAACTGAAGCGTGTTCATCGACATCGGCCAAGGATCCCAACAGAGCAGCATGGCCGAGGTAAATCCATTTTTTCGGTCGATTGTCGCTACCGAGGGTAGCTTACCCGATTGTGCAAATTAAGTTAATGGGGTGCATAATTTTGATGTATTTAGTGTGCGCAACATGTATCAGAACCAGAGCACTGGGGCGGCAAGCGTGATCGACGGTGGTGTCGACCAAGGCGTTCCGATTCAGTAAGTAACCGAACAATAACAATGTCGTTCAATTTTGCTGCGAAATTGATCTTAATTTGGATGTAAAAACGGGTATGGGAAACGGGGTGTAGTTGTGTTAAAATCTATTGTAATCGAACAACCAGATGTGGTAGTGCATCAATTAAATGGTTTGAAACATTATCCACTATGACCAGTCCATGGCCACAGTAGTATGATGATCGGCTGACCACACTGGGTCGGATGCGTCCAAGTGACAATACATTGTGGTCGGATGATCCATTCTATGACCACAATACTCCAAACATTTACCATGTGTGGCCACTCGATTGTTCCGTATGAATGTATTATAACATTGTGAAAATCATTTTATTCATGTCGATGGGCAACTTAAATGTTTAGTTTTCATGCTACCACTTTCATCGTGCATACCATCCTCACGGTATACTATGAATGAAACATGCACCATTCACAAATAATTATCCATCCATGTGTTATTATGGTTAACCATAATTAATCATCGTATGATGTTTCATAATATGATTGGATACACGATTGAATATATTGTTTTGTATGCGTAGTACAATTGCTAATGGTCGAACATTGCAGGTGAAGTTGGCCCTTGACACCGACAAGCAAGGCGAACAGTCGATGGACTGGGCATTCCCAACCCGTATGTCCCTTAGACCATTAACATACATACTGGACCACATGAGTGCAGAACAGGAGTCTGCCATCAAGGAGTTGGGTTTCGGTGGATTTCTGAACTTAAGGATGAAGTTGCTGCCTGGCCCATTATGCAAGTGGATTGTAGACCGACTAGACCCGGACACGATGGTCTTTGACATGGGGGGTGGTCGAAAAATCGAAATAACCAAGGAAGATCTGTTTGTCACCACTGGCCTTCCTCGAGGGACAATCCCCATAGTTGAGGACGGAGTTGTTGGCAAAGATGCTGATGGTGTGGTCGCCGTTCTCGCGAAGTGGCGGGCTGAATACAATCTGAGTAGCGGCACACCACATGTCGCAAAGATGTCGGCGCACATGAATGCCAATAGGTGGATGAAGGACTGGGAACATCGACCACCACACATGTAGGATATGATGCAACAATTAGTTACTGATGTTCTACTAGTGTTGGAGATCGTATACACGGATGCCATCGGTGGCCATGTGTTTCACTTTGTTTTTTTCCGCCTATGTTTCTTGGAATGCGTTCGATGTGTAATCTACGAACACAATTAAGTGCATAGTTTGTAATGCCCTTTTGCGTTGTCTGATGCAACGGGATCGTATACATTGGGTCGAACAATGTGGTCATTTAACGCAAATAAATATGGAAATACGATGTGCATATAGTAGAGCCCATTGTTATACGATTTATTGTCGAATTTAAATAAATATGGAAATACGATGTGCAAATAAATATAACCACAACATGCAATCGCCATATATATATTTGCCACATGTCCCAAATCGTGGGCTTATGTTAAATAAGTGTTGTATACACAATGACCACGTGTCATTGACTGTGGTCTTATATTAATAATTGTTATATAACCACAATATGCAATCGCCATATATCCATTGGCCACATGTCCTCAATCGTGGTTTTATGTTAAATAAGTGTAGTATGCGCAATGACCACGTGTCATTGACTGTGGTCTTATATTAATAATTGATACTTAATACGTGCATTTATTTAACCATAAAAAGCAAGTATAGTTTATGAGACGACCACGTTTCATAAACATTGTTATTTTAAAGTGTGTATTTTCATAACACTTGAACCCACAAGGCGTACGGGACTCAACGACATACACTGTTGTTTGTCGCTGTGGTCACTAACTTGTTAAGTATGGTCATTGAACAATTGGATTGTGGCGGGGGAACACGGGCATATAGTTGTGGCCAAAAGGCCACAATTATCATCGGCATGACCATACTGGCAAGACGCGTGTGGTCACGAACATGTTAATTGTGGTCGTTAATCAACTGGATTGTGGGCGGGTGATGCGGGCATATAGTTTGTGGCCAGAGGGCCACAATTATCATTGGTATGACCATACTGGCCAGACGCGTGTGGTCACGAACTTGTTAATTGCGGTTATTCATCAATTGGATTGTGGGCGAGGGAACTTGGGCATATAGTTTGTGGCCAAAGGCCACAATTATCATCGACATGGTCATATCGGCAAGACGCGAGGTATCTTCCGTGATACTCCGTGCACGTTTGTAGTCCCCATAACCGTTTTTCATTATATGCGTGGTCATAGACGCACATGACCGCATTATTCTAAATGTTGACCCAATATAGGCCTGTATACGATATGATATTATAAGTTTGTATGATTCCGCCAATAACAGTGATAGATTTTGTTGTCATTTGAGGCGTCTGACTTACGTTATGCGCGATTTTGTTCCTTTTTACAGTTTCTAATTTGGAACAAGGTGAACGTGTGGACTAATAATATATGTTTTAATTGTCGATCACCGCGGTCATGATTACAGTGCACCTGATCACGTTCAACCCACAGAAGGCCACATTTACCTGTGACGTGGCCACATCATCGAAATCATGTAAACTAATACCAATATCAACCAAAACCCAAACCACCGCATGGACACATATCATTACGATACGTAGGGGTGTCCATGGTTAACCTAAACCACAAACTGAAACCGTAAACCGGTTAACCGGTTGGCGTTTTATATTTTTATGGTTTCGGTTAACCAAACCGGTATACGCGGTTTAGGTTTTGGTTTTGAATTTTGGAAAATTGGTTAACCGCGGTTAACCGGTTATGTATAATTTTTAAAAAAAACTCGAAAAAACCTAAAAAAACCTAAAGCCTAACCTAAAAAAACCGGAAATTGGAGCAAACCGCGGTTAACCGCATTGACAATGCGGTTAACCGCCAGTTTAGGTTTGGTTTAGGTTTCTGATTTTCGAAAGCGGTTACGATTTAGGTTTGGAAAAACTTAAAACCGCAAAAGCAGTTAACCGTAATAGCGGTTAACCGCTTTTGGACACCCCTAGCGATACGGAACTGTACGGAAACATGATTTGATAGACCTCCATAATGGGCGTAAACTAATACCAATGTCAACCAAAATCAAAGGGGTCATTTTCTATGATTATTAGAATGCCATGTTCAATACAATAACAAACTTACATGCAAACACATTGAATCATATTCCAACAAATAGTGATTGTCAAAACACAATAAAGAAAAGCCAAATTAGCACAATCTCTTCATCGTCACACCGAGGCCATTAGATCGTCACAATGGAGCCGTCGCTGTCCGGTACAAGAGGCGGCGGCTACGTAGCTGTGCTGGCCACCCCCATCGACACTGCAATGAACAAACCAAATCAATCGTCACACTGGACCACATGACACCATATGCATTTACAATCAATATGGTTAAAAAATCATACTACGGGACACCGAGACAATTGTGGTTGATCAGTATGACTCATTGTGGACATTGTTGTTTGAATGTGATCATGCACTCCCACACCTCGTGTTACAACATCAATATGTCACATTTCGACCACAAATGCAGTGTTTCTACAATACATCAGTGTGTGTCAGTGTGTCCACAACGACATATGTATATGGGCACAGTGTACACAATTTGGGCAATGTGTACACAACACACTGACTGTGGCCACAGTGTGCTATGGATGATGTTGTATATAGCTTATGTGACCGCAAACATACTGACTGCGATCATGATGTTTGTCATTATTATTCGGATCGCATACCACGATATGCCTTACATACAAAGTGACTTATCTGCATAACATGTCCGATATACTGACCGTAGATATAATTTGCATTGATTTGTGGTTTTCGGGTTGATTGTGGACGTCAAACATGTGATATGAGCCCTAGGTCATTCAGTTATCACACTTAAAAACTGCATCTCCAGGCCGATCCAGTTATACATCTACGCCCCCCATATATTTATCCCTTGTGGATCACTGAACCCCCGCCCAGCTTGAGCTGACCACAAACATAACATTGTGGTCAATCGGGAGCTACTCACAAACGGCATACATGATTGTGGGGTTATGAAAACATCATATGCATGATTTTTTTTTCGGGGGCGGGGGGGGGGGGGGGGACAAGTATGTGTTGAAGTGATGTGTGCTCACATACCGTCGGCAATATCACGCACCGAGCTCTCTATCAAACTAGCCGTCCGCAAGTGTCCGTTTACCCAACAAAAAAAAAAATCAACATACTTACAGGAGAGCCACCGAGCAGCCGCTGCGTGGGAATTTCGATCAGAGTTCTTTGTTTCCCTCTTGGTGTTCTTCTGATCAGAGTTCTTCGTTGCCCTCTTGCGTAGGAATTCACGTTAATGCATTCACATGTGTTTATTATGTTTACGTGTACTGAATGCGAATTGTGTTCCATCACTATGATCAAATCTTGCCGGATGCATGAGGATCGAGATCCCCCCCCAGAACCCACAACACACACAGAACAACGACACTCAACCTTTGTGGAAAAAAATAATCTCTGGAAAAAAAACATGCATATCTAACATCTGCCATTGCACTTACTGTGATTACTTACAAAGAACTTGGCTTCAATGGCACACACTGATTATCCACACGACAAATTGTAGCGTATGGGGGTGTGTTGCTGTCTTTGGCGTGAAACCCTGCTGCAATGCCTTCCAAAAATCTCTCTCCAATCTGTATCTCCTATTTTTGGCAAGCGTTTTTGTTTTTTAATGCAGATAATTACTCCCCCCATTTCTTGCATAACAAACTTATTCTTTCCATAGTCTTCTTTTTTTTTCCTTTTTTTTTTACAAAATCACTAGCTGTTTTCGTAAAAAAGGTGAGTGGTTTCCAGGTTTTGCTCCACATGTATGGCGGTTCATTGTGGTCCATAGGATCTGATTTGGATGGCTGAGATCTTCCCTTCCTACCTAAATTTCCTTTCTACTGAATCCGTTCTCATATATATATATATATATATATATATATATATATATATATATATATATATATATTCTACGAAACATATAACAACTTAAAAATGGTTGAAAGTGTCTTTAAGAAAATTAATTACTTGAGCATGTGAGTCAGTGAGTGTCGGTGTCTATTCAGTCCAGTCTATAAAATGAAAAATTGAAAATTGATTTGGAACTTAGAGGCGGACTTCCTTCTTGACGTGAATCAATTTTAGTTTTATAATTTTTAATTTTTTATTTATTATGTTTCTCCTTGACTTAGTGACTTTAGGGCTTATAATGTAATTTAATTTTTTTTTTGGTTGATTGAATGATGATTTTTCTAAACATTAATGGAATTAAGGCGGTTCTAGTTAACTAGTGAAACCTCAACATTAAATTGGTGCACTGGTTTCAAAAAATCAGGTTATCAGGTTCCGATTTATGATTATAGAACACCGTTTTGTCCAGTGCACCGCTTTGAAAAACCGAAACTGTCCTGCACTGAACCGTGAAAACCCCTACCTAAAAGGCTAAAACGATGCAATTTATTAGGTGCACCCGAAACATGTACTCCAGATTTTACAATTGTTCATCTACATATATTATGTTGTTCACTCTGATTATTATAATTGTTCACTTTAATTATTATGATTGTTCATCATAAATATTTAAAACACATGTTCCGACTTCTGATTGTATGTAATATATATTTTGCTAAAACGAAAAGAAAATCTCCCGAACATTGTCTGCCATTATAATTATAAGGGGTATTTTAGGAATTGTGCTACAGAGGAGGATAAGATCGCCATTATGAAAAATAACGGAGGACAACATTGTCAATTCGCAAACCTTATGTCTGTCCTGTCCCCTTTATATCGAAGTCAGAGGAACCGGCAGAACCACAAACACAGGTCTTCAAGGGTTTCGTATTAAAAAAAAAAAGGAAAAAAGAGGGGGAAAAATAATAAAAACTCGAACAAAAGCTCAGCATCCAAACCCACAAAGCTGTTGTTAGCTTAATCAGGTGGGAGATAGATTTAAACCCCTCGTTAATTTTTGAAAATAAACCCCGAAATTAGCCGTTGAGGGACCTTCCTGGGTTTGTTTCCCGCCATGGTTACCCAGGTCGAGAGCAGTCCCCCATCTTCATCTTTGGACCACGTTGAGAAGACGAAGACATTGATTTGCGCCCTCAACTTGCTCTCTCGTAATCTCCCTCTTCCTCCCGATGTCTTTGCCACTGTTTCTTCCATCTACCATGGTGAAGACGATGCAAATTCATCCTCAGATGCCGCGCAATCGCCCGATGATTCGAATAAGGTGAGTTTTGGGTACATTGGTTCTTCGTCGTTAATCTGGGATTTTGAGCCAGTTTGATTCTGGGTTGTCGTCAATTTTTGATTCTGTGTGGAATTTCCCCCTTTTGCTTTGTGGGAAGTGCGTTACTGTTGTGGATTTTGTTTCTAGGGGTTTTGACTCCAATGGGGTTGTTTTGATTTGGGGGTTTGAGCTTATTTAGGGTTAGATAATTTCTGGGTGGCTGCCAGTTCTTAATTTGTGTGGAAGTTTCCCAACTTTGTGCTTTTTGGGAATTGTGTTACTGTTGTTGATTTATTTTTCGGCGCATTGGATTTTAATGGAGTTGTTTCGATTTGGGATTGTTTAGGGCTAGTTTAGTTTAATTCTGGATTCTTGTCAAAATTTGAGTTTTTATGGAAGTTTCCCCTCTTTTGCTATTTTTTGGGATTGCGCTACTGTTGTTCATTTTGCTAATATTTGGGGCATTTGATTATGATGGGGTTGTTCTGATTTGGGAGAATGGTCAACATGGTTTCTTTTTGATTTGGGACTTTGAGCTAGCATAGGGCTAGGATTCTTGGTGGCTGTTGGAAATTGGTGATTTTGTGTGGGAATCCCCCCATTTATGTTCTGGAATTGTGTTATTCATTTCATTCTGAGGCATGGTTGTGTTGACTAGGGATTTTGAGCTTGTTCAGACAGAGTTTGATTCTGGGAAGTTGTAGAAGTTCCCTCCCTTTTTTGGGTTATGGTGTTGCTCTTTTTGATTTTGTTTTTGGTTTGTTTACTGTGATGGGGTTGTTTTATATGGGTGTTTTGGAATTCGTAATGTCTTGGGAGAAGGAGGGCTCCAATTGGAATATGTAGTACTTTTTCAATGAGTTTGATCAGGGTTTTACATAGTTCTTAGATACTGAAGAGGATTAGAGTTGCTTGGTTATGAGTGTGTGAAATTCTATGCTGGTCTTTTGGTTTTGTTTTGAGTGTGTTTCATGGTGTGTGCTAGTCTAATTTTGTTTCCTTTGGTCGCATTGACAGAAGTTATTGATTTTTTGGAAGATTTGGATTTTTTTATTGAATTACTGGCTAATATGACTGAGTTGCAGGATGCATCTGGTATGTCAAGTTATGGAGACTTAATCATGGAATTTGAGGATGCTGTGGTTAAGCAACGACCAAAATGCATGTCCGGTAGTGGGCTGACAGAGTTAAATGAAAGCCGCTTCCGCAGCAGAATTGAACATAGGTTAACCGAACTTGAAGGTTGGTACATGAACCTTACAAAGATTAACTCTTGGGGGTGCTGTGGGGATTTATGTTTTCAGTAGCAATTTATTGTGTTTTAATTTGTGTATGGCTAAATTTTTTTCTGTTGTTTCCTCTCGAGACTCTGTAAGATGTTGAATGTGACTATGTGATGGTTGATCAAACGTGAAGTGCCTGGTTGCCAATTATAGAACACACGTAACACGATGACGAGTTGCCTTGGAAAATGGAATCTTTGGTGCAAAAAATGGGGGTATAAAAAGGGTTGCTTTTTTAAGTTGCACTATTGTTGCTGTTAGTGAAATACTATTTCATAAAGATGCTTGATATATAAAACAAAGCTAGTATCTCTCTTCTTCAATGAATTTGATTTGTTTTCTGTCCATAATCTTTGAAAAGTGAGCTAAGTTACCAATGTACACTGTTCAAGTCGTGCATCATTCTGGCAAAAACGTAATGCTTCCACTGAAGCTATTTCTCGTGCCTTCCTGTTCTTGTAGCTGATGACATTTAAGTTGTTTTCTAGCTTTGCTAATTCATTGCTGAATGAACAGAATTACCATCAAGTAGAGGTGAGGATTTGCAGTCCAAGTGCTTGCTGGAACTTTATGGTCTGAAGGTAAATGCCAATCTAGTTTCTGTTCCTACATGTCGTCATTAGTGTGAAGTGACTAGTATTTGGTTTCTGAGTAAAATCTGAGTTCAAACTAATTATCAATTTTCGGATCTAAATCTTATCTTATTAGTTATGAAGAAGGTGCCACATTTGCTAACTTTGTTGCTTTACTGTCTCTATCTTTGTCTTTTGATTGTGATTTGGTGGCATGACTTTTGCTGCTTGGTTCTTTCCATCAGCTGAGTGAGCTGCAAAAGAAGGTTCGTGCTGAAGTATGTTCTGAGTATCAGCTTCGTGTCAATTGTGGACTTCCTGAGCAGAAGCTATTTGATTGGGGGTTGGCACGGTTGCGGCGCCCCTTTTATGGCGTGGGAGATCCTTTTGCTGCAGATGCAGATGATCAACTCAGGAAGAAAAGAGATGCTGAGGTCAGATATTCCCTGTGATATAATCCTTTCTCTCTCAGTATACTAAATTTGTTTCGTCTTGGTGTGGGAAAATACTGTATATTGAATCCTTTGGGAATTTCCGGCTCTGCTGCTTTAAGAAAATGAATCATATCATGATATGTTTATCAGCAGAAGAAAAGTTAACAAAAGATAATGCCAATGAAAGGTATTAGGAGTAAAACCCCGTAACCCCCACCCCCCACCCCCCGCGGCCAACCCTAAAAAAAGAAAACGGTTAGAAGAATCTGTGCCACATATGTTCTGTGCCTTGGTTTGGCTGTGAACTCTGTTGATTCATGTTGTTTTCTTTCCTGGAGGGTTTCCAGTAATATTAAAAATTTGCTGTTGATATGGTGAAATGTATGATTACACAGAGATTATCTAGATTAGAGGAGGAGGAGAAGAACTATGCTGAGACAAGAAAGAGGAAATTTTTTGCAGATTTGCTCAATGCTGCCCGTGAATTCCAGTTGCAAGTTGGAGCTGCTTCGAAACGCCGTAAACAGAGAAATGATGGGGTCATGGTATTTCTTTTGCTCTCTAAGCTGCTTTCCTTTTGCATACTCAACAGGAAACATAGATGCAATAGAGAGGTTAGTATATTTGTTTGCAGTAAAGAGATATTCAACACTTTGATGCATGCAGGCATGGCATGGAAGGCAAAGACAACGAGCCACAAGGCAAGAGAAGATGAGGATGGATGCCCTCCGGAAAGATGACCAAGAAGCATACATGAAAATGGTGGAAGAGAGCAAAAATGAAAGATTGACCATGCTTCTTGGGAAGACCAATGAGCTTCTTGTGTCTCTTGGTGCGGCAGTCCAAAGACAAAAAGATGCTGGTGCAGAGGGCATTGAACCATTAGATGATTCTGATGCTGATCTCCAGGAAGTGGGTGCCCTAAAGGATGCAACTCCAGGCCCTGATGATGATATTGACGGCAGTGATGAAGAATCGGGCAAGGCAGGCAATCTACTTGAAGGGCAGAGGAAGTATAATTCAGCTGTACACTCCATTCAGGAAAAGGTAGAGAAATTACTTGTGTATACACTCATTCAGATCCTGATGTTCTGCTGTACTACATGTTTGATATTTTGCTGCTACTGCTTGGATAGCATGAGGGTCTTTTGAGTGTTGAGTGGGTTTAAAGATATGTGCTTTTGGAATTTACTCCGTTCGTCATTATGGCCTATGGGGTTTACTCGATTCTTGTGAGTGTAGCACAATTTGTAACGAATACCTGGTGGAGTACTAGTTCACTAGTGAAACTGTTGGCATGATATGGTCAATGGATACTAGATAGAATGATAGATGCTTAGATCACTAGCGGGAAAGAAGGATTCTGATGTTTGCTTCAAATGCTATTTTAAGCAAATGCCTCCCTGGAGTTTACGCATAGCGAAATGCATATGACTTCAAGAAATTAAGACAACCCAGTTTCCCCCTCCCCCAAAAAAAAGGGAAAAAAAACATATAGAGTTACTCAATGAAAATGCATCTGTTGGCTGGGAAAACTGCTCTCTTCCAACCATCTTCCATCATCCTCGCCACCCATTGGAGTTCTTTTAGTCTGCCCATATTTCATAACCTAATCCAAAATAGTAAATAGATTCAAGGCCTCAAAAAAGTTTTCTATCTTGGTTCCGGGGCTAATGATGGTTTTAGCATAATCTCAGGCTAATAAAAGCTTTGTCACCTTGTGAGAATAACCTGGGAGTTCAGAGCCTGTAGCTTATGTCCAGAAACCATGGACACAGTGCTCAAGCGCCTGTGTTCGACTACTTAAGAAACATATTATAATGAAAGTCGATGTCACTAATTATGGGAGGTTTTGTCATGTTGCCGCCTGACCTGTGGCTGGCATGCTTGGTAACAATTTGCATTTTTGGATATTGGTGGGAGGGATCTCGAAGATTTTAAAATAAGCACGCTGACCTGTTTAGTTTATAGTTACCGAGATCAATACATGCCCTTGTGGCCCGTGGTTTCTTGGCATTAGTTTCGAATCCAAAGCTACAGTAAATTTGTGCTTAAAGTACCTAGCTGTGTTGCGGAATTTATGACCTGGAAACTTGCCTTGACAAACAATGCCTTAAAATGTCTAAAGATGGATATACTTGGTAACAACATTCTCTCTCTCCTTGTGTGCATGTGTTGGGAAATGGTTTCGCAGGAGCCCATTCAAGATTAGAGTCTATCTTATGCGCTCCATATATTATCCATGCACTACATGTTTCCCTTCTTTATTGCTTGGAGTCTTCAATACAGAAATAAACTTTATTGTTATATTTGTCACACTGCAGGTAACTGAGCAACCAGCAATGCTTCAAGGTGGAGAGCTTAGACCATATCAGTTGGAGGGGCTTCAGTGGATGCTTTCATTGTTCAATAACAATCTGAACGGGATATTAGCAGATGAGATGGGACTTGGAAAGACAATCCAAACCATTTCACTAATTGCATATCTAATGGAGAACAAAGGCGTTGTAGGGCCTCACCTGATTGTGGCTCCAAAGGCTGTACTACCCAACTGGGTCAATGAATTCCAAGCATGGGTTCCAAGGTACAATAAATTTATTAATCTTGTTTTCTTGCATGTAAAGATGCATGCCAAATGCACACTTAACCCGTCTTTTTTAAAAAAAAAAATTCCGTATGCATGTTTCTTATGGGCGAGTTTGTGGTTCAGTATCGTTGCTGTCCTCTATGATGGGCGACAAGAGGCGAGGAAAGCAATCAGGGAAGAATATTTTGGCGAAGGAAAATTCAACGTGATGATTACACACTATGATCTTATCATGAGGGATAAGCAATATCTCAAGAAAATTCACTGGCATTACATGATAGTCGATGAGGGACATCGATTAAAAAACCATGAGTGTGCTCTTGCGCGGATTCTTGTTTCAGAGTATGTTACTGACCACTAGACCCTGATTACTTTGCATATTTTACGGGCATATGTTTTTGCACTGTCACTTTCTTTGTTTCTCTGTAAAATGGGATCATGTTTTATTTATTTTGGAGAAAGGGATATACTTGGAAAATTATTTTTCCCCTTATGGTTGAAAATAATCATAATATTTTCCTTTTGAGGAACACAGAAGTCGATTTTCTTCCCCTCATATACAAATGTGCTTATATGTTTTCATTCTGGGGATGCTGGTTATTTCGCTTAGAAGGTCCTGTAGCCCAAGGAAGGAAATTCTGCTCGTGAAATTCATTTTCCTTTGGAAATATTTTTGAAAGGATCATTTTCAGTTGCTGAAAAGAGGTAAAACTAAGAAAATCTGTGGATTTTCATGTCTGTTACTGTTCAACTCTACCCATTTTACCCATTCATCCCATATTTTCTAACACTAAACTTTTCAACTTTTACCAAACCTTACCCAGCTTAACTTTGCCCAGCCTTCCTTTACCCCTCGGAAGAATAGACAATAGGAGTCACCTTGATCTTATCTCCTTATGTGTCTATCTTTCTTTGCGTCTTTACGTATGTTGCATGAGCTGAATTTACTCCAAATGCCTATATGCCAAATGCTTGCAAGACCGAAACTCTTTACCCGTTTATCTAATCATGTGAATTGTAAAATTCATCAATCCATATTGTTTTGTTATTCATGTGACTTGCTCATAGCCCAACTTTAATTTCTTACTGAATATTGTCCTCCGTTATGGTTAATGTTGGAATTTCAATGTCTCATATGAGGACCGTACATGTATCAGATATCGGATACGTCGCCGACTATTGCTGACCGGTACTCCGATTCAAAACAGTCTCCAGGAGTTGTGGGCCCTGCTGAATTTCCTCCTCCCACACATCTTTAACTCTGTTGAGAATTTTGCCGAGTGGTTTAATGCCCCATTCGCAGATAAGTGTGATGTTGCTCTTACAGATGAAGAAGAGCTACTGATCATTCGTCGCCTGCATCATGTGAGTGCTTTACTTTTACTGTTTTCTTCACCCTTTTGCTGTTTCCTAATGGATTATGCCGATGCACTTTTCCCTCCCTCTCTAGGTTATAAGACCCTTTATCCTTAGAAGAAAGAAAGACGAAGTGGAGAAATACCTGCCTGGAAAGACCCAAGTGATACTCAAGTGCGATTTGTCAGCCTGGCAGAAAGTGTATTATCACCAAGTTACAGACTGGGGCAGAGTTGGACTGGAGACAGGTATTGATGGCTTTTATTGCGAGCAGTAATTCTTTAATAGTTTAACTGCGTGCGTTTGTGCATGTATTTGTCTGGGCTGCATTTTGTTTATAAATCTAAATTTTGTTGTGCTGAATTTCCATGAATGCATCTATATCATGGGGTTTCTTTTCCCTACTCTATGGTTTGTATGGGCTTTTGCTTGCCAAAGCACCTTTTACTTGCCTTTTCCTTTATTTATTAATTTTAGGTTGGATGATTTAACCTAAGACGACCTCTTTTCTCTCTCTGTAACTTCGTTTTCTATCATGTTGTGATTTACTTACTTAACGTTATCTTTCCCGTTTGAATTGAGGGCTATAGGGTCTGTTCTCTTCTGTGGTTCAGGCTTTCTTGACTAAACTTATCCTGAGCTTTATTGGCTGCATTTATGCTGAGCTATGATGAACTGAATTTATTCTGCTAAAGATAGGGGGAAGAGAACAGGCATCACTATTACTTTTTCTCTTATATTGCACCTGTTCATCTGTATTGGATACTCCACACAAACTCTTAACCTTTCATTTTGGAGTGTAACATTGCAACGTTGATGACTATGTTTGAATCTTCCATTTTTGTTACAATATTTATATAGTGTAATGCTTAAATGCTTCACTATAACTGTTGAGCTTTATCATGTTGTATAGAGAAAGGGAAGTCAAAGGGTCTGCAGAACCTGTCAATGCAGCTCAGAAAGTGCTGCAATCACCCATACCTGTTTTTGCATCAGTACAACATGTGGCGCGTGGATGAGATAGTTAGGGCATCAGGAAAATTCGAGCTCCTTGATCGTTTGCTCCCTAAACTCCGTCGATCTGGACATCGAGTTTTGCTGTTCTCACAGATGACCCGTCTCCTGGACATTCTCGAGATTTACCTCCAAATGCATGATTATAAGTTCCTCCGGCTGGATGGCTCATCAAAAACTGACGAAAGAGGAAACTTACTGAAAGAGTTCAACGCACCAGATTCTCCATATTTCTTGTTTCTACTGAGTACCCGTGCTGGAGGTCTCGGTCTCAACTTGCAAACAGCAGATACCGTCATCATTTTCGACAGTGATTGGAACCCCCAGATGGACCAGCAGGCAGAGGATCGGGCCCACCGTATTGGTCAGAAGAAAGAAGTGAGGGTTTTTGTGTTGGTTAGTGTCGGATCCATTGAGGAAGTTATTTTGGAACGCGCAAAACAGAAGATGGGCATTGATGCCAAGGTCATACAGGCCGGTCTCTTCAATACAACATCCACAGGTATGCATGCTGCTGTGTTTTGAGAATAGTTTTGTATATTTTTCACATCTTATCATAGTTTGTAAGAAAGAAGCCTGCTGAGCAAGTTTGTAGGTTACTTTGTGGTAGCATTGACAGGAAAATGACACTTGACAGTCCATTTTTGTCCAAAAATACACAAATTATTTTGAAAAAAAGTGCTGAAATGAATCTAGATGGCACCCATGTCAGGCTTTTGACACTTAGACATGAGTATGGTGAACCCCGGGTAACATAGGCCGGAAGTTTTACTGAAATGAGAAAACATGTTTATGGTGGTGCAGCACAAGACAGAAAAGAGATGCTGGAAGAGATCATGCGGCGGGGAACAAGCTCCCTTGGAACCGACGTCCCCAGCGAGAGGGAGATCAACCGCCTGGCAGCCCGGTCTGACGAGGAGTTCTGGCTCTTCGAAAAGATGGACGAGGAACGCCGCCAGAAGGAGAACTACCGCTCACGTCTAATGGAAGACCACGAAGTCCCTGAGTGGGTCTACACGGTCAATGCTGACGTCACCGACAAGGGCAAGGGGTTTGACCACGAGGTCGGCAAGCTGACGGGGAAGCGAAAGAGAAAGGAGGTGGTGTACGCGGACACATTGAGTGACTCGCGGTGGACAAAGGCAGTGGAGAACGGGGACATAGATGAGCTGTTCAAGCCTAGGAGGAGAAGCAAGGAGCCCCCGTCCTCTACTGTCTCGACCGAGGAGGTGAAGGTGGGCAGCGAGGCCGGGAGCGAGGATTTGGGGAGCCCCAGTGAGGGGAAGAGTGAAGGGGACCCCGGCCCTTGTCGGGTCGATGATGGGCTCAATTTCGGGTCGTCTGAAAGCCGCGATTTTGGAGGAGGGAGTGAGTGGAAAGGGCGTATTCTGACATGGAATACCCACAAGAGGAAGAGATCGAGCTATAATACTATGGGGAATGTGTCTGAGCCTTCCAGGAGTCAGAACTCTGGTAGCAGGGGAAACAGGTGAAGAATTTGGTCATTCTTTTGGTTGTGGGTCTCTCCCTTTTTGCAATGCTGGAGAGGGGGATTGGGAGGTGCTGAATGTGATGATTTGTAATAGTAGTAGTCATTCAAATACATTTTGGTTGGTGGCCGTGTTGGTCGTTCCATAAGGTTGTAATCAGGCGTGTTTTGCTATTCTATGGAGTTTGTATTAAGACATTGACACAGCAGTAATAGTAACTCGTTTTCAATACAACTATTTACGTCTGGAAGTGTTCTGATATAAGTAGCTTTACCTCAGTGAACACTCCTGCCTGCAAGGAAACTGATTTGAAGGCCATTTCTTACTATTTCTCTGTGGTAGAATGTTAGTGGAACAAACTACCTTCCTGGAAATTCCCTATCTAGATTTCAGATATTTGTGTTCCAAGTAAAATTCTTTGATCTAATTACTGTTAGCTCTAAAGAAGAAAGGAATTGAGTATATGACTATATATTTGTGTTCCAAGTAAAATTCGAATTAGATTAGCAATTAGGAATTAGGCTTTCCAAATTTCCAATTGTAAATTGTAAATTGGGACAAGTGAATTGGATTTGGTAAGCAATTTATTGCAAGAAAAATCCATTTGGCATGAAAAATAAACCTTGCATAGCATGATATGTATTTGAACATCCCACACCTCTAACTGAAGCAGAGAATATTGCATGGAGTTTGACGTATAAAGTTAACCATAAAGAATGAATTAGAATACACAACTTACAAATCATTTAACTTAAGGACTTCAACTTTATTTTCGTTAATAGTGTTTTCTTTTTTTTTGGTGGGATTAATGTTTTTTCTTTGGATATAAGTGTGAAATGTGAAACTAAAGTTTGGATATGACAGACAAAATCTAAATTTGAATAGAATTGCGTATAAAAAACATAAGAAACTTATTAAAAATACCATCTTACAAGTGAATTTTGATTTTATATCTGATTATCGAAGAAATAGTCATACATAGTTTAAAATTTTGATAACTATTTCAATGAAATAATTTTTTCATTTTTTCCATAAAACTCATAGAATAAACTCATAGAATACTATTAAACTAGAAAAATAAAATATAAATTACGTTAGGTTTGTTTGGTAGTCAGCTTATTGGGGTAATTTTTTTGATCAAAGTCAAAAAAACTATCCAAGATGTTTGGTAAACAACTTTTTATATCAGCATTTTGGACACAATAAACTAGTTTTTAAAATGCTACTTGAAGAAGTTTTTTGATGTAACTTTTCACAAACAATTACTTCAATTTCTTGCAATTCGTTAACCCAAACAGTTAGAATCAAACAACTAATCCAAATAACTATTAGCTAAGAGTTATCACCTACCCGCTAACAGCTACTAACTACCAATTGATTACAGTCAGGCCCGTTGTGCTCTTTAGGAAGAAAGGGTAAGTTAGATAATTTTTTGGTTGGAAAAGTATTAATAAACCTAAAATATTTAAAAAAAACTTTACAAAAACATATATAACAAATACTTATATTACATATTACCCAAAACTATCCCATCATTTAAAAAAATATCCACGTCTCTTTAGAGCTTTTCCAACTAAAATTTAACCATCCCACCCCCTCTAAAAAAAATAGACCTTACAAAATTTAAATTAAAAATTTACCAGACCAAAAAAAGAAAAAGAAAAAAGAAAAGGGTTATTGACCTTGAAGGACGGCCCAGAAGCATATTGACCTCAAAGGCTTAGCAGGACCATGAGGTCCTAATTTGCAATTAAATATGGGACTCACAATTATTGATTAAATATACATGTGTTATTCATGGTTAATAATATGTGTTATCCATAGATATTTGACATGCTAAGGGCCTGTAAATTTCGTAGGTATTTTGAGGTAAGGTAAATGATGAATTTTGGTAATATTGGATAACTTTTGGTAATTTTTGGTAACTTTGGGTAAATTTATATAAGTAAATTTGTGTTTTTGAAATAAAAGGAAAAAATAAAAAAAAACTACATTACACGTGTCATGTGATTTTGGGTAATTTTGGTAACTTTTGGTAATTTTTGATAATTTATGATAACTATTTACTTACCTCAGTCAACCCATGAAACTTACAGGGCTTAAGTCATCAATTTGAGCCTCATATTTAATTATAATTTAGGGTCTCATGGTCCTGCTAAGCCTTTGGGGTCAATATATCTCTTGGGCCGTCCTTCAAGGTCAATAACCCAAAAGAAAAACACCCCAAAAGAAGTTCAGCCCGGCCCAAAGCCACACTAACTCGTCTCCGTCCGCAACAAAACCCTAACCCTATAACCCTAACAAAGCCCACTAACTCCTCCGTCCCCAACAAAACCCTATAACCCTAACACTTTGCCTCCTTCTCATATCATCCTTCCGCCCCATCTCCTCAGAGACAGAGAGAGAGAGAGAGAGAGAGAGAGAGCAGAGAGAGAAACCAAGCTTCAACCATGGCGGCACCAACTCCCATCGAATCCGTTCAGTGCTTCGGCCGCAAGAAGACCGCCGTCGCAGTGACCTACTGCAAGCGCGGCCGTGGTCTCATCAAGATCAACGGCACCCCAATCGAGCTCGTCCAGCCGGAGATTCTCCGGTACAAGGCGTTCGAGCCCATCCTCCTCCTCGGTCGCCACCGCTTCGCCGACGTCGACATGAGGATCCGCGTCAAGGGCGGAGGTCACACCTCCCAGATCTACGCCATTCGTCAGAGCATTGCCAAGGCTCTCGTTGCTTACTACCAGAAGTATGTCGACGAACAGTCGAAGAAGGAGATCAAGGATATTCTTGTCAGGTATGATAGGACTTTGCTTGTCGCTGATCCTCGTCGCTGCGAGCCCAAGAAGTTCGGTGGTCGTGGTGCCCGTGCTAGGTTCCAGAAGTCTTACCGTTGAAGAAAGACGGAAGAAGTTTTGGTTGGGAGTACTCATACCCTTATTTTTACTGTTTTCGTTGTTTTAGGGTTTGGCGTGATGGATTTTTAAAGTTATGTTATGGTGATTATGAAACTTGTGGAATGTTTTGGATTTAGTAAGTACCTCAGGATTCTGCTGTTGAACCGTATTTTGAATCGTAGTGGATTAAGTTCTGTAATCTCAATGCCTTTTGGTTTAGTTTTGTTGAATGCTTGATGATATTTCAGAGGTTATGTTCTGAGATTAAAGTGGGGAGTGAGGTTGGATAGAAAGACCCTTTTTTTCTTTTGTTCTAGTGGTTTCTTGGATTATCATGTTCAATGTTGCTAAGGTTATATCTTTGTTATACCGTGTTTACTTCAATGATTCTGTCTTATGCTTGCTCATTGTTTTATTCTGTTTACTTGGGGTTTGCTGGTAAGGTTTTTTGTGCACTCTCCTCTGTGACCCACTGTAATTTAGAGAAGTTATGAATTGCTACTTGTGCTGTGCTGTTTGATAGTACAAACATATGTTATGATTCTTATGAAGGTCATTGAGTTGTATGAATTTGTTAACTGTCTTTAATGTCTAGGGCATGTTTCCTTAGTTGTTAAACAAGGGACCTGAGTTTGCTCGATGTTACGATGTATGTTGTCGAATTCGTTGCACTGGTTGCAGAAATGTGTAATTTTTTTGATGTCTTGGGTTGTGTGGTTTTGGTTGGTGTGAGTGATGTTTAGGTTCTAGGATATTCACTTGTTTTCATTGTGTGAATTTCGCTGATCAATTTCTTCTGTCTTACAAGAAATAGGGTATATCTTGATATGCACATGTTCTTGAAGTTTGTCTCTGAAATAACTGGGCACTATCAAGTCTCATCTTTGCTGCTATTTCAAATTGCTCATGTTTGTTTTGACTTGTTATGTAATACATTGCCAGCAAGCTGTTGCCTGTTGATTGCTCTAGGTAATATTTCTGGTTAGTGGATATGCTTATATTACCTCAGCTAAGTAATGCTTTTGCTAGGTAGTGTAAGACTACTGTAAGAACCAAGAAAACTACTATCATATTAAACAAACTGTGAATCAGTGTTGCTTGCAGTTTCTGTGAGTAAAATAAGAACATCACTAGTCTGGAAGGATGAGTCCATGTTATTGGCTTATTGCTGTGTTCATTTCTGGGTCTTAAGCCTTTTTTATCTGCCCATGCATGTGTGGTTAACTGGTAATGGAATCCCATTTTTAGTTTCTTTAGTGACTGTTGCAAACTTGCAATACACACCAGCTAGTTTCAATTCTATTATGGTATTTGTTCACATGTTTTGATTGGTTGTTGCTTGTGCACTATGATGATGCAATAGAACTGTGTTCTGACTAGTAATTTATCTGCACATAGAAATTGCTTTGTGGGATTGAGTTACAAACTGAGAATGTGCCATGAGAATTGTTCAGCTGGAGAACTCAAATTGTTGTCAACTTCTATATGAATTCTTGAAGCCAATTCTATATTGGTTAACTGGTCATGTTTTACTTAAAACTTGATTTGGGGAAATGGGGTTCAGTCTTTTTTAGGCAATGTCTGGACCCAGTTCCAATTGGTGAATGTACTTGGGCTGGATGTTAAATTACTTTTACGTTCAATTCACTGAATTTAGACGTTAGACAACGAGATAACATTCAGTTGTTCCAACATCAAAAGTATGAATGTGTCTTCATGTACAATTTATACATCCAAGTTTGGATCCAAGCATAGCCTCACTGTCCAAATTGTTTATTGAACAAAGTTCGGGTAATGGATTTTTGGTTGAATGACTTTTGACCGAACCCGACCTTGGTCCTACTTTTGTTAGCCACCAATCTATAATTACCATCCGCAAATTATGCTGTATATTATAGAGGACCTATTTAGATCCACCAGGACCACAACATATATCGAACTAGTTAAATTTTTTAGGAAAATTGGAATCTAATAAACCAAATTTTATGTCCATTTTGATTAGACCTGGCAAAGCTGATCCGAGATCCGAAATCCGATCCGAAAAATCCGAATCCGATTCCGATCCGACACCGAAATGGATGATCCGGTCTTGATCCGAACCCGGAGATAATCCGACCCCGAATCCGATCCGAATCTCAACCCAAATTTTACCGAATAAGAAAGAGATCCGAAATAATCCGATCCGATCCGAACCCAACCCGAGCATTGCCAAATCCGAGTTAACGAATCGAAATTGCCCGAATCGATTTTTACCCGACTGAGCCACATCCGAAATAATTTGATCCGATTCAACCCGACTCGAGCATTGCCAAATCCGAGTTAACGTAATCCGAATTTGCCCGACGAATTTTATCGATCGCCAAGCCAAATCCGATTTAACCGAATCCGAAAATTGCTCGAACCGAATTTTATCTTATTCAATTGCATCCGACCCGAGTCAAATTTGATTTAACGAATTTGAAAATTGTTCGAATGGAGTTTCACCGCCGACGCATTCGACCGAAATAGAACCAAACTAAGTTGACTCGATTATAATTCGACCAATCACAATAAAAATGTCCGTACCATTATAATTTATAAATTATATAATTCAACTTTACTTTTAAGTTGGATTTTTGTAAATTTTGTGATGATTACCTTTAATTTATAAATTATATATTTTGATTTTTAAAATTATGAATTTAGAGCTTAGTAGACGCTTTATTCGAAACCATCCGCCAATCCACAACCACTATATATCTAAACTACAAATTTTTCAAACAAGGTCATGTAATTGGCATAAAATTATAGACTAATTTCATTACTTCGGTGTATATGACATGTTTAGATTGTTTACCCAATATTATAAACTTAGATCCGAATTTGGTCCGATCCAAAAACAACCCGAAGATCTCGATCCGATCAAACCCAGTCCTAATCCGATCCAAACTCGACAAAAACCCATCCGAGTGAATCCGAACCCGAACCCCACCCGATCCAACTATAACCCGAAGATCCTGATCCAATCAAAACCGCTCATATTCCGATCCGAACCCGACACAACCCATCCGAGTCAATCCGAACCCGACAAAAACCCGTCCGAGTCAATCCGAACCCGAATCCCACCCGAACATTACGATCCGATTAAACCCGATCCGAATCCGATCCGAACCCGACAAAACACATCCGAGTCAATCCGAACCCGAACCCCATCCGATCCGAATCCGAATCCAAACCAGAGTACGGCTGATCCGAAAAATCCGAATCCGAATTAATCCGATCCGAATCCGATCCGATCCATCCGATTGCCAGGTCTAATTTTGATCTAATAAACCAAACTTAACTTTTTGTTAATGGTAAAATGTACTTAACATAATATTTTTCTTAATGAACCTTTACCAATTTCCGGTTACCGGAAAAATGTCATGGAGGTTTTTTTAATAATATTCACAATTTTTTAATAATATTGATACATTTATTATTAATTATAATAAATATTGATTATAAATTGAACGCCTGTGAAGATTTGGATCGGTATAATTATATCTAAAAATACTGAAGTTGGCCGCCCCAGCTTTTAGCACACTCTCTTTCATTTCAAAGGGCAAATTCTTAGGTAAAACCTTTTATTCGCGATCCATGTACTTGTCTTTAAAACAATACATATTACATACACTTGGAGCATGTACTCTGAGTAAGTACGAATGAACAATTATGTTATTGAGAGTTAACAATGAATATATTTAAAGAACGTGCTATAAAAACATATAATAAATTGCATCTTTAAAATGTGTATACAGTGATTGCCTAATAGATAAATGATCGTTTCTAAGAAACACTAAAGTTGGCCTTCCAAACCAACTTTTACCACCCTTTCCCATCTACGGCCAGATTCTTAGGTAAAACCTTTTATTCACAAATCACAATCCATAATCCCATAGGTTAAAACGCGTATAGCACGTCTATAAAACATATATAAACAAATTGAGCGTTTAAAAACGGCAAATCATTTTATTATAAGAGGTTGCCAATTAAAGAATCTCCAAGGTAAAAGTTCTAAAAGTTAATATTTACTCGTATCTTGAAACAACCTTAACTAGATAAATGTATATATATGCATTTAATTCCTTCACCATATTTCACAGACAGTGATCCCTGCAATGTCGACTCATTTGCTTCGTCAACTGCAGCTTTCCAGAACACAACAATTCGTATTTGTTTTCCCCTTAGCAGTTAGCAGGAGGGCGAAAACAAAACCCTGTAATTACTAAGTACAAGATTACATTCCTTGGATTATATGCTAAAAACGAAATCCTGTGAAATTACAAACATTCATCAGACACAGTTGCTCCATAGGCTAGCCACACCTCATTGATTTCACAATTATCGAAGGGTCACACACTTCTTAATGGACCTCCAAAATGAAAAATCATCTAATGTGGTCAAGTGTTACAGCGCACAGACGCACTGTCCTAATAATGACTGTGGCATGACCATATCCGTATGGTAGGCGGCGGCCAAAGAGGTTTCTGTCAACATACTAGTAGCAATCCTAGTATCCAAACATCAGTTACATTCATAATACCTTCACAAGGTTACATTCATGCCTTCACAAGATGCCCAGCTCTGGTTTTGTGCTGGCTTGTTAGAGAATCAAGAATGCACATATAAAGAAGTTGGTCAACACCAATCGGTCGAGGCGAATCGGACTGTCAGCCACATATGGAATACAATGTGTCTTCAGTGAGATGAAAATTCAGATCCCTACTGAACATTCTAACTCTTCAGGAACTTCGATGCTTGGAAGCATGATGACCTAATATTCCTTTTTATCACTTTTGATGAGCGTGATCGGTAGCCTAATGTGCCAACTAAAATCACCATGATAGAAGGGAGTTTTGCATCACTAGTTCAGAGCATGGGGCTTAGTGAGTAATCTGAGGAAGTAGTTTCCAATTTCTGGCAAAATATGCTGCATAAAAGCAGAATGCCTGTGTATGGTCATCCCAAAATGGCAAGATGTCAGCCATGCAGACAAAAACATCAGTATGCTTTTATGTATAAATATATACCCCCAAAAAAAAAGTTTGGTCTGTCCTGACAATGATAGCCACAGTGATATATCCATAATAATGATCAGACAAATGAGATCAGACAGCCTCATATGTACACATTGAAAAAAGTTATTGACAATGCTGGTATTTATAGTTGAACACATTAGACAAGACAAGAAAGTGGTAGTTCTAGGATGGTGAAGCTCCAACCAAAAAAATTATATGCTAAATAATTTCCTAGAATAAACAGAATCATTTATTTGCATACGTACTTAAATTTGAGAGGACAAGTTATCTTTGCTAAACATCATTAAATGGCACAGAGGCACCAATCTCAAGTTCTGGAGTTGGAAGTGAAAAGTGAAATTAGCAGCAAATAATAAGATGGAGTGCATACCCAGGCTTACTGCTCAACTTATCATACTGCTCCAAGACGAAAAGAATGCAAGACTGCCTCAATGACACTGCATGGAAGGCCTCAGAAAGCTCATACATGCTTGAGACATTCTCCAATGATATGTCCTTTATATGTAACCAAAGAAAAACCTTCATAAATGCCATCTTCCAGGACAGGTGATCCAAATATACCAAAGAAATTAAAGACTATTTGCTTGACTCACCTGTGCTATGGTACACTCACATAGGCGTTTTAGCCCATCTAAAAGATACTGATCAGCAGCCCTGAGCAGACCTTGAGCAATATCAGGTTTGATGTCTACTGATCCGGTGTATATAAATCTGCAACCAAAGCAAAACGAGCCATTTAGTAGTGTACAGCAACAGCACTAATCTTCGTAAATGAGGACAAAAGGATTACGTATGAAACCACCTCATCATCAACTCAAAAACCTCCCATCTGATGTTAGGAATCTCTATGTCTCTTGCATCCTTTTCCTATGCAAGTACAATAGCAGAAGATTAATATTTACAGGAATACAAGAGCACAAAGAGTGATTTATATTCTACGGTTAGGCAACTTAAACATCAGGGCAGACAAGTAGACTAACCCGATAACCGCCATCAAACATTGCACGGAATGCATCTGATGAGGCAAGAAGACATATACGATGTGCAAAAAAACGTTTGCCTGAAATGAAAAATCATAGCCAACCAATCAAAACAAAGCACACTACCAGAATTCTGACCATTGGGATGATACCATGGGAACATATATGAACAAGCAATGGTAAATCAAACGTCCTTGACCTTCGACCAGAAAAATCACATCAGAGAGAGTTGGATTGTTCACATACTGCTCCCCCAAGTAGACCTGCAAAATCAAATGTTGCCAAGGCAATTAGAGCCACAAGGTGCACTCATAACTTCAAATTGAAAAAGAAAAAAAAAAAGAGTTTTGCAAACGATAGTCCAACTATCATTAGGAAATAGCATCTTTGGTCTTGGTCTATCGGAAAATGCAGCACTGTGTCATATGTCAGATGGAAGCCCATTTGATGCCTAGAGGAATTGACACATAGGAATACCAGTGGAATTGACATATAGGAATATGCTTCTTTCGTGACAGAAACCTTTTTTCACTTGTGACCATAGTTGTGAATGGCACTTAATTCCTAGCAACTAGAATATGTCCGCATAATCACAATAAAGACAGTATCAGACTGCAGGTGCTTACTTGCGATATAGGAGAGGGAGGAGCTGCATCAACAGAGGAGAGAGTCACCGCTTTCTGAGCCAATTTACAGAGGGCCACAGCACCATCATGTTGCTGCTTAGAGCTGGAGGATTTGAGAAGCCCAATAAGCAATTCCAGCCCTAACCAAAGATATTCACACCATGTTAGCTCATCAAGTGAAGAAAATAATGTCTATTCATGAGAAGAACATAACTGATTTTGGATAGGACATGCCATTGTTGTTGATAAATATTGTTCTCTGATCTTCTGGAGAGCAAAGATTAGCAAGAGCCAAAGCAACTTGTCTCTGAACAGCCTTATCCCCCACTCGCATGAGGTACAACAAATGGGTTAAAACCCTCTGGTAGCCAGCATGGAAAAATTTTTTTAATGAGATCGCAAATAAATGTCGAATATTATGAATGTTGTCAATTAGCAGCTGTTCCGTTTATAGCATGCGTAACTCCTGAGACCTCCACAGTGACTCACCTGATCAGATATCTTCTCCTCCAATCTCTTTAGAGTCTTGGCTACGCAATCTTTTGTGGCCTAAAAGCATGATAACATTCATTGGCACAACAATGAACCAAAAAAATTGAAAAATAAAATCAATTGCATTAAAGCGGAACTATCATGAGGCCGTGGTGAGTAAAACATTGTTGCACCAACTACTAAAAAGTCAAAGGGTCATTAGGTTTTTTAGGGACCTAGGCATGGAATGAGATTATTTCCCAAAGTGCATTTTTTATTATTATCAAACAAAATGTATTAAACCCTGCTCCTCCACCCCATGGGTTGGGTTCTCTCAAATTCCTATCTCTACACTGGTTGATAAAAGCTTACCCTCCTTGTTGCTAATTACAGTGGGTTATATAATATATTTTGAACCAAGCACATGGCATCATAGGAATAGAAACTATAAATGTGCCTCCTATTCAGATTTCAATTTGTTTATAGTTGCTCTCTAGAAACACATCAGAGCAGTAGCCCATGTTACAGCAGAACAAGAACAACCAGCACCTGAACAATAAACTCTCCCTCCTGTAACTTCTGAAGGCCCCCAACTTTGACAAAAGCAGCAAAATTATCCTGGAATTTACATGAAAGACAAGGCTAATGGTCAGTAAACAGAAAAGTGTGACTGAACTATTCTGTGAAGCAATCAACAGTAACTGCATTCCTAAATTCCTAATCAAGAAACAATCAGAAATTGCAGAGGTAGTCACTCCGTTTTCCAAACCTTAAGCCTAGTTCGAGCTGTGCGAGAGGCATTGGGGGAATCATGTCATAAATAATTAAATGCCATCTTTTAAAAACTCCTCCACACAAGACATCACAGTTTCAGACATTGACATTCTTCATAACTTCTGTTGGAAGAAAATATTCTTGGATTCTGGAGATGACTCTCATTAAGGTGCCCCATTGCAACATCGCAAAGCTCTACATAGGAAGATTTGAGAAATCGAAATGGTTTATAAGTTGTATTGTGGGAAGGTTGTAAAGATCCGAGGTCAGCTTGGCTAGCACTTGGGCTTGACTCGGTAAATCTCAGTTCGATTCAACCAAAGTTTGGTTTGGTTGGGCTAGGGCTAGGGCTAGGGCTAGGGCTCGGCTTGAATGCTTATCGAGCGGAGTGGCCGAGCTCGAGTCTAAGGGGCTAGGCTCAGTTAAGCTCGTTTAGGTACTTAGGTCGGAAATATGATGCCTTATTTGCTGAAAAACCCTTCCTAAATGCCTAGATCTAAACACTCAATTTAACAGAAGGATTTAAGAGTTGGAATTCTAGTACTGAGGATTTTAAGAGTTGTAAGTCTCATATTTAACTAAAGAACCCCTGCAAAGTAGCTTCCAGCATCAAAAAAATAAAAAAGAAACTAAGGAGGATATTGACAGAAACTCACAATAACAATGAACAGCTGAAATGGTAAGAATGATTCGAATGAAGGCTACCTCATTATCTGCGAGGCCATAGAGAGCAAAAGCAGCATTGTGTTGAAGAGAACCATTTCGAGATTCAAGAAGCCTTAACAATGGAACTAAACCACCACTATGAGCAATCCCTGCTTGATTGTGTTTCTCCTGAACATGATCCAGTCAATACAGTCAGAATTCTGAACTTCAGAAATAACCATTGTAAAATAAAATAAAAATAAAATTCAAGTGATATCAATCTAGACAAAAGCTTAACAAAAATCCTCCCAGCAGGATAATAATAGCAAAACATATTATAATATGAGCCCCAGCACTTTCAATTGACCCTCTTACTTTGCCCTTCTTCCCAACTCCAGTACCAGTAAGCAGAAACACAGAAAAGGAGGAGGGGGGGGGGGGTTGTTCGCTTATTTGTATAGTGCCACCTGTCAAGTAGACAAGTACTTTGACCACCCACAAGTAATTCACGTCATATTCAGACTTCTTCATAAGCAGTTAAGCACAGCATAGACCTTTTTAAGATCCTAACTTACCAGACGATACACATCAACAAACACCCACCCGAACAACAAAAAAGAACAAAAAAAGAAAGAAAAAGAAAAGAAAAATCACATGCCGGTAACAACTGTAAAGATGCACCACAAACAGTATCAACAAAAGAAACAGCTGGAAATGGGTAATGACCTGTGCTAACCTCCCTAGAGCAAAAGCTGACATCTCCCTCAGTTGTACATCAGAGGATTGGAGCATTTCAATCAGCGGAGGAACAGCACCTCTCTGGACAATATGAATCTGAAAAACAGAAGAATAGTAAAGGATAAGGAACACAACATCATTAATATTTTCTTCATAATGCTTAAGGATGGATATCATTTAGGAATTAGGATTAACGGAGGACTAAGTCATTAAGTCAAGATAGAAGCGTTTTAAGACATAAGCTGAAATTTGCAGACTTTTGGGATAGTGGGAAATTTAGCTCCTCTACAGCACTTCAAAATCAATATCATCAAAACTCCCACACATTTGAGGCGGCAAAATTTAGCTCTTACTCTGATTTATTATGGATGTACATAATTTTTCTACATGCTAGCTGAGCATCTGATCTTTTGCAGACTTTAGGTAGTGAGTTGCTTCATTTTACTTTGGCGGATGAGTGGTTTCCTAATTCGCCAGTGTTGCTTATATAACTGCAATGTCATTCTCGATAAACGGCGATTTTTTTTATCTTTTATGGATAAAAAATAGCACTTTAAATCTAAATGCCACAGTTAAATCTCCAGCTATTAGATACTAGTTGCTATGTATGGAAAATTGGTGAGATCTTCAAAATTTGTGGGTCTCTTAGAATCAGTCTCCCAAATCCTCACAACAGTGATGTCACTGAGGTAAGCCTGCTACATCTAGATTCTGCCTAGAACCTTCGAAAGCAAAACCCTCACGGGGAGTGGGAGTTGTTGTCCTTAAATGACAGACATAGCAGTCTTACTTCATTCTTTTCTGAAGAGGAGAAAGAATAACTAGGGAGTCCACCTAAACATCTTCATATCAAAGTAGACCCCCTGGCCCTGCAAGTTTCTAAAATACAACTTTGCTGTGTCTAAAATTTTGCATTATACTGACTATATCTGCCTACTGACGTATATAAGAATGTAGAGATTTATACTTATCATTGACCAAATGCTCAAATTGAAACAAGCGAAAGTGCAAGTATCCTAACCACAATGGTGCTCCATGATTTATCTTTTTTTATAAGGGAAAAAAAAAAGAAAAACGAGATAAGTGGGGCTGGATGAATTACGTAAGGGTTTCAAAATCTCATTTTGAAAACTCAGCCCAATACAGATTATATGCTGAGAATGCCCAGAGGAAGCACCCCAAATCTAATGGAAATAATCGACATATCCTTTTTACTACGGCATCTCTCAGCAAGGCAAAGTTTGGCAATAACAGCTGCTAGAACAATAATAGTTATAAGTGCATAACTTAAACCAAAACCCAACCCAGGCAAGTGGAAGTGACAGATTTCTTGGGCCTTAAACAAAACAATAAAGAATATAGCCGTTTGACAACCTTGCAGTCAGAATCCGTAGCAGCAAATTGTCCCAGTAGCAAGGCTGCCTCCCTTTGGCTCTCACAGCAGCACGAACTGTTATCCAAAAGGTTCATCCAAAAGTAAGAAAACAAAGGCAAAAACATTTAATTGTGAAGAAATGAAGCTAACCACTGAAAGCAAAAGATTTCCATCACCTAGGAAGATACAGGAAGAAAATACAGTAAAACAAAACAAGCCTGAAAATACCTAAGTAGCCCTATGACAGGTTGCAGAGCTCCAGCATAAAGGACTTTTCTTTTTATGTTGGGTGAAGAATGTACCAGATTTCCTATCACACCAACCTGAGAAACCAAGAAAACAGAAAAATTCAGCGAATTCTCATCCATGACAAACCACAAAATTTCTCAAAAACTCAAATATCAAACAGAGATGGAAAATATGAGAATTAACTCCCTCTAGAATATCATTACAAGGTTAAACTCACTGGCATATCAAACAGAGATGGAAAATATGGGAGTTAACTCCCGCTAGACTATCATTACAAGGTTGAGCTCACTGAAATTTACCGCCTCATAATGTATGGCAGTATCCTCAGATCTAAGCATCAGAATCAGAGCAGGAAGTGCGTTACATTCAACAATCTGTTGACCACCAGTTTGAAAAGAAAAAATTAATGAACATGTCATTTCAAGACAAAATGCTTTCACAGACTAGCTCACTAGAGTGGTTATATCACCTGCTTCTTATTCTCATCATTCTTAAACGCCAGAGTCCTCAGTGCTCCAGCAGCTGCCCTCTGTACTTTCGCATCAGTGAATTCAAGTAGTTCGACAAGAGGTGGGATACCACCTTCCACCCTATATGAAAATCACATCCACCGCATTCAGAAAATGGAGAATAACCAAACTCAGCAAAAGACAGAGCACAAGAGAGCAAACCTGACACGGGTTTTGATACTGCTATTCTCATGAGCAAGGTTAGTTATTGCATCAGCAGCTCTCCGAATAGCACCAGTGGCGGCTCGAGAATGGGGGCCATTCTTGTGCCTCTTTAAGATATCCACTAGAAGAAATAAGGCGCCAGCGTCCACTATAAGCTGCTGATGTTCAGGCTGTGAAAAAAAAAAAGAAAAAAAAAAGAGAACCATGAGACATGCAGCAGGTGAAAGCTAACAAATCACACTGAAACATCCAGCATCCACCAACCTAGAATGAATACTATCTGCAATTCAAGGCAGCACTGAGAAGTTACACATGATAAACCCACAAAAGAAAAAGATGGCAAGGACTCCACATGATCTCAACAAGCAGTTAATGCAGAAAGTAAATGTTACAAAAGCTTTCAATCACAAGAACAAAGCTCCCCCAACCTAGAGAATTACAATTTCCGTCACCCGGTAGAAGCGGTCCATTACTTTTACAAATGTGAAGCTCTAAACATGCAGGCACATTCAAGAAAACACTAGGCAGACCCAATCCCATGAGCAAGTTGGAGCTGTGCACCATGGAGTTCTCAAGTACCTTAGCAAACAACACCGCTCTTGTACAGTGGACAATGTCATCATAATGTCACATGCATGATATATTGTTCCTATCTAAACTCTTCTACCTTGTGTATTTCAATACCTGTAACTATGATTCTCTCATTGAACTTGCATTCTAAATGCTGTCTTTGAAATGCTCAATCTAAAACCTTTAGACTCCACAGGACAAATGCTAACCACTAGCTTCCGGGGTACAACCTGGCACTGATTTGAACAATTGCATGTGTCCCTGTCTGTAGTCCTACACTTGTTTTAGTTCTTTATTATACATATCTATACATGGGTAAATGACTCTACCAAATGATACTCGGACATCGTTTTTTCTCAACACCACTCCCCTAGGAACTTTTCCTAAGCTTTCTCATACTATAGCTTGATGAAAACCCAGCATACATTCATGTTGTTAATCTGACTATAATGTTCTAAAGGCCTTTCATACTATAATCTGGCTATAATGTTATGAGATATGCACTTTGATTGTTGATCTTCTTAACCTAAAACTCAGCTAGTTGACTTTCATGGCCTACAACTCAGCTAGTTGATCCAAATAACAATCTCCCTTAATAAACACTTTTCAAACACCCTTTCTCCAAAAGTTTCAAAGCATAACTAAGCAACTCGAAACATCTACCACTGCAGCACCACTAGATATCCCCTTAATTTTTGTACAATGGAATCAATGCACTTACTGTTACAACATGTTCATTGCCTTAGAGATAGCATAGCATTAAATAACCTGATATGTAAAAGGAAAGTTGGCTTTTAACACTCTAAACTAAGGCACCTTCACTATATACATGTAACACATTCAAGTCAAGTGCATGGTACATGCCCAAATACTCCACGTTTCCATACTGAACCTAGTAACTCTTTTCCTTGACCTAGCTCCATCTTTACTGTGGCCAATAGCATTTACTGGTTGCAATAGTAAGTTATATTAGAATGTCTTGATTAAGCATTACCCTAGTTCCCATAGTCCATGAAGACATCCCACAATAAAAGAATTACCCTCTACATTAATCGATCATCACAAACCGAACATTCCATGAGTCTAAGTACATTGTCAAGACATCCCACAATAACCTAGCATCTAAATCCCTTCCAGATACAAATAAACATATAAATATTACCCACATGATACATTAAATAATATACTACATCACATTCAAACTGAAAAAATCAAAGCACCAAATAGCATTAATAAAGAGGCATTTGACAAGTAATCACTGAAATGCAATTAAGAAACCAAATTTCACCTTGACAGCAAGGAGTCCAAGAGCAAAAGCACTGGCTTTCTCAACCTCATGTTCATAAGGCTTCTGATCATCGCTCTGAGGAGGCGCCTGAAGATGCTTCACCAACACAGGAACAGCTCCACCGTCAACAATTATGCTAACGAAATCCTCTACAAAACACAACGAATTCACACAAAACTGATCATCTCATCTAATCTCATCTCATCTCACCCAAAATTAACCCTAATTCCCCCAAAATCAACCACACAACTTCAAATTCCGAATTTCACCATTACAATCATCCAAATTACTCAAACCAGATCGAATCGTACCATTTTTAGCGAGCTCAGCGAGGGCACGCGTGGCTCGCCTAGCGGCTGCTCTATCTGCTTCCAGCCATGAAAATTTGCTCCGGAGAACATCGACATGGCTGCTAACCTCGCGTCGGACCGCATCGGCGTCGAGTAAGGCAGTTTCTCTATCTAGTTCGTGGTGATGATGATCCAGTTTCCGCTTTTGCCCCTTCCTGTCGGTCGAATTTTCCTTGGAATGCCACTCCCTGGACCCCATTGCAGCCAAGAGGGAGGACGGAGAGCGATTGACTGGGTCGGGAATGGAGATTTTGAATGGCAGAAGACAGGGGTAGTTTCGGAATACAAAGTTCTCTCTCTCTCTCTCTCTGTATTGAATGTTAGATGTCAAACTGTCATTGGTGAAATTTTTTTGCTGGACGGACCGGAAATCGGATGACTCGGGTCAAACGGTTGTGAGCCGGTTCAGGACAGTTTACGGTTCAGCTGTCTAACGTGCACACCATCATCATCATCATCATCATGGATTTGCAGGATTTTTGTGAGTGATTAGGATAAGTTAACGTGCGCTCTTTTGTTTTTTCGAAAAATACAGAAGTGATTTGAGGGCATTGGTGATGTTTGTCCCACAAAATGAGTGGATTAGATAACTTAATTTGGATTCAATGTTACTTGATTGTATAATATAAGTCAATTTTGTGCTTATATTTTATGTTGTTCATTTGGTATAAATAGAGTCCGGAAGTAAGTAAGAGGGGAGAAAATAGGGAATGAAATCATAATGCTCTCAAATTTTTAAGACCTTAATCCTAAAACTTTGAATGATTCCACTATAAGTCTACATTTAAACATTTAAATAATTCAATTTTCCAATGTCTAAACAATTTTTTGAGTAATTATTGATGCGGAGTAATTTTCAAAGTATTTTTGTCACATCTCTTTCTCTCTTCGTGTCCCACACACTTCTCCCTTTGTCTTGCATTACTCTCTACTTCCTCCCTTTGTGTTGGGAGGTCGGCCGGGCATGAATCGGCCCATTGCCTCAGGCCTTAGAAGAGGCGGCACGAAATCATTATAATTCTATGTGTTGGGGGGTGTAAGACAAAATAATATCAAACACTATTATTAACCCAGGACGACAGTGTGACGATCAGGCACAAAGAACCCATATGTTGGAGGTGGAGGTAGAGGTGACAAGCCCAAAGACGATGGCAAACAAGGTTGGTGTTGGAGTTCAACTTGGGCTAGCCTTCCTTTGGGGTGTGTACGGTTAAGATTAGGATTCAGATTAGGGTAAGGGTTAGGATCGTGCTACATGGATACCATATAGTATTTGTTTTTGTGATATTCTTGGTTCTTGGTAACAACGGTTTTGTGTAGTGACGTTTCTATAAAACATGCAATGCAATTAATAGAATTGTATTTGATACATATGATCATGTAGTTAAACTTCACAAGCCATTTATTTATTGGATTTAATATACACCGCTTGGATGCATAATCATTGGATACATCATGTTATCAAGTGCATAATTATTGATCTAGTTGGTAAGGATATGGATTCTAGCTCGAAATTATGAGTTCAAATTTCAAACCTCACAGTAGAGGTAAGAGCCTTGTGGTGGTGATCTATAAGTACTGTCAAGACAATATCTTTAGCAAGATCCTCCTACCTTGATACTAATTATTAGGATCATACCATAAATTTTTGATCTACCTTATCCGAATTTTTTAAAAAAAGTCTACAATCCAATATAGGCCCTGTTCTTTTCTGCGGTATTTTGCGGTGTGGTGTGGTTGAATTGTGGTAGGTTATTGGTATGTGGGGTAGGTGAGGAAAGAGAATGTAAAAGGTAGAGGAGAAAAATGAAGAGAGAGAAGAGTGAGGAGAGAGAAAAGTAATGATTTGTGGCAAGAAATCATGAGTTGTAAGCTGCAGAAATCATGACACATGATTAATTGCCAACCGCAGAAACAAATAGGGCAATAGATGATTTGGACCACCACAACTCAGTTTATTAAAATTTTGGATTGCTATAATACAAGTGTAACGTAGGAAAACTACCATCCTAATTGGTTTGGATTATTTTAGTGACGGCATACTATACATTTCTAAAGTTCAACTCGTCATCATCTCAATTCCTATAAACTATTCATCTTTGTTATAATTAAAATTTTTAATTTTTTCCAGTTATTAGAATTTAGAGTCAGTGTATGAATATTTGTATAGCCCGACGTCAAATAGACAAATACAATTGAAAAATATATATTTTTTATTTTGAAAAATATAAAATGCCATCAAGTCCTATCAAGATTTTTGGTCATTAACGCCTTCTATCAATAAAAAAAAAAGAATTTTGGTCATTAAAGGTTGTATGTCTGCATCAACAAATTCAATGTCGAATTGGCACACCACATCTCATTAGTAACCAACAAGATTATAACATAATACCCACCTAAACTAACTCCATTATCCTTAATTACCAACATAACGACAACCCTCTCCTCATTTTACCTGTTTTCTTTTATTCCCGCCTTCTTCATTCCTTTTCATCTTCATTCATCTCCAACTCCACAACAGCAATTCTCTTCTTCCTCTTCTCCCAACTACCAACACTTTCTCTCTCCTACGCTGGATTCCTTTTCTGCACGATCTCCTCCATCAATTCCACAACCCACATTCACATTATTATTCTTCCAACCCCTCTAATTTCTCTCTCTAAAACCCTCTTCCACGTCTCCTTTCTGAACAAGGTTTTTTCTCCCTCTTCCCACCGCCATGGGAGTCCTCTTCTTCATCCTCCTCTCTCTTCTCCCATGCTCCCTCTCTCAGCCCCCTCAAAGTATGTCAAATTCTTCAATTTCGATTCTATTCTTGTTCTTCGCAAATGGGTTTTTCCATTTGAGTGAAAAGCTCATCTGGGTTCTTCTTGTTCGTTTCATAATTTGTTGGAATTTGAAGTTTGGGTTGTAGGACAAATTTTGATAAACTGACATTATCCCAATCTAATTCAACTTTTCTGGTTTTGGGAGCAGGTTTTTACATCAACTGTGGTGCTTCGGATTCGATTGAGTCGAACGGGAATGAATGGATACCGGATTCGAAATTCATCTCTGTCGGTACGCCGAAAGATGTTCCTTATCAAAGGGTATTACCACTCCTATCAACTGTTCGATCATTTGTCCAAGAGGGAAACATGAACAAGAAGTTCTGCTATAAGATTGGCCCTGTTGTCCGGTTGGCTAGATACTTGGTGAGGACGACTTATTTCTATGGCGGGGTTAATGGGGAGCGTCATAAGACTCCCCCGGTGTTTGACCAAATTGTTGATGGGACATTGTGGAGCTCAGTGAATACAACTGGTGATTATGCTCGCAATTTGTCTAGTTATTACGAGGGTGTGTTTCAGGCCGTGCGAAAGACCATGAGTGTTTGTATTGGGGTGAATGAGCACACTGATTCTGACCCGTTTATATCGACTATTGAGCTGGTAATGCTGTCCGATTCGGTGTACAATTCGACGGATTTTGAAAAGTTTGGGTTGAGCTTGGTTGCTAGGAGCAATTTTGGATATGATGGATCAATTATCAGGTATGCCTTTTCTTGTTTGCTTTCATGGGTAGGATGCCATTTTCTGAAGTTGATGTTGCTAATGTCATTGACTTGATTTGCTATTAGTTTGTGTTTGTGAATTGATTGCTGATGTTTGTCAGTTAAGTCCATAATTTGGATAGTTAAAAAAGATTATTTTTTTCAACTTATTGTAATGAGATAAAGTAAAATGCATTGTTAAACCGATTATAAATCTTGGGTCAATTGGAATAAGTTCCTTTAAATTGCAAAATTTGGGAGTAAGACTGCTACGTTCCACCCCTCCAGACCTGGCCTGAGCGGTATTTTGGAGAATTGGTTTTGGTTTTGTCATTGTCTGTTCATCATTATGATACAGGGCTACCCTGTTTTGTTCTTGTTGGGTATTGGCTAATTTTCCCTTGAATTTACTGCCTTAGTGCTTGCTTAAAAGATCATCTTGTAATCAGCAGTTCATTAGCAATTCAAAACAATGTTAAGTAATTCATTAGCAAATCAAATGTTCCTGTTTAACTTAAAGTAATTGACCGAGTATTTGCCATGCAGCGATTAATCCTTGTCAATTTGAATTACCAGGTCACCAGACGATCCATTTGATCGATTTTGGCAGCCTTTTGGGCCTCACACACCTGCGGCGGGAAATCCAAACGTGCCCATTTCTGGCTTCTGGAATCTTCCACCTGCTGTGATATTTGACACACACCTAACAGCAGATTCAGGAGCATTGGAACTTCAATGGCCAGAGGGCCCTCTTCCCAGTTCAAATTACTACATTGCCTTGTACTTTGCAGATGATGCTGCACCAACATCAGGGAGAAAATTCAGTGTTAGCATAAATGATGTACCATATATCGAACAGCTGAATGTGACTTCCTCTGGTGTTGCTGTATTTGCAACCCAATGGCCTCTTTCTGGTCTGACAACCATGAAGTTCACTCCAGTGGACGGATCTGGGGCTGCTCCTCTAGTCAATGGTGGGGAGGTTTTCAAAGTTCTATCGCTGGGAAACAGAACCCTCGCGCATGATGGTACGTTTTGAAACTTGAAAGTGGGAACCATGCAAACTGAAAACCAGATTTCCTGACTTGGTTGTTAAACATCAGTTCACATTATTAGCTGGTCTCAAAGTATAAGAAACAGTTGTTTGAATGAGCCGTTGTATTTACAATTACATGTATTTTTTTTGCCTCAGTGAATGCATTGCAAAGCATAAAACGTCGTCTCAAGAATCCCCCTGAAGATTGGAATGGTGAGCCTTGTTTTCCCGAGGGGTACTCTTGGACAGGCATTACCTGCTCCTCTGATGGTACTCGTGTTCGCGTCACCTCTATGTAAGTTGTGATTCACAACGAGAACCTCATTTGTTGGTTATAATTGACTGTTAACATGACTTGCCTAATGCTTACCTTATCCTTTTTTTGGCCACCAGAAACCTGATGGATATGGGTCTTTCAGGATCCCTCTCCCCTGCCATTGGGAATTTGACAGCATTAAACAAAATGTAAGTATCCCTCGATCTTGGTTGTACTACATTTTGAGGCTGTATGTCTTGTTTGTTTTTCCGTTTCTCTGTTGTTGCTGTTTGGCTGTTATTTTGCTGATCTTTGTATGACAACCTTCATCCCTTTATGGCTTTGAATAATCGAAAAAAGTATCCGTTGTTAACAGTGATTATGATGCATACTAACATTGGTTTTGATGCTATTGACAGAGTTCTACGAAACAACAGTCTGTCCGGGCGGATACCTTCAAGTCTTGGTGCATTGAGGGAGCTTGAAATACTGTAAGCCCCATTTCCTTTGTACAACATCTATGCATGTGTGTGTAGGGTGCAAAAAGCCTGTGGCTAATGTACATTTGCACATTTTCCTGTCTAGTTTTGTTGCATAGTGATAGTGTAGTTAAGTGGTGGGCCTTTTTAATGAGTGGGAATGGTGCATGATTTATTGATTTCAGAAGGGTACACTACAGTACCATGTTGGATACCTGATTTCAACTTCTGAGAAACCTCTACAGCTGTCAGGTTGTATATTTTTAGATGCTCAGAATTATGATCTCTTGTGTGATTTTTCTTTTCTTTTTCATTTTCAGGAGCTTGGAAAACAATCGCTTTAACGGAACCATACCTTCGTCACTCGCAGCTATCAAAGGCTTGCGCGAATTGTAAGTTCTATCTCATTTTGTGACAACTAAACTAATCTGTTTGGAAGAAAGGGTTTTTGCTGATGTGTGGAGATCAATATAAACTTCATAATATGGGTTATGAGGCAGCATAGTGTCCAAATGTTTTGAGATCCATAGGAATTTCCTTCGTGAATTGACCAAGGAAGTAAGGTTACAATCCTTTCTTAGTTTCTTTTAACCTCTTGAAGTTTGACATAAGGAGGGACTACGACTGTAGATGGTGTCGGTGTGAATAGATACGTGAGAATGCTACTTCTACTTAGATGCAGTACAACCAGTTAGGTTCCTTTTAGCAGGTGATTAGTGAGTCATCTGCAAGATTAGCTGAAAATTTGATAGATTTAAGCTGAAGTGAAGCAGAAGTATGTCTGCTAGTTACCTGTCTCACGTAACCTGTACACTGCAAGCGACTTTAAGAACCTAATTTCCCCATTGTCAATAGACTGTCATTTTACCCATAGAAAAATAAATAAGGATAAATCCAGAGAGTTACTGTAGTTAGATTATATCATTGTGTGTCCCAAATCTATTGTTTCTTGCTTCCAGTAAGCCCTAAAGAAAACTAGTGGTCTAGCCAAGTCAAAAAGCTGATATATTTTGATCAAATTCATTTCCAACACTTGAGGAATTAAGCAATGAGGCAAAGATTGGAACTTTGGTTAGACAAATAGCTGCAGTTATACATTCACCAAAAATTGGAGCTCCATCTAAAAGACGCAAGCTTAATCATGTACACGACCTGTTTGGAATTCAGGGTTAACCTTCTCAAGGTGGGGGGTCACAGTATTGTTTGCTTCTCATTTTGTTGTTAACCCAATCAGACTTGCATTCAGCATCATCCAGATCAAACTAACTAATAACTCCACATGTGAAGTGGAAATTTCTATCGAGCCTGTTAGATCTACAGAGAAGAACTAGTGCCACCTAGGGCATTGCATGTTTTAAATGCTATGAAAAACGTCGTGATCAACATGTGAACTCCTGCCTGTTAGGCGCTTTGAGGGCTCCAAAGTACGCGATCTTGAAATCACCAAAAGAAAAGAGGGATTGAGTTGAGTGAGGAGGTGGGGGTGGGGGGCGAAGTTGTTTGGTTACATCTTTTGATTTGAAAGCATTACATACGTACTACTAGTCTAGTTCACCTTACATACTCAAAAGTCGAAGACAAATTACACAAGTACTTGGCAGCTCCACTTCCTTTTCAGTTCACCTTTTGCTTTGTAGCTCTTTTGCATATAGCCAGGTACACTTATTTCAAACTTGATTCCTAACCTAACTATAGCCTTCTTGACATTGAGCTTGTATTTTTGGCAAAGTTATGCCAAGGACATTGAGTATATTTTGGTATACAGAAATTCCAACATTTATTCTCAGTCAGAGTCACTACTTGAAACTACCCTTGTTAGATTCTGTGTTGGTGGCAATGCAACCCTCATAAGTACTCATTCCTTTCAATCAAATCTCTTGTGGGTGAAGGTCACCTCACTGTCTTCACATGAGAGGTAGTTAGACTGGTCAAAACTGTTGAGTTGGTACAGAGTGCAACAGCCCAGGCAGGATAACATACATTATACTACTACTACTAGGGATTAGCCTGGAATCTCCATCACCAATGCCATGTTTCTGTTTGACTTCCATCTCTCTCTTTTTTCTCTCTCCTTCAATAATTACCTTTGGATTAGATGATTAGAATAATCTAAGTACAATCCTTTTCTTGGCACCACACTCCACATGGAATGCGTTGGCTTTTCGTTACACGAAAATTGACATCGGGTGACCTTATTGCTGATATAATGAGTAATCTACTTCAGGCATTTGGAGAACAATGATCTGAGAGGCAAAATTCCAAAGGCTCTCCTACAAAAATCCGGGCTGAACTTCACGTAAGTTTTGACAACTCCTATATACATGATGTAATGTAACCGTCCACGTCGCTGAAACTAACATTATTTCATGACCCGGGAATCTACATTACAGATTTACTCCGGACAACGGTGTCTCGTCGGGGGCGAACCAGAACACATGAAGGAGAGCGATCGATCCATCCATGAATGGACCCGATAAGCTAAAGGTGACATGTATGGCTAGCTGTATCAAATAGATTAGATGGGGTTTGGATGATAAGGTTTTGGCAAGTTGAGATTTGGAAGGATACTAATTGGAAGCTTGCAACAGTTTAGTTTTGAAAATCTGTTTGACTTGTGGGTGACAGCTTGTCTCAATGAAGCACTTGACGGTACAACTGAATGAGCTCCCTCTGTGCACCCTGAAACTCAGTGGGTCTCCCCCCTCCATTTATTGCACATAATTTTCCTGAGATATAAATCCCCCCTCACCCTCCTCCTTTACTTGTATAAATATTACATTATGGTCCCCTTTTCCTACCCAATAAAAAAGAAAAAAGAAAAAGAAAATGGAGAGGAGAGGAGAAGAGAGACCCCTGGTTTTGTCTGTATACTGTTATTATTTGTAGTTACATTCATCTGTTCTTTCATGTGGAAGTAAATAAAGAGTGGCAATTGTATTCAATTTGTTGGATCTCATCACATCATATAGTATATATTTTCTGTGCTGTATCATTGTGTTGTGTGTACTACAACTGAACACATTAATATTGGATGGGAGTATTGAAATCCAGTTTTGTAAGTAGTTGTAATTAGCTATTTTGCATGTCTGTTATCACCTTCATTCTTCACTTGGTTGTTGCCTCCTTTCTATGCTTGTCTTTCTGTGGCCCATACCCAGTAACCGAATTCAATCAACATGCTCTTTCTTTTTTCTTTTTTTCCTTCTGACCTTGATTAATGTCTCTCGTTGTCAATTAAAGCACTGTATATAAAAACCATCTACGTTGTTCATATCATTAAATACACAGTTATAATCTGTTGGATTGATAAAAAATACACTCGACCCGTATTTATCGAACCAGATATACGCCCCACCCGAAACTCGTCCGCCTGACCGAATTGACAAATCTATACATAACTATTCATTCGAACTTTGTAAGAAAAGGATTTGAATAATTGGAACAATAAAAACTGTAATGATATTGCAATATAAAATACGTTCTTTTAGACCCGGTTACATATATTGATATATTTGTCGTAGGACGACCTAAAACTTGGCGATAAGACTGGGATTAGACATTTGGATAATTTGTTCAAACTTTTGGTAATGTGTATTCCAATCTTAATCTGGAAATGACAGTTGAATGGGGTATTTAGACCCACATTGATAGAGAGGTGATAATAATAGTCCCAAACTAAAGGTATCAAGTTCAAGATAGAAGAAGAAGAATTTAGGAGAGGTGGGGAATGAAAAACACAAGAGGACAGGATATGGCCTTGATTATACTTTTGATAGATTTAACTCATGCCTCACCTCTATTAGGAAAAGCTAACCCCCCCCCCCCCCCTTCCCCCTCTGTCCCTACTTTCATACTTGGATTATCTCTCCTCTCTTGTCCTTCTCATTTCACCTCAATCATTTTCATTCATACATCCTCCATATTTTTAACTTCTTCTTTGCAATTATTATTATTATTATTATATCATTAAAACGATCCACACATAAATTATTTAGACCGTGTTCTTTAGTTTAGTTAGTTAAGTTTAACTTAATTTAACTTAATTTATATTTACCTTACATAACCTAACACAACTCCCTAAAACACACTCAAATCAAAATCGAAATTTAAATAATATTATTTTAATATTAAATCAATCCACTTTTTTCAATGCCTATAACTTTTTAATGTACTTTTCCCAAAATATTCAAATTCTATTAATAAAATATTTCCACCCAACAATTAACTTAACTCAAACTAAGACCCTATTCTTTTCTGCGGTTGGTAAACTTTACCACAAATCATTACTTTTCTCTCTCATCATTGTTCTCCTCTATTTTTTACATCCTCTCCTCACCTACCCTTCACATACCAATAACCTACCACAATTGCACCACACCCACCACATCATACCGCAAAATACCGCAGAAAACAACAGGGCCTAATACTATCATTTCCTATCCTTTCCTTTCTTTCCATCTCCTAACCTAACTTGACCAAATAACAGCATCTTATTAGTTATAAATGTAATGAGATGCAAGTATAATTAGGTGGCCTTAGTTCAATAAATATAAGTGTTGTTAATTTTATAGTATTACTCATACATGGATACAGACAATTTGATTCGGGGAAACCCCCCAGAGACCTGAACGAGTAACATTTATTTATTACTGCAGAGTAAATTTAATTTGGTGCCCTAATTGGCTTCCCTCCAAGTGTAACTGAATTGAAATTCAAAGTGTTAAAAATAGTTAGCTGAGCTCCTTGTTATTGTTTTTGTTTAGATTAAAATTAATTACTAGTCACCCTCATCAAATGCAGCTGCAGCAGATGGATGACAATATATATTCATTCATTCATCAGTTCAGTAGTAATCAATACATTATTAATTGTCAATACCATCCAACACTACCACCATAGACATTGTCAGTCATGTACATCCTCATTCATTTCTATCACATCTCACTCTCTTTTTTTTCCAAATCAAAGTAAAAAAAAAAAGAAAAAGAAAAATGTACCTCTACAGCTCTGCTAAACTACTACCCTACTTCTCCATCTCCATCCACCACACTGGATTTTTTTTTTTTAAAAAAAAAAAGCTAAAAGGGTACTACTCTACTACAAAAACACAAAAGAAAAGAAAATAAAAATAAACATATGATCAACATCATCAGGAATCCTAAAGATTCATTCATTCACCATTCATCAACCCAAAAAGAAAAGGGGAAAAAATGGGCCAAATTAATTTAATATTTTTTTTCTTTTTTACCTATCAATTCTGGAGGATTTTCTGACAGGAAAAAGAGGAGGCAAGGAGTTACTCTTCTGTGTGCAAGGGGGCACATTCACCATAGGCCTAATTCTAATAGTAGCTGATCTAGTTCTCTCTAATCCCTTTTTTACCCTCTTAATCGTCTTCTCTTTTGCACTCATCTCCTTCTCTCTGTCCTCCATGGCCGCCGCCTCTCCCAGCGAGCTCGCCGACGATGAGGAGGAGGAAGACGAGGACGACGGCGACAGGGTGGAGTTTCTAGGGTTCTTCCTCAGCCGGAGGAGCTCCTTCCACAGCACGGTGCACTTCGGCGGCCGGGGGGAAGGGTCGTCGTCGACAAACCATATCCTCGGCTCCGACGGCTCCCTCCCGAGGAGAATGCTGGCGTTTGCCGCGGCGGCGTTGGTGTTGGACACGGCGGCGTTGTTGGATCCGGGGTGGACGGGGGGATCGTCGGAGGATTTGAGGGAGATCTTGGAGAGCTTCTCGGCGGCGTGGTGGATTTGACAGAAGGGGAGGAGTTTCCCCTCGAAGAAAAGCTCGTCGGCGGTGAGCATTGTCTGGGTGCCATCGAAGCTGTTCTTGCTGGACAAAAACTCGAACTCTGGGTTGGATTTGTTCTTGGATTTGGACTTGGCAGCAGCAGCAGCGAGCTCGAGCTCGATCTGGGCGTCAATGTCGTCGTGATCCTTCTCGAGGGAGGAGTTGGGGCTGATGGAGATGTAACTGTCGTCGTCAAGGAAGTCTGCTGAGAATGATATCCTGGGCTCCACCGCCATAACTACTTCTGTGGTGGTGGAGGATGATCTAGAAGTTGGTGGTTCGGATCTCTGTGGAGACACCATTGTAGGCGCTCTCTAGAAATGGTGGTGGATGTTTCTCTCTCTAGAAATGGAGAATTTGGGGTTGGGGGTTGGGGAGGGACAAGTATGGTGAGTGAAGGGTAGTTTTTGTTTTTGGTATATAAAAGAGGCAGTCTGGCAGAGAACCTGAGATTATAGATGTGCATAGCATTGGGGTTGGGTTGGGTTGGGTTGGGTTGGGTTTGGAGGGGAGTGAAGGGTCTTTTTCTTTTTCTTTTTTATCTCAAAAAAATTAAAGGAAAAAGGAGAGCAAAGTTTTAACTCTGGATGATTTGCTTCTTCTTAAAAAAAAAAAAAAGAAATCTCTGGATGATTTGAAAGAATACTGCTCTTCATTATAGTCTTCTTCCCCCTTTTGTTAAGAACAAATGTACTAAAAATGTTTACTTTAAATAGTTATATATATTTAGACTATTTCTTTATAGTGGTAAGATTAAGTTAGATAAGGTAAGGTTGATAAAAAAAGAAAATATAAGGAAATAAAATAAAATAATATTGATTTGAGTGTTTTTTTTTAAAATACAGATAAGATAAAGTAAAGTATAGTAAAGATAAAATCAACTTAACATTCTAAAGAACAGACCCTTAATTCTATAAAATAAAGTGATAAGGTGCAATGTTAATATGTTATAAATTTATGAAAATAAACATGTGCAACAAAATATATTCTTAATGTATGTCAATATTATTTAAATAAAGTATAATGTAGGATACCGAAATTTAAAAATTATATGTGGCTAATACAAACTCAACTTAGATCATGTTTTTTAGGTGAGATATTGTCTATTTTATCCACCTCAATCTAAATTTGTTTATTTTTAAAAATTATTTTTCACCGATTTTTCAAAAAAATTAACTAAATTTCTAACATATTAGTTTATCCAACTTTATCTTACTTTTCTAAATTAAAAACAATTGTTAAATCAGGATTTAAACAAAATGAACTCCAATTAAATATGTAAAAATGAAACGAGCATAAAGATTCCATTACACAAAATTTAGATTCATCAAATTTAACAAGAATTATTTTTTAAAATGGTATGTAGTGTTTTTCAGTAATATTTAGGAAGGAAATTTACAAAATATGAAAAGATAAATACAATAAGCTGTATTATATTATAATAAAAATTCAATTTGAAATTTTCGACTAATATTTAAGTTGTCTCTTAGTCCTATAAAAGTTAAAATTACTACTGTATTATAAGGTATAGTTATAGTTATAAGTTAATGACATAAATATGTATTTTGTGATGAGATTCAATGTGTGATAAAGTTGGTATTTATTTTTTGGACGGTGAGATCTAAAATAAAATAAAAAAGTAAATAAATAAATGGAAAAGGGCTTAATGGTCTAGTGAGTCCGAAACAACTGAGCTGAGCCTGTGTTTAACCATATGGGAACAGCTCATAGACACCTTGGTAGCTAAAAGACAAATTTCCATTTTTTTTAATTCCCTTTTCTTTTTAACATTTCAAATGAAATAATAAAAATGATTAATTTTTTTTACCTTTTGTTTTTTTCAGACTGTAACAGGGTAGTAGCGAGCCTTTGGCCATGCAGATTTCTGCACTTGTGGTGCAGGGTTAGTTATATTTAATATTAATTGTTCTCTGTGAGATGCCAAAGGAAATTAAAATTTATGAAAAATAAGGACTTTATTTTTAAAAAATTTTGATTTTGAATATTTATGAATTGTTTATTGAGTTACTCCTATGTTACTAATATAGAATAGTGAGGGAGTTATCATGAAGGTGGATCCACATAGTAATAAGAAAATGGTAAGATTCCTATTCTCTACTGATTCCAAGAAGAAAGATTACTAGACACTCAGTACTCCCAACCAAAGCTTGTCTCCCCACAGTAATTAAAAATTAAGCAATTTACAATGTTCCTTTTTTAAAAAAAATTAATTAATTTACCTTTTTAATCTATTATTAATAATTTATTGAGTCTAAATTGGAGGGGAAAAGTTTGTGGATAAATTCTCTTAGGGTGTGTCAAATTTATGGATAAAAAATAGTTAAATAAAAGTTAATTTTTACTAATTTTTTATCTTTTGATAAATATTAGTAATTTTTGTCAAATTTATCCTAATATATTAAAATTATATTTATTTAATTTTTAACTGTAATAATTTTTGGTAAATTTTGGTAAAAATTGATACAAAGCAACTTCAAATTTCAATATATAGGATTTTAAATTGGGGTTTTTATTTGGTGAATGTCAAATCAAGTTTGTTTTAGATAATTTATATCAAACTATAAGTACGTAATGTATTTCTTTAACTATCTTATTGATGGCTATGGGTTAGAATCAAAATCAGTTTAGTTTTAGTCATGTCATTTCTCATAACATCAAATCAAGTCAATTGTTCACAAACATTATGCATGGTTTAAATTCAAATTGATCACATATGACTGTATTAGATGAATTTACATGGTTCACGTCAAAATATCTTGTTTAAGTTCAAATTGATTTGATCTTTTACGTTTCAATTCCACCAAACATTTTTCTTTTTCTAATTGCTTTTAGCTTCTCTCTAATCCAAAATTCGTTCTTATTGTTTCAACTTCTTACGTTTCATATGGCTTTTTTTAAGGAGAAAGTAGTTAAAATCGCAATGTATTAAGATTTAAGGGCATAGAGACCACCAAATCAGTAACTTCCAATGGAAAAGTATGAAGTTTTTGAGTAACCGAAAGTCCACAAGACGAGCTAAAGAGTGAATCACTTTATTACAATCTTTTTAAAAAATATAAAAAAACCACTAAATTCAAAAAATCTTTCAAAATGATCCTTGTTGCCAGCGCCAGCCGCCACGGAATGCTTCTCTGAGAGGCCACCGATCAAAGTTGGCAATTCAATTTTACTTGAGCATTTTTATGTTGATTATGAGCTAAGTTTATAATATCGATCTCTAACCTTTCTTCGCAATTTCATCCACTTAAACTAAATTAACTATTTCCTCAATAATTTAACAAAACATCATTGGTGTATCAATGAATAATCCAATTAGCATATTAGTTTCCCTAAAATACGTCACAACATTACATTTTATGAAAGTTACACTTTTAAGGTAAAATGGTTCCAGTTTCCTAACAAAAACTTTCTCTAAAAAATAGTTTATCCGAAATTATTTTTTTGTAATCACTCGGTGGGAAAAAGCTTGCTTCCCTTGGAAGTAAAATAATAGGTCATAAGAGCATTTGTAATGCCAATCAAGTTTTCTACTGATCAATTGTGAGGTGAACTATTAATTGAGTAAAAATTTGACTCATAAAAAAAACTTCCTCTGCAGTGGTAGAGATTAAAAAAAGAAGACAAATGAAGATTTGAGAGACAAATATAAAGCAAGAGGAGAGAGAAATAAAATAGAGTTGCTCACGATCTGGATTGATTTTCAATCCATTTAATTAATTTGCTCACTAGCTTGTCTATTTTTTTTCGCGCCTCTTGGGTTTTTTCTGTGTTTTTCTTGTGCCTGTATTTGTGTTTGCCTTTTCGAGTATGTTTAGCCCTATTGCTTATCTTTAGTCAAGTATATTGTCTCAATTCTCGTCTACTCCTCACTTTGGCTTCTTAGGTTGTTTTTCATTTTGGTTTTCGAAAAGGTTTCCGTATTCGATTTCTCAAAAAGTTTTTTATTAGGTCCGTTGACATCAGTCTCTTCATGGATTTTTATACATGGGGGAAGATTGCTTACACTCAGACTCCCTCAAACCCCACGTAAGAGAGATTATACTAAGGATGGTTCCTATTGTTGTTGCTTTGATTAATTTGCTCACTCAACTATAAAAAAAAATCACTATTGCACACTATTTTGCTTGTTATCTTCCATATCATCAATTAAGTATAAAATTGATCACGATCACAAGCGGTCTAAATCAAAATTTTCTCTCATCCTAATTGGATATACCCAAAAATAGAAAATTTTATCAGCTTGAGAAAACAGACTAATTTTTCTATGAAAATTTTACAACTAAATTCTCCATGAATTAATCTATTTTTTCTATAACATAACAGAATGTAACCATATCAATGAATAATTCAAACCATATCATGTAAATCTCCTTAAAACACTACATTATAAGATTAGGTTTCATCAAAGTGTCCAATAATTGAGACTTGAGAGAGTAAAACCCAATCCAATAATCATTACTTTTGGTCTTTCCATAAGAGTAGGTAATAAATCAATCTTTGTTGAGAGTGTTTGCTTTCCAAATATATAGCTAGGGAAAGAGGCAGCTAATTGAGCAAGTAGAGTGCCCACCTGGCTTCACAAGAGGACACCAAGACCAAACAAGGCACAAAAAAGGAAAAACAAAATCTCCAAGTAATTACTAATTAATTAATTAAATGGATTTGTAATCTAATAAATCAAGCTAGGATTAGTCAAAGAGAGATTAAGATGTGGCAGTTTGACTCCTCCCCTATTTGCTTGCTTGATTACAAAGATAATAACATGGGAATATCTCTAAGCATCATGTGGTCACATGAGGGTTAATTTCTTTCCATGTGACTTCCCCCATTCCCCAACAAAAACCCATTTGTCAACAAAAATCTTTTACTATGAATTTGTCAATATATATAATGACTTGATATATAAAATTATTATCATTAGAGTCGTAACGAAAAATATTATCAGAAAATTATGATATTGCAATTATTAATAAAATATTATATGAAAAATTATCAATCAAAGAATGATATTGAAGACTATGACAATTAACTAAGTAACGATTAATATGGAACAGTATGTAAATATTACTCCCTCTGTTCTTTTTTATCTGTCATTTACGGTTTTCAGTGTCAATTTTTAATCAATAATTTCTAATATAAAATTTCTATATAAAAATATAATATTTTACTTTTTAGATAGTATTTTTTGTCACGAATCTAATGATATCAATTTTGTATGATGAATCCTTATACAAATTAAGATATTGACGGTCAAAGTTTTTGCCACAATTCCCTAGGCGACAGATAAAACAAAACGGAGGTAGTACCCTGTTTTCCCTAAAACTTCCCCTTGAATCTTGCCGTTGTGTTTTGTTTTTTCCCATATGAGGAGGGGCATTTCTGTCATTTTCTATCACCCTAGTTATGGAAAAGTAATATTTGATTATAAGATTTGTAGCAGTTCTGTGTGTGATTGTATATAGACAGCTAAACAGCTTAATGAGTAAATCTTCTGGCTTCTGGGTATCATATAAAGGCAGCAGGAAATTATTACAAGTATCAGTTTGATAATTATTTTTTAAAAAAATTATTATTGTGGGGCTAATTAAGGGGTTATGATTAAGTTTACTTTAGTTTCCAATGCAAAACTAACCACCCCAGTTACTGTCATTGAGTGATTTCTAGAGTAATGATTAATGTTTGTGGCTAACTTCAATAAACAAGGATTATTTTACCCTAATGACAGCAGGCACATTTAGATCTAATTCATGAAATTTAGGGTTGAAATTTCAAGTAATACTAAACTTGAGCAAAGTCATCACAAAATCAATGCAATCTTTGTATGTTGTGTAACATTACCTCTGTTTTTTTTGGATGACTGTTTAACTAATTTTTAGCGTTTCATATTATCTATTATTTCATAATTTTAATAATATATATTTCATATTTTATCATTAACATTCATTAAACCTAATCTAAATATTGATTTGAGTTAAGTATAGATTTTTGTTATGTTGATTTTCCCGACCATTTCCAAAAGATAGATAAAAAGAAATAAAAAGAAATATGAAACTAAAATTTGAATCATAGTCAATAACATTGAGGGGAAGGGGAGCCATGACACATCAGTTAAGTTGTTGTCGTATGATGGTGAGGTCTTGGGTTCGAATCCTAGGAGCAGCTTCTTGTAGAAATGTAAGGTTTGTCTACATTACACTTTTATGGTTGAGACCCTTCCCTAAAGTCCCGCTTGCGGGGCGCTTTGTGCACCGACTGTCTTAGGCAGTAATAGTAAATTATGTTTTTTTGACGGGGCAATCGGCCGGGCCACTGTCTAGCTAGCTAAGTTATAGGATTATCTCTAAACCCCACGTCTTTGTAGATCCAAATTTTGTGTGAGGACTTTTTGCTATTGATGGTGACAATCTAAATAGATCCTAGAGATAAGAGTTACCTAGCTCGTATATCTTATTGTTCTTTAAAAAAATAATATGGAGCGAATATGTGAAAAACGAAAGAAGAATTAATGAGAATAAAGCAATGTTTGAGGGAGTTGGACACTAATATATATTATATACAACCTTTAAAATTAACTGTCAATAATACAATATTGTATGAGTCGAGTTGTTATCGTGTGATCGTGAGGTCATGAGTTTGAATCCTGGAAGTAGCCTCTTGCAGAAATGCTTACAGAAATGCAAGGTTTGCCTACATTGCACCTTTATGGTGAGACCCTTCCTCACACTCTCATTTGCGGGACACTTTGTGCACTGACTTCCCTAGTTAATAATAGTAAAAAATTTTTTGACAAGGCAACCGGGCCACTGGTTAGCTAGCTAGTTATAGAATTATCTCTAAACCCCACGTCTTTGTAGATCCAAGTTCCGTATGAGGACTTTTTGCTATTAATGGTGACAATCTAGGTAGAATCTAGAGATAAGAGTTACCTAGCTCATATATCTCATTGTTCTTTAAAAAAATAATATGGAGTGGATATGTGCAAAAAGGAAAAAAGAATTAACGAGAATAAAACAATGTTTGAGAGAGTTGGACACCAATAATACAACTTGTCAAATTAACTGTCAATAATACGATACTGTATGAGTTTTATTTTAACAGTATATGGACGATAGGTAATTTGAACATTGGAATGAATATATACAAGTATACAACTTATACTTTATCAACTTATGTTCTCTTATGGATATTTTCAGTTGAAATTGCCTCTAAATATAATTAAGGATCACCTTTTCACTCCTAAAAATAAGTTTTAAAATAGATTTGTATGATTGGGAGCCAATTTCAAAGGTTGTATCAGGCGATCAAACTCTTATTTGTATTGTTCTCATCATTACCCAAATACAAATCCAATATGCTAGAATCTCATTATTACCATGCAAAGTATATGGATATATAGGAGAGTACTCTCACAACAATCTTACCCGTAAATCTTATATTATAATTCAGAGGAATTAATTCTAATTTATTCAAGATTTAAAATCAATTTTTATTACCTATTACTTAAAAAAAAAGAAGCAGACAGTGGCGGATCCCAGGCTAGTCCTGGGGTAGCCACGGCCACCGGTAAAATTTTGTTTTTAGTGTTTTGGTATAATTTGGGACAAAAATTTACAGATTTTATGTATATCGGATGAATATATCAGTGTATTGGCCACCCCTAATCAGAAGACCTGGATCCGCCACTAGAAGCAGACAAAGGAAAACATTTTATCTAGTCCATTATGATCTACATTTAATAAATAATCATTTTCTAACTATTTACATTATAGAGCTATCATGCAAAACCCACAAAAAGTAATGATACAATAACCTTGTTAGCAAGTTTTTGAGTGAAACCATTTTATCTAGAAGGTTACAACCAAATAGACTGTTTTAGTAGCATTCTATAATGTTGATGTGGCTAATTTATTAAGGTCATGTTTGATAACTAACTGATATGTAGGCTGGTAGCTGGTAGCTTATACCTATCTATTAATTCTTAGCTTATATATTTTTATAACCGTTTGGATTAGCTGATTGCATGAAAAATGTTCGGTAAAACAATATTTTTTGGTGAAAAGTTATCTCAAAAAGTTTAATCAAATAACTTTCTGAAAACTAATTTATTAAATCCAAAAACCTAATATAAAAGGTTACTTACCAAACATCTCAAATAGCTTTTCAACTTTAGTCAAAAAACTAATAATATCATAAAAGCTAACAACTACCAAAAAAACTAGGCAACCAAACTCTCCCTAAATGCAGACTTCTTTCACAATCATTCTAATGATTTACTAGTCATCCTCATATTTGTCAAATATCATCATAAAAATATACGTTTCACAAGAAATTTAAAATGAGACAGTCTTGCACAAGCTTAACTTATCCATAATATATGTATAATCCTATGATGAGACATATGCGTCGTTATTCCAAAATAATTCAAAACATGACTAATGACGTCAAATCATTCTTCAAACTCTTGTTTACTTTTCCTCAACTTCTTTTGCACACAATTAAGAAGTTTGATATTTTAAGTTTCCTCACTAATGCATCTACATTCTTCGTCACACAATTAAACTATTCACTAATCTCTTCGATCTTATTCTCAGTACTAATTTTTTGTTCCTTATTCTGTCTGGTCTTACTCTTATAAGACGACACATCACGTAATCACTATCATATTCATCTCTACAACCATCAATCACTAAATTTGAATTTGGACAATGACATAAGTCTTGGGGAAATATACTTTATGTATCTTGCTTTTGATGAAATTAATAATCTCTCCGTTTTTATTTATCTGTCACTTAAGAAATTGTGTTCAAAATTTTGTCTATTAATATCTTAATTTGTATAATAATTTATCATACAAAATTGATTTCATTAGATTATATTCGTAATAAAAAATGCTATTAAAAAATTATAATATTATATATATTTTTAAAAAATTTATATTAAAGATTATTGATTAAAGATTGACTCTGAAAACTGGAAATGACAGTTAAAAAGAACGGAGGGAGTACTTATTATATTCAATCATTTAACCCAATTTTTTTTGATAGATATTATTAATTATCAATTACAAAAAACTTGGAAAGCGACGATAATAATTACAAATGACACCCTAATCGAAAAAACATCAAGCATCCAATAACTATATTTTAGGCACTTTTTATAAATTTTAAAAATTATGGATAAAAATAAATTTTATACATTTTATATGTGATATTATAATTATAAAATTCAATCTTATTTTTTTTTTCAATTTAGTATCTAAATATATAAATTTTATATTAAAGTAAGACGATTAAAATATATCTTGACTCAAAGATCATATCATTTTCGTTTAAATTTTATGTTTGATCTAATACCACATCAAGAAGCACTCAACCATTTACTCAAATTGTTATCTTCTTATAACACAACACTTAACATATTATTCTATAGTTTCCATCTTACCTTTATAAATACATTGATTATTATCTTCATCATAAAGAGCAAGATTAATGTATAAAAATACAAATAAATTGTAACATGATATCATAAAAAATATTATATTCCAAGTATACAATTTATCATAAAAATTACTATTAATACTAATCTTAAGAGAATCATGACAAAATTCATGAAAAGGAGAACAAAAATATTTTTTTTGATAACTAGCGGTCAAATGACCCTTTATTGAAAAGTAAAAAATTGTTTTGAAAATAGACATACAACGAAATATGAGATCATACCACCACTAGGAAACTTAAGAGCCTCAAAAAATAAAACTACCCCTAAAAAATATATCAAAGAGAAAATTACTTCAATGTAGGCCTGAATTTTGAGTATCTGAATATGAGAACAAAATATTTTAGGTAGAGGGAACAGTTACTAATGTTGATGCAACTTGAGACATGCAATTTGGCCTAAACCTAATAAAAGATTTCCAAGGAATATTTAGGGCTCCTAAGCCAAACTAAGCAAACAAAATGTTAAAAGATAAGAGACAAACCCACAAATTAATTATTATTTTTTTTTAAAAAAAAAAGAGAGAGAAAACTCATTGTAAATGAGGCACAAGCACAGTATTGTACTTGCACTTTCACTACTGAGTATGTGTCCCAAATAATTTTAGTTAGGCCTCATGTGGGGCCCCCCAAAGATTGGAGTTTTGTGGATTGTGACCTACTATTTGAATTGAACAGTGTAGGGGAGAGTAATTTGGCAGGGTTATGGTAATGACAAGTTGGGGTAATTGACAAGGGAAAGTACTGTTTAGGGTGCCCTAACTAAGGGAGTGAGTGAGTAGTGCCCTTTTGGAGGGTTAGGGTTTGTCCTTATTGTTAACACTTATCAAAGGGAAGGGTAGGGGACCCTACACTGGGTATAACGGGGTAATCAAATCAATCATGCAATATGACAAATATGAAGCCTGTGTTGGGTACCATAACTTAATTATCAGGGGGTATATCATCGCTTTCTTCATCATAGATATCTGGGTTTCAACTTTCGAGTAGAATGGACAGATGTTTGTTTCCAATGCATGCCAAAAGTTTATTATCTCATGTGGCATGGGATGGTTGTATATGTGAATGAAAACGTAGCACTTGTCGTGCATGATTAATTCAACTTTGGTGATGACTGATGAATGTTTCTAGCGCTAAAAATATGATATCGAGTATTTTTACTCCGTTGGTTTGGACCGTCGATATTCTTAGGAGAAATTTAGCGTGTAAGAAAAATATTGAGATGAATTGATATTTATGAAGAAGTGAAAAAGGTTGCCTGGGGTTTTAAGAAACCCTAAAAATGATCTATAAGATCCTGTTCTTTGGATTGGTTCAACAATTCAATTCAATCCAATTTAATCTAAGCTAAACATATCCAAATCTATCACAATTCCCCAAAAAATATTATTTAAAAATACAATTCCCCAAAAATCTATTATAACTTATCCAAATCAATCAAATCCAATCCAATCCATCCAAGCCCGATTTTAACCAATCCAAAGAACATGGCTTTAATTGGCCTCGCAGGCTCGCAGCTAAGGGTGGGCAATGGGCTGGGGCCCCATATGATCAAGAGGGTCGGACCCTAAAAAATAGGGGTTATCAAAGGGTCTGGTCGATGAAGGGTCAGATCATTAACAAGTCAGCCCATTTTACAATGTTAAAAGGTCAGTGATTCAATTGGACTAAGTCGGCTTAAGATAACTCAAAATAAATAGTTTTTTCTATTATTTAAAATACTAACCTTATTTAAATATATTATTAATACTCCAAATTGAATAATAATTAACATAATTTTTTTTATAAATACACTTAATTTTAACTTTTGAGTCAAACGGGCCGACCCTTATTTTTACTAAAAAAACCTTGACCCGACCCATTACTATGAGGGTCGACCTTGACCCGACGATTTGGCCTTACATGACTAATGAATCAACCATTACCCGACCCAATCCGACTCATTGCCCACCCCTACTCGCAGCGCAAGCCTAGCTAGGTAGCTTGGCCTTGTAGTGCAAGCCTAGGTCGAGTAGCTTCTGGAGGGGCTTGTCTGATAGGTTTATTGTAACCTAGCAAGCCGCTTGGCTTGTAGTTTTAGGGGGCAGTTGAATATTTATGAATTTCTAGGAAAATGAGCTCAGGTTTTAAGTGGAGCAAAATGATAAATATTTTGATTCAAAGATTGTTAATAATCCTTTTGCATTTCACTTGAATCACTCATAAAGTTAAATATAAGTATATTTAAATCATTATAAAGTATGTTTCATTACAATTTGGGTTATGACAACTTATAAACAATATAAAAATAATTATTTATTTATATTTTTTCATAAATATAAAACTATACATAAAATGTGAATTTTCTACTATAATTGATAAAATTATGTTATTATTTATATTTTTTGACTTAGCTAATAAGTATTACACTGATCTCACAATTAATAAACATAGAGAAAATACTATTAAAAGTTACAAAATTGTTAAATATGAACAATTCAAAATGCTTATTATCCATCTTGAATCAAAATTGTATCACTGTTTTTAAGTGGAAAGGCTAAGGAAAGCTTCACTAGCAACTTATTAGTTAGAGAATAGAGAATTAACCGTGGGCTTACTAGGACACAACTCAACATCTACACCATATTGTATATAAATAACTCAAGTCATGAAATTTCCCATTAGAGGAAATTTTGGTGGATAAATTTTACATGCATGACATAGCCTTGTTTTTTGGATTGGTTCAACTATCCAATCCAAACATATCCAAACATATTTAAACCTTACACAATTCTCCAAAAAAACATCCTCTCTAAAAATACAATTTTCCAAAAAAATATCATAATTTATCCAAACCAAACTAATTCAATCCAATTCAATCCATCCAAACTTAATTTTAACCAATCCAAATAACATACCTAAACAAAGTTTGCCATGAAAGTAACCTTTTAATGGCTAATTAAGAGAATTGTCATGGGGAAAAATGTTCGTGATCAATTTGTGAATGTGTTGGCCACGATGAAAACATCTTATGCCTAATTTTCTATGTTTAATTACCACTTAGAAATCGCTTTGATGGCCGAAAACTTCTACATCATCTCCTACATTAATTTCCTTTTCTAAAAATACATCTTATGCCTAATTTCTATGTTTACATTAATTGTTGAGAATGGGTTGGACAATTTTGCTCAAAAATTGAGGTTTTCTTCTTGATCAAAACAAAAAATTATATATCTTTTATATATAATTTGACTCTATTAGCAACAACATAATGATAAGTGGCCCAGTGATTCAGTGATTCACCTATCAAATGTTTGTTATTGCTACTTACTTTGTATGCTTGAGTCTCTTAAAAAGATGATAGAGTGGTTAATATTGTTAGTTTTGGATGTGTTTTGTTAATGGCAACAAGGTTGTTTCCTCATTCTTTTTTATCTCTCCTTTGTCACACATAGGAAGAGTTGGAGTGTTTTGAGTGGGTTTAAATATTCCACTCTCCTATGGGTTGTTGTATACTTGTATTGGCTTAAAGGTGGGTTTTATGGAGGAGGGCTTGGTTTGGGCTTCCACAAGCGTGCGCGCGTTGCCGCCGCCGTCCGTCCGGGCTGGTTGTGGGTCGGGTGGTTGTGATCCGGTTTGATATTTTTTTGAGTCATTAAATTGATAGCCGATAATATCTTTGACCGAATTAATTCCGATCCAGATTTTGCGCCTTGCCCTTTATGATCCCTTGATTCTTGCCTACCATTAAGTATTTTGTCTCTTCAGTTTCCCTTCCATCAGATCTGTTTCTCCCTATAAATTGATGTTCTGATTGTTGTTTGAGTACATAGAAAAATACAACTATCATTCCCTTCTCTTCTCTTCTTTTCTTTGGGTATATAGTCTTCCATACTCCAAGTTAACCTTGGGGAGCGATCGGCTTTTCTCGATTGGCACCTAGGTCGAGCCATATTCGCTTTCAAGGCAGTGGTCATCCCACGGCTCAGTTTTCTTCTTCCCACAGCCTTGATCTTCTATTTTTCTAACAAATATAAATTGACGATTATTAAGTTGCTAGCTACAAATTATCATCCACTAAAGATTTCGTGAAAAATATTATGGTAGGTGGCCATGACAAGAATTTTACCATGGTCATTACATTAGGCATGACCTTATATACAACGATAGGCAACGAAACAAAAATTCCCATGGCTAGATATATACATTCGGCCTAGGGAAAATCTATACATGAATTACGATAAATTTCATGGGACAATTGAATTTTTCTTCTTCTTATTATATGATAGAGTACCACCCAATGATGAGGTCCTCCAAGGATTGATCGAGCATGGTGGGCTCTAGCAGTTGGATTCTTCTATTTCCACCGTCTGCAAAGGGCGTGAGCTTCCATACGATCATACCATGTTTCCAGTCAACATTTTTGGGTCATGCATCTTCTTCATCCTTCCATCTTCAATTCTTGTGTGAGTCTTGATTCAATGAAAATATTTGTCAATTAGATTCAATTTTCAAGTTTCAAAATTACTGCATATTAACACAGAATTATTGCATACACATCATCACTAATTTCTGCTCACCTTTTACTGCTCAACCCACATCTTTATTTTCAACTATTTTGCTTCCTTGGTTGACATGGTTTTGAGATCTATATAGCTTAATCAAAACCACAAAATCAAGCATAGGACAAAAATCAAATAACTTAATTAAGTAGCTGTGTCAAAAAATCGGGTTTGGGTCAAATCAAACAAAATCTCCCAACCCGAACCTAGTTTGAATTTCAAATTCGGACATTTTGTGATGTCTGGCTGGAACCTGAATTGTCTGAATTTTATCCGAACCCGGATTTGTCCAATATACCCAAATGCGAATTTACATTTAATTTAGACACAACCATATTTTGTACAAATTTCGAAGTTTGGACACTATCCGAATATTTTCCAACCTGAATTTGACGCAAAATTCGAAAAAAAATTAATGATCAGACCCGATTTAGTGTGGATCAGACAATTTGAGTATTCAGATTGATGAATTTTTGTCAGCGCTAAACTTAAGTATATTATTTACTAATCTATGACCAAACTTTGCCTTAAAATTATCCTAATGATTTCTTATCATGAAGCAATTTGACAATAATAGTAATCATTGGTGAAAAAAACAATTAAATTCAATGAATAATTAATCATTTTGATTACTTCGTGTTAGGAAAAACCAATCACGCACCTATAGCTTCCTTATTGCTAGACATCTAAATGACCTAACAATGAGAAAATAGCACTAATAACTAATTGAGAAAAAAAAAATTCTCATCAAACTAATTATTAATTAATTAATTGAAATAATGAACCGAAATGAATAGTTAAATTAAGGTATCCTAGTGTACATGTCTCAACAAAAGTACAAGCACGTATACTTAGGATTAGGGGGGATGGGGGACCACTCCTTGGGCTAACGTAAAAACAAACTTAAATTATATGTATGAAAACAAGGATTGGTTTGGTACGTGATGATTAATTAATTTAGTAGGGAAGGAGGGAGGATTTGTGCTAGCGGAGAAAAATTTGCACATGTCCTCCTTTGTGTCTATGATATTTATAATTTAACTTTGATCTATTTGAGATAATATTTATCTCGGTAATATTATGAACCAATTCAATTAAAGAATATTTTAGGGCGCATTTAGTTGGTCAAAAACTCTAGGCAAATAGTCAATTTGTTCAGGTTGGCTTAGGCCGTGTTCTTTTATGTGGTATTTTGCGGAATGGTGTGGTGAGGTGTGGTGGAATTGTGGTGAAATTGTGGTAGGTTATTGGTATGCGGGGTAGGTGAGGAGAGAAAATGCAAAAAGTAGAGGAGAAAAGTGAGGAGAGAGAAAAGTGAGGATTTGTGGCAAAATGTGGTGGGTTGTGTCAAATTGCGGTAGGCTGTGGCACCGCAGTTTGCCAACCGCAGAAAAAAAAAAACACGGCCTTATTTTGTTTGAATGTATGTTGACATAGGGAAAAAAATAACGGATGACCCACCATTTCCTACATTTTCATAGGAAAAATTTCCCTTGAGAAGGGAATTTTTTTTCCAAAGAAATCTTTCCCATGGAAAAATTCCTACCAAACGCTTCCTTAGGTGAATTTAGCAACCTTTTCGATGAATATGTGATTTGCGGTGACATTTATTTGCTAAAATTGACGAGAATTTCAGTAATAAAATTTCATCACAAGTCACACATTCATCTGAAAAATTGTCGAATTCACTCGAAAAGATCATAAAAAATAAATAGTAACTCAGAAAGATTATAATTGAATTTATAAATATCATAAATATGAAGGGGTGTATATGCAAATTTTGATAGGGTAGGAGGGTGGATGTTTGATATTGGGAAAGCCAAGTTGTGATTGAACGTGAAGTTTCGTCAGTATGTTTTGGAAGGTGAAGGTGGAGAGGTTGGCACGTGAAATCCTTGGTATGATTAAATGCCCTCCCAACCCTCCATTATTAAACATTATTCATTCCAAATATTATCTATCTATATCTATCTATCTCTACATAGTCAATGGCGGGATGCTGATGTGTTTTTGACTACTTAATTATTTGTTTGGATTAGGGTTGGGGAAAATTGAAAGCAAGGTCTACATCTCTACATGCATATATATGTGAAGGAAAACCATGAGATTTTGATAGATTTGTTAGGACTTACCACCTGATTTGCTTGCTTATTGTGTAATACTATTAGGTATCATAATTCTCTTGTCTAGCTATTAATATCAGTATAGGATCACTTCATTCATGTGGTTTATCAATATGGTATTTCTTCCATCTTTCTCGGATTTTTTAAGCTCATGAATGAAACATTTTCGTAGGACTATGATGAGAGAATCCACCTCATTTTTAGATAATTAGTTAGGATAAATTCGAGAGATATCAACAGGCAAAGTATAACAAAAAAAAAACATGCTAATTAAACACAAATATAGTCGAAATCAGACAATAATTAAATAAATCCATAAAATGCGGTTTACTAATAAGGTTCCCTTTGTACTGAAAGGGGAGGAGGTCGTTTGCCCCCAGTACCTTCCATTTACCAAGCCTCTTTTTTTTTCTAACGTTCGGAAGTGGAAGAATTTTAGCACTCCCCCTATCTTTACCTCTATTCTTCTCATTAATGTATCCAAACTAAGTTTAACTCCAATTTCGTCTCTTCCACTCTCATTTCCTCCATTGACTTACCTTCTCTTTCCCTCCCCTCCCCCATCTAAATTAAATCCAAACATATTGTAAATAATTATCAGAAGACAACAAATAACAATGGTTATACAATGCCTATTAAGGTGTGTGTGTGTTTTTCTAGTAAGGGCAAGCATTACATTCACACTAAAACCCTCTATAGAGGTAAATCACTACAGTTTAAACAAACAGGAAAAGAGGGTCACACAAGCATCAGACTAGATCCAACAAATGTCTAATCCTAAAAATAAACCTACGAAGAGTCTTCAAATACACCAACCACAATATTCACAAAAAAAAAAAAAAAAATCTGAATAACGTCCAAAATGAGAACTCTTGATGAGAAAGATAAACATTCAACTCCATATATACTAGTAAAACACCATGCTATTGGTGCTTATTAAAGTGTGTACTTGTGTAAAATTACTTCATCTTTAATTTCAAGTTCTATTGAATGCAAAAATATGAACATAAAAAGTTGCATGTAAAATTGGGCCTAATCATTAAAGACCGAAAATGAAAATATGCAAAAGGAAGCCCAAAAATAGCATGCCCAATGAACTCTAGGGCGTCGTGGGGGCAGCTGAATGAGGTCGAAATTTGAACAAAATTATTGGAGTTTGCATATAATTGCTATGTTTTCATAATTTTGACTTTTACGGTTTTTAATATCGTTTTTTAATTGATAGTTTCTTACATGATATGTCATAACAATTATAATATTATACTCTTATCATAATATTTTTCATTACGAATCTAATAATGATAATTTTATATAGCAACTCATTATATAAGTTAAGAAATTTATGGTTAAAATTTTTGAAATTTGACTGCTCGTATGATTTCCAAAGATGAAGATTAATATGGAGCGGAAGGAGTAAGGCTATGTTATTTTATGCGATAGGTTGCGGTACGGTATCACACCCCATCGCACTACTCAATTTCTACCATACTTTACCATACCACAATCATTACCAATATATCTTCTTACTTTTCTCTCTCTTCACTTTTCTACTCTATTTTTTACATTTTCTCTCATCTCCAACCCGACCTACCACAAGGTCCACTACTCTCACCACTATCACCTCAATTCACTACACTTCACCACACTTTTTCAAATTCGACCGTGCCGTACCTTCTTTTTTGCGGCACGGTGGAATTTGAAAAAGTGTGATGAGTTGTGATGAGAGTTGTGGTGGACGGGGTTGGTGAGGAGAATAAATGTAAAAGTTTTCACTTTTAATAAGAAAGGAAATAGAAAATTATGGGGAGTTATGGTGGAAATTGGAAATTTGCGATGCAGTGTGAAACCGCAAACGAACTCATCATAAAAAATAACAGAAGCTTAGTTTTAGGCCTTGTTCTTTGGTTAAGTTATTTTTAGGTTGAGATAAGTTATGATATATAAGTTCGGATAAGTTATGATGTTTTTTGGGGAAATTATGTTTTTAGAGTGAATATTTTTTTGAGAAATTATGTTAAGTTTGGATAAGTTAGAATAAATTAGGATATGTTGGGAAAATTATATCAAATCTAACCGAAGAATAAGGCCTTATTCTTCCCCTCTAAATGCTAGCCACCTCCCAATAATTCTTATTTTTTTAGACATAAATTTAGAGACAAAACTTGGTCATTTGGACTTTGAAATTACACGAATTCGTGAAGAGCGAACACCGGCACTACCCGAATAAAATATATTTACAATCGTGTAGTCGCACGCTTAAAACAGGTTGCTAGACATTGCAAACTTGAGTGTCTCCCACCCAACAAACTCAAGACTTTGGCTTTGCATAGCTTCCCAATTGGTTTTGAAAAATATTTATTGGTTAAAACTAATTTTTAAAATATGATACGCCCTTTGTTTTATTGATTTGTTGGTTGGTCCTCAACTAGGTATATATTTTTGTCTTCAAAAAAAAAAAATATATAAAAATATGTTAAATTATCTAGTTAAAATTAGGATTAATTACTAGACTATGGGGGCAATATTAGATGTTGGGAAATAAAGAGGCAAATGAAGTTGTTGTAGGAATAAAATGAAGTCCATAACTCAATGCTAACACGTTGGAAACATATATACCCCGTGTTAACAGCACTGTAAGCTAATTAGCTAGCATAATATATAGTCAATGTGCCGTCTAATCTTAATTTGAAATCTAACCCCTTTTATCTTTAGCTCATTAATTGCATCGCACTACTCTCTGTTTCACATTAAGTATCATTTAATTTTCACCTTGTTGAAAAGTATGAAAAAAAATAAAAAAATGCAGATTGCTAGTTGAATGATCAAATTATACATAATTTCAATGAAAATAAAGGAAAAGGGTGAATAAAATGATAATTGGTAAATTGATTATTAATAGATTATACTTACTATCTTTGCTCCAAAATGTTTGTCACCATAACCACTTTTATAAAATGGATGTACAATGAAAACGTGGTGAAGAAATTATCAGGTGTTAAAGTTACTACTAGATTATTCTTACACTGAAAAAACAAAAAAGAAACAAAAGACATACGTTTATCAATTAGGGGTAAAAGGAGAATGTCAATAATTGGAATTATAAAAGTAACCAATCAAGTAAAACAAACAAATTAGTTATTGTGATAAATATTTTGAAACGGAGATAATATGTCATTAAATTATAAAGCAGGAATAGCAAATATTGTGACACCCAAATACAAAGTTTAAGTGACAAATATTGTGAAAGAAAGGGATATTGATATAAAGGTACGTTTACATATATAACCATTGACTCCCATAAAAAAATAAAAAATAAAAAAACCATTGACAATAATCCGAAGGAATGGAGACGGAGTGCCGAGTGCAATGCCTTAGCTAATAGCTGCTGGACATCTAAAAATAAGGCCATGAGTATTGGGCCAAGGTTACGGACGAGCCCAATAGCCTCCAGTCCACATTGACTTCCATGAGTTGAACAACTACTTGTTTCTCAAGTAAAAACTTCTGTTAATATTGTTTTTGTTAGAAATTTCTACGACACTTCTTCCTAATTGGAACTGTCTAGTTAAACATAGAACTTGTTGCATTCATATTTTAAGGAGATATGATTCTTGCTCGAACGAGTAAGATTATAAAAATGACATCATATCAACCTTATTTTAATTTATGAAGAGGTACTCAGATAAGGGCTACCTGAATGGAAGCAAGTAACCCTTGGGGGTCCTTGCACCCCTTGAAATGGTTAGAACCATTGAGGGCTATGGGTATGTTTGCTCACCAGCTGATAGTTATTTGCATTAACTGTTTGATTTTAACTGTCTGGATTAGCTGATTATAGGAAAAATATTTGGTAAAGTAGTAGTTTAAGAAAAGGTGCTTAAAAAGGTTTTTCAAGTAACTTTTTGAAAACTAACTTATTGGGTCCGAAAATTTCATGTGAAAAGTTATTTATCAAACATCTTAATAGCTTTTTAACTTTAGTCAAAAACTAAGTAAAAGTTATCCAAATAAGCTAGTTGCCAAATAGACCATATGTCTTATCAACCATGTGTATTAGGGGTGAGCGGTTCCAGATCCAGAACCTGTAACCTGACCGGAACCGGTCAAACGGGTAGGTTCCGGAACCTGAACCGGTCAAACGGGTAAGGGTAAGGTTCCTAAAATTTAGGAACCTGTCAAATGGGTAAAGGTAAGGTTCCTAAACTATTACCCTGAACCGGAACCTGGAACCTGTCAATTAGGGTTAGGTTTCGGGTATTGTCACTAAATTTGAAAATTTCATTAAATTTTAAGCTTGTTATATGACTTAGTTATTTTTCGTGAAGTTGTAATTTATGTTGAGACTTAATATTTATTAAATCTATTTGTAATTTTGTATCGTTTGTTTTCGTAAAACCAATTTGTAAGACTATTTTAAATGTTTGGTTTGTTTGAACTTTAGAGTAATGTGGGATTGGTATATGGTAGTAAATGTATGAATGTTTTGGATGAAATAATGACACGTTAGACTTTATTATTTTTATAAAAAAAATGCTAGACTTGAGCACAACATACATTTTAAAAAAATTTAAAAAATGTCAAAAAATATATTTAGTGTATAGTAGGTAGGTACCCGGAACAGGAACCAGAACCGCGGGTAAGGGTAAGGTTCTTAAAATTTAGGAACCGGTTCAAACGGGTAATGGTAAGGTTCCTAAAATTTAGGAACCGATCAAACGGGTAAGGGTAAGGTTCCTAGTTTTAGGGGAGGGTACCCGGAACCGCTCACCCCTAATGTGTATCTGGGTAATAATAATAATAATAATAATAATAATAATAATAATAATAATAATAATAATAATAATATAAAGAAATCATTATTATCCAACTTGTAAAATGTATGGAAACATGTACAAAGTAAAACCTGCATGAATCAACAAAACTAGAATCGTTTCAGTCAACTCGGGCCACGTTGGTGTCCAACACACACCGTATTGTCATGATACGGCCTGTATTGAGGTCCTACTAGCTATTTGACTTCTCGAATGCTCAACACTAACATGTTACTTCCAACACAACCCGCGTTGACTTTGTTCCATCAAACTTAGATCTCTTTCCGGTAATATGGTCAGTGTACACATAAGCTCTGTCTATGTTGTCTTTAGTGGGGACAATTTGGCTTTCGAAAATCTATCAGACTATTCCTTACGCTCAGTTGTCTATCTTATAAGTTAACTTAGATCAAGCTTATAAAACTCTTCATACACTTGAAATCATCTAACACGGTATGATATTTGATATTTCTTATTCAATGGACAACATTTTCCCTAGCTTTATCTTATAAGTTAACTTAGATAAGACTGATATGTTATAAGCACCACACGATTCAACTGGATCGACCACAACCACAACCACCGAAACAAAGGAAACATACATGACCGATAATCAAATCAAACTAAAGTTGTTGATAGCTAGTAACTCGGGAACAAATAAGCTAGGTCCATGGAGGTCCATGACAATATAGTTTTGAGTTGAAGTTATGCATGTGTTATGTCTCTACCATACAACTTGGATTTGGTGAAGAGATAGAGAGATAGAGAGTTGTTTGTGTGGAGGGACCCTGGGGTTGAGAAAGACCTGACGTACAATATGAACACAACTAGCTTAATTAGCTATTGCTTTCCAGATGGTTTATTTGATGCATAGTTCAAAAATCAAAAGCTAAGAATGGTAATGTATGTGTCCCCACTTTCTTGTTGTTCACTCCCTCAACTTCCATATCTACTTACATCACATGCTTCTTCTCATTCTGGCCCTCTTTCTCTGTCATATCACTTAGCTTCTTCATAATTAGGGTCAACTTATTATTAAAATAAGTATCAACAAAATAAGTGATCATCATTGGGCCTACAACTAAATTGTTAAAGTATAAAAATCATGCACCAAACAATATCTACAGTTGGGGTTTCATAAGAGGTTTTAGAAATGATAACTCCATAAACTTGTTTAAGTATAAAAATCATCGTTGGGCCTACAACCATCAGCTTAAGCTTTTGGTTGAGATGATTCCACATGATATCATAGTCAGATCTGAGCAAGAGGTCTCATGTTCGAGTCTCAGCACCCCCCATTGTGCATGGTGAAGGGGGCCTTTGCAACATTCACGCTTCAAGCCCAAAGGACATTCGCACGACGGGGCGTGTTAAAGTATAAAAACCATCATTGGGCCTACAAACTTTGGTTGAGATGGTTCCCACAAAAATATCCAAGCTTTCATAAGATGAGCACTTTTCAACTCCTACTAGCTAGTTAATTCATAAAAATTAAACAAAGCATTTTTAATATTATTCTTATATATTTCCGTGTGATTGTTAGATTATGGGTTTGAATCCTGGAAGCAGCCTATTGCAGAAATGTAAGGTAAGGTTTGCCTATATTATATCGTTTGATGAGACTCTTGCCCGGGCCCCCGCTTGCAAAGATGCTTTGTGCACCTGACTATTGCCCTTAGCGACTCAAAGATATAAAGTGAATAAACTGGGAGTATGTAGGACCTGGAAAAATTTTCAAGCGTCCTGCATGATGTTTGGCGAAACAAAAAAGGTGTCTTAATTATCTTTAGGAGATTCAAATTGAAATTCCATCAACTAGATTAACTTATTCTAATGAAACTCAAACTTTATTTGGAATTTCGAATATCTCAATAAGCTCAAAACATTAAAAAAAGAAAACAAAATAAAATAAAATACACTAAACAATGTGGCCCAAGATTAGATGCATACATGCGAGAATTAAAGTACGGAAATAAATAAATAAAATTAAAAGAACATAAAAATAATGAGCACGAACAATGGTGAATTCATAAGTTATCAAGTTTAGAGAAGTCAATTTATTATTAATCTCAATATTACATGATTGTAAGCGTGAGAAAAGAAATAGATTGCTAGATTAAATGTGATTAATGCAAAGAATTCATGTATGCATTAATTATGGTAGGATTTCCAGGGCATTATTAGCAGACAAACAATAATAAGCGAGAAGAATAAATAAAGATTCACACACAAGGGTTTAACGTGGAAAACCCCAAACCAGGAAAAAAAATACGAACGATGCACTGTCAGAGGATTACAGGGGTGGATATGAGCCAAGCCGGCTCCTGAGCCTTCTCAAACCGGCTCGGTGGGAAGCCCGTGTAGCTCGGCTTGAGATTAGCTCAGCTTGGCTGGGGCTCGAGCTCGTGAATTAGACAAGCCAAGCCAAGCTATGAGTAACTCGACTCGTTAGGCTTGGCAAGTCTAATAAGCTTGTGTATGTGTATCTAATAGTACAATTCATTGACATTTTTATGTAGGCTTATATATATTTAAATATTTAATCAAATATGCTAATTAAGTAGTTAAAAACATTATAAAATCATAACGAGAGCAACATATCGCGTAATATTGTATTAGGACATTAGCGTTGCATGACACTGCAACAAAATCAAAGCATTACACATCATCTTATCTTCATAGTAAAATTAAATTTATTTTACAAATTATTTAGTACTTAAAATGTAAATGATTATTTTTCGTAAGGATCAAGCGTTAAGCCAATCCACAAGCCAAGCCAAGCCCGAGTCGAATATATCCAAGCTCGGCAAGCCGCAAGCCAAGCTCAAGGTCACCCTAAAAGTAACAAGCCAAGCCTTAAGCATTACAAGCTCGGGCTCGGCTTGGCTCATTTCCACCCCTAGTCAGAATCGCAACTGCTTATAAGAGATTGTTAGACCTAGAGTTACAACCTGAGAACTCAACACTGACAGATGAGCCTCACACAGTGGCGGATCCCATGGTAAGGGAGGGATGACCATGGCCACCGGTAAAAAAATATATATAATTTGGGATAAAAATTATAGATTTTATGTGTATTTAATGAATATAATAGTGTAGTGGTCACCCCTAATCAGTAGACCTAAATCCCCCAGTGGTCTCACACAACTCCCTCAAGGACATATAGATTACATATCAATCTCCTTTGGTCAGATAAAACACTCGTAATTGCGATGTAAATAAGGCCTAACCCAAAATAATCCCTATTTGTAGTACAAGGATAGCATAATAAACTAGGGTTAGTAATAGTCCTTGGCAGTTAAGGAATTACAAAAAAAGTGGCTAACAGTAAACACCAGGGCAAAATTGGTGGAAACTTCCAGCGACTAAAAAACGTAGCGGCGCCAGAACAGGCCCGGATTAGACCGTGGTGGCCACTAGCCATCCTGTCCCTCGGTTTTTCTTGCTCAACTTCGAACCCATGCTTATCCTTGTCTTTTTCAGCCTAGTTCTTCAATCCTTCTCACCTAAAACTCGACCCAAGTATCACTTTGCACGCCACATACTTCAACACAACACAATATAACAGGATCAAAAAGGGAGGAAGAGAAGATGAAATCAGCCAGTGTTAATACTCGTAGGATGATTTGGGTGAAATCAAATTGGTGGGACTAGGGTTGTATTTGTAAGAGAAAATGGAGTGAGGAATTATGGTGAAAGTTAATGCAGGAGGCATCCACCATTCGGACTAGCATGAGGCCAAAAAGAGTGCCCACAGTGCGCTTTTCTAGGTCAGACGTGTTTCATGAGGAATCAGACCTAGCTAGCGTTGGCCGAGTAAACCTGCATCATGTTGGTCTGCATGACTAGATTTTACTTGGATCCTCATGTCAAAATTTCTTGAGAAGCGCGTGTGTTGGGCCTTGGAAAACGGGCTGAATCTTGGAAAAATGTGCATGCATACCCGAATGTGCGCTAAGGCATTTTAGGTAGTCCAACTTCAAATAACCATAACTTTGTCAACTGACCTCCAATTGACTTGGTTCAAGTCTTGTTGAAAAGCTTGTAATTCGTATTTCTAGCACCTAACAGGAGGGAAGTAAATGAGGTCGGCAGAGGAATTGGTACATCTAAAGAAAAGGCTCGAGTGCTTGAGAAAAGCTTCAAATAATGGGTTTTAGAAAAATTGAATGCGGAAAGGCTAGATCAATATTTTCGTACAATAAAAAAAATTAAATCAAATAGTTTGCATTGCTATGGGAAAATTTAAGTCAAATAGTTTTAGAAATTTTGAATGTAAATTAAACATACAATTAAAAAAAAGTTTGCATTGCTACATGAATAATTAAATGGTTAGTTTTACTGAATATTTTCTCTGCAAATCGCTAATCCAAATAATTAAATCAAACTATTAATACTAATAATTATTCCAAACAACTAGGGGTGGGCAATGGCCCGGGGCCCCATAGGGTCAAGAGGGTCAGACCCTAAAAAATAAGGGTTGTCAAAGGGTCGGGTTGGTGAAAGGTCGGGTCATTAACAATTAAGCCAACCCGTTTCACAATGTTAAAGGGTCAGTGAATCAACCGGATCGGGTCGACCTACGATAACTGTAAAATACGGAGTAAATATTTTTTCCTATTATTTTAAATGTTAACCCTTAGTTAAATATAATACTCCACATTGATTAATAATTAGAATAATTATTTTTTTTTTGTATAAACACACTTTTTAACTTTAGGGTTAAACGGGTCAGCCATATTTTTACTAAAAAAACCCTCACCCGACCCATTACTACGAAGGGTCGATCTTGAACCGATCCGACCCTACATGACTAACAGGCCGACCCTGACCTGGTCTAATCCAGCTCGTTGCCCACCCCTACAAACAGCTAACAATTAATAAATGAGTGCCAACCAGACTCCCTTTCAGTTTAAAATCCGACATAGGCCCTATTATTTGGATGAATTATTTTCAAGTTAAAATAGCTAGGTTTGGATAAGTTTGGATAAGTTAAGATATGTTACGATGCTTTTTTGGGGAATTATGTTTTTAAAGTGGATATTTTTTTGGAAAATTATGTTAAATTAGAATAATTTTGGATAAGCTAGAATAACTCGGGTCATATATCGATATTTTTCAACTTTCTCAACCAATATTGGATGAATTACTACAATAAAGGACTAAATAATAGTAATACAACAATTTCTGCGAAGTTGTAATTAAGCAGAGCTTACAGCTGGTGTTGTACCTTGTTGGCACTCCTAGGTTTAGGTCATTAGGTGGGCGAAGGTCAAGGGTAAATGTGCCTGTGTGTAGTTAGATGAGAAAAAATAAACTACTATAATTATTATAATAATAAGAATAAGAATAATAAATTTCTTAGAACTCGCAAACATTTTTTTACCAACCAACACATTGAAAACATCTTGTTGAATATAAGCTACCAATAGGAAGACAATTCCTACAGAATCTATAGCAATTTGCACGTAGGAGAGCCTCATTGTAATCTTTTAAAAAACACCCAGAAAAATAATCTATATATTAAATTGTGCATCTAATGAGGAACAAAATCAACTTAAATTAAATGATAATTTTTAGTATATTTTATCCAGTTAGAAATATATACTATTTTCATCCCTTATTATTTAGACGATTAGACTCATTATTTTTTTGATGGTTAGATTCATTATTATTCTCCCTCGATCATGTTTTCGTGCAACTTTAATTTTTAATCTAAAACCTGGTTACGGTGGTGGCAGGGTTGTAGAACAAGAAAATAATAACAATGTGGAAAGCTAATCAATAATGTTAAAAATTGAGGAATAAAAATACCATATAGCTTTATACCTACCATTTTAATTAATCTATCTATTACTAGTTAATTAATCAAATATAATCTCACTATTAAAAATGGTTAGAAATTCAATTACCGACCATTTTTCCAACCGCTCTTTCAGTAATCGGAAGAAGTTTGGTAGGAAAGTACTTCTAATAACCGTTTTAACAAAAATGGTTGGTAATTTTCGACTATTTTACAACCTAAAATTATGGTTGGAGTTCCAACCATTTCACCCACCACTTTTTTAGAATGGTTGGTAAAATCGTTGCAAAGGAATGTGAGTTATATGCCTCTTAACAATTTTCCAACCATATTAAATATAGTTTTAAAAATGGTGGGTACTTTTTAACATATTAACCACTTTTCCAATCCAATGAATAAAAGAATAGTTGAAAAAAATTACAAAAAGATGAAATGATTGCAAAAATGGAACCATTTTAAATCGGTTGAAAAAAAAACGGTCGGTAATATACACTTGTGTTTTGCTAGCTAGCCATTTTTCTCATCATGAAAAAATGATGAATATAAATATATTTTAATTTAGATATTTGAACATAACAACCCTTGTAAATTATATTATCTGAAGTAATCGATATTTTCTATTTCATTAATTTAGTTGGTTGAAAGTTGAAAGCCCTTAAAGTATCTTTAAATAATTCCCTTGTCATGTTAACTTTTTCCAATCAAATCCATCCAAACCTTTTACAATTCCCTAAAAAAATATCATCTCTAAAAACATAATTTCCTAAAAAAGAATCCAATCCAGTCCATCCAAATCTCATTTTATCCAATCCAAAGAACATGTTTTGTTTTACTTTTAGACGAAGGAGGCACACAATCCATTAAAATGCACAAATGGGACCCCTTATTATAGAGTATAAAATTGTTATAGGGCCTTTAACCATCAGCTTAAATTTTTTGTTCAGATAGTTTCACATGGTATTAGATTCAGACTGATGAACAAGAAGTCTCAGGTTTGAATCTCAGCACTCCCTATATTCATTTGCACAAGGTAAAGGGGTGTTTGTACTATTTGCATAATGAAGCGTGTTAGAATATAAAACTATTACTGAGCATTCAACCATCCGCTTAAGTTTTTGATTGAGATGGTTCCACACCCCTAACTAACTGATCTTGTAATCCTATTTTTGGTAGGTTGACTAGTTCATGCCTCACAAATATTTGGGATTATGCAGCATGGGATGACAACATGGCATAGATATGGGATTATTCTATATAAGATTTATTTATTGAGTTACGTACGGATATGTATGCAAAATATGCATGTATTTTCCTTTTTTTTAAATAAAAAACAACAAAGGCAAATACCTCCGTTACTCCGTAATTGAAGATTCCAACCATATAACATGTGAGCTTCAGAGCTATTTCCTCCACCTAATTAATGTCATCAATATCTAATCATTAAATATTTTTTTTGGGAAAGGCATTAATGATTAATATAACTAATTATTCCTACTACTATTTTTAATATTTTAAATTAAGCTGTCATTGCGCTTAAATAGTCCAGATCATTTTCACAATCACACACATTGGTCGACTATATGCATGCAGCTGAGTTAGATGCAGTCGTACTATTTTTCTTAAATTACCACTTTTTTTATTTGATTTTTTAACTAATTAACTTATTTTATTTAACATTATCTTTGATTTTACAATTCCAATAATTATTAATCACTATTTATTTTATTCTGCTGTTATCATTCCTTAAATCAATCTCATATTTATCCTTACCAATATTTATGAATTATACAATAGTTTATAATATTAAAAAACGATGAATTTTATTTTTAGATATTTAGCAATTCTTCTTACCAATATTTAATATTTTGGCCGCCTGAACATAAGAGGCTAAGCTTTACCCTTGGCTACCCTGAGATTTCAAATTTTTGAACATGATTAAATTTTTGATAGAAAAAAAATCACAAAGATAAAAACTACAAGGATATGGACAATTTAATACATATTTACCTTTAGCCTCCAGCATGTAAAAATATTAGATAATTCGATCACATCATTTTAGTGATTGTCATTTAAAACATAGGCCTCGTTCTTGTCTGCGGTTGACAAACTGCGGTACCACAGCATATCGCAGTTTGACACAACCCGCCACAAAATATCATTCTACCACAATTTACCACAACCCACCATAAATTACTTTTTCACAATTACCAATACAATATTTATATATATATTTCAACTCACTTTTTCACAATAATACAATATTTATCATCCAAAAACAATACAATATTTCAATTCACTTTTTCCAATTACTTTTTCACAATTACCGATACAATATTTATATATATATATACAAAAAGTCCACCACAACATACCAATAACTCGCTACAATTACACTAGAACCCGCCACAATTTGACCATACCATACCGCGTCATACCATAGAATACCGTATAAAAGAACAGAGCCATAGTGGTAGATTATTAAACGATGTTCATTTAGAAACAAACATTTGTCAAATGTATTGTTCGAGAAGTGAATCATTTTAGTGATTGTCTAGCTAATTTGGGGGTGACAAGCCTTAAGTTGTATGCCTGTTTGGGTCACCTCCCCCTCGTGTTGCCAATGTGGTGTTAGAGGACATTGTTGCCCCTCTTTGACCAAGTTTAATTAACTACTTCCTCCGTCCCAAAAAAATTGTTCATATTTGACTAATAGAGTCAAACCTTTTAATTTTTGAGCGTTAATTTATCAAATTATATGTCGAATTATCATGTAAGATCATTGTTATTAGATTTGTGATGAAAAATGTTTTTACTTAAATATAATATGACAGGTCTGATCTTGTTGAGGTAAAACGTAAAATATTAACAATTAAAGTATGATCTCATAGACTGTGAAAAAGCAAAATGAACATTTTATTTGAGACGGAGGGAGTAAATTATATATATTCTTTGGATCGGATGAAATGAAGTTTGGATGGATTCAATTGGATTGAATTGGATACTTTTGTGGAGAATTGTGTTTTTAGAGAGGAAAAATGTTTGGAAAATTGTGTAAGGTTTGGATTGGTTTGGATTGGAATGAGTTATCAATACAAAGAACAGGTCAGGTTCAGTTAAAGAAGTTACTCACAATGCTGTAGGTATATGCACTATACTCACTATACTGTGACAAATTAATATTCAACACTTAACAAGTGTTGTCCATGATTCTGCCAGCAAAGTCAAAATACTCTAGTAATTAATACTACCACCATTCAACAGTTAACAAGTATTGTAAATCATTTATCATTATAAATGTTGTGTAATTAATTTTAAATTTTTTTCACTATTTTATTGATATATAATATGATCGATATGATGACATTATTTATCATTAAGTTTATACATACTTGTTCAAAATATTACAATGTATATATACTACTTTTAAAAGTTATATTTATTAAAAAAAATAAAATATTAGAAATAAAAAATAAAAGATAATACTCCATTCATCCATTTTAAATGTCTAGTTAAATATTTTTTTGTCCCTAATTATTTGATAAAGTTATATTTTCAATAGCGTAATTATTAATTCTACCTTTAATAAATAAATTTATAATCAATTATTTAATTATAATTTTTTTTGGATATTTTGTTATATTTTTACATAAATCTTTATGGAATTATGTTGCATTGATTTATCAATAAGGGATGAGGAGAATGGAAAAATTAAGAGCAGGAATTGAAATAGTGCTATAAATGGAGATAAATAATGGAAGTACTAATAATTAATATTCCTAACTTTGGCAGTGTTGTTGAAGGAAAGTAAAGCAGCATCTAATTTGACCAGCATTCAATGGAGTCTTAATTGTATTGGTTGCTCATCCACATGCATGCTCATTGCTGATGCTAACCTAGAGATTTCAGCACTCATTCACTCTCTTTCTCATTGATTGCTTTCTCCACTGCTATTATTATCGTGGAGTACTCCCTCTGTTTGTTTTTATCAGTTTCCTTGGAAATTGCACCAAAAACTTTAACCATTAATATTTTAATTTATATAATGATTCATCATACGAAATTAATGTCATTAGATTCGAAATAAAAAATACTATTAAAAAAAGTATAATATTATATTTTTTTGCAAAACATTTATATTAGAAATTATTGATTAAAAATTGGCACTGAAAACTGTAAATGACACATAAAAAAGAACGGAGGAAGTAGTATGATTCAAAGTCCATATAATTCCACTCTCATTCTTTTTTTATTATTCAAAATTTGGAAGGGCTAAAAATCTTACAATAAAAGTTACATAACAATAACGTAGCAAAATAAATCAGATTTACCAAAACAAACAAAACAACAGCAAACAAATCAACAGCTAAGGTTTATCTATCAAATTGTCTTATATTTTTTTCACCGCTCTATGAAAAGACTCATGACTCATCGCAATCTCTCAATTTTCACGAATGATGTCATGTCATAACCAATTTTTGCCGCTCTACGAACCTCATCAACAATTCTATCAAATAAGCTTTCCACAAACTTCTCTAATCTCACCTCCATTTAGCTTCCTAAACACACACATATAGGAACTCTGGGTTTTTTTTTCTCTAGTGTAAATTTTTTTAAAACCAAATCTAACTAGAAGTTACAAATTTAACTAAAAGTTATATATGCAAGGTTTGATTATATTATTATTGAAAAATTGGTCAATTTTTGATATTTTTTTAGATTTGTTATATATTTCACAATCAAAATTTTTTTAAAAAAATCAATGGAGATAAGAAATTTTTTTGCCAAATCTACCAAATGCACCCTTTAGTGCATGGTAATCAAAAGTGCTCCAAAAACTTTAAAAAGTAAGCCAGCCACCTTTTCATTTACTTGAAAATTCAAGACCTTTTCATTTGCACGAAAATTCACGCTTGAAAAGTGAAAACAATGGAAAAACCATGCATTATTGTTTTAACCTTTTCAAAACTGATCAATAATAATAATGTAAAACCCCGAAAATTCTAATATGGTTACTGTTCGATCTCGTTTCGAGCCGAATTCTTCTCTTTATTAGGGAGTTTTTATATGTTCTAACCCCGTATTTTATTCGACTTATGAGATTTTTGTAGTTTTGTAGGAAAATAAGAAAGTGATCTAAAAAGGCGCCAAAACGGAGCAAAAACTCGCCAAATCAGGAGTGCAGTGTATGGGTCGCCGATCGTAAAGCATGTTGGCTCGCCCGAGCAACGCCTCTGGAAGGTCAGCTTAGATGACCGATTGAATTTGAGCCAAGAGGAGGTGAGACAGAAGGTCTGCTCGACCGAGCAACATATTGGCTCGGTCGAGCCATGCTTCTGCGCAACAACTAGGAAAAGGTCGGAAAATTTGGCTAAGGCAGTGAAGGAACAGAGAGCCAGCTCGTCCGAGCAAGGGGCACCGCCGACCGAGCCGAGCTTCGAGGAGAAGCCGCGAGGAACGAAACACGCGACGTAATGCCCGCCGCTCGAGCCAAATCCATTTTCTGCGTTCAGGATGGAAATGAAGTGTTGTGTTTTGTGCAACTAACTTAGGTCATTATAAGAGTATTAGATGCGACTCCTTTGAAGAACAATTAGCTGAAGTTTTTAGTTTGTAATTAGGGGTTTTAATGCTTTCTTAATTAAGCTTTACTTTCTCTCTCTAAGGGTTTTCTCTTGTCTTGTTCTCCAAGTTCTTGAGATTTTTGAATGCAATCAACTTTTCTTCAAGTAATTTTCAGCCTTCCTTTATCTTCATTACCTTATGCTTATATTTCATTTAATTTTGCCTTTGAAGGTTCCTAGTTTAGCCACAAACAATCAATCTTTTAGTGAAAAGGGGGATTAAGGGCCACAAATCTTACTAGAGTGAGGATTTGAGGGTCCTTAGTAACTCAATTCACAACTTTCTATTTTGTTCGGGGAAAGTTGCAATTGAAGATGAAGAATGAAGAATGGAGATCGGTTTTGACTAGTCATCAAGGGTATGGACTACATTCTAATCTTGCTTAGATTAATTAGTGCTAATTAATTGCTATTGCTTGCTTTGATCTTAGTGGTAGTTAGATTTTATTAAATGTTCATTTGATAAGCTTATAGACTTCTTACATTTATAGTAGTAATTGCTTGTTTGATTGTGTTCTTTTTCATGGTCATGTTTAGTATCATGCTTAGGGATAGTTTAATCGCTTAATTTTCATACTTTAATGTTTTCCGCAATTGAAAACCTTTAACAAACCAAAAACCTAGACAAACCTCACACCCATCCTCGAGTTCGACATCCTTACTTAGAAACCACAAAATACGCTACCGAACAATGGCGCCGTTGTCGGGGATCGAACCCGGGTCACCCGCGTGACAGGCGGGAATACTCACCAGAAAATTCTAATATGGTTACCGTTACGTGGTACGTTTGACTCCGTTACTCTGTGAAATTTTCTGTGATTATTTTATCTTGACACTTGAGCTCGTAGGACCGTGGAGAGACTAACAGGGATAAAAGAGTCGTTGTATGCATGGGGACGTCGCATGGGAGGAAGGGTAGATTGGTAAATTTTAGGTCTTATGGTTTGCTAGTATTATTACTATTAGTAGTAGTAGTATTATTAAATAAGCTAGTGTGATTAAAGTTTGAACTATTGTGGTGTCAGTTTTCTTTCTATGTTGGTTCACCTTAAAGACAAGTATGTTTGGAGTTGAACAATTATTGGTATTGCTTTGTTTAGTATAGATGTTAAGTACTATCTTGCCTTGTGTTTCTTCGGAGATACGGTAGTAACGTCCGAATAAAGTTTAACTTCCGCTGTTACCGTTAGTTGGACTGTTAGAATTTTAGAATTGAATTTCCAGGGCGTTACAGAATGGTATCAGAGCTCTAGGTTCGACCTAGTAGCTTCTAAAGTCTTTTAAGTGTATAGCCTAGGACTTAAGTAGCTAAGTTCGGAGTGTTGAGTGTAGGAATGGGAAAAAGGGGTATTTTGTGATAAGTATGCCTTGATGTGTTCAAAATATGTACTCATTCCTTGGTTTTGTTTTACTAGGATGGATCCCCAGCTCCTACACAGCTACGAGATCGATGAGTCTGATTTTCACCTATATTTTTGGAGAGACCCCGAAGAGCCCTTAGAAGATTACTTCATTCGATTGAGGGAGGAGGTTGAGATCCAGCTGGACGTGGATATCCAGTTCACTTGTTTGAGGCACGAGGAGGCCTTTGGGAGCCTTTTCCTACTCACCTTAGCTGGAGATCAGAGATGGAGATACCGGGTCTCACAGCTTTTGCCACCACTTCATCCGCCAGACCCGGAGCTCCCGGAACACCCCGTATGTCTTTGGTGTGGGAGAGCCCCAGCGGGGGCTGATGGGTTCGATATTATACACCAAATGCATGAACAGACACCGGAAGATGTGATCGACATCGACACAGACCTAGAAAACCCACCCCCACCTCCAGACTCAGAGACTGATGAGGATGAGGACCCAGGAGGTCCACCAGAGGACCTTGCATTGGAGGAGGATCAGGAAGAGGAGCCCAAAGAGGGACCAGAGGAGGAGGATCAGGAGGAAGGCCCCGAGGCCAACCCAGAAGAGGACCCGGGGGAAGATCCTAACCCCGAGGGGGATCAGGAACCCGAGGGAGATGTGGGGGGAAATGTTGAGGAGGAAGAGGATCCCCAAGAGGATCCTGAGCCTGATGAGGAGTCAGACCCGTCTGAGGACTCCGAGTCTGAGGAAGACTCAGGAGATGACTCTGACGACCCGAGTTGGAATCCGGAGGCAGCTCGGGCGAGCAAGAGATGTAGGCGCATAGTTTAGGTTTTATTTTATATATAGTCTCTTGTTGTCATGCATAACTGATGTAATGCAATGGTCTCTCTTTATATAATCTTGTAGTGTATTTATGTGTGTTGTTTCTTTTTCTTGTGTAACAACCCCACTGAGGGTATGAACTGAGAATGTGCAGTTTCTTTTTATTGAATGAGATGAGATTTCTAGAAGGTGATGTCCGTTGTGATGAAGTGTGAAATAATTGCGATACAGTAGACATGTGTTTCTGCGGGTTTCACACACCAAAGGAGTCACAAGATTTGGTCAATCAGGAAAACTGACACCAAGGTACATCGGACCATACCCTATTCTAGAGCGCATAGGGGAGGTGGCTTACAAGTTGCAATTACCAGGAGACCTATCTAGAGTGCACAACGTGTTCCACGTGTCGCGATTTGGAATCGCCACGACCTGCTCATGTGATCGAGTCAGAACCGCTGCAACTAAGAGAAGATCTGACCTACGAGGAGCAGCCGATTGAAATTTTGGACCGTATGGAGAAACAACTTCGAAGAAAGACAGTCCCTCTAATAAAGGTGCGATGGGCAAACCACGCCACAACAGGAGCCACATGGGAGACTGAGGAGGAGATGCGATCAAAGTACCCACAACTCTTTAACGCCTAAGGTACGTCGAGTTTCGAGGACGAAACTCATTTTAAGAGGAGAATGATATAAAACCCTGAGTTAGGGTAGCTACCCCCGTTAGTTTAGTAAGTTGTTTCGGTCAGTCTTAGCTTAAGTTTTGGTTACTCTTAGCTTAAGTTTCGAGGACGAAACTTCTTTTAAGAGGGGAATGATGTAAAATCCCGAAAATTCTAATATGTTTACCGTTACGTGGTACGTTTGACTCCGTTACTCTGTGAAATTTTCTGTGATTATTTTATCTTGATACTTGAGCTCGTAGGACCGTGGAGAGACTAACAGGGGTAAAAGAGTCGTTGTATGCATGGGGACGTCGCATGGGAGGAAGGGTAGATTGGTAAATTTTAGGTCTTATGGTTTGCTAGTATTATTACTATTATTAGTAGTAGTATTATTAAATAAGCTAGTGTGATTAAAGTTTGAACTATTGTGGTGTCAGTTTCCTTTCTATGTTGGTTCACCTTAAAGACAAGTATGTTTGGAGTTGAACAATTATTGGTATTGCTTTGTTTAGTATAGATGTTAAGTGCTATCTTGCCTTGTGTTTCTTCGGAGACACGACAGTAACGTCCGAATAAAGTTTGACTTCCGCTGTTACTGTTAGTTTGACTGTTAGAATTTTAGAATTGAATTTCCAGGGCGTTACAAATAATAATAATAATAACAAAATAATAATAATAATAGTAATAATAATAATATAGAGAAAAATCTGAAGCTGTATGAGTTGCCTGTTTCATTAATCCTATTGTGTGGGACTAGCTAAACTCTAAACTATTTTTGTCATACATGTAGTTACAAGTGTCATTTCTAATGTGGGGGGGTCTGTTTCGATTATATATATCTTGGCTCCTTGGCTCAGTTTCGAGTGCTGCGATAAAAATGTCACTCATTTTTTTCAAATAGTCAAAATTGTCATTAATATTTTTAAATTGTCAAAAAATGTCATTATAATTTCTGAAAGTGTCAAAAATACCACTCATCCCAAATGAAACCTGGTGGTGGTGGTTACCATCGTCTTCCTTCTTTCTCCTCCATACGTTAACCCCATGAGTGCTGCTGAGTAGTGGATTAGTAAGATTCCATGATCAACCTGAGAAAGTGGAAAACTGAATGAGGAAGACTGAAGAAAATGTAAGGCACCAGCAGTCCTGTGAGAATATTTGTCTTCCAATTTGTTCGGTCCAAAACCAACAAGTAACTGCAGTAAGGAATTGAAACAGGACGAATTAGGCTCATGCTTACATTCAATAATGAGGCTCAAATAGCATAATTGATAATGGGTGTTGGCAAAAAGTTTGCAAGAACTGTTAAAACAAGCATAAATACAGAAAGAATGAAACTTGCTACCATAAAGACAACAATTTCCTCAGCTTAATACATACAATTATTCACCATTCCTCAAAGTTGAAATCTAGATAAATATCATATACTTTTACTAAATCCTCCACCTTCCATCTTAAGTGAAGCAAAAATACCACACCTCTGTTCCTATTTCACACAGCTGAACTGACATACACAGTCAGAAATACAACTTTTGGAATGCAGCTAATCCATATTCAGCTACTCAAGCTGGTCTATTGCATTGCATCAAAGACAAACACCTCCGGAAGGTCGACAGAAGGAGCCAGAGAATACGAATTCCGGCGTCCTTCCTCACCTCCGCCGCCGCCGCCGGCAACTCTGTTTTGCTGAAGGTTAGTGATTCTCGGGTGAGTAATAATAATTGGGGGAGTTTTGGTGATGGATTGGAGGGGGGGGGGGGGGAGATCACAAGTGGCTAGTTCTTCGATTTGGCCGTAAATTGGAGTTGGGTATGCGCCGGTTTTCGAGAATCCGACGAATTTGGCGGCGAATTTTCAGATTAAGGGTTAGGGCTACCTGCAAGTGCTGGGAATTTGGGGATGCTTAGTTTCACCCCGATTTTGACGAGGGGGGCACATCAGGGGGGAGATCGCAAGAAGAAGATCGAAGAAGAAGAAGCTCGAAGAAAAAGAAAAAAGTGGGTGAAGAGCGATGAAAATGGCGAAGAAGAAGAAGAGTGATGAAGGAGAAAGAAGGAAGACGATGAAGATGGCGATGGTAACCGGCACCAGCAGATTTCATTTGGGATAAGTGTCATTTTTTACACTTTCAGAAATTATAATGACATTTTTTACAATTTGAAAATATTGATGGCAATTTTGACTATTTGGGAAAAATGAGTAGCATTTTTATCGCGACACTCGCTCAGTTTCAAGCATATAAATAGATTGTAGACGTACTTCAATTTCAAAATGGGCGATGGTACAAGTTTTAGGCCCCGTTCTTTTTTACGGTACGGTTTGTTGCAATGTGATGAAATGTGAAAAATTGTGGTGGAATGTGGAAAATTGTAGTAGAAATAATGTAAGGTGCAGTGAGTTGCTATATTTTAATTTGAAAATACTGATAGGTGTAAATAAAATGAAAGTTTTGATTTTTTATTGAAAAGTTTTCATTTTTAATAAAAAGGGAAATGGAAAATTATGGTGAGTTGTGGTGGAAAATGAAAAATTTGCACTGCGGTGTGGAACCGCAAACAATCCCAACGTATAAAAGAACAGGCCTAAATATATCTTACCCTTCATGAAATGGGTATTTTTTATAATTTTTTACACTAATTTTTTTAATAGTAAGTATTAATTATCAATTAAAAAGATTGAGATGCGTAGATTGCGTCAATAAGCACAAATGAACCATAATCAAATCAAACTTTTCCGTTAAACTTAATTTAAGCATTTTTTAAAATATAAAAAATAATATATAAAAGTATAATTTTATACAAGTTATATATGATAGTATAGTTATAGAATTCAATCATATCATTTAATTTAATTTCAATATATAATAATATAGTTTTAAGGATAATGTAAGACAATTGAAAGGTGTATTGCCCCAACACTCATCATTTTCGATAATAACAAAAAGAAAATTCCATGTTTTGATACTTTTAGTAGCTAGTACCGTTAAATTGAAGTATGGTTCGCTAATTATTCTATTGACTCTTGGTAAAATTAGTAAACTAATTATTCTATTTGGATCGATCTCATTAAGTCATTAATATTAACCTCGAATATATATATATATATAAAAAGCTGGAGGAACAAATGATCAAAGAAAGCAGGGAAGAAATCAAGAAATATATAGGCTATAGCCTAATATTCTAAATGAATAAATAATAATTTTTTTCAAAATTATAAATACAACTTGCTATCGACCTGGCTTTTTTGAATGAGAATAAATATGTAATCTCCTATTGAAAATAATCGTCAATGAATAGTTGGGCTACCTAATATATAATCGAATACCCCATTCCTATTTTATTTGGTGTTCGATTTGTTCAAAAACTGTGAGTATTATTTTATCAGTATATACAATAAAATACTATCTGAAACTATCAAAAAATTGTTGGGGGTGCCACAGATCTTTTTTAACTGACTCGGGGGTCACCACTTTTTTTTAATGCATTGTCAGGTGACATTAAACTTACATAACTGGCTGAGGGGTGACAAACCGGCCATTTTTGGCCGGAATCCGGCGACAGTTGAGAAGGGCATCCAAAATTGATATTTAGTGGGAAAAATTAACTGCATCCTTCCTTTTTTTGTTTTTTTTTTAAAACCCTTAATCCCTCTTCTACTTAAACCCTTAGACCCTCTTTTACATTCACTCATTCACTTCATCCTGTTCACTTCATCTGAGTGGGATAGAGAGAAAGGCGAGAAGCAGGGCATCGAGAGAAGCAAGAAGTCGAGCAGCAGGAAGAAGACGACCAATGAGAAGAAGCCTTAGCAGCTCACCTGAAGCCAATGGCAGGTATGGAAAAAGGGTCGTGCTTCCTCTGTTCTTCTATGGCCTGATGAAGATGGAATTTTTCTGGATTATCGAGAGTTTCTGGGGTCGGGTTTTAGGTTTAGGGTTTAGTTCTGGGTAGATCATGTCGAAACTTGGATGATATTTTGAAATGCATGTCAAATTGACAAATTGGTGATGTGTTCTTATTGTTTTAGGGTTCTGGGTTTGTAATGTTTTTTGTTCTGGGTTTGTGTTGTTCTGGGGATCTGGATGTGTTTAGGGTAACTAATGTTGGCTTGGATTTAATTTTTTTCATGTTTTACATTTAGGAGGATCTGACTCAAGGGGGATGGAAGGTATCAACAAAAGGCACAACTGGGTCGGGTGGAAAATTTGTTTGCATAAGATGTGGTCTTGATAGTGTTCTTAAAGTATCAGGGAACAGTGACAATCCAAACCATGTGTATGGTAAATGCCCAAGTGTATGTTGTGGTAAATTCCTTGGCTGGCTCGATGAGTTTGAAGAAAAGGCAAGCAAGACACCAAAGAATCGTTAACACCTGGCCTTCCGCATAAAAACGTTGATGTTTTCGAACTCAATATGGAATAGTGACAGCTGGGGGGGGGGGGGGGAGGACTTGAGTAGTTGAGTATTGAAGAGGAGAGAGAGAGAGACTAAGTCATATTTTTAGGTGGGCAAAATAAGGGTAAAATGGGCACTTTAATATATTTTCAAGGGCAAGAATGTCCTTTCTTTTTTTCGGCCAAAAATGGCCGGTTTGTCACCCCCCAGCCAGTTATGTAAGTTTAATGTCACCTGACAATGCATTAAAAAAAAGTGGTGACCCCCCGAGTCAGTTAAAAAAGATCTGTGGCACCCCTAGCAATTTTTTGCTGAAACTATAGCTATCATTAGTTCTTTGAAAAGATTATGAGTCATCGTACGAACTTAACCTCGTAGTTATATTATCGGTAAAATACTATGTTAAAAATTACACTATGGTACTCTATGGTCTGTGTAAATAATTCTTGGTATCACTGCTTTTGGTAATGATTATTAGTTACCTTAATTTATTGGTGTAAGATTTTTTTGGACCCTGAACCACTAGTGTATGGCCGCAAACTCAAAAATCTCACCTGAAAGTCGCTTATTTGCTTCAATTCGAGGTTGAATTCATTTGTTTGTTCCAAATTGAGGTGTGGGTCTCATTTGATACATTTTTAATCATGCTTGATTGCAACTAATTTGATTGTTCATAGATTAAATTTCGAGATTGCGAATTTAAACAATGAACCCTAGAAAATTTAAATTGGGTAATCTTGAAAATTTGACCTATTTTCATTAATTATTTATTGAAATTAAGTTAGGACTTTTGATTTTACACGTTTGAACATGTTTATTTGCATTCAATTTGTATTTTCAAGCTTAAATTGGGTAATCTTCATTAATTTAGCCTATTTCTAGAACCCTAGCAATTTTTCAGGTTTTGATATGCTCAGTGAGGTTGAATTTGTATTGTCTCAACGAAATTAATTTGGGCTTTTGTTATATGCATATTGAATCTTGTTTAAGGAGAAATGTTTTCGAATAATTTCGTTTTTATGTATGTTGAATCAAGAAACCAAGCGTTTTTCCACCGAGATTTTCGAATTTATGATGACATTCCGACGATTCAGAGCTCAAAAAAAAAAATTCTTACACCATTAAATTAAAAGGGGCAACCTAGTGCACAAAGCGTCTCTACAAGCGGGAGTCCGAAGAAGAGTCCTATCACAAAATAGTGATACCAAAAAATTACTTTCACAAAACACAGGGTACCTCAGTGTAAATTTTGTCAAGCATGCACAATCATATATAGTATTATTGCTGGTTGCTAAAAGAATCAATTATGATAGATAAAATAGAAATGATACGAAGTATTATAATAGTAATCCCATAACGGCTAAATAATGCTAAGTTGCTAACATAGAGTCTGCCTAGACAATATTAAGGTCAAAGCCTCATGGGTATAATTCTTACGTTGCTTAATCCATTCAAATATTACATTTTAAATTCTAATATCCTTATATCGAGCATCTATTTGATGTGACTATAAAATCAAATTGGCTGGACTAATTTTCATTTTAGAAAAATAATCCTACTTAAACAATGTGAATATATACTCATTTATATAGCATCAAGGTTATAATTAAACTTTTATGATACAAAAACATTGCACTTTACTATAATAATAAAATGATAATTTTAAGTAAATATATTTTAGCCTAAGATATACTTGAATTACCGGTTTACTTTTTGTCAATTAAAGTCCTATATACTCACTCTCTCTGTTTCATATTAATTATCAAAATGTTATTCATATTTTATCAAAAAATTACAACATTATATTCGTATGATAGTATTTTTTGTAATTAATATAATGATAATATTTTCGCATACTGAACATTGTACTCATTTAAAATTAGTAACATTAGCGGGTAATTAATATGGAACGGAGGTAGTAATGTATAAACCCTAGTTTGGTTCATGTGTTGACAACAAATATAACCAAAATTATCAATATTAGTAGTCATGATAAAACAGCCTGTGAAATTCATAAATATGAGAAAAGAAGAAGCACCACAAGTTAGAAATATGATCACAATCGTATTGGCATTTAGTGGAGGTGGAAGAAAGAAATAAACTTACACAAAAACAAGTAACAGTTGCACACAGTGAGCAGGATAGTAACTCCTCAAAAGAGATGTAAAATTAAACTCTAAAATAGAAGAGTGAAATTGACAACCAAACTTATAGCCAATGGGGGCAGTCAGAGCAGAGGACAACATTAGTACGTTACGTAGTAAATTCCAAAATCCAGGGATAGATAGAGATGCCTACGTCCACATTTTTAATACCACCACCACCTATAATTTTAACAAAAAAAGAAATAAAGAAATAAATCCAGCTCTCAACTACTGCTAAACAAACACCCACTTTCAGAAGCTCACATGCATGTCTTTTTAGTCTCATGATTTTTCTCATCTCATCTCATCTCATCTCATCTCATCTCAATCCTTTTCTTTTTTTTATTTTCATCCTAAATTTCAAATCAGCTACAGTTCAGTTCAGCAAGATAAACGGCAGGTTAATTCAATTCAAATTATTAAAACTAACGTACTACACTCGTAATTCCTAGCGATCCAATTAATTCAAACTAACTTACGAATAAACTTCAATTTATCGTACTATATCGAATCATATCATATCACATCACATTATCTCGATAACATTCTTGCCTTTGTTGTTGAAGCTCGAACTGTTCTGCTGAAGCATTGAGTTCTTGCAGTGTGCAATGGCTCCCTGGATTGCATTCTGAAGCTCTTCCATTGTTGAAGTTTCCGACGACCCGGACCCGTATTTCGGACCCACGGGTAACCCGGCCTTGTTCAGCACGCCGGAGTGGCTCGGCGACGACCTCATCGACGACGGACAGCTCGCCACGTATCTCCTCTTTATTATCCTCCCGCACTTCAAGTTCCCCGACGACGACGTCGTTCCGCCTTTGCATCCCATGTTATTCTCCCTCCTCTCCAGATCCGCCCCGCCGGAAACCGTCCTCGCCGGACCACCCCCACCGCCCCCGCCCCCGCCGTTTCCGCCGCCGTTGGCGGCGACGGAGGCGGCGGCGGGTCTGGGTGGGTTCTGGTGTTTGGAGGAGAGCTTCTCGTACAGAGGCTTGACCTTCTTCAAGTACCTCCGTATAACCTCCTTGGCCGACGCCGCGGTGGTTGCTTTCTTCCCGTTGTCCGACGTGGACTTGGGCGGGGCGGGGTCCTTCTTGAAGATTCTGGAAAGAGAGAAGTACTTCTGTGTTGGGCGGTGGTGTTTGGGGGCGAGGCGGCGGAGGGGGTCGTCGTCGTCGGCGACGGAGCTGGGACGGCCGGAGGAGTCGCAGCAGGGGTCGCCGGCGGCGAGGAGGGAGAGGTCGGCGGCGAAGGCGGAGGAGGTGGTGGAGTCGGTGGAGGAGGAGGAGTCACGGGAGGCGGTGGTGGCGGTGGCGTCGGTGGCGGAGGAGGAGGTAGAGGAGGAGGCTAGGAGAAGAGTCCTGACCATGGAGATGCGTGGGGAGAGGTGGAGGGGCAGGAGCTGGCCTTTGTAGAAGAGCTCATCGGCGGGGCACAGCGCCGCCGATGACTTCCGGGGGGAGACGGAGATTCTGAACTCGAAATCCGACGAGGAAGACGAGGAGAAAGAGTGGGTTGGGGAAGAAGGGAGTGTTTTTGATCGGTTTTTGGGGAGTTTTTTGCCCATTATTACTGTTTATGATTGCTGGGTGGAGATCGAATATGAATATGATGAATTCAATCAAACAGTCTAGATAGTAGCAGTCGTCATCATTTGCAGAATAAGAAGAACAAGAGAGAGAGAGAGAGAGAGAGAGAGAGAGAGAGAGAGGGCTACATCTACATGATGTGGGAGGAGGAGTTCATGTGAGAGAGAATGATGGAGGAGGATTAGGAGGTGGAAGGAGAAGAAGGAAAAGGGGGTGGGATGGGATCCTGTTTTTGCGGTTTGTTAAGGAGGAGTCAGAGGTTTTTTTTGGAGTCTTCTTCACGCGCCCTCCGCTATACATTATACTCTACTCTCTAACTACTATGCCTTCCATTTATTATGTCACCGTCCCTTTCCTTTATTTTATTTCAATTAGTTTCATTTCTCAGAAAATACTCGCTTAACGATGAATTTATTTTTAAAAACTATGGTATGGCCTTGGATATTAAAAAAAGAAGAAAAGAAAAGAATGGTATGGCTCAGCAATGAAAAACAAAAAAACCGTATGGAATTAGGATCATTGGATCCTCGCACACAGAAAAACAAAAATAGGGTATACTGTAATTCATACTTTTCTAATCTTTTCTTTTTTGTTTTATATATTTGTCTATTTGACTAAATTTTATTAAAAAGATATTTTGTTCGTCTCATATCAATAGTGTGTCTATTAATGTTATTAATTTCTCAACATATACAATATACTAGCGTAAGAAAGTATTATCATTGGATTCATTATGAAAAGTATTATTATAAATATGTAATGTTGTAATTTTTTGATAAAATATGTTATGAAAATTTTTTTACTAAAAAAAGAACATTTATATGGAACAGTGGGAGTACCTTGTTTAAACTTACAATGATGTTAGTTTTATATTGTAACTCATTAAACAATAATAATCAAAACTTTAAAAAATAAGTCGACAGTCCCAAAAAAATAATATTATATTTTTTTTGTACCAAATCCTACTCTATATTTTCACTTTGGAATTTTTTAAGTTTCAAACTTTTTAATTTTTTTCCTGCTAGAATGGTTATTGAATGTAGTTACAATTTTTTTTAAAAAAGCTTTTGATAATAGAACCATTATTATAATTTTTTTAAGGAATAAAAGGAGGAATAGAAATTAGAAAAAAAAATGAAAAATATAGGACATAGATTGTAACTTTATTGGAAATCATGGGAAAGTAGTATGCTATATTTAGGAGCAAATACAAATTAAAATCCATAATATTTAGAATATGCACTCAAGAGTCAAGAATGATCCAAAAAATACAATATTATGTTGTGCGTTATATACTTTGAAATTCGAACTATTATTAACTGATTGCTCAAAATAAGAATACTTACAATCCAATTTTTCTATTCCAAACTCCTCTATGTTTCATTAAGAAAATTGAAAAAAAAAATTCAAACTTTGGGGAATTGGAAAAAAATAATCTGAACTCATAATTTTGTTATGGACAAACTGAATTTTAACTCTCATTATTTTTAGCTTCCACCACCTAATCAAACTCGTCTGAAAAGTGACGTGATGGTGGCGATATTATACATGAAAATTTTTGCAGCTCAAAAACAAAATTAAACGTATGTTCTGCGTATAATATCGTCGTCACCACCAAGTCACTTTTTAGATGAGTTTAACAAAGTGATGGATGCTGAAAATAATAAGGGTTAAAGTTCAGCTCGTCCATAACAAAATTGTAAGTTTGGATTATTTTTTTCCAATTTTCCTTTTCATTATATATGCATATGAAAAGAAAATTAAGAGGAACTACAAGATCATGCATGGTGTAGGTGTGCCCAAGAACAACTCAACTTTATCAAAACATAACTTATGAATGTTGTGACAATTAGGCAACTTTAAAAGAGATGGTAGCTAAGCCTAGCTATACAACCCTACAATATTCTTTCTTACTTTTTAAACCTTTCCTAAGATAAAAATATAGATAGTGATAATGTGATATGACTTTTTCTCCTCATAAAAGTACATAGGAATTAGAAAGTCATGATATAATTTGTTTAACACATTCCCAACTTCTTCGCCTAATAAGGAGATCCATATTAATTAGTTGCTCTAAGTTAGACTTTGTTTCTATGTAACTTGTCCTCAATGTCATTGGACAACGATTCATATTTTTATATACACATTTTATTATTGTCATTTGACACTTTCAAAGAAGTTCATTATTTTATATGATATGTGAATCTATTCGTTAACTCTTCTTTTTTTCGAAACTACATGCATAAGAACAAAGGTTTATGTAAGTAGACTGGAGTTTAACAATAGCTTTCAAAAGCTCATTTACTGGTAATATTCTACTGACACAGTCACTCAAGTTAATCTAATATACAGAATAATTGAAAGTAATTGTAACTATAGTTAAAAAAAATTGAAATAAATACTCTGAAATCTCGTATAGCTGGTATGGAGGGGTCAGTTATAATAGCTTTACATTTTAAGTTTTGCGATTTAGAGAGACTTGTTTCAATTGACTCAAGATTTATGGTGTATTTGGTGCAAAATCCCTTTTATGGCATAAAATTCTTTCATGGTTTTTGACTTAAACTCTAAACCATTGTCAATTCTTATTACCTTAATGTTTCTCCAAAATTGATTTTGCATCCTTATTATAAATTTTTTCAAGTATTTTGTAGTTTCACTATTTCCTGTCATCAAACAAACCCAAACACATCTACTAAAATCATCCACAACAGTGAAAAAATAATGTGCACCACACGAGGTAGAAACTCTATATGAACCCCATATGTCAGTGTGAATGATTTCAAACAAGTCTTTACTTTTACTTTCACTAACAACAAAAGGGTTCCTGTTTACCCTAAAACAAATTCACAAGTGTCATAACTATCTATAGTTAAACTGGCACCTTGCAAGAATTTATCAAGAAGATGCAATATTTCTTTTGAAGGATGTCCCAATCTTTGATGTCATAGTCTGCCTATACACACGACATTAACTTTGCTACCTCCCGGATGGTCCCTGTAGAAGTAGACCATGTCACACTATTTGCCTATGCCAATTAGAATCCTTGAGGTGCGATCTTGCATAAAACAATAATTTTCATCCAATGTGACTATGCAATTTAAATCATTACATAAACGATAAAATGAGACAATGTTGCAATTCAAAGAGGGAACAAAAAGTGTTCGATGCAGCTATAATTTGTCTGTTAAAGAAATTCCTCCTTGCTTGTTGGCAACCGTTTTCGCACAATTGGGTAAATCAGCCACTGAGGTATTATATTATTTGTCGATCTCCCGCCGTCCATTGAAGAGAAATCGATGCTTAATCCAGATGTTGTATCCTGTCGCTAATAATTTCGATTAGAACCTCTTCTTCAATCCGGTTTTGATACCATGAAGATTAACAATTAGAAGAAAGACATATTCGAGAAAATAAATTATCCTCTCTGATTTTTTGTTATGGAAAGGATGTGAAAGAGACTCTATTTATACATCAACACTAAACATTAATACGTTAAAAATGAAGGCTCCTAATAAAACACATCCAAAAACTCAGATTCTTATCACAGTACATTATCAAGAGCCCATTTTGATTTCATATTAACCAATCCAAAATTCCAGTCAAAAGATCCAACAAATCATTGGAAATTTCTGAACAGGAATCAAACTACTTGGAAAATGACTAAATGAGTGCTAGAACAGAGAAGAGTGGGAAAGTGGGATTGAGGTCACAGTATTCTTGACTGAAACCGGGCCGAGTGGCCCAACCGCATAATTAGTGCAAGTGTGATAAGTAAGAATTTATGAGCAGACTAGAATTAGAAGTCCAGCTGGTGTGTCCTCTTGATGGGTCCAACACAAATATCTTTGCTTGAGTCTGTCCGATTCATGGGTAAGGTAAAGTAAGATAAAGTAAATAAGTTTTGATAATTTTTGATAATTTTTAATTATTTTTTGATACTTTCTTGGTAATTTTCGATAATTTTAGGTGAATTTTAATCCATGCATGTGAATAGTTAACAAAAATTCAATTTCTTTTTATACGTAATTTACCTATCAATATTTACTAACTTACAATTTACCATGACTCTTACATACTCTTTATTTGCTTCTAGATACATCATTTCCTAATACTGCCCCTTTTTGTTACCAATTTGAACACTACTGTGTACGGATACTCAACAAGATTTGGCTAAAGGATACAGATGAAGTTGTAGAGAGTGACATTAATCATTTGAGACATTAGCTATATACATTCATTGCACCAATACAAAGTACCTATGTATGCTTATCCATCTCATTGTGAAAGATGTTTGAATCATAGGGGAAAGAATGGACAACTTATGAAATATTATTAAGAAATAGTCAGCTTTAAAATAGTATTCAAAAGGACTTTTAGATTCTGATGATTTGAATTTTGACCATATTAGGCCTTCTTCTTTTCTGCGGTTGGCAAACTGCGGTGCCACAGCCTACCGCAGTTTGGGACAACTCACCACAAAATACCATTCTACCACAATTCAACACAACCCACCACAATACTTTTTCACAATTACTAATACAATATTTATATATATGTCCACCACAACATACCAATAACCCGCCACAATTACACCACAACCCGCCACAATTTCACCACGCCATACCACGCCATACCGCGCCATACCGCATAAAAGAACAGAGCCTCATGAAATAGTACATCTCGTTTTAAATACTGAATGCTATATAGTTTATGTATTTAATTTTTGTAAATTTGATAATTAATTTTTAATTTATATGATAATTTATCATATGAAAGTAGCATCTCTAGAGTAGTGATAAAAATATACTTTTATTCGAGTATAATCTTATAATATATTTGAAAATATATTGATAGTATGATGGCTAATATAGAGCATTGAAAATTATAAAAGCATTGAAAATTATAAAAAGTCAGAAGTGATATTTATGTTGAGACATAGAAAATAACGTCCATATCTTGAATTTTTGACCTTTAAATCTAAATAATCTCTCATTTGCAAAGCTAGCTAATTATTATGATTCAAACTTTTTATATAAAATGTACAACAAAAGCTATACTTTAATACAATAAGAAAAATATTATGATATACACAATGATGACATGTATTGATTATATCATATGCTATGAAAAACAATAAATAGGACAATTTATCAACTAGGAGCAATAAATTCTTATAACAAATTGATAATTATTTGTAACAAATGTCTACATCTAGGATTGTCTAGTTTTATTGAGATTTTCTTTTTGTTTTTTTTTTAAGGAAAGCATAGTAATTTTTTGCCACAAGACGTTGCAATAAAGTTGCACATAAAATAACTTAGTTAGTTTTGTCTTTAGAAGGTATCAAAACTTGGTTGAGGAGTGTTCCCAATGGTATTTCGCCTACCATTATTTTTGACAAAAACTTAGAATAACTCGTTTGTCTCAAATGCTTTTGCTAAATATAAAACATTAATTTAAATATAGATAAATTTTATAGCATATGATAAATTTTTCTCATAAATATTGTTGAAATAATTTTTTAATTTAAGCTTCATGGAGAAGCTAGATAGATATCCACGAGCAATTGGATAAGATCCTTCTCAATATAAAACTATTCGACGCAAGGCAATATTTTTTAAATAAAAAATTTGATAAGATTCGTTTAATTTGTGGTTTGCTATTCATTGTATTTTTTATATTTTGCAATGTTTAACTCTATATAAATTTTGAATTATTATAAAATGATTATTCCGTGTTTATTTATATTTGTTAATGATAAATTTATCCAAAATGTATGTTCTTTTTAATTTATAATGAGCAACTTATCGGTGGCGAACGTTGATCAAAAATAAAAATAACATGACAATATGACACATTGATGCCAGAGTTTCTTATGCTAATTACTACAAATTGGAGATTGCTTTAACCGGAGAATTTGTCCTGCCAACAAGAGAAGTTGTCCAATTTGCTTGCTATGAGGAGAGTTGAGAAGCTTAGGAAGCATTTGGGAGCTCTCACATATGTTGGTTGCGACAAGAAAGAAATTTTTACAGTTTTAAATGAGAGAATGTGGAAAAAAAAACAATAAATGGTTGGAAAGATAAGCTTCTATCCTACTATCCTAGGCATGCAAGTGAGAATAACTCACATGGTATCAAGGGAGATCTTTTAATTTAGAGGTGGTGAGATCAATTCCTACTAATTGTAAAATTTATAGCATGGAATTTTGCAGGGCCTTTAACCGAGCTTTGAGCATGGATTCTCTCTTCCCTTGATTCGTCTAGCTTCGCTACAAGCAAGCTCTGAGTTTTGTTGCGGGTCCTTTAATGGAAAATGGGAAATTTTCATTGACTGAGAGAAGGCAGCAAGAGCTGAGTAAATTGTGAATGTTTGAATGTTTCACTATAACATAATCGTAATTGAATCAGATTGCCTAATTGTAATAAAGTGTCTAGATATGACAAAGACATCTCTTAGTGAATTTGGGCTTGTTAATTGTCATTGATGAATATTAGAAACTATAGCTTGCATGTGGTTTCTTGCTCTGGGGCTGTAGACATGTTCAAAGCCCTGGCCAGGTCGAAAGTTACATGACCTGGACCCGACCTGAACTTCAAGTTGGAGTTCCCTAACCATGACCCTATGGGTTACGGGTCGAGTCATCGTGTCAGCTGACCCTAAAAAATGAAATTCAATATTCATCATTTTTGCCCATTTTTATTGAAAAAAAATCCTAAAAGTTTAAATTTTCAACACCCATATCGACCGGTAAAATTCTGAATTCCAAATTCGGAAAAAATGAAAACTTCAACATCAAGCATCCAAGTTATTACGACCACCAAACATTCTAATTAATTTTTTTAACGAAAAATCATATTATGTGTTTATTTGTGTGGTCATCGGGTCAGGTTAGGTCAACGTACTACCGACTCAAACTTGACCCTAATTACGTTGGGTACCCGTAATTGTCGGGTCGAGCCAAGTCGATTGAACAATACTTAACCAAAGCAAGTTTTTGTGTCGGGTGGGCGAGTCTCAACCTAGTGATCAGGTTTAGGCTCATGTTAAGAGGGAGACATATTCTTTTTTTTTTTTTGACAAAAAGAAGGAGACATATTTGGTAACAAATAATATGGCTAAAACTTAAAATTATTCCTATTCAGGTGGAGGAAATTATGGTGGCAATGTGCCATACCAAATATCATCGTCATTGAATACCAAATCATCTTATATACTTATGGACAATCTCTAGATAAATTAATGAATCCTTGTTTTGGTCATCCCAAAAAATAAACCTAGTTGAGAAAGTGGAAAATGGGATGGCCTGTAAACAAAATCACAGCACATGTTTTGGTATAAACCCAAACAATATGACACACATAAAATGGGCCAATTTGAGCCCATAACCTCCCCATGCGGCTTTCGTCATCACCCTGAACTCAATCTCTGGCTTTATCTAATCTGACAACCTGAACTTTGCCTTGTTGCCGAATCTTCCCTTCCCTACCCTTTCCTTCAGTTGTAGCGTACCAACCGTTCCTACAAATTCAATCTTTCTCTTTCTCTCCCTTTATTATTTTCTTGCCTTTCGTCTCCATCTCTCTCCAATTCAATCTTCTATCTCTCGACCAAATTCCATCCGATCAATCCCAAGGTAATTTCATATGATTTCCGATTCGTTATGCTTCTTTTTTTCTGCTTTCATTTTGAAATTTGAATTTCTAGTTTGATCGATGAGCACATATTGATCGGATTCGGTGTGTGTCTTTGATCTTTCGCAGGCTTAGATTGGATCGCATTCATTTTTAGTCGTATTTCCGATCTGAAACTTTGATCTTTCGCTGGCTTAGATTTTACTGTCTTTTTTGGATTTGAATTGTGAATGATGAAAATTTCGGTTATGGAGGAAATTATAAGATGTTTAGGTCATCCGCCAGTGGTAGATTTAGGTTTCTGATGCATCTTTGCATGCAAAACAGCTTCTTTTGATTGAGATTGTCTTTTATCCTTGGAAAAAGCCTGATTTTCAGTATGTAGGCTTATTCCTCATAGCTATGAGGTTAATATTCGGAAAAATAGATATCTACGACACATATGGTTATGAATCGTAACTTCTTGTCTGTTAAAAGCTAAAACCTTTAAAAATGTTTGAAACTGTTTTGCGATGATCCTGTGATATTCATATTATGGACTTCTGTAGCTCTAGATAGCGTTTTGTTTTTAATTTGATTTGTAAATAATGGAAAATTTGGAAGAAGAATTGAAGGTTTCTGGGTTATTTGCCTGTGATAATTATAGTTCTTTCATGGAAAAAGAAAAACAGATTATTCTGTTCTTTATGTAGGTCTGTACCTCATAGTTACAATACTAATATTGGGAGAAGTAGATATCAGCAAGGATATTTTTGTAGAAAAATGGAAATCTTTTGCAGTGACACTTTGTTTATGCAGTGGGAGTATTTAATTGAAGAGGATTTCTAGCTGCTCCATTTATTCTGGCTGGAGTACTCTATTTGTTTTTGCTTCTTAGCTACTAGTTCGATTCATGGTGGCATAGAATATATATAATTGGGTTTTCTCTTGATGTTTCAGGTGCAATAATGTCTTTTGCACGGGGCTATCAACCTCTAGGAGGAACTGCTTATGAATCTCGTTGGGCATCCTTGCCCGGAAGCTACGACAACAACTACTATTACCCACAAAATGACTACTATAACCGCAACAGATTCAATCATTATGATAGTGGAGTGTTTGACAACATGAAGACCCATGATTATCACTATAATACTTCTAGAAGCTGTAGGGAACGTATGCATTATGGAAGTTACTCTAGACCACATGGGTCACCGTCTTCTAAAAGGAGGAAAGTTTCCGAGAATTCATGGGGGAATGACGTTGGATACTACTGGCGACCACATGAGTACACCCAATCCAACCCCTCAACAGTCAATGTTCCGTTGCCTGCGCCTAGTACAAGTGCTCACTGTCATACCATGGGTGGTAAACGTGACCGGTCTGATCTAGAAAATGATGATGAAGTTGTTCTTATGTCAAAGGCAGAGATTGAGAGGTGCTCTCCCTCAAGAAAAGATGGCATTGATGTGTTACACGAGACACGCTTGAGATACTCCTATTGTGCCTTTATCCAACAGCTTGGCATGAGACTAGACGTGTAGGTTTTCTTACTCAGTGTCAACTAAAATTTTACAATTGTATTGCCCTTGTCAATGGCAACCTGGAATGTTATTGTCACTGCATTGATCTTGGCCACTAAAGCATCTTGGCTTCGCCTTCTTTTTTATTAAGTTTAAATTTTATGCCTGTTGACGTATCTGACCATTCTACTATCTTTATGGATGTTGCAGGCCTCAAACAACAATTGCCACTGCCATGGTTTTATGCCATCGTTTTTTCCTTCGGCGCTCACATGCTTCTCATGATAGATTTGTGAGTATCACCCCCCTCCTTTTGCAACTTTTTTTCTTTTTTGTGGACGAATAGCAGTGTATTAGCATCATTGGGTTATCTCAGCTGATGAAAATATAGTTATCTACAAATAGAGTTATTATTATGAGTGAATGATGAGGTCGTGTGTGCTTGAGATATCACCCTACTCTTGCCACAAAATTTGTTCATTTTTCTTTGTGCATGCTAGTGTGCTACCAGTTGAAATGGTCATGCTTCAAAGGAAAATCACTTTATAAAAGCAACAGCCAACATGTAACCAATGTTGTTGGCTTTTAGTAGCGATTTAGCAAGCCGTTGTTTGTCATTTTATGGTTGGTATTTCCTAACACTGGATTTTGTTTTAGGATGTTTATCTTTGGATTGTGTCTTTGCTGAAGAAGTTAAAATGAAGTTTTTAATCTGTTCCCTTTTCCTTTCATTGTTGCGTAACTAGCTATGCTGCAAAATAGATTTACTGTTGTGTTTCTCTTACAGTTGATTGCAACTGCTGCACTCTTCCTTGCTGCGAAGTCTGAGGAGACAGCTCGCCCTTTGAATGACGTGGTGAAGGCATCTTGTGAAATTGTCCACAAGCAGAATCTCACCTTCTTGTCGTACATGCTTCCTATTGTGAGCATCTCTTCTTATGCTCTGCTGATCCCAATCGTTTGACACTTTCCTTTTCTGTTGGGGACAGGGATGCCTTAATTAGGTGGAACCCAGGTCTTTGTTTTTGACACTAATTGATCAGGAGTCTAGGACTTGGTTACCCCCCTGTATTGTCTTTGTTCTTCCTGCTGTTTCTATCTCTGGCCTGTTTTCTTTGCTTCTTATCCCTTGGAGTGTCATAATTGAAAAGTCTTCAGATAACTATTTGTATTTTGCTGCTGTGTGCTCCTCCATGTCACTTAATGAACATGTATTGTCATGCAGGATTGGTTTGAGCAATACCGTGAGCGGATTACCGAGGCCGAGCATCTGATATTAACTACATTAAACTTTGAGCTCACAGTACAACATCCTTATGATCCTTTGACATCCATCCTTGATAAATTAGGGCTTTCACAGACACTTATGGTGAATCTGGCAGTAACCTTGGTCAATGAAGGGTAAGTTCATGTTCCCATTGTTAGACACTACTTGGGCGTCTCTTTAACAGTATGAGAGTGTGTTAGATTGTGGTAAATTTCAGAGATCCTCTTTGCGTAGCGTGAATTTGTTCACTGTTATATACCTTTACGTGCTACGTGAACAAGATTGGAAGCTGTTTTGGATTCATGATGAATCTCAGACTAATGTTGTTGGTATATGATGTAGTACGGATACGCTTGTCTTCATAATTTCTTTATATCGCGAACAACTTTATACATGATCCAGCATAACATATTGATTGTTTGGCATGACAAATAATTGCAGGGTGTTTACAAGATTAGATGCTCGCCTTATGATAATCTTAGCTGGCGGATTGATATGCTGTCATGAAGTTATGCTTTACATCTGAAGTGTACTCGCGATGTGTTGTGGCTTGCTTAACCCTGAATGTGTATCTGTCACGCTGATAATTTGGCTATAGCAGATAGACATAGAGTCGGCCCGAATCAGTTTTACTGGCTGTTCAGCTCCATGATACCATCAAAGTTTGTAAATTGGGAGCAGAAAAAGAATATTTGGAATCTTGCAAATATTTTCTTTTGATGCTCAGTCCTGATATTGTCGTAGTTCGTAAGCTGTGTTTCTCATTGATTAGAAGTGTGATCGTAAGTGGGCTGCGAGTTGGAGGATGATAAAAAAGATTAAAAAGATGGAGGGAGACGGTTGTGAGGGATGCAGGAGTGAGTAACCAATGTCTCAGAAAGCAACCACGAAGATATACTATTGAAGTTGTATTTGTCTGTGTGTTAGTAGACTGGGATGCAGCATGGTGAACAAACACTTCCCCTGAAAAAAAAAAAAAAGAAAAGAAAAAGCTAAAGCAGTGGGATCTTTCAGTATTGCAGGAGCCCGTCCTAGTTGCCCTGATTTTGGAAGTCTGTTCCTTCCATCACCAAACCTTGTCGCCCTTGACACTTGAAACATAGTTTTGAAATAATTGAAGTTTTTGTGCTAGGACAAGCAATGTGGAGAAGAACAGATTGTAATGCACAATGATCGGATCCAGCTGAGATATTGCCTTGTGCCCTTGTGTCTTTGCACTGTTCTTGTGGAGCCCTAGATGCAGAGGACTTGTGTAAGCTTACAGTCAGACTAGACAACTCTTAATGTCCCTTCATTTCATCCGTTTGTAGTCCTGAATTACTTAGTCATCCATGCGTAAGCTCTAATTCTGACGATTTTCACCTGCTATTTTCCTGGCCGAGTCTTGGCTTTCTGTATAAAAGTGATTGGCTAAGGCTTTCTAGAGTTATAGTGTACACTTGAATTAGGTCCTGCTGAATTAAGCGTGTGAAACCTCATTAATGGTTGCTTTTGTGAAGAGTTGATTTCTACTAAAATTAACTAGGTAGGGAGCTTACTTAAGGGCCATGTTTTAGTAAATTGCCTTGTGGTTTAAGGTCATTCTGATTTCGCTGAGCTGGTATATGTAGTAAGGTACTCAGGCCAACATCTGATAAACTTTGAACACTCTATCAGGTTTAGCCTGTTGCTGAAAAGGCAGTGGTGGGTTTGATTGCGTCTACTTTTGTGATTTTAGTTTTAAATACTGATTATAAATTGCAAATTTAGGGTTAAGACTACTACATCTGACCCCTTCATACCTCACCCTTGCGGAATTTTGGAGTGTTGGCTTTAGTTTTATTTTTATTTTTTACTATAAATTTTTTCAGTTTGTAGTACTGATTATGCTAATATCTTTTATTTTGTAAATATGGTTAACCTTTTCCTTGTGAATAAAATGTGATACATCTGTTAGTAAACCAAGTCATCATAGATCCACTGTTCCCAATGACAGTACTGTAGGATATTGATTTTTGAGGGTTCAGAATGTCTAACCTTGTGTTTACTGTGAGAATTATGTTTACCTTTTTGTGTCTTTTGGGGATAGGCTAGTGATAGGTTTCTTCCAATGCCCACATTGAAGAACACTGCCTGAGGTTGTGTTCATCAACATACCTGGCCAAAAAGGGAAACTTTTTTTTTCCCCCTTCATGTTTTGTATTCCCATAGGGTTACTGTCCTGTCTTTTGCTGAGCCACTAAAATTGCGAGGTTTTATTATTTTCAACTATAAAGGTTATTGATGATTGTGTTCTAATTTCATCATCTTCGTTATTCCAAAAAAAAAAAATTTATCATCTTGTCACTGTTGCTTAAAGGTGAACCTTTCTTACTATGGCTTAAACATTGTTTCTTCTTATTTTTGGATAAGTAAGCCATGATCAGAGCCACATGGAAGTAAGCCATGATTGGTAATACTTCATGATGTGGGAAATGGACTCAGAATGAGAAAGAACGGGAGGATCAAAATTGTTTTTTGTTGTTTTTGCATAAGTATTGAAAATTATCTTTAACTTTTGATTAATTTGCCATCTTGACTATCTATTAAACTATTTTTAATGATGCTGGTGTTGAAATGCTTAACGTCTTACTTTATCATGCTCAAAATGCCTAATGTCTTACTTTCTCAGGCTCCACTTGAGCAAAGCTTACATGAGCTCAGTCTCATGAGAGTTATGCAAGCTTGACACTAAGCTACTACCTAGCTGAATGAACCTCTGATCAGCTGAGCCCATTTGGATCATTTTTCTTTGACTTAATTTGGAAATGACTGTGTCGGTCTTGAAGTTCCATTTTGTTGACTCAAACTCAGTTCGATGAAAGTTCCATTTTGTTGTGTCATGGTTTGATGTTCAGATGATTCTGTGTCTTGATCTGGGAGTAGAGTAGTTTGTGAATCACGTTGATATGTACATTCTAGTCATTTTGGGGGAGGATGATGGGAAGTCGTGTTGTTTGTTTAAAGCTTGACTCAAACTCAGTTCGATGAAAGTTCAGCTTCGCTGATGCTTGGGCTAGTTGTTCATGACACTCTATCCTTTTATATGTGCATTGCAGATTCCCTATTCTGACTTCAAGTTTTCTCTGTTCACCTTAATTCTTATGCAAATATGAGGTGTAGATTGACTTAGACCCTGCCTATTTTTCTTTTCATGGCTTAGTGACATGGCTTTTGCTTTGGTCTGTACCTGAGCCTCGTTGTGAGTAGTGAGTGCAGAATGTTAAGTATTACCCTGCTGGACAGTTACAAACCTTAATTGATACAATTGGATGGTATTGCTGGTATTCAGGTTAGCCCATTCCATTCAAGTGCAATACACTGGTAAGTTAAAGAGTTGTTGAGTCATGGTAACCTTACCTCGTCACCTTATCGTCAGAATGTCTTAAAACTCAACGTTAGAGAAAAATATTTATGATGTTTATTATTTCTGGTTTCTACTGCTACTGCTACTACTTCTAAAGGGAAGAAGCTATGTATGGTGCAATATAATACTTATGTGCCAAATTGTGTCGAGGGCGATGGAGATATTGTAATCCGATATTCGACCTTTGTTTTTCTGTTTATGTTCTCCTTGGAGTCTCTCATTTTGGCGGGGACAGCTGTAAACTTGGACATGGCCATGTATCGTCAATGACATGTTAATGAGTTAAACTTGGTCATTTCCTTGTTTTCTATCCGGAAAAAAGTCATGCATCAGTGCACTTGTTGACATGATTAGTTGCAATTAAGAGTATAGTATGGTAATATAGGCTGGTAGGGTTGCAGTCTGGGTTATAAAGGTCATGGCCACACAGTTAATAGGTTATTGAGTAAGCATACTATCTGGCTATCCTGAGCCAAAGTCACCTTAGACGTTTTCAAGATTATTTTGTTTTGTTTTATCTTCTTTTCTTTTGTTGTGTGCGTGTTAAAACGAGAAGAGGGGGGGGGGGGGGGTTGTCATGTAATGCAGTGATGTCAGTCAAAATGTATCCTGCCAGGCATGTAAGTACCAATGAGCTGACCTGAAAAGTTTTACTAGTTACCAGTGTCATGTTTAATATAAATAGACAATCTGCCCTGGATTTTCTTGCTGAATTCCCTGGAGGTGCTATCTTGCTCTGCCTGCAAAGTACGAGTGCTATGGCCCATCAACTATTTGGCCTAAGTCTGTAGTAATGGCCTGAATTTGCTTTAGATGGTAGCTGAGCTTCCACTCCTTGTTTAAAGTGTGACAAGCAAGGGTGAGATGGCTGAACCTTCTGAGGTTTAGCGGCCCTGTGGTCCCATGCTATTTCCCGTGTCTTTGGAGTCGAGAATTTGTTGAATTGCTGGAGTAGAAAACAGTACACTGGAGCAAAGCTGCAGTTGGAAGTGGATGCTTTCTATATGGTAGTGAGATGTTCTTAATTTTCATACTCTTTATGGGCAATCCAGCAGAAGTGTTCAACTAGATTGCTGCATAACTTTTTGGTAAGGAAAAACGTTCTGGCCTGTTCTTCTTTCTTGCAACGTTGCTGGAAGCAATATTACTGCCATCTACTTTTGTCTTTTGTTTTGGTGTAGTTTGTTGTGATTTGTCAATTTGCCAAACAGCTGGAGGTATTCCTGATCTTGGAAATTTGCTCTGGATATCCGGTTTAAATAAATGACTTACTGTAATTTTACCCTTGTCATGAATTGTCTTTTTCGTAATTCTGGGCGTGCTTTTGACGTGTTAAAAAACAATTTGTGCTTGCAGTCTCCGAAGCTCACTGTGGCTCCAGTTTAAGCCCAATCAAATTGCTGCTGGTATTGCGTTCCTCACTGCCAAGCTGATGAATGTCAACCTTGACTCTTGCTTAAACGTGTGGCGGGAATTTCAGACGTCTCCACCCGTTCTGCAGGGTATGCCCATCTTGTTCACCTTTTATCTGTTGAGTGTTTTTTTGCTAAGTTCGAGAAGATAAAACCAGCTTGAGACGACGTGTAAGACTTCTCAGAATTCTGACCGGATTTACCTTTGCAACCTTGTTGGTAGCTTGGGAACTGGACCTTAAGAAAGACCAAAGTTGTCCATGTTGGTACCAGAACTGAGAATCAGAATGACTTGTCAAAATTCTTGCACCCTTAGGCTCGGTTTGGTTCTTGAGATATGAGATGGAAAGAAAATTTATTTCTCCTTACAAGTGTAATGATAAATTCTGTCCCCTTTTTCATGGTGTTCAGAGCACCTACTAAGTAGAAATATCCCCTAGTTGAAAATCCTGAGACACTTCAAAACAGGACAATGTAGAGTTGCACTGAGCTAGGATTAGCTGGTAGCTTTGGCTGAAACTGAATCTGTTGCCCATTTCCGGCGTTCTTGCTCTTGATTCTTGTCTTGCCTACCCTATTGGTTTAGGGTTGATGGGTACCTTAAAGGTACCATTTATGCTTTTCTTTTCTTACGGTCAGTGATGACAGTATCACCTAATAAAACATTTAGTAAATTAGTTTTACTAAAATTGTGTATAAATAAGCAAAAGAATAAATAAATAAATAAATAAAACCCGTGCATAGCACGGGCTTTAGCGCTAAATATCTATGTTACGCTTATTTTAGGGCCTTTAGGTTTTCCTTGTACTAATTGCGCTTGTAATTGTTGCTGTAAATTCATTCATTATTCTCCTCTTGTTGTGATGACAGATGTTTCCCAGCAATTGATGGAGGTGCTAGGATTATAACTGCATTTACTTGTAGATTAAGCAGCATGTGTATATTGTTGGCTCAACAAATACATCTACTACTGAACACGTTGATGCATGTGCCTCCCCTATGCTTGGCCTCTTTCGAGAGCTTCCTGAGTACGTACGCTCAAATGATTCTCTGTCCGTTAGTTTTTTATTCAGACGAAGAGAGCGAGGTTTGTAGGCAGCAAAAGGGAGGTCAGTGGTCCCTGTTTTATCTGTTCGTCATTTGTTACTGCTGATAGGATTGGATTGATGAGGTAGTTTATGGTTTATGTGTGTGGGAGTGAATTTCTCCGTTCTTACCTGTGCCTTGTCTTCGTCTGATCTAATAGAATCATTGTATTTTTGAAATTATTGAATACCATGTTTTCACTAATGTATCTCACGACGAATTGGTGTGTGCAATCAAGTGCCATGGTCTTTTTCATTTAGTTTCTTATTATTTTGATATTTGCATGTGTTACTGTGACAAGATTCTACTGATGAGGAATATTAGGTGTTTGTCAACGTTACTACAATACACAGACGAAACTTTGCCATATATATATGCTGAAATAAAGCATCGTTTGATAAAAAAAAAAAGAAAAAAAAAGTAGCCACTGTTGAGAGTTAAGCAAGCAAAATCGCTAGCAGTGCTGTTGCGACAACTCTGAGAAGGCCCTTGACAGGTGCAACCTGAGTAGTAGTGCTAGTAATTGTACTTGAAGCTGTGGCACTGTCATCCCGGTTTGCAGGGGAGGATGCAGCCTGCGAAGGTGGTCGGTCAGAAGTTGAAGGAGCCATAGCAGGCCTGGGCACATTGATGTCGACCTTCTGTCCTGACTCACAGTGGTTGAAGAAGCCACAAATGTAATAGTGATGGCCGTGTTTTGTTATTCTTATGCTGTCGTTTCCGCTTGCATACATTGTGATTGGGGAGGATTTGTTGCAGGAGTCGTAGTCATCGTGTGTCACTTGCATCACGTTGTGGAACTTTGTGTGTACGAACACTATATTTGGAGAAAATTAAACAACGGTTAGTTGGAAAATTGGGCTTTTGCTTGGCGAGCGAGCCCAAGATTCAATACAGACCTAGCTTTGAAAGCAGACTCACAAGGAACCTTCAAGTGCATCACAATATTTACTAACAAAATTGTGGCCGTTAAAATTTGAATCTTAGATGGGGAGGATAAACTTTCAATTCTCATAACACTAAAGCAAGAAGCTCCAGTTAAAAAAGAAAAAGGAAGAAGAGAATACCAAATTACCAATGACATCACCGAGACGGAAAGTCTTGGTGGCTGCCCACTTCTTGTAGTTGACTGTGTCAACGGAAGTCCAGCCAGTGGAGTCCCCCACTTGGTAGACCATGGCCTGGGCTGCCACCGCCACGAGCATGATGATCGCCACCGTACTGACACCCAACACACTGATCACCATCATGGATCGCCAAATTGATTCGGACCTTTTCGCTTTGATCTTGTTTTGAGCTTAGACATTGTGTGTGTGTGTTTGCAGCCTTGGGTAATTTATACCAGGATGAGCTTGTCTTCATTCCAGTCTATCCAGTGTACGTTACAAATGGTGAAGTTGGAAAGTCTTCAATTATTATGTATTATTTCTGATAAATCCTTGCTGTAATGATGTGTCAATGTCGTTTAATTTTGCGGTAAGTTTCGGTGGAAATAGTAAAAAGATAATGGTAATTTGCGGTAGGTTGCGGTAATTTGTGTTGCGGTTAGTTACGTTAACACACAAAAAACGGTGCCTCAGTAAGTTGAGCACTTGAGCTTGCCACACAAGCTTGCTATTGCTCTAAAAAGTTGGATCTTCATTGGGCGAATAGAGATGATATATTATGAAGTTTCTTTTTATTTATTTTTTTATGAAGTTTCTAATATATTAAAACTGTACTTGTAATTTTGTAAATAAAAGAAAAAATGAAAAATTGCTAAAATTGCTAAATTATTATTAAAATCTAGATAAAGAAATTATGGACAAAAAACACACACATTGAGCACTATGGCAATGGATATACATATACATATGTTGAGTTTTGTGGCCCATTGGATCCTCGGTAGGGTCCAGAACCAGGAAGAAGAGAAGAATCGACGTCATATGGGTAGGTGCTACCAGCGCCTATGAGGCCCTAGCAGCGTCAGAAGACGCCACCAACGTCTCGTTTGACGCTATCAGTGCCTATTTGTTTCAAGTAGCTGCCAGCGCCTCGGGATGCTAGGAGCAGAAGTTACGGATGTGAAGACGCTGCCAACGTCTTTAAGGCACTGCCATCACCTCTTGGCCCGTTATTTCTGCGACGGGGTTTGTTTCTTGCGCCGATAGTTATTAGTATTTTAAACCTAATTTCTTCTCCGAGCCATCCTATAAATAGAGTTGAGTTTACCATCATATTCATCGAGTGACATAGAGTCAGATCAGAGAAAAAAATATTGAGAGAGAGACAATCTCACCAATATTTTCCCAATTTGTCCCGAGAGATTGTGAGTTGAGAGTTTGAGAGATTTTTCTTGTAATTTCCTTTTTTGTTGATCGCATCACACTCTGTAATAGTGATCGAGTTGTACTCCTTTCTCATAGTGGATTATTTTTTTGGCTGTCGCCGTCCATGGGTTTTTTTCCGAGTTCTTCGGTTTCCCACATAAACCTGGAGTTTGTTTTATCGCTTATTTTTCGTTTCTGAATTTTGTTGTAATTTCTGTCATATCATTTATTTCGCTTCCGCTATAGCTTTGCACTTACTTTTTCCTAACAACATATCATCCTGATCTAGGGCCCCGTTCTTTTGTGCGTTGCATTTGCGTTGCGTTGCGTTGCGTTGCGTTTGCGTTTGGGTTGCGTTAAGTTGCGGTGAAAATAGTTAAAAAGTAATGATAATTTGCGTTATGTTGCGATAGGGTTGGGATAAATTGCATTGCGTTTGGGTGCGTTAACGCATAAAAGAACGGGGCCTAGTCAATCTTCTTCACTAGACATATTTTAAGTATTTTTTGGTAGATTTAACAATTATGCAAAAAAAAAAATAAAAAAAATTACATAGTTTATATGAAACATCATGTCATTTTCGTTATCTCCACATATTATCATTATCATATTGAACTCGCAAGTCACGAGCGTTCGAATAATTGCATGTATCCTGCTCACTTTTCATTTTGCAGGATATTAAACTAAAAGTGACCCATTTTAGTCAAGTGGAAATGACATCTTGGCCAATCATCCATAAGAAAGATGATCATGCCATCTTTGCTACCTCCATAAGAAGATCCAATACATCCCAAACTCTCCAATAGTTCCCACACACAACTGTCATTGTTTCACAAGTGAGATGGAGAAGAAGGTACATGAAATCAAAGTAATCTCAGAATGCTTTGTAAGACCCCAGACCGAAATGGAGGCAGCCAAACAGCGTTACCACTTGGGTCCGCTCGATCTAGCCATGTTGTCCATCGGCCCTATTCAAAAGGGCCTCCTGTTTCGGTCTGGGGTTGAATCGATTCAACTCATATTAGAATCTCGTTCTTTTATGGACCGGCTCAGACATGCTCTGTCTGCGGCCTTGGTCCACTTTTACCCTCTAGCGGGCCGTTTTGAGACTATCAAGTACGAAGACGAGCACGCTTGCTTCATCTTCCTTGATTGCATCAAGGGTCCCGGAGCACGGCTCATCCATGCTACCGTGGACCTCAGCGTATCCGATATCATGTCCTCTAACACCGATGTCCATCCAGCCGTCCGATCGTTTTTCGATCTGGGTGAGAAGATGGTCAACTACGATGGACACACCAGGGCTTTGTTATCTGTCCAAGTGACCCAGCTTGTTGATGGTGTGTTCATAGGGTTCACCGTGAACCATTGCGTAGTGGATGGAACCTCCTTTACCCACTTCATCACCACCTTATCCCACATCTTTACATCCCAAAAAGAGGGTGAAAATGAAAATCTCACCCACATATCCCCTGCACCTCTTTACAAGATGTTTGTTCCTAACGGATACGGATCCGTTTTCAAGTTACCGTATCTTGACCCGGATGAGTTCGTAACCCGGTACGACCCGGGTCCGTTAAGGGAGAGAATCTTCCACTTTTCGACCAAATCAATGGCAAGACTCAAAGCCAAAGCTAATGAGGAATGTGGGACACAAGACATGTTAATATCCTCCTTCATGGCGTTGTCGGGTTTGGTTTGGAGATCCATAACCCAAGCACGTAACCCGGTTGGCCACGAGGACACGGCCTGCTTCATGTTGTTGAATACCCGGTCCCGACTTGACCCGCCTCTGTCGGACAACTACGTCGGCAATTTCTTGGGCCAAGTCAAAGGTGTTTGTAAGGTGGAAGAGTTATTGGGCCAGAGTTTGGGCTGGGCTGCAGTGGTTTTGGCAAATGAGGTCAGAAAGAATGCCCGCGATGAAGAGGCCATGGGGCTTTTGAAGATGTTCGTGGACCGCCCGTATGTTGTACCACCGGGTCAAGAGCAGGCCGACTTCTATGGGGCAACCCACAGCGTAGTGATTGGCGGGTCGCCTAGGTTCGACATGTATGGGCCTGAATTTGGGCTGGGCCGAGCAGTGGCTGTGAGGATGGGCTTTGCGAATAAGGATAATGCGAAGGTGACAGCGAATCCGGGACGTGAAGGGGGTGGGAGTGTGGATTTGGAAATATGTCTGAGGCCTGAGATCATGAAGGCCCTTGAAGAGGATGAAGAGTTCATGAGCTTTGTTAGCTTTGAAGAGGATGATAGAGTGCTAATGTAATTAGACTTAGATCCTCCAATAATGAACAATACTACCTTTTAACTATTAGCTTATGAATTAAAAATTGGCATTCGAGCACACGAGATGTGATTCACGGGAGCCTTTAACTCATTTTGGCGTTTAGGACATTGTAAAATTGGATGGTAAGTGAGTGAGAGTAAAAGTTTACCAAAAATTATCCAAAATTACTTGACCTATTCAAAGTATACAAATCAAAAGCTATAAAAACTTACTGAAACTTACCAAAAATTGTAAAATTATATTTGTAGATAACTATTTCACTAAGAAAAATAATTTCATGCGATCTCTTATATAGAAACTAACCGTTAAAGTTTTCAAAACTTAACGTCACGGAGCGTAATTCATTGCAACAGCTAACTCGAGAAAGAACAAGTGATTCTTATAATTTTATATCCAAACTAAGATTAATAATCCGATCAACTTCATTCATGAAAATACTCAAATTTCATGCCCTAATAAGAATCACAAGTACTAAACACCAACAAGAAACTAAAGGCTCTTCCCCAAATACAGTCCAATAGAAACCACAACCAGATTCAAAACACCGAAAACCAAACACTAAACTCAAGCAAGCAAGAAACCAACCAATGCAGCTGTCCCTACACTAGCGATCCGAACCCACATCGAAGGAGCAAAACGAGGTGCATGGCTAGACGGGCCGGGAGCCATTGCAGTGGCGGACGGCTTTGCAGGGGTGGACGACACCGAGCCTTGGGAATCAGGGGAAGGAGCCATGGCCGATGCCGAGACTGTTCGTCGGACGTTGATGTCGACCTTCTGGCCGGACTGGCAGTGGCCGGGGACCCCGCACAGGAAAAAGTGGTGCCCGGCTTTTGTGATCGCGATGCTGTCGTTCCCGCTCGTGTGGGTTGAGATCGGGGACGAGGCGTTGCATGCCTTGTAGTCTTTGTGTGTCACTTGCATCACGTTGTGGAATTGTGGGTGGTAATTGAACACTGTCATCAAACACAAACATCACAATTTTCCCCCCTAATTAGTAGGAAGACTTTCTTCAAATGACAACAGACAAATGTAATGCAACAGGCAACTAATAAGGGTATGTTTAGTTATAATTGTTATATGGTAAGGTATAAAAATCAACTTAAAAGTGCATATGTTAAGGTTTCGATCAGTTCTTCCTAAAAAACAGAGATTTGTTATTAGTAGCTAGTAAGAGTGGGAAAAAAAGAAAAAAAAATATATACCATGACAAATAATGCAATAAAGTAGTATGTTACTATGTGTAACTACTTGGTTTGGATTCTTCCTAAAAGTAAGAGGATTGTTTGGTGGATGAGAGGCTGAGTAGAGTACGATTCTTCGTATGTGTAAGATTTTCCAAGCTATTATATTATAGGAGTACGTGAAAAGGAGTGTTGCTATACGTTTCGGAGGAACTCACAAAATTGTGTTTTCTTTGGCAACTCACAAGTCACAGCTTACAGGTCACATGTACTATTAATTATAAGAAATTTAGAATGTGTTGACTATACCAACAATTATAATTAATATTCTAATAAGATGAACCACACCCGTTAGACATATGTTACATTTTTATGTAAATTTTAAATATGAAAAAAATTATTTTATACAACTTATATATGATGTTAAAACACGTACAATAAGTGTACAAAATACGTATAGACAAATTGAGCGTTTGAAAAGTAAGGATGTTATTTGACCTTACCAAATTATGACGACGTGTTTAATACATGAATTATTCGTTTTAAAAGGGAGAAAATATGATTGTTGAAATAAAATCAGTATAATAAAGACTACCAGTGTTTTCGAATGAAAATGTACCGTATAAATTCGAATTTTTATATACAAATGATTAATAAAAGTTAACGTTCATATCGACCAATAATTGATTGTATTTTTATACCATGCTGCTAAATAGAACATATACCATATTTTATTCATTTAATTCAACACCATATTTTACTAACATTTAATGTTATAATCATAGAAATAAATCATATTATTTTTTTTTCAATTTAATATGCAATAATATAAATTTTATTACAAGATAAGACACTTAAATATTTCTTATTCCCATACTTCATTTTCAATTTGACACTGCTGTATGGACTTCATTTAAAATAAATTTGGTGAGTTGTTAAAGTTTAAGGGCAATATTTTACGTTTAATCTGTGCCTAACCTACATGCCTTTGGAAGTGGTACAAACTACAAATTGCTTCTAAGCAAAGAATAGTAAGGTATGAAACAGAGGGCACTCACCTCACATCATCACACTTGATCACGCACATTTCATGACATCATTTTCTTTATTATCCAACATAGCCCTTTGAATTATACTACCTTTGTCCCAAACTCCTATTAATTTTAATAGGGTGGGGGTAGTACAAATACAATATCGACATATATTTAATAGTGACTAATGAATTTTCAGTATCAATTATCAGTAGGGTTGGAACATTCTATTGTCATTTCCATCTTCTTTTTCCCTAATTATCATACAATAAGTATGAGAATTGTATTCACACTTCATCTATCCCATTCTCAAACACCTACTCTCACATACCAAACAGCCAATAGGTGAAAAAAGAATGATAATCACTGAAATCATAAAAATGACAAACACATTGAAACAGAGGACAAACATTTTGAGTTGTTTTACACTCATTAAGAGTTGTTCGATCAGATTGTGCTATTTGGCACTTTCCTATGCTTGAATAAAAGGGCTATTGTGGCCGTTACTTATCAAAAAAAGTACAAATGCCCTTCGTGTGAACAAGATTTCCAAAACGTTTAACTAATTTGTAAGGACACTAATTGAATAATTTTTCATGGTTATGAAAAGACAATTACTATTAATGTATTAATTAGTGATTCTAGTTTTCCTAGGATTCTACTACTCATAATAGGAGAGAGTAAGACACAATAATAGTACTCCATCATTTTAGACAATGTTGAGATTGTGGAATTTCATGCAAATAGCCTTGAATTATTTTGCTAGGGTACAAATATGCACATTCTTTGTCTGAACTTGCTTGGTGATTCCATCATTTTGCCCAGATATTCTCTGGGCAGAGACATCATACTTTCCAGCACTAAGCCAGTATGATGGGGTTCACGCATACGAATAAAGTTTTTTTTTTTTTTGAGGGAGAATAAAGTTTTCATAATGACAGAAACAAAAAATCATATTCAATAGAAAAAACAAATGTATTATACCCGCATGCTTGAAAAAATAATCGTTTGTTCTTTCATCTTTTCAGGTTGACACAGAGTGGGGGTAAATTGTTTATAAATATCACAGCGCTAATGCTTTTCACCATAGTCCCACTTCAGTAAAGTCTAAAAGATATATGTACAAGTTTTTTTTTTTTTTTTATAAAGAAAAAAGAGATCTAAGACATGATTAATAGCAGAAGTTTATCGTTAGTCATAATTTTTTACATTTATGAGACTAAACGTAAAATATGTTTAATGTGTTGCGGATGGCATTGGTCAAATTACGTATCATCCATGTCCTTAGTGAAGCTAAATCCCTTAATTTGGGGTAAAATAAGACTGGATGCTTACAAATTGAAGTTGAAAAAGACTCATTATGAGGAAAAAAATTAGGGTGCATTTGGTCGGTAAATAACCCCGGGGAAATGTTCGGGTTGACTTATTTTCCCATGTTTGGGTGCGGGTTGACTTCGGGAAAATTTTCATGATTGGCCCACCATTTTCTCCATTTTTCTAGGCAAAAATTTCCCTGGCGTCCTACCAAACACTCCCTTAAATGCAAGTCGAAAAAACAGTTGACTCTTATCCATGTATACGCATGCATACCAAAAAGTGAATACTAGCTTAACCATGACACAGATATTTTGATTGATTTAAGGATAGCAAGAAGTTAATTAGAGAAGAATAGTGAAGCAGATATATGATATATCCACATCCAGAAAACGACAATATCTTCCACTAAGAAAACCAGCTAATTAAAGATCATACAGGCCAAAATATATATATGTGATATCGATATTGGCATGCTACGGCAGCAACCACTTGGATAGTTGAATGTGTATCACTTGCAGGTTTCAGGTGGGGTCTTTAAATATTTAATAATCTTTCATATAGATGTACCCAACTCACTTATTTTGATATTTCTGCAAAGAGGTTTAGAATTATATCCGTTAATCTTAATTTAAGGTAGTAGTAAACTTACAGTTACACCAATATCTCCCTCTTAAATTAACATGAAGAAGGAGCCGAACACCTACAATAGCACCATTAATGATACTAATACGTACTCAATTTAATGTAACCAAGAAGTTATTTTATTACTCTCTCGATCTTGAAGCATTTATCAATTTAACTAATTTTTTATTATTGATTTAATTTGAAAATATTGAATGAATGGTAAATAAAAAGACACTCTCGTAAATCTTAGACGTTTAACCAATAATAAATCTCCATGGGTTCCTTCACTTCCTTGCACTTGGGAAACACCAAATTCCTTGAGAACGGAGAATTGCATTAAGACGGCGTCGTATTCGAGGAACCACAAACCCATTTAACCTACCTATCATAACCCAATATGATAAAGTGAAATTGTAGTGGATTGTGGTGTAATTGCAGCGGGTTATTGGTTTTTGAGTTTTTCGTATATATATAAATATTGTATTGGTAATTGTGAAAAAGTAATTTGTGGTGGGTTGTATTGAATTGTGGTAGAATGATATTTTATGGCGGGTTGTGCCAAACTGTTGTAGGCCGTGGCACCGCAGTTTGCCAACCGTAAAAAAACAAGGACTTAAGAATTTAATCTCCATAGGCCCGGGTTCAATTAATTTGTGCAACTTTTAATACTATCTTCGTTCCTAAATAATTGTCTATTCAACTAAATTTTGATTGTTAATTACTTATAAATTATAATGAGTTATAATTTAATACTCCCTCCGTTCCATATTAATTGACACTTAAACTAACTTTTTTTGTTCCAAAATAATTGTCACTTTCCATTTCCCGATACCTAATTTAATTATTTTACTTTAATAATTATGTTAACTTTTTACTTTTTCAAACAATAATAACTACTCTTACTCACATTCTCTCACTACCTACACCTTGATATCCGAAAAACAACTTGGAAAATAGTATCATTTAATTATGAAGGTAGTTTTTTTAGTTAAACCTTGGTATGTGAAATTTTTTTAAATGTGTCAATTAATATGGAACGGAGGGAGTATATTATAATTTTTAGTAGAATATCTTTCTAATGGTATTAATTTTATATTGTAACTCATTATAATTTATGAATGGTTAAAGTTTAATCAAACGGATAATTATTTAGGGACGAGGTACTACAAATTTGCAAAATTAAGCCAACCAACAATCCAACAATAAATTCTTAGGGTAACACACATCTCCGCGGTTTGGAATCTACTTCCATCCCATTATATTTCTCCATTCACAGTGGTTAAAATCGTAAATCGGACAAAAATTTTGGGACAAAAAAAATTAGGTGAAAGAACAAATAATTTGGGACTAGGCAGTAGATATAGATACTTTTACCAGTGAAATTAAGCCAAGAATCAGCCAATTGAAAGCAAAAATGGGAGGAAGAGGAAGAAGAAGAAGTACCTATAACATCGCCGACATGGAAGGTCTTGGTGGCAGCCCACTGCTTGTAATCAGGGTTGCCAATGGTAGTCCAACCAGCGGAATCCCCCACCGTGTACACCGCCGCAAACGCCGCCGGAGAGACCAGCACCGCCACCAAGAGCACGGCCGCAGCCACCGCCTTCGCCGCCATGTTGATTTCCGATTCTTTTGCGGGGTGTGTTGGATTTGGGAATTGGGGATGTGTGCGTTACATGCAGATGGAGTATTGGTTATTTATATATACAGGGGCCTCTCAAACTCGGGCTTAATGAAGAGTGTGTCGGAATGTGTGACTGTGTGTCTTAGAAATGGTAAAGTTAGAAGAAAGCCACTTTTCTTTATCCACCCTTGATGTTGACTCACTTACCCTAACACAACTTAGACCTTATTCTTCTGTGCGGTGTGTTGCGATATGAAGTGTTATAATGTAGTGAAATTATAGCGGATATGATGAAATTGTGGTGAGTTATTGATTAGTTGTGGTGATTTTTTGTATATGTATATATATATATCGTGGGAAATTGGATTCTAATAATCCATACTTTTGCAAATTAGATGGCAATAATCCCTACTTTCAATTTATATTCTGGTGGTCCAAAAAAAAATTGTATTGTAGTGGGACACAATTGAGATTATACCCTAAATATCATAGATTTTGTGTTGCGTTTGATTCAAAAATTTGTATAGCACTTTACCACGATTCTTAATGAATTTACAGCATTTCTCCCAACTTTTTTCAATTTTTTTTTTCATTTTTTTCAATTTTTTCAATTTTATTCCTTTTAAAAAAAATCATAATAATTGCTCGGAATCTCAAAAAAATAATTTAAAAAATGTTTTACCAACTACACTTCATTACCTATCTGGGGGCAGGAACGAAAAAAACAAAAACAATGTGGAGTAGGCATGAAAAAAATAAAATGAACATGGTGATGGATTTGGTACCACTACAATACAATTTTTTTTTACCACCAGAATACAAATTGAAAGTAGGGATTATTGTCATCCAATTTGCAAAAGTAGGGATTATTAGAATCTAATTTCCCTATATATCGTGTTGGTAATTGTGAAAAAGTAAGTGGAAAAAGTGAGTTGAAATATTGTATTGTTTTTGGACGATTAAAAAAATATTGTATTGGTAATTGTGAAAAAGTAATTTATGGTGGGTTGTGATGGATGGTATGTTGTGATGGATTGTGGCAAAGTGTGATAAAATGTGACATCGCAGATTGTCAGCCGTATAAAAGAACAGGGCCTAAGGGCAACTCATTAATGTTCAACTAATTGTTCTCTATATAACATTTAAAATATGTGAATATAAGAAAAACATTATAACTCTTAGTTATAGCCAATGTTTCACTCCTTCCCATATTATTTATCATGAGTTACTAGTATAATGATTTTCGATGTTTATCTTTGACATATGATTGCTCATATAATATTATATTAAAAAGTTACAATATTATAATCTTACCATAATATTTTTCATTACGAATTTAATGATAACATCTTTGTATAATAAAACATTGTATACGTAAAGAAACTACGAGTGCGTTTGGTTCTTTCCTGTGAAAGTTTTTTTTAGAAAAGTTTTTTCTAAGAAAAATATTTCATAGTGTTTGATTTACATTTAGTAATATAAGAAAGTTTAATTAAAATGTTCAAACAATACTTATATATTAATTTATAAGTTTAAATTTAGTAATATATGAAAGTTTACATTTATAAAATATTTTTTCAAGATTAATTTAGGAAGTTAAGACCCTGTTCTTTTAAGCGGATGACAATTTGCGGTACCACAGCCCATCACACTTTGCCACAACCCACCACACTTTGCTACAATTCACTACAACATATCATTCCACTACAATTCACCACAACCCAGCACAAATTACTTTTTCAAATTTATTATATATTTTTAATATAAATTTTTAATCAATACTTTTTCAACTCACTTTTTCCAATACAGTACTTTTTCAACCATTTTTTTTAATCATCCAAAAACAATACAATATTTCAACTCATTTTTTCTAATTACTTTTTCACAATTACCAATACAATATTTATTTATATATACAAAAAACCTACCACAACTTACCAATAACCCACCACAGTTTCAATATACCCGCCACAATTTTACCATACCATACTGCGCCATACCACAACATACCGCATAAAAGAACATGGCCTAAGTTATAACACAATTTCTCTTTCGCATGGAAAATGTTTTTCCGATTCCCATCTACCTAGGGAAAATAGTGAGTCCTACTTCAAAACTTTCATATACTCATTTCGCAACTAAGGCCCTGTTCTTATATGCGGTATGGGGCGGTATGGTGTGGTGAAATTGTGGTGGGTTGTGGTGTAATTTGTGGCGGGTTATTGGTATGTTGTGGTGAGTTTTTTTTGTATATATATAAAAATATTGTATTGGTAATTGTGAAAAAGTAATTTGTGGTGGGTTGTGGTGAATTGTGGTAGAATGATATTTTGTGGTGGGTTGTGGCAAACTGCGGTGCACCGCAGGAAAGAACAAGGCCTAAACAGGGAAAATTTTGTCAGCTTGAAAAGGCTCGTTGACAAAATTTCCGAGAAATAATTGCAACTAAGCACATTATAATGGTCAAAATTTTCAAATTTTAACTGGCACATAAATTTAGATAACCGATAAAATGGGAAGTAGGAAATATGTATTAAAAAGGTACATGTGGATTGTTAGATCTATGTGTGTAAACATGAGCATTGGATGAGTAATTGGGTATGACTCCATCTCACCTAAACTAGACCCATGATATTTGTGTAGTGTTTCTTACTTAAATTTTTTTAAGCAATGAATTGATATATTGAAAACCTATATTAATTAAGACTTTCATAATTATTGATAGTAATCCAATGGTTTAGTTACTTTAGTACGTGACGGTAGCTTGTAGATCACCTTTCATTGTACGGTTTGTTTTGCCTTTAATTTGAGATCCTCAATTTTATGATTATGGACCTTTTACTCAATATATCATAATCCCTTACATCATTATTCTATAATCATCGTCCAATATAGACCATGTATGTTCTCATGTTCATCAATTTCTTGCTGGTAATTAAGTTTGCTCATCCAACTGTACGTAACGCTAGGTCAATGGAAGGAGGAAGAGTATCATGAATGACCATGTTGTAGTCTTCTTGCTCTCCGCCAACCTCGGCTAACATGACCACGACAAAAGTGATGAAGTGTTGCACAAAGTTGATTGATACAAACTATTCTATGGAACTCTCTGATTTTTAGTGATAACTTTCTTGATGTATACGTACATTTATTGGAAAAATTACTAAATTCACTGAAAAATTGCTAAATTAAATTGATTCAAAATGTCAGGGGAGATTATATTAACTTTAAAAGGTCAAAATTATAAATATCATATACCCGAAGGAAGGTATATGCAAATTTTTCTATATATGTACATATGCATGCATTCATCGTCATGATGTCAACACTTATACATCCATCTCCAAATACAAATATAAATGCAATCGCAATCCCTTCTTTCAAAAAACAATGTTATTTAGGAAAAAGTGACAATATTATTGATCGTAGACTTTTAGGAAACAAAAAATATGTAATTTCTATAATTTAAGAGAAGTTAAAATACTTTGAGTTTTAATTGAGTCCCACCTCATCCTATAAAGTATAGACCGTAATGAGGGCGTTCAACCAAGATATTGCCTTTGAGTTAAGACAACTCTACTTATGTTTCTTAATTGATGCAATAATAATATGATTCTTTCTCTAGTTATAACACATAGTTAATTTCTTTATCACCTAAAAAGGTGATATATTAGATATTGTAAGATTGAGAGAGGTTATTTTAGGTGTCAATGGAGCTGTTCTTCAAAGTAAAGAATGTTCTTCTGGTTGGTGGATAGATGCAGCCATTTCTAGTGTATACTTGTAGACCCACGGAGACATGTACACTGCTAGGAGATTTCTTTACTAGCAACATGCATGTATGTTGTTTTATTTATTTACTATTTTTAAGTTGAAGTAAGATTGTCAATTTAGGTAAAATCTAGATTTAGGGATAATATGTTAGATATTTTACCAATAAACTTAGTTAATATCTGTTGATGAGGTACATTCCAAACTTGATTAAGACTCTACTCCTTTCTGCGGTGGGTAAAATATGGTAATTGTATGACATTGTAAAAATATTGATAGTGTGATCGATATATTATGGTATAGTGTGGTAATTTATAGTAAAATTTGTTGTAAGAATGGCTGGGGTGGTAAGTGAGAAAAGAGAAGAAAGAAAAGTAAGAAGAGAAAAAATTATGATTGTTGTAGTAAAGTCTGGAATAGAATGATAATATGTGATAGTTTGTGGTCATCAATGTGGTAAATTGTGATATGTGCAGTATCATATCACACAAAAGAACAGAGTCTAATATAATGAGACCCATGCGAAAAATTGTGATAGAACTTTTTTCCCCCCTCCAATATTAGGGATGTTTTAGTTTAGACAAATTGATAAACCTAAATTTGTCTTGAGTTTAGGTTTGGACTCTATAATTTAAAACATGTGTACCTAGATTTAACATTCCAATTCAAAATTCATAAGTTTATATGATTTCCAAGTTCGCAATATACTGTACAACATGGTGGACCTACTTAGTCCACCGCATATATTAAAATAGACCAATTTTTTATATGATGAAGTTCTGTAAAAATTGATAAATTTAAAAATTATTGATGAATTTCACAACAATGTTGATAAACTTATGATGAATTTTATAATAAATATTGATGATCTTTTTTAAGATTTAATACCTTAATGAACCTAGATAGGTAGGTACTCCAAGGTGTACTATATAGGAATTGCCTTAAGTTAGGCAAGTGTTAACAATCAAACCAAACTACCAAATAATCTCTTGACTGAAGACATACATCTTTCTATTAATTTATTTAAGAGGCTTTTTTTTAAATTAAAAAATAAGAAGAAAATTCAAGGGTTGGTTTTTCAGAGGGGAATAAATGAGGTATAGTGCAGTAGTGCTCTGAGTTATTGCGGGCTAAGAGTATGGGCCCAAACAAAAATTAGTTGAATATATTACTAGTGTACGATATATGTGGCCTTCACAAAGGTTCAGGCCCAGCATGTTTGTGACGTAAGTAGATGACTGATGATTGATCACTGATGGAAAACTAACGTAGACTTGTAATTTGTGTCGTGTCCTGGAAAATAGATCAATAGATTCAGATACAAATCGGTGAAATTCTGATAAGGTGAATTTTAGATAAGTTAATATTTGTGTTTGGAGATTTTGATTTGGGTTGGCTTGAGGCAGACATAACGAACGGGTAGTTCGGATCGTGAGAGTTTTGGGTTAACATTCTTTAAGTGCCTCAAGTTTAATTTTACAACTTGTGGATAAAGAGGCGATTACAGGTCGGTCAAATTCATGAATTCAATTTGTTCAATTTTACCCAAATTTATCAAAATTTATAAAAAATTATTAAAGTTAAAAAATAAAAAATAAAAAATAATTTTGACATAGTAGGGTAAATTTGACAAAAGTTACCAAAGTTACCAAAAATTATCAAAAATTATAAATTGGTACCAAAATTTAACTTTTACACAACTACTTTTTACCCATAAATTTGACACACCCACGTAATTTGGGGGTGAAGTAGGTCTTACATATAAATTTGTTGATTGTTTAAATTCAGTAAAGTGCTCTGTCAAAGTTATTTCTATAAATCAAGTCCAAAGAAATACATTTCTAAGGCCCTGTAAACTTCATGGGTAGTTTGTGGTAGGTAAAAAATTACCATAAATTATCAAAAGTTACCAATAATTACCAAAAGTTACCAAAAATTACCAAAAGTTATCAAAATTATCGAAAATCACATGACACGTGTAAAGAAGGTTTTTTTTTTCATTTTTTCCTTTTATTTCAAAAACACAAATTTACCCATATAAATTTACCCAAAGTTACCATAAGTTATCAAAAATTACCAAAAGTTACCAAATATTATCAAAATTCATCATTTACCTTACCTCAAGATACCCATGAAATTTACAGGACCTAAATGTCAAAATGTGAGTTGTTTAACTATGCGTTTTGGTAACTTTTCTTCCTCATTTCTATTTATAAAAACACAAAACACTTTTTCCATGGATATTTGATATTTCACTCTTTTTTAATTTAAATTTTTTTCATTTGATCCAAACTATTTCACTAGATACAGCTCACGTCGTCACCTCTATAAAATACGATGTTAGGTGATATATATTATATAGGAATCAAAATTAACATTCCCCCAATCCATGCAAGCAGAGACTAATGTAAGGACGGTGAACAAAATTGGTTCTGATTTAACATAATGTTGGCATGGCATGATAACACTGGGAAACAAAGAAAATGGGCCAGATCAGAGTCCAACATGGTTATATTAATTATTGGAGAATTGATTGTATTATCACATTTTAGACTGCTGGTTGGCCAATAATTCAATCAAGCTTTGCCTAACAAAGGCACCACAAGCTGACCTCAAATTATGCTCTTTTGTTGCTAAAATTCTGAGAAATGATAGAATATGAGAGAATATGAGAGAAAAGAGAAGAATATTATTGATTGATTACAATTTAGAATGATACACAAAGGAAGAAGAGGGAGCCTATTTATAAACACAGGAAAATATAATAGGAGGTAATAACTAAATAAAGGGAAACTATTTATGTACAGATCGAAATGACTATTTATCACTAAGGTAAGCATACTTTAAGAAGCCCAACTATTGAGAACTTTGAAAATTGACCACTTGGCCGTGCTTGGCTTGGGTTAGTTGGGTATGCGTGTTTATACATACGTATAAGTGTGTACGTGTCTTGCCCCAAAACACTTTTTAAATGTCTTCTCCCTTATAAAATCAATACTTATTATCGTTTTTAACCCCAATTTTTTTGACAGATACTATTAATTATCAATTATAAGAAGCTTGGAATGTGTTGGCTACGCCAACAATTAAAATTGACACCCTAACGAATGAACCCCATCCGTTGGGCATATTTTAGACGCTTTTTTGTAAATTTTTAAAAATATAGATAAAAGTGTGATTTTATACAGTTTATATATATTATTATAGTTATAGAAGTCAATCATGTAACTTTTTTCCAATTTAATTCACAAATATATAGATTTTCTATAATGACAAGACACAAAATATGTGTCTTGCACAAGACTTTTATCATTTCCCTTCCAGGTATGTGTGGGAGTGTACACACACACGAACATCGGTGGTTTGGTTAATTGGTTCGAATCAAGCCCAAATTAGGTTTTTCCGACTCCAGATGTTATGTCCCTCGGTATCTTTGGGCCATTTTCATTTGCGATAAGTATTGATGCTTGTTCCATGCAAATTTCAATGTCTTATCACTTTTGATTTTTTTAGGGTCTTCAAAATATAAAAATCTATCTAAGTATCTAACCATCATTTTCTAACAATATGTTTTATAAAAATTATAAAATTATACATTGATAAATATATTTTAATTATGAATCTAGCGATACTAATTTCATATCAAAGATTATACTACCTCCGTCCCATATTGTTTGTCCATCAAACCATATTTAAAAGTCCAATGGTCATGGAAAATGAGGTGAAAAATGTATAATGTACCAGAATTACCCTTACTTTTCTCATGTGAAGAAAAAAAATAAATAAAAGAATATTTATTAGGGGTATAATATGAATTACAATCATTAGAATTATAATATGGACAAACATTTTGGGACAAGGGAGTTAGATAGATGGACAAACAATTTGGGACGGAGGTAGTAATTACTTTGCATTTAAAACTTTCAAAAGTTAAATGTGGAATTCACATGGCAATAGATATCTAGGACTAAACAAAGTAGATGGGAATCTCCGAATCATTGATGCCAACAAGCATCAATTTAAGCAGATTCCATGTTTCACTGGAATATTTTGCTACCATTGGCATTACAATTTGTTTAAACAATTCTTTTGGATGTCAAATAACCACAATTTTAGTAACGCAAATCTTATATCCTACTAGCGTAGGACCACGCGTCACGTCACTACTCCCACTACTTTTATAACCTATAAATACTATTTTGCGTAAATACTCACCTACACATAGAATGTTTTGGTGGAGTGGGTGGGGCACATTTATCATAATTGGGTGGTTCTAGATTCGATATTTGAAATTTGACCTATCAATTCGGGCGGACGGACGAGTTTCGGGTAAGCGTGGATCTAATTAATTCCATTGATAGTTTTTGTTGGGAATGGAATTATTTTGAGACAATCAATAATTGAAGTGTAGATCTAATTTGTTTTTTCTTGTTTGATAGTAAGTGTTGATCTAATTTTATTCATTAATTGATAGTTATTTTGAGAAATGAATTATTCGAACTACCTCTCCTTTGTTCACTTCATTATCGATTTTCTCATGTGGGAATTGATTAATTAGTTAACAATTCACTCTGCTCATAATTAGAATTGATTCTGCAAAATTCCATGTCTATGGAATATTGACGGTGCTCCTAGCCTAATCCAACTCTTTTAGCAAAAAATAATACCGGGAACATATCAATTATTGATCAAACATGATGGACTTTCATCAACGTCTTGAGTGTGGCAAATAGCTTTGAAAGAATGGGCTAATTTGTAGGGACAATTTAGGAGAATTTGATGACAATCTTTATATTGGCATAGATTAGAAAGTCGGTAGAATTGTAGAGATTAACAACATTTTTAGGTGTCAAGGTTACTGATATTCAAGAGGTATTGATGAAGCTTTATTAAAAAGAAATTGCAAAAGAAAGGAATACATGGATGAATGAGCATTCTTAAAAAATTGAAACGATAAATGTAGAAAGGAATGCACGAATAAAGGAGCTTTCTTTTGGATAACCATTTCTTTCTATTATATCTTCATTTGGATAATCATTTCTTTCTATTATATCTCCCGACCTGCACAATATTTCAGACTATATAATAACATTTTTGTTGTCTAATGAAAATATAAATTAAACAAAGTAGATTTCTCTCTATTTTTATAAGCTTGCTTGAATTAGAGGGAAAGAAATTAAAAATATTTAATGGGCAAAAACAATGCCACAATCGTCCTCATTTTTTATATAACTAATTTCTTTAAATATATAACACTTTAAATATGAAAAATTGAGTTGAATTTTAATATTACCTTCATAAAATATTAAATCTAACCTATAATCTTCATCCCATATCATATCCTACTTCAACTATGCTTCAACCTACCAAAGAAATATACTGTGAGCATATAATCAAAGGAGGGGGGAGGGATTAAAAACATGAAATGAATGTTCTTCATTTCTACTCTATTTCCATTTATGGCACGAGGGAGTTTATAAATTTAGGAGTGACGAGTCAGCGCTGAAAAAACGTGTGCAGCACTGCCTTTACCCCCAACACCGTCCTCGATTACGTGCCTTCATTTCTAAATCACACTGCTTTATAAAAAAATAAAACATTTTAAAACCAACGCTCTAGATTAGGGCTCATACTCTCTCTATATTCTACGCTAGTGTGAAATTGTGTTTCATAAGATATTCTTTTCTATTCCTTCCGTACAGTTAAATTTCAAAAAATTTGATCATAAATTTTTCAATATATATAATGATTAGTTATATAAAATTATCACCATTAGATTTATAATAAAAAAATACTATCATAAAAGTATAATATTGTAGTCGTTAATAACATATTATATAAAAAATTATCAATCAAAAAGTGACATTAAAAACCGTAAAAGTCAAAATTATGATGATTAATATGGAATGGAGGGAGTATTTCAATTAATTATAATTTAAGTGGAATCCTTAATAAATGGGTTGCCTAATCTTCTAAACTTACATTTCTTAAAAAATATGCCATCGAAATCCTTTTAATAATTACTTAATAATTATAGTATTTGTTAAGGAAATAATGCTTGGTAAATAGCATATTGAATGATTTATTTAAAAAAATGGTTTATTAGAAAATTTGATCTAACTCCGTTCTTTTCTACGGTTGGTATGATATAGTAATGGTGCGGTGCGGTGAAATTTGAAAAAATGTAGTGACTTGTAGTAAGAGTTGTGGTAAATGAAATTGGAGAGATGGGAGAATGTGAAAAGTATAGAATAAAAATAAAAGATATATTGATAATTATTGTGATTTAATGTGATAAAGTGTGGTAAAAATTAAAGATTCGTAAGATACATGGCTAAAAAAACTAGTATAAAAAAATCTGATGGTTTAGTTTAACCATCTCGATCACGGGCCATGGCGCGTACACATGTGTGTGATTAGCGAAGAACAATTATTAATCCAAAGATAATTTAACTTAAACCCATGAATCATCACCAATTAACAAAGTCATTTTCAATGACATTGGTAAAGTCTTTAATTTTCAGTTTTCACACGCCGATCGTACACCATCTCCAATTAATTATCTGAAGGCATCAACGACAAAATGTCCGATAGTCGTCGAGTCAGCATCATCTTCGTCATTATCTTAATCTCCTTCTTTCTCACCTTCCTCTTTCTCTCTCTCCTTTTTTACCTTATAAATACCCCCTTCTCCTCTGCATCAAAGCCGCTTCCTCTGTTTTACGTTCCTTCTTGCATATTTTGATCACCAGCCATTGTTGAGTTTCTCGAGCTCTAATTTCTCTCTCTCTACAAATTTCCTTCCGTTTTCTTTCATTTACTTTGCTTTCCCTCTGTTGCTCTGTTTTGACGATGGATTTCGGAAAGTTGTCCCGCAAATCATCTTCTCCCTTCGACTGCCTCTTGTTCGGTGCGTGATTTTAGGCGTTTCGTTTTGATTTTGAAAATTTGATTAACTTGTTAAGTTATTATCGTTGATTAGCTGAATTTGACCAAATTTGATCACACGATTAATCATGAACAGTTAGGCTTACGTTGTTGAGCTAAATTTGATCATGATCAACTATGAACTGATTAATGATGAAGAGCTGAAATTTGATCGAGTTTGATCACACGACTGATCATGAACTGTTAGGCTTACGATGTTGAGCTAAATTTGATTAAATTTGATCATGATTAACTATGAAGTGATTGATGACGATGAACTGAAAACGATTATTTGCGAATTTGATTTTGCAGATTTGGATGACACGCTGTACACTTCTCACACCGGAATCGGAGCTGCTTTGAAGAAGAACATCGAAGGTTCTAATCAACTCCTTCTTCGCTGTATCAAACAAAGAACCGATAAAAAAAATAAAGATAAAAATGAATGAAGAGCATCATATTTGGACTCGTATGAGCTTTGTCTTTTTGCTGATTTTTTATAATTAAAATCTGTCAGATTGTCTGGTGGAGAAATGCGGATTTGCACGAAGCCAGGCTTCAACCCTCCGCGTTGAACTCTTTAGGACTTACGGCAGCTCTTTGGCAGGCTTGAGGGTAAGATTTTTCTTTATGATATTCTTTTTTTAATTTTTCTGTTCAATTTTTGTGGTTTACTATTTTCATCAAAAGTATTTATAAATTCTGTAAATTTTGAACTCACTTATTTTCTCTTTTGCCGAATTTTATGATCATGTTGAACCTTTCAGGCTCTTGGATATGATATTGATGCTGATGATTACCACAGGTTCGTTTGCAACTTTCTTTTGCTACTAGTACAATACTTGTTAATTTGTTATGGTCTATTCAACAATCATCAGTAAGTGGGAAAATAATTTTTCGGTACAAAACAAATAGACTTGCAACAACAAACAAATTTACAAGTGTGAAATTATTTTACTGGTAAATGATGCAACAAAAAGTAAATGTAATAGAAAAAAATAGGGTAAGTATGTTGATTGATTATGACAACGTGATTAAAATACTGCAACTATGCGATCAAATATCTTGATAGCTTATTAGAACGTGATTAATTAAAAAACAATTGTGCTGATGACTGATGTCATGGTAGTCAATTTTAACACCAACTATACAATCTTTATGCATTATTGCTCTTACATTTATAATTATTTTGACAAGTAGTTTGATGAGTGACGGAACTCTTTTTTAACAAATTTTTTACTTGAAAACAAAATGAGCAGTTTCGTACACGGGAGATTGCCATACGAGCAGATAAAGCCAAACCCTCAGTTACGAAACATCTTACTCAGCATCACCCAAAGGAAAATTGTAAGTTCACCTAACATAATTTTCTTAACTAATCATTTTACTTCGATTAATAATTCTTGGTATTAAAATTATGGGTTTTTTGGGCAGATATTCACAAATTCTGATAGGCAGCATGCAAAGAGGGCTTTGAAACGTCTAGGGATCGAGGATTGTTTTGAGCAATTGATATGCTTTGAGACACTTAACCCAAACCTCTCTCAGGCAACTCGCCCTGAGGAGATTCCTGTGGTGTTGAAACCTTCACTTGATGCCATGAACATCGCCATTGACGCAGCTCAAGTTGATCCTTATCGCACGGTACTTAACAATCATCTAATTATTTTAATTGGCTAGTTGTTAAATAATTTGATCAATATATACCAGTTATAAGTACTTTTTAGGATTGATATGTTATATTTAGTAGAATTAATAGTTAGTGATGGTACCTAATATTGACGATAAGTTAATTATGGCAATGTTTGCAGTTGTTCTTGGACGACAATGTGAGGAACATAGCTGCTGGGAAGGCATTGGGCTTGAAAACAGTCTTGGTACGTTATTATGATATCCTCATGTAATTATATATTAGTAAATTAGATACATTGGATCATTAATTAACTTTTTTCTTTGATGGAACATTAATGAACTTATTAAAGTAGAACTTTCATTCCACTTATTATACAGCAAAATTAAGTTTCAAGTAGATAAGTTTCAACTTTTTTTTATTAACAATCTAGTCATCTAGATAGATTTTTAAAAGAGCTACCTAGCTAGTCAAAAGTCTTACACCTATATCTTAAAAATAAAATTTTAAAATTTATCTAGTAATTTATCTTAATCTTCTCTTATCAAAGCTAGCTTAGTACTCTAATATTATTCAAATTTAAAATTTATCTTGATTAACCCTTATAAAAAAATGAACACATATAATATGTTTAAATAAAAACTTACCTTTCTTATAACTTTTTAAAGTTCATTCAATCACACCGATTAGAGATGCATGTACACAGATATATACCGACGCGTAATCCGGTGGAGTTCTTATCAGCCGCGTGGATGTGTACATATCTCCACGTGATTTTATAATTGGAATCCACGTTTAGCTAAACTCTTGCGTCTAATTAGCCACTCTTGTGGGCCAACTGCCACGTGGTGGTTAGGGATTGGTGTTCGGCTACTACCTTATCATGCTGTACAAAACTTCCCTTGAAAATAGTATTGTACCTAACTCAACCATGTACAAACAAACATCCCTCACAAAGTTTTTTTTTTAAATTACTGACTCTGTTTTTTAGTGATAAAATTAAGTTAGGTAAAGTAAGATTAGTAAGAAAAAAAAAGGAAGGACAATAAAATAAAATGACATTAATCTGAGTGTTTTTTACGGATTCGAGTAAAGTAAAAGGATAAAATGACATTCTAAATAGTCTATACATTCGAAGAAATTATGATCGACTCAAATCAAGCTGAACCCGTATATTTGGTTATTGATTTTATTCTAATTTGTAAAATGGATTACCATTTATATTTTGTTGATTAATTTAGTGTGGAAAAAAATGTTGTAGGTGGGAAAAGCGACGAAAACACCAGAGGCAGATTATGCGCTGGAGACGGTGAACAATCTGGCACAAGCAATCCCAGAGATATGGTCATCAGATCACGGTGATGATCATCCCATCGGACGTACGAGGAGTGACATCGAGAACCTTCTGGCGGTTGGAGCCTAATCACATGGTAATCCAACCAGAAAGGAGGCTAATTATGTGATCATGCAATGGGTTGGGTTGGAATGTTGGATGATGATGTGGGTTTGTGTATAATTGACCTGAAAAGAAAGTGATGGGCTGGGTTAACTAATTCACAAAATTATGTGTGCACAGTTTTAATTTGTAATCAAATGTACGTACGTCGTTGGTGGTTGGTCCAGGACGGCGTGATTGTAAATGTTGTGAATTATGTGGGCTGTCATATCATATGACTTGAATAATAATGCAAAGAGTATCTAGAATGTTTCGAATCTGAGCCATACGATCCATGTTGTGATATTTTGCTACTCGTTAGTGATGACGTATTTCTTACTGCGTGAATCATGCCAAAGCGAAAATAAACCATCAGTTTGACAATTGACATAAACTAGTGCCTCTTGTCATTACTAGTCACCTAATAAAAAAATATCTCTAAATATCGAGGTCCTGTACAATTAAGGAGAATCAGAAGAATTGGAGAAGTGTTGGATAATTTCAAGTATATGAAAAGTTTATTAGTTTGATTCAATCTTGGTTAGCTCATAAGATGGATGATTGCATGTAGAGTTCGTATAAACACTAAGGCCATGTTTTTTTTATACAGTTGGTTGTAGTAGGGTGTGGTGGAAATTTGAAAGTTGTGATGGGTTGGAGATAATTGTGGTGGAATGTGGAAGGTTGAGGTGGATTGTGAAATGTTGTGGTGTAAATAATTGTAAGTGAGTTGGTAAATAGTGCTGGATTATGACAAAATATGAAAAGTTGTGGTGCAGTGTGGAACCGCAACCAACCAACTACATAAAAGAATAGGGCCTAAATTGTGTTACTAGACAAATAGTTAACTTTGATGGAACAACGTCAAAATAGATCATGTTGGAAGTAATACAAATGCGTTAAGCATCCGAGAAGACAAATGAATGGCATGACCTCAACACAAGTTGGGTTTTGACAACATGACCCATCTTGGACAACAACATGGTCTTGGTTGGACACGGGCCATGTTGAGTGAAATGGTTCTAGCTTCAGCTGACCTTTTGCATGCATGTGTTGCTTCATGGCTACTTCATACATCTCATAAGTTGGATAACAATGAATTAATTTCTCTCTTCCCGAGTGCTTTTATACCGGATTGCTTGATCTGTAATAATATCTTGATTTCGCACGAAAGAATGCATAAGTTCAAGATAAAGACTTGCAAAACTCCTTGGTTGCCTTAAAATTGGATATGTAAAAAGCATAATATAGAATTGAATGAGACTTTTTTTTAAACTTAGGAAAGAAAAGTCTTTCTATAGAATTATTTACTTAGGAAGCAAAAGCAACCGTTCTATTGTTTATGTTTTTAGAGCTACTTTTTGTCAAAATTGTTTTCCGTAAACGCTTTTTAGCTTCTAAAAAACCTTCTTTGACTTAGTTTTTGTTTTTTAAACCCCAAAACACTTTTAAAAGATAGGCCAAACATGTCGTTTGATATGGACAGGACCCCAATCAGACTTGTTCTTCCCCTCTCAAGATCACCTTGGCCATATAATGAGCGGCTAGGTTGTCATCCCATTTGATATGACTCCAAGTAATTGTTCCAAGAGACTTGTCAAACACTTTAAGTCTTGGAAAACTAAATCACAGTCACTTAGTAGTACCAAAGGGCTACACACCCTTTGGACAGTAGTTAAACAATCAGTTTCGAAAATGACACCATTTTACGTCAGCCTAGATGCCAATTGGGCAGCAAATAACCTAACTTTAGCTTCAGCAACCATCGGGCTCCACATTGCCTTGCATCTCCTCAAAGTCGCCATCAGGAGCTCACCATTGTGATCTTTATAGACCACACCCAGATTGACCCACCCCGGCGTAGAAACTGAAACATCAAAATTTACTTTCACCTGATTTGGCCTTGGGGGAGACCACCTTGTTGAATTATTTTGCAAATGCCTATTCCTCCTTTAATCAACTTCCTTTTTTGTAGTAACATTAGCTACTAATTGCTTTGCCATTTGTACCAACACTCGTGGGGGTGTGCTCCATTGTTCACAAACCTGCTTGTTTGGGCTCTCCAAATCATCCACGCCAGTGGGAAGTATTTGTGAGACCCACTGCCTTCGAGACCCAGTTCAATTCCCACATTTTTTGCCAAAACCGTTCAAACTTATCCAAATGAAGCTCACCCCCAGTAGATCACATTGTACACTCCACGGTCTTCAAGGCACCATGCATACCTTTCGAGGACTCATCTTGTGCTTAAAGGAATAACTAAGATCAGTATCTTATCTCTTCCATTAAACAACTCTTCAACCAGATCAATCTTCAAGGCCACATGCATAACTATCGAGAACATTTATGTTTGACAACACTTAAATGAGCTGGCTTGAAATGTTTAGAGTTAATGTCTCTTCCTCTCATTTTTCTCTCCAAACAACCGTAGCCTGTACTTCCTAGAAAAGGCTCTTATCGACCTTTTTCGGTCAACGGAAAGCTAAGCTCCAATGTGATTAACTTTTATTTCAATCGTTAGTTTGATTTTAGGGTTTTACAAATAAAGTTCTTCATATGTAAAAACTTTATTGCAGCCTTCTATATGGTTTTAGTATATCTTTTGCATTCAATTTTTGTGGTCTAGTAAATTTGATAAAGATTTATCTACAAATCGTTATAGCACATTTTGTGAGGTTATCCATCAATGGTAAATATGTATTGTCATTGAAGAAAGTTTATGATAAAAAACTGTAATAAATTCAGACCTAAAGATTAGTAAGATTTGTATTAGTTATTTGAAAATTACATTTGATATATCTGTATCTTTGATTTAGAATTGTTCAATTAATTCATGTTTTTTATTTAAATTTGTTTATTCACAATTGTTCATTGTAAATGTCATTTGATGTTCTATTAATGAAATGGTTTTGTTTTGACTTAAAAAAATGTTAATGAGTTTTAAATCTTAAGGTGTGTTTGGTACGGATGATCTCTCATTTCCCGTTGTTTGGTGACTGTAAGATGGAGAAAACAATTTTCCAAGAAAATCATTTTCTGCTACCCCATTGTAAATTATTTTCTTGACTCCAATCTAATGAAAAACCATTTTCTCCCTCTCCCCCCCCCCCCACACACCCTCTCTCTCACTCATACACCCATTTTAATCTCTCCATCTCTCTCTCTCATACATCCGTTTTAATCTCTCTCTCTCTCTCTCTCACACACACACACACATCTTTCTCTCTCTCTCTCCATCATTCTCTCTACTACACCCGTTTTAATATTTCTCTCTCTCTCTCTCTCTCTCTCTCTCTCTCTCTTTCTCTCTCTCTCTCTCCATCACTCCCTCTCATGCACTTATTTTAATATCTCTCTTGTTGTTCTCTTCGCCACTTTCTCTCTCCTGTATCCGTTTTAATATTTCTCTATCTCTCTCTTTCCACCATTCTATCTTACGTACACCCGTTTTAATCTCTCTCTCATTCACCTCTCTCTCTCTCTCTCTCTCTCTCTCTCTCTCTCTCTCTTGTTTCTCTCTCTGTACACCACTTCCTCTCATACACCCATTTTAGTCTCTTTCTCATGCACCCATTTTAATATTTTTTTTCTCTCTCATAGATCCGTTTTAATCTCTCTCTCTCTCTCTCTCTCTCTCTCTCTCTCTCTATCGATATACTTCTTGTTCTCTCTCCTTCTCCACCGCTGTCTCTCACACACACCCATTTTAATCTCTGTATCCTTATTGTCGAAAAGGTGAAAATCATTTTCCAGGAAAATAATTTTTCTGTATACAAATATGGGAAAATATCTAATGAAAATTGATTTTCTAGGGAAATCATTTTATAAGGAAAATATTTCCCTAAAAAACAGTTTTTCGTCGCACCAAACACACTTTTTTTATTTGACGGCACAAATATAAAGTGAAAACTTCAAGCCAAGATACCCTTTATTATGAGTTCATGCTAAGTCATCATCATGATTCATGAAGGGTCTAAGAATAGATTATGTTCGACTTCAAAATCAATACACTGGTGCGAAGATAGAATAATTAAACTCATCATACAACTAGTTATAACTTCAATTTCCTTAAGTAATGTAAAAGAGAAAGTTTTGTTGTGTTTTGAAGTCCACTTTCTAGTTTGTGTCTATGCATGGATTTATTTTTTTAAAATCCAGTATAATGACAAATAGCATGCCTTGCAGCTTATGCTCTTAGAGGAATTTATTCTTCTGCTCATGAATATAATAATTAACAACTTGTCTTGTAACTTCTGTTAACACACAAATTTACTCTTCTGCCCACGAATATAATAATTAACAGTTTGTGTTATACTTTGTGTTCACACACGAATTTAGTATTTTACCCTCAAATACAATAATTAAAGAATCCTAGTACCAAATGTAAGTTAACTTACTAGGCCTATCAATCCGAGTCGTTAGTTAAATACGAGTCATGTGTATATTTGTTTAAGACAAACATAGGTAGGGTATATGTCGGACTCGGACAAATTTGACGTTAAAATACAAGTGAGCATATTTCAAATTAGATAAATACTTATATAATTTTAAAAGTATGGAACTTTAACTCATTTACAGAACAAGTCAGATAAGTTGTATTTTCATAAAATTGTGTTGTCTACCTTCACGTTAGTGTCTTGTCACCCCTATAGTAAGCTTAATATGTTGTAGGATATTCCCTCATGTACCAAAATTATAACCTACCTTATATTAAATGACTTTCATTTATACTTCACAAGAATACATAGTTCTTAAGTTTAAAGAAAAAAATGTTCCAATGATTCAAATCATTTGTCAGATATTTTTCTTTCCTTATCCCCACAAAAATTATACCATGTCCACAAAGCCAAAAAAAAAAGAGGAAGAAGAGAGTGTTCTTAACTGTGTATGCTTGTAATCATAGATCATAAAATGACGTCAATTCATTGTCATTGTCAATTTCATTGTCAAGTTGATGTGCATTGGGCCCAAGGTCAAGATGACTGAGAAAAGTTGGGCCAAGGTCAATGAGAGTTTTGGTTGTGTTGCGTTAGTTAACCAATTGTACTGTTTAGAATAATTTGGGCCTATACAGATACGTATTACAACTTACAACTATTATAGTTGTGTTGCATTAATAATTAATGAATTATATTGTAGAAGCCATGTATAAACTAGGGGTGGAAGAAAAGTCCGGAACCGGCACACCGAACCGGAAACCGGATAAAAAAATTCGGGAACGGGCAACACCGAACCGGTTTAAAAATCCGGTGAAAAATCGGATACTAACGGGGCAGTTCCGGTTTGGGATATCCACACCGACGGGGAACCGGCACCGCACCGTTAATATAATTAAATACATATACATATAAATTTTGGTTAAAAAAAAATTCTACCCAAAAATTAATACAAAAATAATATAAATTAACTTGTTAAAAAAAATAAAGAACATTAGGTGTTAATGTGTTGTTGGGCTTATGTATGGGCTAGTAAATTTGGCTCTCTGGCTCACACGCAGTCCTCACAGTCTCACTACACTGTCGAGTAAGGGCCAAGGGGAATTGAGCAGTGACTCCAGTGAGCACAGCAGCCCAACATTCCAGCAAGCTAGTAAATTAGGTGTTAATGTGTTTTTTTTTTTATTAAATAGAGATTTTTTGATGTTTGATAGAAATTTATGCGGTTCCGGTTCACCGGTGAAACCACACCGTTAAAGCCGGTGCACCGATTTTTAAAAACCGGCTGGTTTGGTTCCGGTTTACGGTTTTCGCGCACCGTTTCATCCGGTGCACCGCTTCGGCGCACCGAAACCGCACCGCACCGCACCGTTTCCACCCCTAGTATAAACCCCTTAGCAAATTCAAAGTTTCCAACAAGATTTTAATTAGCTCAATCCACCATCGCAGTTTTAGGGTTAGAGTTTGTCAATGTAGATACTAGGAGGGTATTTGGACAATGGCTTTTTGGAGAAAGTTGACTTTTTGGGATTTTTGACAGTTTGACTTGTGAAAAAAGTTAACTAGAGCTATTTGATACGATGACATATTAGATTAGCCTTTTGGTCTTAAAAAATCTATTTTGTAAAATGCTACTTTGGGTAGCATTTTATAATTGACAATTGACTTTTTATTCTCAAAACTACCAAAGTATCCCAATTAGCTCTTTTTATACCACAAGATATTGACCTGTAATATTTGTGTTCCTGAGAGAGTTGAGTGAGACTCAATTATGAGTGTTGAGTTCTCAAATTGTAACTCTAGGAAGGTTGTGAGAGATTGTGGAGGTTTGAGAATCTCTGAAACACTGTTGTAATCCTCTGATAGTGCATCATTTGTTGTTTTTTCCCAGTTTGAGTTTTTCCATGTTAACTCTTTGGGTTGAATCTTTATTTACTTTTTGCCTTTATTATTGTTTGTCTGCTAACAATGCCTTGAGAATCCTAACAACTAGTATTAGAGCTTTGGTTGGAGTGTTGTTGATCTGCAGATTAAGAAGCAATGGAAGAAGAGTTTGAAGGGAATCACGTTGTTGATTTGTTAGTTGCATCTGTTTGTAATTCCTTTGCTGCAAGAATTCTTTTAACCCTAATTAATAATTGTGTTGGCCTTTTACTATAAATAGAGCATAGGTGTTGGGTTTATTGGTAATGTAATTAAAAGTGTTTCATCTTATACCACAAGAGATTGACAAGTAATCCCTGTGTTTTTAAAGGAATTGTGTGAAGCTCAATTGTGATTTGTGAGTGTTGAGTTCCTAGGTTGTAATTCTAGGAAGACTGTGAGAGATTGTGGAGGTCTAGGAATATCTGAAACACTGTTGCAATCATTTGATAGTGCATCATACGTGGTTTTTTCCAGTTTAGGTTTTTTCACATTAATGAGGTAACCTAATAATGCCTTGAGACCACGCTCAAACGTGTCACTTGGGAGGTTGTTGTTGTTGTAGGATTTTTCACATTAATTCTTTGTGTTGAATCTTTATTTATTTTTCGCCTTTATTATTATTTGTCTCCTAATAATGCCTTGAGAATCCTAACTGAGCTTACCCAAGACACGATAGCCTGAGCATCACTTTCAACCATGCACTACTCTTGATGGCTCATGTTGCTGCCTTGAACTCCAGAAGAAACTCTCGACTCATGGATGCAGACGTAACCTGCACAACATCTTCCTTAAGTGTTCAGAAAGTTTAGACGAATTGAATGAGAGCACTCAGACGAAGTAACAACAAGATTGTACCCACTCTTTATTGGATATTCCCCTTTCTTTGGTATACCTCCAACAAACTCTAATCTATCTTCCCTCCGTTCACTCGGTATAGGAGTGGACAAAATGCTGACGACAATTTCCTCGTCAAAAAGTTGTTCAACCCGTTGCACGTTCCAACAGGCAGTCTCTGTAGGTAAAAACTACTCCTCAGCCTTCCAACCTTCATACCCCATACATCCAGGCTCGATGAATTTTGACCCTCCATCAATCACCTAGCTAGTGATCTTCCCAAACCCTAACCTTTTCACCATCCCCTATAGTACATCTAATCCCCTTCAAAAGTAGATCCCTTCCCTCAACGATGATATGCTATAACTTGGATAAAATCCCAATTTTGCACTAAAGATATCACCCTTTGGGAAGTGTCTTGCCTTCAACACCCTAGCAGCTAAGGAATTTTGATTAACAAATAGCCGCCATGCTTACTTGGCAAGCATGGCCAAGTTAAATTTCTCCACATCTCTAAACCCCATTCCACCATGCCTTTTAGCCATACATAGGTTTCTCTAGTTTACCCAATGAATCCCCCCTCTAAAAGCCCAACAAACGAACAATGAATATGGTGTTCAAGAGTGCTGATTATTACTTTTAATGTGCTAGGATAAGCTAAAAATAAAGAAAATAATATGTGTCTTGAATCAATATGATTACTAATAATTTAGAGTTAACCTAAAGTTACTCTAAAACTTGTATTATGCATATTTAAAATGTTAAATATATGCTTGATTGCTTTAAGTACTGTTATCACTCATAAATTACTTCCTCATTCCCAATTAATTTGTCTAGTTTACTTTTTCACAATCTTTGATACAATACTTTGATTGTTAATTTTTCAAGTATTATCCTAGAAATACTAATAATGTTGTATCCAGCTAACATTACTTTTCATCATAAATTTAATAGTGTATGGTAATCTTGTACAATACCTCAACATATAATTTGATAAATTAACAATCAAAATATAAAACTTTTGATCTAATTAGTCAAACTTGAACAATTTATTTGAGACCGAGAGAGTATATAAAATAGATTATTTATTCATATTTCTTCCAAATATAGAATCTCATATGAATATATATGTATTTTCTATATTATGGTCGACATGATTATATTATCATTAAGATTGATTGATATAGCTAATAAATATTATGTTTTGATAGTTGATAAACACGAGTAATTATTAAAAAATCTTTAAAATTATAAACATAAATTTTTAGACAATTCAAAATGAATAATCGATCAACATCATAATTCAACACACATATCATTACCCAAAAAATATATACCTAAACTTCCAATTATTAGATTCTAAACATCTTTTTTAAATACTCCATCCGTCCCAAATTAATTGACATTTTAACTAAATTTTGACCATTAATTATTCACAAATTACAATAAATTACAATATAAAATTATTTTCATTGTAATTTTTAGTAAAGTATCTTGCTATTGACGATAATTTCATATTGTAAATTATTATAATTTGTAATTAATTAACTGTCAAAATTTTGTCAAAGTGACAATTAATTTGGGACAGAGGGAGTATAAAATTTGCTCACCTAGCCACTGAGCATATATATCTATGGAAAAACAAATTCACACTCAATAAAGAAAACATAAAGAGGAAGATATATATATATAGTGAGTCAGTTAATTTGTTGGACATGGATGGACAAAAGAGATGGAGTTTGACATGCATGAAGAAGAAGCAGATAAGTCCCACATACAAAATATTACAATGAATAATCACAAAGTATGTATGATGCTTAATCCTTCCAAGATTACAAACATTCCAACATATTTAATCAACAATAATCAAGCTTACAAGTCAAAAACTTGTTTGCCAGTGAACTTAACCTGAATAGGGCTAACATTCTTCCCAATGGACCTCATGTTCTGTCCCACACCTTCTCTTCCCTTGTTCACCTTCTCAGGGTACACACCATCCTTAGGGTGCAAGTACTGCACTTCTCCATTTGGGAACACCCTGTAGAACCTGTAGTTGATCTTGTACTTTGACCTCAGTCTTGTCCCCAGAGCCAGACACTGCTCCTTCCTCGCCAACTTCAGCAGGTTCGGCCCCTCCCTCATGATGGCGGCGCCGCCTGTCGGCATCTCGAAGATCTGCTCCTTCGGTGACTCCCACGTGATCACGTAGAACTCCTCCACCTGGGCCTTCCTAAGGAGTCCTCCTGTGCTGCCTGCGAAGATCGGGGAGGGGGTGTTTGGGTCGAGTTGCGGCGGGGTGAAACCTGCCGGAGCCTCGGCGGTCTCGGTGGCCTTGCCTTCGGCGGCGGCCGCCTTGATGGGGCGGCGGAAGGCGGTGGAGGAGGTGGGGAAGGAGAGGGTGGTGGTGGCGGGTTTGAAGGAGGAGGAGATGGCCTTGGCGGAGGAGAGGGTGGCTGGGGTCAAGAGGGTGGCTTGGGTGGCCATTGCCATGGCTGAAGAGTGTAAAATCTAGAGAGAGAAAGAGTTGGGAGTTGGAGAGGAGAGGAGAGTGGTGTTGGAAGAAGGAAGAAGGAATTTTTGATGGGAGGAAGAGGGTGGAGATGTGGATAAGGTGATATTGGATCAACCAATTAGAAGGTCTGATTTTGATACCAAAGGGTGTTGTAGCCTCTACCTCACATTTTTCTGTCTAGATTTTCTGACTACTCTGTGTGGTGTCTAGTTTTCTGTTTTGTCCTTTTTCTTTTATCAACAATCTTTCCTTGTTCACTTTGTGAAATAGAATTTTTAAATTGGTAAATTGATCACTTTGTCACTGTTGGAACTATAGGGCTAGTACCTCCGTTTCATAATAATTGTTGTCTTTCAAAATTGTGCACTCAAATTTAAAAAAGGTTGATCATAAATTTGTTTACATATACAATAAATTGCTATGTAAAATTAACATCATAAGATTTATAATAAAAAATAATATCATAAAAGTATAATATTGCTATCATGAATAACATATTATGTAAAAAATTATCAATCAAAGCGTGACATTGGAGAACGTAAAAGTCAAAATTATGACAATTAATATGGAACGAAAGGAGTAGTATTTTATTTGTATCTTAAAATTTCCACCCTATATATCACTCCAAGAGGCAATATATATCCATGAAGTATTTTATTTCTTTTTTCCTATTAAAAGCTAGTAACTTTTTTTCAAATTTATTTCCAGTAGTTTTTTTTTGGATATGTAGGAGTCAAACTCTACAAAAACAGTAGTTAAGGAGGGAAAAAATGTCTACATCTAGATTCCTCGAACCGCGGTCAAATGTATTTTTCCTGAGAGTTTGTTAGTTGTTGCTGTTGAAGTATTTTAGCTAGACTAAGTGTGGGTATATATTGAGACCATTTGTACACTAATCATCTGAATGAAACACTGCCCATATTTATTTAAGGTTTTATTCGTACTGTAAAATGATAAATATTTTGATGCAAGATGTTTAGTAATTATCTTAAATTTTAATTAAATCACTTTAAAAGGTATAATATTTTATGATAAAAAAAATAGATAAATATTTAAAATGAAAGGAGTATGAATGTCATTGCATGAGAACTTAGAAGCCAGCACTCAGCAGTGAGTTGGACCACATGAATTACTTTGAATGTAAGCCTGGCAAGTCCCAAGTACCGCACATAAGTGAGTTGGGCCGCATATTTATTACTGGACTATGGCTTTTATAATGTCCATAAGGCCCATTACATGCGTATGTTAAGCCAAGCACTAATTACTGTTAGCCTAATTTAAAAGGATAATGGTATTTGGTTGGGTTTAAGGATTGACCAATGATCATGTTGGCCCATCTTTCCTATGCCAGTAAGGGTGATGATAAGTGTCTTGCCCCAAGACACTGCTTAAATGTCTTCTCTCTTATAAAATCAATATTTATTATAATTTTTAACCTCAATTCTTTTGACAGATACTATTAATTATCAATTATAAGAAGCTTGGAATATGTTGGCTACGCCAACAATTAAAATTGACACCCTAACGAATGAACCCATCCGTTGGAGTTTGGACACATATTCATAAATTTTAAAAAATATAGATAAAAATGTGATGTTATAACATTTATATATATTATTATAGTTGTAAAAGTCAATCATTTCATTTTTTTGCAATTTAATTTACAAATATATAGGTTTTGTAGTATCACAAGACACTTAACAAGTGTCTTGTCCAAGACATCTATCATTTCTCATGCCAGTAAATGGATCGGGTGAAACTGGTTCATTTCAGACTTCAGTAAGTGTGGACCGTGTATTATTTATGGGCTTTGCTAATAATAATCAGAAAAAAACAATTCTAGGGATAAATAGCGCAAAGAGCAAATTAATGCAGAGAGTTCACTAACCTTTTCACATTATGTGCGAAGTTTATCAAATACAACATACTGAAAGAATTTACATTTTACAAGAACATATAATTAGCAAAACAACTTCTTACACATGACTTTAAAAAAAAAAAACTTTTTACACATTATCCCAAGATATCACTACTTAATTACACCATTTCTCAAAACCAAAAGTTCCACTCAAGAACCTTAACAAACATTTTGAAAAATATAAAAACAATTCACTCGATGCACTACAAATAATTTTTGGTTAATTATACTACAGCTTTACACAATTACTCTTCAAACAGTGGCAGTTCTTGGGAGACTTCATATGGATATGCTGTTCGGAATTCCACTCCCTATCAACCCCTCAACTTTAGGGTTATTAGTAGTGTTAGGATACAGCAGGGTGTATGGCACCTGCACTGGTCCCGACCTGTTCCTAAACCTCTGATCACCATTCCTCTCCTTGATCTTGGCCTCGGTATCCACCAGCCTATTCTGGAACCTCTGGAACGCGGTGAGGGGGTCCTTGTCGGCGGTCCACTCGGGGGTGTCCCGCTGTCCCAGGTAGACCTCGTCGGACGAGTGTCTGGACAGGATCTCGATTAGGGACACCCCCAGGAGTGTCTGCAGCATGGGCGTGATCGTCCCTAGGAGAACCTTGTCCGGGTTGGTCTCGAGCTCGGCGTACTCTGGGGTCCCCGGCTCTGGCATGAACCGCCGGCTCAGGGTGGGCCGGTTCGGGAGGTACCCTGCGTACGGGTACTGCCCGAAGTTGACGGCTGCGTGGAGGGCGGACGCGATCCAGATGATTATGGTGCAGGATTTTACCAGGTCGGCTCGGGTCTTCATGGCTGGCCACCACGGCTCGTGTTTCTTGTCCCCGTGCCCCTCGTTGCGTACCTCGCTCCACCAACGTTGGAGCTCGATGTCGTTCTCAACGGATTTGTCGGTGGGGTAGTAGAAGGAGCAGTAGTCGGTTACCCAGGATTCGATGGCGGACCATATGTCGAGGCCGTCGACTGCGTAGGGGTAGTCCTCGATCAGGAGCTTCAGGCCGTGGGGTTGGGTCGGGTCCTCGACTGCTACACCCCTGAAAATGATGCAAATATAGGATGAGATTACACTATGATTCATTTACAAGTGATTATAAGGAGACAATCTTAAGGATTAAGTAATATTACCTCTTAAGGAGATCAGTAGGAAGTGCATGATCAGTGAAAACCCAGTTTTTGTAGACAAAGGAAGACATCTCCATGGCATACTTTCCAGGGAAGACAGTCATCTCAAGCACCCCATTAGCATTAATAAGGATTTGCCTAGCCAAGGCGTTTATGTTCATCGTGTCACGGTAGTGAGGATGGAGAAGTTTGTAGATCGGGTGAAGCACACTCAGCTGTCTGTGAGTAGCAATGATGAAGGGTTCAATCACCGCGTGCGTGTTTAACCTGCATTGAAATTATAATTCACAATTAGCATAAATCTGGACGTCCCAAGCAAACAATGATATTGATGACGAAATGGAACCTACCAGTGACTAATGAGCTGATGATAACCGGAATCATTGACAGCAGCGTAAGCCTTGGCCAGCTGCCAGATGGAGCCCTGAACACCCTCTTGTGCGGGAGTGTGAACTTGACTGACAGCACCGTGGATGTCCCCACGGGGGTCAGGCAGGCTCAGTTCGATTGCTAATGGCTTAAGAGTCCCGTCTTCTTTCAAGAACAGGACTGTCCTTGTCGCGTATGTCTTTGTCATTGTCGTGTTTATTCGCCTTAGGTATGGCATCAGTGCGTCGTGGTGATCTAATATGTACAGCCTGTTGCACTCGATTGCCTAAACATTCATTACACCAATTAGTGTGGGATCAGAAATCCATCAGGTGTATGTCAGAAACAAACTCGAAGACATATAGATGATGATATATATGATCTTTCGCTATATGATTAATTATCAATTATAATGAAATTAGAATTTGTTGGGCGTTGGCCATGCCAGTTGATAAAAATGACGCCCTGATCAAATTGTGTTGTGCGTACAGATTTTAATTAGTATTAATTTTGTATATATGGAAAAGAAATTTATACCTCTTCTATAGAATAGCCTTCCATATTCTTCTCTACGTGTTCTCTGGTTATGGTGCTGTTTTGGTTGCCATAGATTTCTGGGTCCAACCCGCTCTTAGGCGGAAACTCCTGCAAAATTTAGACAAGCATGGGCTTAATTTGTCAGTCTGTCATACCAGCTCAAAATTGAAACATAGATGGGTTTTTACGTTCCGAAGTTATGGCACCAAAGTGTATATATATGGAGAATGAATCATACTTTTAGACGGCTGATAACCACAGGATTGACACCCGCAAGCATTTCTCTTCCAAACTCTTCATCAGTCCTCCAAGCAGTTTCATCCACTGCATACATGTCATGCATACGACCAAATTAAAACAACTGAGACATAATTTCTCACAAAATATCGACTGTAAACAAATGTTGAGCATAAACATATATGCATACCTTTGATGACATCAGGTTTAGGGAGCCTTAGAAAGTGTTCGCCATCTGAGCGAATGAGTTCCCTTAACATCTCCAATGGGACTCGATCCTTGAGCTTGGAGAGCACCCCTCCTGGGAGCTTGATTCCCCCATCATAGAGCTCTAGTACATCTTGAAGCGAGTCGAACTCCTCTGGGGTCTTGTCGAATCTGGCTTTAAGCTCAGGGAGCAGTACTTGGACGATGGATTTCAGAGCATATGCCAGAAAATCTGACATTTTGATGTGCCCAAATCGCTCGTCTCTTGGCACGTAGATGTTGAGGCTCAGAAGAAACAACCTGCTCTCCGTGTTTAGATCTGGTAAATCATACATAGTTTCACCAATCAGTCAAGAACATGTTCAACTTTTTCTTGTATGAAAATGTACAACACTAACTCCAAGCATGGGTCCAACTTGTACGATCGTATGAAGCTATCTGTCATATCAAAATGTCGGGTTATGGAAGGAAGAAAACGAACCAGTTTTGGTAGGTTTGCGACCAGTTTTGCCACGTCTAGGATAAGGGTATTCCTCGGAACCACCAAGAACAGGGCGGGCGTAGTCAGGGCCCTTGTCAGGAAGTCCCAAGTCATTGTAGTAGGCATAGTCATAAACTCTGTCCCATTCCTTGAGCATTCCTTCTCTGCCATCTCCTCTCAGATTCAGAAGCTCTTCTTCCCTGTATTTTCGCAGTCCTTCTGGTGTCTCATGAGGAAGGTACGTCTACAAAAGGTACAGAATCAGCAACATTTATAACGCATTGCTGGTGCATGTGGTAACTATACTTTGTCCAAGATTTCAACATATGTTTTGTATGATCAATGAATCCTAAAGTCACTTATTTATGAACTTGAATTGAATAAAGCTCACTTAATCAAGGAATAGTCAAATAAACAAAAATTTTGTGACCGAGGTAGACCGTGTTTTTTCAAGGTATTTTTGGGAGTTGGATCATTTGGACCAATCTAAGAATAAAATTGGGTTTGAATAACAGAAATATGAAAAATATTATGTTTGAATTTTCGGTCAAATAGGTGAATATCAAAATTTAGACGAAAAATATATTATCAACCTATTTGTTTTCCTAATTTAATTAATTGAGATGAATTTCCTAATCAAACAGTTTTTTAACCTTGGATAATTTTTTGAGAACCCTATTTAACCCTATTTAATTCATATAGAATAGTACGTGTTAGTCTTAACACTGAACGTCCTTAATGCGAACAAGAACATTACAGTTGGTTTGCAAGCGTTTATTAATAAACATTTAGTACATTCAAATTAAATAAGAGGACTTTACTTATTTTAATGATATGCATTTTCTGGTGTTTTCATATATTTATTCTTCAAATAAATATTTGCTGACGTGTAGGAATATCAACCCTACCTATAAAAATAGCATAACTTTCAAAAATAAAATGTTATATCATGTAGTGCCAAATAAACAATCCTATAATATTGAAGCAAAATCCTGACTGAATAAAAAGTGGTGTACAAAATTGTAAATAAATAAGGTGGAATTCGTCCAGCACGTAACTATGGCAATTTTGTAACGTTAGTTTAATTAGATTATTTGTCAATTTGTCATTATTATTTGTTTGGGCAAACTTGACTATTGGCCAAATTATATTGATACCAAATGGATGACTAATTCGTTTTAGTTAAGTTATAATTTAGGCATTTAGGAGAAATACTGGATAACCGCCCTACCTAGCTTCCAACTTCCAATCCTATCAACCTACTCCATCACCCATACTGGTAGACTCGTTCCCATGCTACGTAGGGGACTTCTATAATCATAGGTCGTACTTCATTTATCATTATTTTTTGTACTTTCACCTATCTAAAAATCTATAACTTTCAACATTCGGGGGTGTTTGGCTGTCAGTTTTTTCGGGGAATTTTTAGCTTTTTAGATATTGTTAGTTTTTTTATCAAGGTGAAAAGGTTATATGAAGTATTTGCTTACAAACTTTTCAAATTAGCTTTTGAACCTAATAAGCTAATTTTCAAAAAGTTACTTGAAGTGAAGTAACTTTTCACAAAAGGCTAGCTTACCAAACACATTTCCTACAATCAACTAATCCAAACAACTAAAATGATCAAACAACTAATTCAAACAGCTATCAGCTAGCAAGTAATAGTTGGTTGCCAAACAGGGTTATACTAACTATTTCTTACAAAATATTTTATCACAAATTACATTGTTCTAGTGTCTTCTATAGTACTTTTATATAATGAATATAATTGTATTATTTATATGATAAGAAAATATATTAAGAACTTAAGATTTAAAGTTTAATTTCATAATTCAACCAAACATAAATTTTGTAATGAGAAAGAAACCAGAAGAAGGGGTACGTCCTATATGCAACTTTCCTTTTTAAATATGGTAACAGAATATGTCAATGTCTACAAGATGAAATGGTTGTAACCTATGGCTAACTATTGATCGGCTAAAACAAATTATATTTGACGACAGATCCATATCGTAAGTTATTCTTCCAATGTCTACTGGTTTATACAGATTAATAAAAGATGACACACTAATATTACCAACTTATATTAGAAAACGATCCCTAACACAAAATTCAAATTTTCTCAAATCTGAGATATCTCATCCCAATAGAAAGACCATGCAATAGTTATAAATTACCTTATACTACTAATGTGTTTGAGATAGAGTAAATTACCTTGTTAGAGAAGAAGACGCGATTATACTTGTAACGGTGGGTGGGATAGACCCAAGAATTACACACAAAGTGCACAGGGTCATGTCCAGGAACATCCAGAGTTACCGTCTTGAGGTAGAATTCACTGTGATGGTAATTCTTTATGATAAAGCCACCAGGGACTCCCAACTTTTCATCCCACTCAAATTTTACATCAAAACTCGCATCTTGTGCGGTCAATGATGTTATCTTCGACGCCCACTTTTCCAGATAGGCTGCCTTCCCCACTTTTCCTCGCCCTCCATTTTCTGCATCCATTTTTTATTATTACTTCTTGGTTAACTTTAATTAAACAAATACATTTTGCACGAATGTGTATATTCGGGTCTTGGTTTTCAAATTTCAATGCATTTTTATGAATAAAAATCTACATCAACTTGTTCTTGTGCATGTCATACTACGTTGACATTTGACAATATCAAGCTGAATAATCGTTGATAGTTACTGATGAAAAAACAACGATTTATTATATATCAACTGTCTAACATAGTACTAATATACATAATATCTCATGTATCTCATCAAATATATATATATATTCTGAAATTAATATCAATTAGCATAAGATGAACCAATCATTTGCAGGGGTTGGGCTGATGTAATTGTGTAAATGGATGATTAATTAATGCCTAAATTTGGATCTTTACGTGCATCTAAAGAAAAGTGAATAAAAGAAGATAAAACATGGTGAATGGTCTCGTCTCAAGAGAAATTAAGAACATAAGGAGGATTTTTATGCTTGTAATTAATTTCGCACATTCTACATTTTGATTCTCAATTTAATTTTTCGATGAAATGTTCTTTTGTAGATTTGAATAGCATATGAATCGTATGATTCAATACCAATAGGTCGAAATTATTGTCCTACACGTACTTATATCCATAGCAAAAGGAAAACAGGGTCAATGAGAAATGTCTCCAACTCTTGATAGAATACTTTTTCAGTTTTTGGTAATGTTACCGAAGGTAAAAAAAATACAACCTTAGGTAACTCTTCTCTCGACATATTTATAGCAAACAAAAAAAATGGGTGAAAATCACTGATTATGTAAAATAGTATACGGAGTACCATATATAATACCATAAGGTTATTTTTCTATTACATACTTTCGTTTATAAATTATTTGTATACTAACAATAATTGTAGTGTATAAAATTATACAAGTGTCAATAGTGCTATCATTTAACTTTTGGTGGTCAATCTTTTGAAATTTTGACCAATACTTTATCAAATTATACATTAATTTATTGTATCACACTAATGTGACTAGATTTGTAATATAAATTACTTTTGGGTATAATCTTTCACAAATATAATAAATATTGGTCAAGGTGTTGTTTTGTAATTGCCAATAGACAAAAATAGGATAATTTGTAAGAGGGAGGAAGTATAATCAACTGTATCCCTATGTCATCAATGGCATGCCTTTTTAACGGCATTTATTTTTAAATTCTGTAGAATTTTATAAATACTAGCAATTTCAGTATATAATTTATAAGATATTTTATTCGTAATGTCTAGGTAAAATCTGATAATGCACATCAGTAATTATAGTTAAGTTGAAGATACAAAAAATATTGGCCTAGACTCGGAATTATGTTGAAAACAAATGTGATACCTTGCACTCAATCAATTATCCAAAGAGAAAAATAAAAAATGAAAAGTAAGCATATGACACTGATTGAAATTACATATATGGCAGAAAAGATAGTGCGTAATCTAAAACTTCCAGATAAAGGCAATTATACGTATATGGAATTGCATACATGCATATGGGTCAGTGGTTGAGTAGGTGGCACAAATCATGCATATTTAGACTTTAAGGAGATGGGTTAAATCAATTCAAGTCACATAGTCTGTCTTTGCTACCAAAAAAATCAAGTCACGTTGAAACTCATCAATCTATGATAATAAGAATCAAATTCTAATAATATTTATAATATTGTACAAAATTAAAATACTGAAGGGTGCGTTTGGTAAGATTTTTAGAAAAAATTTTCCCGGAAAAAAGTTTCCCTGGAAAGTTTTCCATTGAAAATATTTCCTCGAGAAAAATTTCTCTCAACCCCCCTAAGGGAAATTATCCTTAGGAAAACCTTGCAAACGGTAAGCCTCTTGTAAAAACTTTCCCAAAGTCAATGTACAACCAAGCATGGGAAAAATAAGTCAACTCGGGAAATTTGATCATTTCCACATGATTATTGACTAAACAAACACACTCTATATATAAAAGCTGCAATGAAACATATTAGTTTAAAAAAAATGGAGACTTCAAAAACTTTAAAGCTAAAGTACATCTTGATGACCACCTTTTACTAAATCTTGCTTTACAATATTTAATTTTTTTCCAGATATGTTTCTTTACATAATGCTGCTTTACATTATTTAATTTTCCAGATTTACTTTACTTAATGTTGCTTTAATTACATTATTTATGGTAAAATTGATTGTATTTTGTCACTAAGTATTACTTATCCAAAATATTTATCTTTTGACTAAATTTTGATCATTGATTATTCACAATTAAATGAGTTACAATATGAAATTGCTGTCATTATAAAGATATATTAATAAAAATTACAATGGTGGTAATCTTATATGGTAACTAATTATAATTTGAAAATAATCAACAACCAAAATTTAGTCAAAGAATAAACATTTTGGGACGGAGGTAGTATTTATGAAGGTTTTATTCGAATAATAATAAATAAATAAAAACATTAAGCCCATCATATGATTACACTTCATTTATTCATGTACACCATCATCTCATTTGGATTATAATGCATGTTGATTCTCCTTTTAACTTTGATCCGTCTTTTTCAATTTTGGGTGGCCAAAAATAAAAAACCCCACACCGCTGCTGACCCCTTCCTCTCTTTTCGTTTATTTGCTGTTATTTTGTTGTCTACGTACTTCATATTTCAACCACACAACTTACACATAAAATACTGTAGTATTTAGTCGAAGAGTACCAAAAACTAGACAGGATTATGGTTAATTCTATTTGATTAATTGAGCATAGGTATGATGAATATGTAAAGATCAAATCTTTTTTCGTGTGACTCAAACTTTGAGCATCTGTGTAATTAGGATTACTTCTAACATGGGTTTGTGTTGCTGTTTAATTTTTGATAATGTTACTTTTGGTTTTTAGTTCTTGTTTTTATTGTGCTGTTTTTATGTTACTGTTTGGTTGTATTTCTTTAATCAAACTCAGCTTTTCGAGACTTGCCGATCAAGAAATTAGAAAGGTAAACACATTTTCTATATTGGATGGTAATACCTAACCCCACAGGCTATTGAATCATAATATATCGCCCTTTCAAATTGAATACTATTAAACCTGATTTTTATATTTATGTATTATCAATATATTGAAATATGATTATTTTAGATCAATTTCGATACATTACTAGCACCTAAATATACATGTCATGAATATTGATATCCAATTTGAAAGACTAGTATATATCGATTCAATATCAACAGAAGTTACTATATTACAATCTAATGTTCCTATTTATTATTAAGGTAGTACATATGTCCCAAAATATTTGTACATTTAAATAAATTTTGATGGTTGGTTACTCACAGAACACAATAATATTTTAATATATAACTACCGTTATTAGAAAGATATATTACTAAAAATGACAATAATATTAATTTTATATTATACCTTATTATAATTTGTACTCTTTCCACTCCTTTCTTAATGTCAAATAAACTAACTTTACAAAACCAATGCATCATGGTGAAAAAAATGATGTATGGATAAGTATACCCCTCGTTAGGGGAAAAGATATATAAAGGAGAATTTTAAAAAGTAAAATAAAAATTTGATTCATTAATTAAAAATAATATAAGTATTTTAATTATTAAAAATATAATTTTTCACAAATAAAAAATAACAAGGTAGTTAAGAAATTGACACAATTCTCGACTATGGAAACTTTTGTGTAGATATTTTGGGACGGGAGAGGCGGTCCATAAAATCCTTGAAGGGTGATGATAAGTGTCTTGCCCAAGACACTCCTTAAATGTCTTCTCCCTTATAGAATCAATACTTATTATCGTTTTTGACCCCAATTTTTTTGACATATACTATTAATTATCAATTATAAGAAGCTTGGAATGTGTTGGCTACGCCAACGATTAAAATTGACACCCTAACGAATGAACCCCATCCGTTGGGTATATTTTAGACGCTTTTTTGTAAATTTTTAAAAATATAGATAAAAGTGTGATTTTATACAATTTATATATATTATTATAGTTATAGAAGTCAATGATGTAACTTTTTTCCAATTTAATTCACAAATATATAGGTTTTCTATAATGACAAGACACAAAATATGTGTCTTGCAGAATACTTTTATCATTTCCCAATCCTTGAAATGTCAAGAGCACTTATTACTAGCATCAAATGCTAAAGCACATGACACTTCAACAGATATAATTTTATCCTTGTAATGAAACAGCACAAACATTACACTACTTTCAAATTGCAGCAAACCACGAATTCTCAGAGACATTTATTGCATATGCTTGATGACTCACCTAAAAAAAGCAAGACGCTTTTAATGCAACACACACATAATTCACTTTTATTAATTCCAAACCATTTTTTTGGGGGTTTGTCCAGCAGAGATCAGATAGTTGGGGATACGAGAGATAAAGAGTAATTAGTAATTACCGGAGTCAGTGACGTCGGAACTGATAAGCTGGAGCGAAACACCTTTTCCGACGAGCTCATGAAAACGATCGAGCAATGAAGCAGGGAGATCAGTTAGGTCTCCAAGGTTCTTCTTCATCAACACAACTCTCCCCTGTATCCTCTGTTTTCCACCTGCTAACCCCTTTCTGCTGTGTCTTCCGCTGTCTGCTATGCTCTTTCCATTCTCTACTCTCACCGACTTATTCCTCCCGCAGATCATCAGCATCTTTCCCCGCTCTTCCCCAAACACTGCCTCGCGACGCTTTTTACAGAGAGAATTTGGGGGAATTAACAAGGGATTGTTTGGATTGATTGTGAGTGGGGGTAAAAAAAGAAAAGAGAAGAGGGGGAGGGTTTTGGTGTGTGAGGGAAGTGAGTTTGGGTGAATATATAGGGATTGTGACGGAGAAGCTTGGGTATGTACGTGTGGGAGACCAATTGGAGGAATATTGATGACTTGGTCAGGGCTAAATGTAGGGTAGGGCTGCCAAGCGATTGTGATATGTTGAAAACTTGAAATTAATCAGCTAAGCTTAACCAAGATGGGGAATATGTGTCCAAAGAAGAAACGAATAATTGAACTTTGAGTAATCTCGGGGTTTGGGATTTGAGTATTACTAATACTCACTTTCATCATCTTTTCCGTGTTTAATCCTTTATAGTAAATGACATGGTAAGAAAAATGTTTGAAAATTGATTTAATGTTTTCATTGGGATACTGTTGGGTTTGTTGTGTGGATTTCAAATTATGAGTTTGGGATGGTTTAAAGTATAAATAAAGGCAAACGGGTGAAATCAGACTCAACATGGGTTGTGTTGAGGACAAAGGACAAGAAAACAATTGACACGAAACATGTTGTATGGATACGGGTTGTGTCGGATTGTGGTGGTGTCAAATTTTGCGTTTGCAAGTCCTATTTTGATATATTTTCTTAATCTGGGCTAATTTCATATTCTATTCCTGTTTTTTGAAGTGCTTGGCGACCAAGGAACTACTATTAACCGAGACTTTATTGTAATGTTTTTCAAATAAAATGGGATCTATTGTTAGGTTTGTTTTGTAACTATCGCAATTAAGTATTTCATTTGTATCATAAGATATTGACCTGTAATATCTGTGTCCTTACGGAGTTGTGTGAGACTCATATACTATGAGGGTGAAGCTCTCATGTTGTAACTCTAGCTAGCAAAATTATGATGATTTGAGAATCTCTAATAAACACTTGGAATCTTCTGATAGTGTATAATTCATTGTATTTTTTTTATAATTTAGATTTTTCTACATTAATCCTTATGTGTCGTTCTTTATGATACCATTGTTGAAATTATTTTCAACAATGGTAGTTGAAATGAATATTCATCCTTAATTTCATCATTAAAAAATTAAAATTAATATATATTCACCATAGGACTTGTTATAATAATTAATTAAATCTATATGTTAAGTTATTTTTAAGGAAATTGAATATTTTTAAGGAAATTCTACCATAATTGACTTTTTTAAACTATCGTATTTGAAAAGTGAAAAATGTCGTTAATTTTACCATGAAAATTCAAAATCAATGTAAGTTGATCAAAGTAACCTGGTACAATAATTAACCATGTTTAGAAAGATATAAATCTTTTCAAAAATATGATTTATTTTTAATAAATGAATGACATAAAATTTTCAGATTGGAATAGTAGGATAAAAATTTTCTTTCCATTTCACTTTTTATGAGGGGTTTTTTCAAAAAGGAAAATAATTCAAGCACCTACTGTCAGCAATAACATTTTAAAACACAAAGAATAAAAGAGAGAGAATTGAAAAAAAAGGAAAATATAAAAAAGAAGCTGGACATATCAAGTACGTCGCATCATTCTTAGAATGGAGGATAAAGAGAAAAAAAATATGGAGGAGAGAGATAAAGACAACTAGAGGGAGAGAAAAATATTATATAATATTTGTTTTGTTTTATCTTTTCTCTTTTGTATTATTTTAATAATTAAATATTATTCATGTTCCACGGATTCTTCAACTCATTTAACGGGGAATTTTTCCGTAACATTTTTGTATTTTCTCTCTCATTCTATCTCTATCGTTCTCGTACTCGTCATCCATTTCCACGAGAAAAGGAATGATGTGAAGATACGAAAGTTCCATAGAAAAATTCCTCATGTCTATGTTCTAACAACACTCATCCTCCACTACCTATTAAAATAATACTAAATCTACTATTTATGTATTTGGTGTTCTCCATTTTGAAGAATGTCATTGTGAATATCCTAAGAGATCTAAAAGCTATTACGTATGTTCCATATTAGTTGTCGCTTGATAAAACGTCACACAATATTCAATGTGCTTTTTATAACATTATATTTGTATCATATTATTTTTTGTTGCGAATGTAATAATAACATTTTTGTATAATAGAATATTGTATATAGATAGAAATTAATATTCAACTTTGAAAGTTTTCAAAATTTGACTTTCATGCAAATCAAGTTAATTCATATCATTTTCGAAGAAGGGTGATGATATAAGTTTTGTCCCAAGACATTTTTTATGTGTGTTACCCTTCACTAAAGTGGTATTTCTAGGGATGACAATGGGTAAGGTCTGGGCCGGGTCCAACTGGACCCGGACCCGCCAATTCTTTTGGACCCAGACCCGCCCCAAGACCCAGTGGGTCTCAAAAACTTGGACCCAGACCCAGACTCAGACTCGTTGGGTCCATGGGTCTACGGGTCCTTATTGGGTCCAATACTCTTATGTATTTTTTTACTAGATTTACCAATTTTTCGGGTTAATTTTATACATACGCAATCGTATAATAATGACTATTCTATTTAAATATACAAATTTTCAACACAATAAAAATATCTAGTTCATTATACAAGGCTATGAGCGAAATTCAACATAAAAACATTACAAAAATCATCCACACATCAACTCTAAGAATGCAACTATAAAACTTTAAATGCACAAGAAAAAATAATCACGAAGTTAATGATTATCACACTATACAACTGAATATAAATACATGCACTAAGGTTTTTATTATATATATATATATATATATATATGTATGTATGTATATACATATCCTTAAATATTAAAAAATAGGAATGCACATTTACTATTCCAATTGCATTTCGGTAATTTTGTCAAACTTTAAGGGTTATTTTCTAGGATTTTTGTTATTTTGTTTTCATTTTATTTCAATCCTTAAATAAAAATTTTACATATACTTTTACTATTCAAAATACAAAGAGTACTACTATTCAAATGATATTTTAGCAAATACTCCCAAGTTGAGAGTTTTGTTTTTATGGCTTAATTACTTTGTTTGTTTATTGATTTCAAAAAAAATTACTTTGTTTATTTATCCTTTATTTTAGTTGCTTAATGCTTATGCTAGAACTTTGCACTTACTTTGCTTTAAGTGTTGTTGATGAGCATTGTTCATATGAACTTTAATGAATTTACCCATTTGAACGTTTATTCTATAGTTTTATGATTTTATTTATTTTATTCTTTGGATAGTTGATTTAGGTTACGTAAGTTTTTTGTAAATATTGGTTGGCAAGGTGTTGGGAGATGTAAAATCTTCAAAAATTTTCAAAACATATAATAAATACCGGTATTACACATTACCAAAATTAGTCAATTTTTTTCAAAAACTTAAAGGCTTTTAAATTGAAGTTGATGCAGGTATACTTTTTTTCTTTATGTCATTTCTCTAATAATGCTCTATCTTGTAATATACTTACCGCGCGCAACGCGCGCTTTCTTATCGACTAGTATATATATATATATATATAATTTGACAGGTCCATGAGTAGGGTCCACATGTATACGCCTAGACCCGGACCCGCCAAAATTTATTGAATCCAGACCCAAATATTTTGGACCCATACCCGCCTAACTGGGGCGGGTCTATGACCCATTGCCATCCCTAGGTATTTCTTATGATTTTTGACGCTATTTTTTTAAAGCTAAATTGGATGTTCATTCTAATAATCTCTACTTTCAACTTTTGTATATCAATAATTCATACTTTATTATTGTATTTTGGTGGCTCAAAAAAAATAAAATTGTATTTTAGTGGTACCAAATTTGCCTCCACATTATATATATATATATATATATATATATATATATATATATATATATATATATATATATATATAGGGAAATTGGATTCTAATAATCCCTACTATCACAAATTGTATGACAATAATCCCTACTATCATTTTGGATTCTGGTGGTCCAAAAAAAATAAAATTGTATTGTAATGGGACAAAATCGAGTGTATACGCTAAATATCATAGATTTTGTGTTGCATTTGATTCAAAATTTTGTATAACACTTTACCACGATTTTTAATGAATTTACAGCATTTTTCCCAATTTTTTTCAATTTTTTTTCAATTTTTTATGATTTTTTCAATTTTATTCCTTTTAAAAAATCATAATAATTGCTCAAAATCTCAAAAAAATAATTTAAAAAATGTTTTAGTAACTACACTTCGTTACCTATCTAGGGGTAGGAACCTAAAAAACAAAAACAATATGGGGTAGGCATGGAAAAAATAAAAAGAATGTGGTGATAGATTTGGTACCACTACAATACAATTTTTTTTTTGGACCACCAGAATCCAAAATGATAGTAGGGATTATTGCCATACAATTTGTGATAGTAGGGATTATTAGAATCCAATTTATATATATATATATATATATATATATATAGGGAATGGATCATGTAAGCATTAAGTTAAAATAAACATGTGAGCAGGACAAATCTGAACCCTTGATTCCTTAATCTGCGGTTGAGAGATTTTTCCCCTTTTTCCTTTTGTTTGTCTCTTACCCTCACGTGACTTCTCTTTTAATAAGAGAAAAGTATTTTGTTTTTTTTAAAAAAAAAGTTTTGAAACTGCATGCGTGAATAATGGAATTTTGTTTCCCAAAATAACATAATTGATATCCTTCCATTCTTTTTCTTTTCCGTCACACAACCATGCCGTCTGACTTGCAGAAGGCTGTGTGAATAGTTTCGATGTGTTATTTATTTAAGTTACGCAATAGAGTAGGTCTGTGTAGATACTATTTCACCCATTAGCTTATTCATTGGAATTTAGATGTTTATCAAATATAATGTTCATTAATCAATAAATGGGCATTCAATGAAAATTGTATTCTATTGATTCCAAGCTAATTTAGTTTTCCCTGATTCAAAATTCTCATTTTGTGACGGTTAGTGGCAAAGTTTTGGGGAGCAATTTTCCGGCGACGCACACCAATGAGCAGAGATAATCGTGGATAGAGATGGAAGTATGAGTATATTTGGTTGCAGCCTACAACCATAGAAGCTTGAGTGTTGGAGTTTCTCCGACGAGTTTCAATGGCATACATCAATTAATGAATATCAATTACCAAGCAATTGGACATCAATTAATAAATATATGGACATCAAGTAATAAACATATAGATATCAATTAACAATGGTAGTTATGGACACCAAGTAATATATAAACATGTGAACTTCAAGTAAAAAAGACATGAACATCAAGTAATAAGTACATGGACATCTAGTAATAAATATATGAACATCAATTAATAGTTATGGACATCAAGTAATAAATATATCCATATGTTTATTACTTAGGTTGATATTTCAATTAGTACTTGATGTAATTAACATGAATGAGGACATTGTAACAAAACATATTTGTATGGTTTAGTATTTTTTTGCCAGTATGCTTGATTACAATGTCCCCATTCATCTCACAAAAAAAAAATGTCCCCATTCATGTTTGTTACTTGATGTCCATATGGTTATTACTTGATATCCATGTGTTTATTACTTGATGTCCATATGTTTATTACATGATGCCCATATATTTATTACTATTATTTGATGTCCATATGTTTTTAATTAAAGCCCATATATTTATTGTTAATGTCCATCTGGTTGCTAGTTGATATTCATTAATTAATGTCTGTTGCTGAAACTCGCCTTCGAAACTCCAACATTCAAGCTTCCATGGCTAATCAGTTTAGGAATGAAAGTCAAGCTTCCATCTCTATCGATAAACGTCTCTGCGTAATCATTCCAATATGCCTAACACAAAGTTCGACACAAATCAAATAGATTCTTACCTTTGAAGCGTTTCTTGTTCCATAATATGCTTATTACAATTAAACTAGCTTTTTACAAGAAATAACCTGGGAAAAAATTGAATAATCGCAGTGAATTTGGTAAACGAATTCAAACTTCACAGAGAACCCAAGATTTTTCCCTATTCAATCGCTGCACATATTTGTTGGAGAGAATTTAGGAAAGTAGTTATATATGCAATTAATTATGTTCTGGGTTAGTAAGGTGAAGTGTATTTTTTCTATCTTTTAATGCCAAATTGACACTTTAATTAGATTAGGCACGTGAGTGAGATAGAAAAACAAAAGAAAGAAAGGGGAAATTTTCTCAGCCGCAGATCATGGAATTAAGGGTTTAGATTTGCCCTGCTCACATGCTCGTTTTAACTTAATGCTCATATGATCCATTCCCATATAATATATAAAATTCACTCATGCCCCATCCTGTTTTTAATTTTTTTTCATTCATACCCCAAAACGGTTATGAAGTGTAGTTATTAAAAGAATTTTAAATTATTTTTGAGAATATGAGCAATTATGATCCTTTTAAATAAAAAAGTTAAAAAATCGTACAAAAAATTGAAAAACAATCGAAAAAATTTGGACAACCGTTGTAAATTCAATTAAAATTATGGGGAAGTGTTGTGCTAAGTTTTTGAATCGAATGCAAGTCAAAATTTATGATATTTAGGCGTCGGTGGTGTCTCACCAGAATACAATTTTTTTTTGGACCAGCATAATACGAAAATAAAGTAAAAATTATTGACATACAACTGAAGGTAAGGATTATTAGAATCCAATTTTCCTTTTTTAATAGTAAATATTAATTATCTATTATAAGAAGATTGGGATACGTACACTACGTCAATGAGTACAAATGATATTCTAATCGAATCAACCCCTTCCGTTAGGTTTATTTTAAGCGGTTTTTGGAAATATAAAAAATAATAGATAAGTGTATAATTTTGTGTAATTTATTTGTGATATTATGGTTATAAAATTTAATTATAAAATTTCATTTCATTTTAATATATAATAATATAATTTTAATGATAGGGTAAACTATTCAAAGATATAATTAACCAAGAGTATAAACTTAGAATAGTATTCTATATATAAAATATCTCCTCCATCTTTACCTAATCAATTCAAATGTACTTATCCTTTCACATATTTCCAACACTCAAATTTTTTTTTACTTTATCTGAATTATCAATCATATTAATTTAGTCAACTTTCCCTGGACCTCTGAAAAAGAACACACCAATAGTCCAATTCAAACTACTTTTTTATAGTTATATTATTGGCTTTTGATATAAAGTGTGCTTGTTTTTAAAGTTTATCTCACAAATATAGTGATAACTAGGGAAGGGGGAAGAAATAAATTTAAGGCTATTGGGAGTGTGTAAAAATGCAAAGAAACTTTTGGGAGTGGACATGAAGATGTTGCACCAGGAGACCCAAGAAATCAAAAAACAAATTGGGTTAGCCCAGACGTGGGAACCGAGTGTTGAGAATGTGGCCCATTTACGCGAACTTACGTTGAAACTGGAAAACTTGGAAGAGAAAGAAGAAATGTACTGGAGTCAACGAAGCAGACAAACTTGGCTGCGGGAAGGGGATCGGAATACAAGATTTTTTCATGAAAAAGCCAACTAACGTAGAAGGAGAAACAGAATCACACAAATCCAAGACGAAATGGGTCACTGGAGATCAGAGGAGGAAGACATAGAAGGAGTTTTTGTGCGGTATTTTAATCATATCTTTACTTCCCAGGAGAACATTGATACGAATCCAGTCACCAATCTCGTCGTTTCGAGGGTCACGGAGGAAATGAATCAAAATCTAAAGCAAACATTCACTGGAGAGGAAATCTATCAAGCCCTTTCCCAGATGCATCCTACAAAGGCCCCTGGGCCTGACGGTATGCCCGCTCTCTTTTTTCAAAAATACTGGCAAGTTGTGGGAAATGACATTGTGGAGTATGTGCTAATGTCCTGAATAATGGGGCTTCCCCGGCCCTAAGAGTGTAAACCATACCTTTATTGCCCTCATTCCCAAAATAAAAGCCCCAATGTCCACAAAAGGTTTTAGACCTATTAGCTTGTGTAATGTGGTGTACAAACTCATTTCAAAAACAGTTGCAAATAGGCTAAAATCTATCCTTCCCTCTATTATCTACAAATCACAAAGTGCCTTTGTACCTGGTCGCCTGATCACAGATAATATCCTTGTGGCGTTTGAACATTTCCACTTCCTTAGGAAAAGACCAAAGCACATCAAAAAGGGTCATATGACACTGAAACTTGATATGAGTAAAGCATATGACAGGGTGGAGTGGGGTTTTATTAGGTGCATGTTGAAAGCCCTAGGTTTTGAAGATGGCTTTGTCGAGCTGATTATGAGGTTGATTTCTTCGGTTACATATCAAGTGCTTGTTAATGGGCAAACCTCGGCGGAGATCCTCCCGCAAAGGGGACTCCGTCAAGGAGATCCGTTGTCACCCTACTTATTTTTGGTGTGTACAGAAGGGCTATCAGCTCTCATTTGCAATAGGGAGGAACAAAAACTCATCCATGGAATCCGAGTGGCTCGGAATGCCCCTTTGGTTACTCACCTGCTCTTTGCAGATGATAGCCTCCTTTTTGTACGAGCAACGGAGGAAGAAGCCATGCAGGTTTTGGAGATCCTAAAGTTGTATGAGAGGGCTTCGGGACAAATGATAAATATCGATAAATCTGAAGTCTCCTATGGTCGGAATGTGAGCGAACAAACGAAAAATACACTCCAGCAGAGATTAGGGTTCAAAGCAGTAGAGACTCATGATCGGTATTTGGGGATGCCTACTTATATAGGAAGATCAAAGAAGGCAGTGTTTCAGATAGTCCAAGACCGAATTTGGAAGAAGCTAAAGGGATGGAAGGAAAACTTTTTATCAAAGGCAGGAAAGGAGGTACTCATCAAAGCTGTGGCACAAGCAGTACCAACATATGCTATGCAATGTTTTGAACTCTCAGCATCGATATGCAATAATTTGGAAGGTGTGTGTAGACGTTTCTGGTGGGGAACTTCAGGAGATGAACGAGGAATCAATTGGAAAGATTGGAAAGAAATGTGTAAACCCAAGGCTAATGGTGGGATGGGCTTTCGAAGATTTAAGTGCTTTAATAAAGCACTTTTAGCTAAACAAGCATGGCGCCTTGTTCAGTGCCCAACGTCATTAGCAGGGAGGATCCTAAAGGCAAAGTATTTCCCCAATGGGAATTTATGGCAAGCTAGGTTAGGTCATAAACCTAGCTACAGTTGGAGAAGCATTGTGGGAGTGCGGTCATTGCTACAGAAGGGGATGATATGGAGCATTGGAGATGGGAAATCTGTGCGAATATGCGGAGAAAAGTGGATTCCAAATAGGCATGATAGTTTAATTCCTTCTGGACCGGTTATGTTGGAAGAAGAGGCATGTGTGTCAGAACTGATTGATGAAGATAGACGAACTTGGAGGAAAGATGTGCTGGAGCTGTGCTTTGACCCTACGACAGTGTCTCATATTCTCTCCATTCCTATTAGTGAGACTGCTCAAGATGATGAAATTGTCTGGAAATTTACCCATAGCGGAAATTATACTGTTAAAAGTGGCTATCATTTGGCCATCAATATGGCTTTCGCCCAAGAAAAAGAGATGGGAGAGGGGTCGAGAAGACAAACAGGTGTGGGCAAGATGCTGTGGGGGATAAACACAATGCCAAGAACAAAACATTGCCTGTGGAGGATGTGGAATGACACACTGCCGACAAAAACAAACTTAATGCAACAAAGGGTGGATATAGATCCCATATGCATGACTTGTAGAGAAGCTTATGAGACAAATGACCATGTCTTTTTGGACTGCAGCTGGGCGCAATTGGTGTGGAAACATAGCTTTTTCCGCTTAGATGTGGAACGGCGGGAAATTAAAGATGCTGGAAGATGGGTAGAATCATGTCTTAAGGAAATTGATGAGGAAGGGAGAGGCTTTCTGGCAATGATCATTGGGGCAATATGGAGGGCAAGAAACAGGAAAGTTTTTGATGGTTTGTACAGTGACCCTCGAGTAGTGGCAATGGGTGCTGTGGAGGCACACCACAAATTTTTATTGGCTCAGGAAAAGGTCGAATTGATGGAGACAGGACAACAACAACATCGATACTGGAAAGCTCCGACAGAAGGATGGATAAAGATAAATACAGACGCATCAATTGGAAAGAGCGGCAAAGGAGGCTGGGGGGTTGCAGCTAGGAATCACCTAGGTGAGTTAGTAGGAGCGAAGATGGAATATATGGAGACATCATGGAGTATTGATACAATGGAGGCGGGAGCAGTTACATGCGGCCTCAAACTGGCGCGAGACAATGGTTGGAGCAGAGTGGAAATTGAATCTGATTGCCATCAAGTGATTGAAGGTCTCCTAGGAAAGGGCACAGCAAGCCCTCAAGCAACAAGAATTATTAAGGACTGTTGAAGTTTTCTACCTGGTTTCATCTCAGTTATATTTATTTTTTGCAAGAGAAATTGTAATAGAGTGGCACACACCTTAGCAAGGCTTGCTGTTAGTAAACAACTAGACTGTATTTGGAACAATGTCTATCCTCCCGAAGTTGCAATTTTAGTAACTGAGGAGGGTGGAGTTTCTGGTGAATAAAGCGGGTTCTGGTTTGTGTTTTCAAAAAAAAAAAAATAGGGACAGGGGCGGAGCAAAAAATTTTCATTGTGGGTGCCAAATTTTAACATTGTTATAAAACAAATGTTAAAAAGGAAATCAATGCATAATTATATGCTATTGTAGGTTGTTATACCGCTTCGAACCCTTATTAACCTAAGGTATCAAATTGTGGACATTTACCAACTGCACCACCATATAAACAATGCATCATGCATTCTCCAATTACATATATTAATTTTTTCTGGGTATGGGGGTGCCAAGGCCCCCACAAACCCCCCTTAGCTCCGCCACAGACTAGGGGTATATATATTTTTAAAAAAAATCTGAACTAGAAAAAAAAAAGGTAAATCAAACCCCAAAGTTAAATAAATATAGTGATCACTAGGGGAATACATTTTAAAAAAAAAAATTGAACCAGAAAGAAATATGTAAATCAAATTTCTAAGTTTTACTGGTTAAAGATTTAGGCCCTTTTCTTTCCATCGCAATGTAGAAATTTTGTAAAGTAATGTTCGATACGTATGACTAGATTTGGGTAAATTTAGGTAGGAAAAAATGAGTTTTTTACGAGTAGATAAATGAATATAAATGGGTTATGTAGATTTAAATAGAAACAAGTATAATTGAATAAAAGTTACCCAAAAAGATTTAGTTAATCACACTATTTTTTTAGAAATATCATCAATGAAATTTTAATGCTTTAATGTTTTTTCTACTTTAAAATCTAGGACATAATGTAAATTAAGTGCAGTGAAGTGGATTTTATTTTACTTTACTTTGATGTTTAAAAAAAAATTATATTTCCTAACAATAATACTAAATAATGAGTAAGAACTAGATCACATTTTTTCGTGGATAAGTAAAAGTTAGGGTAAGTAAAGTAAGTAGAGATAAATATGATAAGTAAAAATAGGTAAGATAAATAGAAAGAGTGATAATACGTGTCTTATCTTATATATTAGAATTTTAAGTAAGTAGAGATAAATATACACGTGTCTAATAGAAATATCATCAAAGATAAATAAGATACTTTTTAAGTGTTTCACCCCAAGATACTTCATCAAATTAGATTTTTTTTTAATGATTTTCGGCACTATTTTTTTAATGTTAAGTGTTAATTATCAATTATAAAAAACTTTGAGTACAAATGATGCCCTAATCGAATTAATATTATCCATTTGATATGTTTTAGGCATTTTTTAACTATAAATAATATTGATAAAAATATAAGTTTATTTAATTTATATGTGACATTATAGCTATAGAATTCAATCATATCATTTTATTTCAATTTAATATATTATAATATGGTTTAATAATGGGGCATGACACTTAAAAAGTGTTTTTCACTAATACTCATATCACTTTTGAAGTAGTACTGTGGTAGGACATAGGGTAAGTAAGCAAGACAAATTACATCAATCATGTCACTTAAATGCATAAATATCAAACATATATATATTACTTTTAATAAGACATTGCGATTATCGAGCTGAGTAAGTCACATCATTCTCGTATTTTGTTATCACTTATAATTTTAATAAGGTTCACAAGGTAGTGTAAATAAGGTAAGGTAAGATAAAATAATGTATTGTTAGTAAAATAGGTAAGATAAATAAATGTAAGTAAAAATTTACTTACTTACAAGCCCAAAAACAAGGCCTAACTTTTTTTTAATATATTATTGAAAGATATACAAATACTAAAATCACATCAGGGATACTACATAAAGCAACAAAAGAAGACGACAAAAGAACAAGGCAATAAAATAGTAGAAGAAGACAGCAAAACAACAATCAATGGCAAAAAAAAAAAGTTGTTCCACAAATGTCACTAAATCAACACAATCATTGTCAATCGCCTCTTGCCTGAGTGGCAAGAGGTCAACCTTTTACCCTACCCTCTAGGTTCTACAGTGGCCGACACCTGGCCTTCCATTACATGCATTGTTGGATTATTCCGAAATAAAAATGACGGATTGGACACAAAAGTTTCTTACCGTAATCTTCTTACAAGCAAGCACCACGTCAATATTTGTAAAATCTTTCTTTGACATTTCCAGAAGATTCATTAGATATAAGACTTTACCTAACTTTAAAATAGGATATCACCCATCCAATAATGATCAACTGCAAATCAAACCAAAAAATCTATCATTTTGTTAAGTTTATGGTTCTGATATTTTATCTTTTCGAGAAAATGTGAATAATAGCAAGGTAACAGTGGAAGTGAAATAAATTGAGATGACGGATATTATGACAAAATTCAGGAAAAAAAAAAAGATAATTAAGCGATAAAATCAAACACCAGATTTACGTGGAAAACCGAAGAACTCGGAGAAAAACTCACGAATGGCGACAGTCATAAAATAATCCACTATAAGAGAAAGGAGGAGTGCAACTGATCATTATCACAAGGTGTGATGCGATCATCAAAGGATATTACAATATAAATCTCTCTCTTACACTCAACTCACAATCTCTCAGGATACACTGGAAAAATATTGCTGAGACTCAGTCTCTCTCAATATTTTCTCTCTCTCTCTCTCTTGCTCTGGTCTCTATCTGATCTGATTGATGAACAAAGTGGAGAAAACTAAACCCTATTTATAAGACGACTAGGAGAAAAATAAAGTCAGATTAAAACTCAAATACCAGCAAGTAGAATCTGACTGAAAGAAGGAATTAGAATTAGATTAAAACTATATCATCTGCCGTTTTGGACCTTAGCGAATCCAATGGGTCATAAACCCAACATTATCAAATAAAGGTCAATTGATTGGTTACCATGATTTCATGTAAATTTTGCAAATCGAAGTTCTATAAACTGTTTTAGGGACTGTTAAATTCATGGGTAACTTCATTTTACCATAATTTATCAATCTTTGCCTAAATTTATCAAACATTACCAAAAATTACCAAAATTCAAAAATTCAAAAGAATTAATGTTGATAAATTAACATAAATTTTGCCAAAATTTACCAAAATTCAAAAAAAATTACCAAAAGTTACCAATATTTAATTTTTACCAAACTGTTTTTTACCCAAAATTACCAAAAATCAACAATTGAAAATCTGGCTAGCTAACGGATTAGACATCCTTTTTTTTTTTCTTCAAAAAAGTCACTAGTAGAATTGGTGCCCAAAAACGTCTGGAATTGGCGTCTGATATGGGTATAAACAGAAGCCAAAATGGTTTTGGCGTCTGATTAAAACGGACGCCAAAACCTAGTACGCCTTTTTTAAAAAAGCGTCTGTAAATGACGTCTGTTTCAATCAGACGCCAAAATTGTTGCAGACTACGAGGGTTGTGTCAGACCAAGTTTGGCGTCTGTTTGGCATGAAACAGACGCTGTTTTTATAAAACCTGGTCTGTTTCATGCCGCATGCAGCATTTGGGTTCCAAACAAAAAACTTAAATGATATATATTTGCATTTGTAATTATAAAATAACGTGAATTCAATAATGAAAATAATTAGAATAAATAGTATATTTTGAGTGTTCTAATTATAAAATAAAGCGTAAAAATTAAATTTTTGTATTTGTAATTAAATTGTTTAATAAGAATTATGGAGACATTAATAATGAAAATAAATATATTTTATATAATAATAAATGATATATATGTGCAAATATTCATGTATGTACAATTTCATATATATATATATATATATATATATATATATATAGACATTTTATAGAAATAACAACAATAAAATGATAATGAATATATATTTTAACAAATAAAAAAAATATACTCCCTCCGTCCCAAATAAATTGTCCCCTTTGCTTTTTCACGGTCTTCGATGTTATACTTTGACTATTAATATTTTACATTTTATCTTAGCAAGACTTGTAATATTTTGTTTAAATGAAAGTATTTTTCGTCGCAAATCTAATAATAATAGTTTTACACGATAACTCAACGTATAATTTGATAAATTAACGGTCAAGTTTTATAAAATTTGACCTCATTAGTCAAACTAGGACAAATTATTTGGGACGGAGGGAGTAATACAACTTTATTAATGATATTTTTTACTAAATTAAATGATACAAACAAAATAAAAACCTAAATTACAATTAATATATGACTTCAATATTTTTCAATATTGATTTTTCAATCTTCAATCTTGTATCTTCAATCTTCAATCTCCAATGTTCAATCTTCAATTGTAAAATTTTCAATTTATCAATCTTGGATGGATTTGAGGTGTTGTGAAGGTTTAGGGGAAATGAGAGAATTGATGAGAGAAGATGAGAGAAATGAAATGGAGATGGGTGGGAAAAATTCGGAGGGAAGTTTGAGGGCTCAAGGCTTATATAAGCGCTGGCAAAATGGCGTCCTGTTTGGCGGGAAAACAGACGCCTAAATTGGGTAAATTTTCGAAAATTTTTCGCTGCTGGCTGGCGCGCGCTATTATTATTATTATTATTATTATTATTAATATTATTATTATTATTGATACTATTACTGTTATATATTTTTAATTTTAGTTATAACTAATTATGATGTATATATGTGTATATTTTTTAGGTATAGTTAATTATTAATTATTATTATTGTTAGTTATATTGTAATTTTTTCTAGGTAGATAATTTAATTTATATATATATGTTTCACTCTCGATTATGTTGTTAATTATAATTATTCTCATGTGTACGTACGTGTTATTATATATATATATATATATATATGTATTAATTAAGTTAATTAATTTGTACGTATGTGCACAAACATAATGAAAAATATTTCGATGTTTGGATTAAATAATGTACTAGCTAATAAGTATGAATGTAATTAAGAAAGAGTTTAAATATTTTGTTCGTCGATACAATTAAAATATAAACTCAGTATGGGTCGTACACCCTTCCCACAGAGGCTGTTGAGCAGATTGTAGCATATCATAAAATTGTTGAGCTCCTGCATTAGGCGCCTCCGTCGCCATGATGAAATCATTCATCATCTCTTCCGTTCTGTCGATGAACGGTGGCTGATTCGGTTCCTCGTTTGTCGGAGGACTACCTGCAGACGGTTCCCAATCACCTTCCGCATCGTCACCACTGTCATCCTCATCATCAAAGTCACCCCATTCTTCACCATGGCTCGTCCAACACCAATATTGTTCCATAAACCCTCTCCTATACAAATGTTCTTTAACTTCTTCAGGACTAAGTCCGCTCTTATTCTTGCACTTCACACATGGGCACCGATACTTTCCAGTCCTCGGATACTCATACGAATTACTCTTTGCAAATTCATCAAACATAGCTACCCCAAAGACCTTCATTCACCGATAACCCTCCTACCCGGTTCAAACCTCTCGTACATCCAACGACGATGTGGGGGTCCGTCCATAATGTACGTGAATCTATTATTCAAGCCCACCATGAATTTAATTAATAATAAACATCTATCCGTCTCAGTACTTAAAAAAATAATCGAAAATAAATTATTCTGTTTGTATCTAAATTCACAAATATAATCGTATACGCTATAACCTAAATCATCCAAACTCAACTTCCTTTTATGACAACAACAAGTAAGCTATGTCACTAGGCAAGAGGATCATGTTATTATCCAAGGATAGTGTGTTTGTTAACTGTTAATCTATGGTTGAAAAGACTTTCATCGTGTCGCTCTCCTCTTTATTAAATCTGGTTCCCAAAAGCAATTTTCCTAAGTTAACTTGCACGAGGTTATACAGTTGCTCGGAGTAAGAAACATCAGATTCGATACAATGGAGTGTTTATCAGCGACTTGAGGGTAGCAAGGTGGGGTTGAAAGAGAAGCTCATAGTAAAGGGTCTAATAGAAATGCATGGTGTTGGATTTCTATATATTAGACCTTTTACTATGAGCTTCTCTTTCAACCCCACCTTGTCTTGCTACCCCTCAAGCTGCGCGATAGAAACACTCCATTGTATCGAATCTGAGATGTTTCTTACTCACAGAGCACTGTATAGCCCTCGTGCAAGTTCACTTAGGAAAATTGCGCTGTTTTTTGGGAAACAGACGAATAAAGGAGAGTCAACACGCCTCATGCAAGTCCCTTTCAGCCATAGATTATCAGATCACGAAACACACACTCGTTGGACACTAATAGGATCCAAACTCGACCTCTTTTTATGACATATATATATATATCCCCATAATTAAGATGCTATAAATATAAATTTCCGCCCTACTTACTACCTAAATTACCATCATAAATAACATATTCACTAAGTATGTAGCTACTGGTTGTTGAGTACTTACGTAAGTAAATATGGATGTACGTGACATAATTATTTACATAATTTATGTCTTCCTATGGAGTTATGAGTAATTAAGTTAGCACTTAGGTTGGATTAACAACAAATTTCCGCGCGCAACCAACTTTAAACGCTAACTCACTTACTAATAACAACCAAAATCATCCAAACTCAACCTCCTTTTATGACAACTAATTTTTGTAAACTACTCTCGATCGGAATAGTACCGATCGACTTAATCCTCTGTACTAACCTAACAATTAACCAATTACCATAACCCTAAACAAACTATTCATAATTAATTAAGTAAACGTACATACACTAAACTTTTTTTTTAATAAATAGTTTATAATTATATTTACTACGTACGTATACGTACAAATTGAATAATAATTTATATATAATAATGTTTTTAATATTATTAACTTATTTACTAAACAAATTAAATTATAAATTCAACCAAAATTGAATATTAATAGTTTATATACAAACTAAATATGTATTCCTAGCTAATTGTATATTGCTAACTAATTTAATAGTTTTATACTCAATCAAAACTCATTATAATTTCCCACAAATTTATTAAGCCATATAAGTTAACATACAAAATTCGTATTACATCTTAATATTTATCATAATGCTCAAATTAAACATATTTTAATTACAAATATTATTTTTTTGCAAAGTAAATATAATTATTCATATTTATATTTACCACAAAACATAAAAAAATCCATTTTTAAATTAACATACATGCAATTAATTAAATTCAACATACAAAACATATTTTAAATGCATCATTACATGCAATTAATTAAACTAATATAAACCATACAAACAATATTTAAATTCAATAATTCCACATTACAAACACGATTTTCACGCTTAAAATTTAAATTCAACATCCAAAATATATTACAATTCATACAAATTCACTAAAACAACTCAATTTTTCAACTTATATCTACTAAACTAATATTAAACTCAACAAAAACGAAACAAACATACAAATATTCAAATTGTTCGTTTTTCATCATATTTAATCTATTATTTAATCAAATTTCATAATATTAATCATAATATAACAAATCTGAAATAAAAATAATTGATAAGGTTACCTGATTTTTGATTGAATTTGCGGCGTGCACCGAGTTCTTCCTTCCACTCTCTCTCGCTTCCTCTTTCTCTTCGTCGACAAAAATGGCAAATACAATCAACAACCCTAATTTTTTCCCGTTTAAACATAGCTGGGCGTCTCTTTAATTGTCTGGCAGACGCATAAATGCTGCACAGCAGTCGACGCACTGACAACAACAGAGACGCGTGTTTTTTTTTTATATTATCAAAAATTTGGGCGTCTGTTTCCCAGACAAGAGACGCCGTTTACAAAACGACGTCTCTTGTCTGGGAAACAGACGCCCAAATCTTTTTCTTTCTTTTTTTTTAATTTTGTTTCATTTGTTTAGCGTCTGATATTTTGAGAGACGCCAATTTTCAGACGTTTTTTGGTATGAATTCTACTAGTGAGTAACTTAATTATATTATATACATATCTTACCAAAAATTTGTGGTAATTTTTCGATTAAAAAATTTTGGATTAAAAATATAATTTCGAAAACTCTAGAAAATGGTTAAAAATCAAAGAAAGAAAACCTCAAATTACTTTTTTTTTTAGGCCAAAACCTCAAATTACATAAAACCGCAAACTTTAAAAAGGGTAGGTCCATAATAGTAACAGCTCAAGTTTGATTTTAAAAATCCATTAATTAAGCAATGGAATGTACATGGGATTTGGGGGTCCTACTATAGCTCCAACGTGAAAAACGTTCTACCTATATATTATTGGATGTATAATTAAGATTAATGGTGATGAGATCAAATTAAAAGTCACTAAAGTGTCCGTATGAATGAATGAGTTGAGTTTAGACTCATTGGATGAGGTAGAATTAGTAAGCCCTTATCAAAAGAGCTTATCCTTCTAGCTTATTCTTTAAAAATGAGTGTATGTTTGATCCATATTAATTGAAAGTAGGTGGACTCTGCTTAATAATATGATTATTTTGATAAAGAAATGAGGTGGAGTAAAAGGAAAAAGAGAAAAAAAATACACTTAAAAATAGTGTGTATGTGAACAACGTAACTCATCATTTAACTCATTTCGTGAGCAGTTTAATGTCTGTTTCTAGTCTGCTCACACTCTCACTATTGAAATACCCTATACAATTTCACTCCACGTTGCCTCATACTATATTAGTAGTGAGCCCAATTTTAACTTACCAGTTCGTGACAACGATAGATTTGTATAAATTATATAATGGAGTATATCAGGAACTGTATTTAATGGGTTCACTTTGATACCTAACCCAAATTCTCTACTTTTGTATAATTGCATGTACGTATGAAACAAAAACTTTGGATATTATCATTTATCATGGTGTATAGGGGTGGTTTCAATTCAACTAGAATATGAAGTCTTTATAATTAGAAAGTATAGGGTTACATTGTATTTTAATTTACATAAGATTATATTTTGGGAGAAAATAATTTCTCTCACAATTTTCACATTTATAGCATAGTTTATGGATGCATTGATTGGATGTGTTATATCTTTATAATAAGATGTGTCTAACTCAATCGGTTAAACGTTTCTATATAAGTGGAGGCTGTCAATCTACACCATTTAGTCATTTACCTATCTTTCTGATAAAAATACCATCTTGATTCTTTTTAGTTTAGTTTTTTGAATCAATTTTCTCGTTCCCTGTTATTTATTATTTCACAAATTCGATGGTATATAATTACTACTTTTCTTACTTTATCATTAGCATTTATTGAATCAACTGTAAATTTTAATTTTATTAAAATATAATTAATTTATTCTTAAGTCAACTATTCTATAAATTTTTATAATATTGATTTTCTTAGCTTACACCAGTCTCTAAAAGACATTAAAAGAAAAGGGAGTATACGAACAAAAATTAGATTCCCACCCAAACAAATGTACTGTTTTTATGAGCGCAAAAGCACAAACTGTGTTACATCGATCATGAATCAAACTCAAACAAAGTGGACGGCTAATAATCCAAAATTGTATAGCCATTCCACGCTAGCTTATGTACATTTAACTATGACGGGTCCATTTTAACTATGACAGTGTTGTTGATATTGGTGGGGATTGCATTTGATAATGGCGGGTCCATTTTTACTTGATTGGGGGGTTCTTGAAAAGGGACCATGGTTTACTTTTACCTAACATATAGGGTGAATTACTATGACAGTGTTCACTCTTCAGTGAGTCCATCGTGAATTATTGTCATGAGAAGATCCAGCAAAAGTGTTACAAATGGCATCAAGTCGAGGTTACATATATGGCAGTATGCTTCAGAAGTGGACAAAAGGGTCTGCTTTAGTTTAGTGCCTAATTAAATATTGAGCGTTCAACAATCAACTTAGGGAGCGTTTGCAGTTAACCCTGCAGAAATAAGATTTTTCTCAAGAAAATTTCCTAAATTTCCTACGAAAAAAATTTCTCAGAAAATGGAGAAAGTGAAATTTCACCATGAAATTTTTCCTGGCCAACCCACAACCAAACATAAGAAAAATAAGTCAATCCAGGAAAATTGACAATTTCCCCGAAGTTATTGACCAACCAAACGCACCCTTACTTTTTTTTTTTGAGATGGTTTCACATGGTATAAAAACTAAAATGAGCAAGATGCGTCATATTCGAATCCCAACACATACCCCTCATGTTAATATACGCAAGGCCAGAGAGCTTTTACAACATCCAAACTTCAAGTGTAAAGGAGATCGATTTAATTGGTATGGATTAAGGGGCGTGTTTGAGTATGAAACCATAATTGAATATCTATCTATCAACTTAAGTTTTTGATTGAGATTCTTCCATATGACATTACGTACAGTACAATATATCTAAGAGTTCAGTTTCAAATATTAGACTAAGACTTTGTTAGTACGTGTATAATATATCCAAGACTGCAGAAAAAATAACATTAGGTCATACTCCAGCAAAGGATTATCATAAGAATTCATGACCAAGTAAGCCGTTCGATTCCATAGTAGTTTTCCGGGAATCAAAACCGGTGTATAATTATCTATAAGATAAATACTGTTCAAATTTTATTCCTCTATCTCTATAATTTAATCAATTGATCTTTGTACTTATATATATATATATATAAAAATACAACCATCGTACTCTCCTAATTAAACTATAGATTATAAAATCATAAATCCAGTTACACATGATTGGCACACTTAATTAATTCTGCAAGTACGAAATTAAATATTTGATAATATTATTATGTTAATCAAAGTCCAACGATGGCTGCGCGGTCAAGTACGGGTAAAAAGAGACTAGCCAAAACAATAAGCGAGATGAAGTGCATACCATGGGCTGGTTTTTTTTTTTTTTTGTTTAGAGTCAGCATCGTATAACGCTGACATTCCCATAAGAATAGCCTTCTTGCTTGATGCATGCATTTCAATGCCTACTTGCATGCATACCAAGCTCAGCAGCCACGACCAGCTCTTTGTCTAGCCATGCATTGGTCAACATTCCATGCAAGTTTAACTTCTTACATATACTTGAAGATAACAACAAATATGTGGCATATGTCTTATTCAGATACCTATCCATGATATGAGTATTGGGGTAAGACACCTTTTAAGTATCTTACGCTATCATTAAAACTCTATTATTGTATATTAAAATGAAATTGAATGATATGATTGAATTATATAGCTATAATATCACATACAAATTGCATAAAATTATATTTTTATCCATTATTATTTATAATTAAAAAAATATTTAATATAAGCTTAACAAAAGGGGTTAATTTAATTAAAGTATCATTTGTACTCATTGACACAGGTTACGCATCCCAAACTTCTTATAAGTGATAATTAATACTTACTATTAAAAATAAGTGTAAAAAATATTAAGAAATACTCATATCGTCACCCATATAAGTATTTTTGATATATCATTCTATCGTCTCATTCTCTTATTTTTTTTTCTAGCTCCAAGAGGATTACTAGTATTAGATACTAGATAGTATTCACTTTGTCCCTTTTTATTTGCGATTTTGGAGGTTGATCGACAAAAAAAAATCAAGATAACGAACAAAGTTAGGTAAAAAAAATTATAAATTTATAAAAGTTAGTAAACATTAATTATGAGGGATAATGAAAAATATATATGTAAATTTCATGAAAATTACATTGAAAATATAAAATAATAAATAAATGCCAACAAGAACAAGTTAGTTATATATACAAATAAATAGGGATAAAGAAAATGGTGGGCAAGGAAATGTTTACAGCCTGGTGATGGGGTTCTAATCATCGGGTCATCGAGTGATTTATCATTTTAAATAATTTTAACAAGAGGGCTGTTATCTGTTAAGAAAAGAAGAAGTGACAAATATTAAAAAAAATAATAAAAAAATATCATTTTGACCAGGACCGTGTATATAGGAATGTCGATAAAGACTTATTAATAAATTAGTCAAAATATTTCTTGAATGTCAAAATTTCGATCATTAATAAGAACTCATATTCCTTTAAGATTTTCTATTACAATATCAGTTTGAACTTTAGGAATATTGGAGTAAATATAAAATATATGATGAATTCAAGTCAATAAATTGCTCCAAAAATAATTAATAGCGCCATATATTGGTTATGTTGGTGTTGAAGATTTGAAAAAGTGAGATTAGGAGAAGTGCGTAAATTATATCGTATATCGTGGTGGACCTATCTAAATTTACAATATATATTGAAATAGGCCAACTTCTTACATGATGAATTCATGTAAAAAAAAAAATCGATGAATGTTGCAATAATATTGATAAATTCATGATAAATTTTATAATAAATATTGATGAATTTTATATTTAAAATTTAACACATTGGTGAACCTAAATGGGGGAAGTGAGAACAAAATGAGAGAATGATTGCAATATCTTTTATCAAGGAAAAGAGAGAGCTGAGATTAGGAGAAGTGCGTAAATTATATCGTATATCGTGGTGGACCTATCTAAATTTACAATATATATTGAAATAGGCCAACTTCTTACATGATGAATTCATGTAAAAAAAAAATCGATGAATGTTGCAATAATATTGATAAATTCATGATAAATTTTATAATAAATATTGATGAATTTTATATTTAAAATTTAACACATTGGTGAACCTAAATGGGGGAAGTGAGAACAAAATGAGAGAATGATTGCAATATTTTTTATCAAGGAAAAGAGAGAGCTGAGGATATTGTACTCAGCTCATATAACAGTAAGAGAAAGAAAGAAATGACAAAACCAACTCACTGTAAATAACTGTGATTAATTATTCATTAGTTATTATTATTAAAATTATAAAGGTTAATTAATAGTCATGATCATTAATTTGTACGTATTGCAGACATTTGGTCATGTCGATCAAAATGTGTGCATATTTCAGGTGAATATGATTTCATTTAAGATTATATCTATATGCAAATTCTAGTATAAGATCGTCTTACGTAAATTGATCGTGAGACAGACTTCTCACAGGGTGACTTTTTAAATATATTACTATGACTAATTATTGATATTGGAATGACTTTTTAATACGAATGGGACTAATAATTTATCAAGAGGTGACTATTACCAGAGTCAGCTCAAAGAAGCTATTAGTCACCGCTGTATTTGTAAATAGCCACAAAAAGATTATACATCTTACAATAAATTTATGATAGGACGGTCTTACATAAGAATTACTGCTATCTATGTTGGCTTAGGTCAACATTATAGATGTCAGAATTCACCTTATAATCAATTTAGTGACATTTTACGAACAATTACTACCCTCTATTCTTTCTTTGGCCCGTTCTTTTATATAGCTGATTGCGGTGTGACGGGGTGTGGTGTGGTGGAATTGTGATGGATATGGAAAAGTTACGGTGAATTATGGAAAGTTTTGGTTTTAATAATTGTAAATGTGTTGGAAAATATGAAATTGTAATTTGAAAAAGTGACATAAATTAAACTAGAAAAAGTAATTGTGGTAGGTTGTGGTAAATTGTGATAGAATATAACAAGTTATATGACACCGCAGCTAGCTAACCACATAAAAAAAAGGTAATAGGGCCTTTATGTATCATCCGTTTCACTATTAAAAACATCCTAGCTGTTGTTTTAATTTGTCCCTATAAAATTTTATTGATTTGGTGAAAGATCTTAAAAGGACTTATATTTTAAGTCTAGTCTCAAAACTCTCTTTGATTATTATCTCTTTGATTATATTTTAAGGAAAATGTGAAATTATGGATAAGATTCTCTCTTAAATTATTCTGTATTCCTTTTTCTCTTTGTTAAATAGAAAGTTGCAATTTTGATGTGATGCTTGCACCTTTTGCTTTTTCTTCTATTTAACTATCATCTGTAATGTCCAAATTAATGACATTGAAATAACTAAACAATCCAGTGACCTTACTTTAAGTATTAAAAAAATAACTACAAAAGTATGAGAAGCATGTGAGCTACTAGGTTCACACGTGGGACACAATGGGAATCTAGTATTTTCACTGTAGCTATTGTGTAATGTTTCAGACAACATGAATTAATGTACATCTGGCTTGTCTAAGTGCGTTTTTCTTTTATGCTTTTCTGGTAAAGATCAAACTTTATAATTTAGCGCAACTTTTTTAAGATCATGAGTGAATAACGATATTGTGGGTCCTTATTAGATTCAATACTCCCATATACGAGTTTTTGAGCAAAATTTAACATAAAAACATCTAGTTCAATATACGAGACTATGAGCAAAATTCAACATAAAAACATTACAAAAATCATTCACACATCAATTCTAAGAATGCAATTATACAACTTAAAATGCACAAAAAAAACCTCAAAGTTCATGATTATGACACTATACAACTCTAAGAATACAAATGCACTAGGGATTTCATCATATAAATATATAATTTGACGGGTCCATGGTTCGGGTCAACAAGTCCATGCCTAGACTTGGACCCACCATTTTTCAAGTGTACCTAGACCCGACTCGCCAGAATGGGGCGGGTCCGAGACCCATTGTAATCCCTAATTATAAGTAATGTCCTAGTCTGGGATAGGTCGGGGCATTACATATACTTTGAGGGTTAAGTTTTAAGATTGTAACTCTAAGGAGATTGTAAGAGATATGAAAGTCATATGGGGATCTCTAATAAATACTTGTAATTCTCTAATATTTCATCATTCGTGGTTTTTTCTTTTCAAATTTGAGTTTCTCCAAGTTAATTTCTATGTGTGAATCTATATTTATTATTTTTTAATCTTGATTATATTTTGTCTGCTAGTAACGCCTTGAGAGTCCCAACAAGTTCGAACAAACCTAAATTTGAATCAATACGGGTTTGGTCAATAAAAAAATGAAAACGCTGTGTCCAAATTTTCGTTCATATCAATCGAAATCAAAATTCGGACAAAAAATTTATGACTGTACCCCAATAAAAATTGAGTTCATATACAAGACGCCTTAATAATTTTTAAAAGTGTCCTTAATCAAAAATATTATTACAATAATTTCAATTGATAAGCCAAGATTTCAGAAGTAGCTATTCCTAGAAAAACTATTTATGCTCCTTTTCATTAGAAAAATAATTCTAAAGTTTCAATGTCTTCGTGATACAAATTTGACACAATTAATTTTGTGAAAATTTTACCATAGTTGAATTTATTTTCGACTATGGTAGTTGAAAATTTTATATTATTCATTTATTAAAAATAAATCATTATTTTAAAAAAAATTATATCCTCCTAAATATGATTAATTATTGTATTAAGTTACTTTGATCAACCTAAATTGATTTTGAATTTTTATGGTAAAATTAATGGTTTTTTCACTTTTCAACTACGATAGTTGAAAAAAAGTCAACTATGGTAGAATTTCTTTTAAAATATTCAATTTTGTAAAAAATTATACCTTAACATATAGATTTACTTATTGTAACAAGTCCTATGGTGAATATATATATTAATTTTAATTTTTAATGTCAAAATTAAGGACAATTGTACATTTCAACTACCATAGTTGAAAGTAAATTCAACTATAGTAGAATTTCCCTTAATTTTGAAGTACTAGGATACTCCCCACTTTTCTGGAAAATAGTATTAGAGGACCACATTTTAAAAATTAATTTTGAGGTGCTTTACATTTTATAAAAAATATTTTGAGGAATAATCCGACCAATCTCGACAAAATCCGTCAAGACGCTTAGAAAATTACCAAAACACCCATCATTCAATGTAAACGATAATCAATCAACTACAAAAGTGTTCTCCACATTGACTTCTGTTTCGTGAAAATTACATAGAAATGCTCAAATCTAAACAATATTCCGACCATATCTTGATTCTAGACAGAATTCGGCAAGATGCTCAGAAAATTATCAAAACACGCCTCATTAAATCTAAACGATGATCTGTAAATTACAAAAATGCTCTCCTGATTGACTTCTGTCACTTGAAAATTACATAAAAATGCTCAAACTTGTCTCTCCACCCAAATAACACAAAGGTGATAAGGGGTATTTTAATAATTTCAGAGGGCCTCGTCGAATTCCATCAAAATATTGTTAAATTGTTCCTTCAAAACACTTAGGCCTTGTTCTTTTACGCGGTTGGCTGGCTGCGGTGCCACACCTCATCGCAACTTGTCATATTCCATCACAACCCACCACAATATATCACAACCCTCCACAATTTACTTTTTTTTAATTTAATTTGTCTTTTTATTAAAAGTTAAACTTTTCACAGCCCACCACAATTTCACATTTTCCAACACATTTCAATTATTAAAACCTAAATCCACCACAATTCACCACAATTTCAGCACACCGCATCACGTTACACCACAATCTGCCGTATAAAAGAACGAAGCCTAATATTAATTTTGAAAACACCGTCCATAATTCTAATTTACACAAAATACACGTACCTCCCCCACTCAATTTTTGGCCAAAAGCATTGTGATTACAACTGTCATGTGTTGATTAATATCCAAGGATTGGCCCGCGTCTACAAAATTTGATGTGAACTTGAGAACTTTACTAAATTGCTACAAGTCGAGACGACGACGTAACTATCACATTCCAATATTCCATTACTACGAGAACTCCTTACATGGCTGCCAAGCTTTGCGCCTAAAATGCAATTTGAGCACTTCTTGTGTTGGCATTTATCGATTATTCTTGATGGCTTTCAACGTTTAATCTTGATTTTGTCCGTCTAGTGGTCTTGTGTCTAATTATATAACGATAAAGCATTGTAAGGTTATCCCACGTAATAACCATCACCCTAAGTTTAAAGGAAAATTGTGTTGAACCTCAACTTGAACTACATGCATTGAATGTTAGATTGTGCTGACCGAAAGAAGAACCTTGTTAGATAACTGTTTGTTTTCTTGTCCTATGTAGCGAGTTGTGTTATTGTTCCTTGTTGAGCTGGATTCTTGCTGGTTTGCAGCTGTTGCGGTCCCTGTAATATCTTTGATGCTTTCTTAACCTTTGTTGGCTTGCAAATTATCGAAAAAAAAGAATGTTAGATTGTGCTTATCGAATTTTTGAAATTATAATAATTAATGATTATCCTATACTTTGTTTTTCAAAAATATCTCATACACACATATGGATATATATGGAAAAATTAGAAATAACTTTTATGTGAAAGCGGTATAATTATTATGTCGTCATTTTGCCCATGAAAAACTTGAGTATAGTTCCTGATGGATACGTACTAGAGGAGTCGCTAAACATGGGGAGATACAGACACTTAGAGAGGGGAGGCTACAGATTATCACAATAATCCATCTACTTAACCTAGTTAGCATTGTCTTATATATATATAGGCAGCTAACTTAATTCTAGGTTAAACCATAATGGCTATTAAGGCCCTATAAGTACATAAAGCTCAAATTTCAAACATTCTCACCTGACCATACAAGTCGTTTTTTTCAATGGATCTTACCACATTTCTACAAGTAATAGGGCGTGTGAACAAAACAAAAACGAATAATATTGTCATATTAAGTCACCATCTAACTAACACTTTCACATGTAACATCACATGTAACAATCCGCCGAATCATCCTAGCATTGCCATCGGCAAGGTATTCACGGTTCGGTTCAATGCAATTTTGGTTTTTTGAAGCAGTTCAGTAGATAAAACGTAAGTGGAACAATAACCGGATAACTTGAAGCACCAACACAATATATGTTAGTACATCGATTAATCGGAACTGCATTGATTTTCTGAATAGTAAATCTATTTGATTAGTTTTCAACCAAAATAGCTTGACAAATTTCACTTTAATGCTGTAAAACAATAAACTTATCAAGTTTTCCAAATAATATATAAAGCGAGTCGTTTTGAATGATGGATAAGGATTTTTTTTTTGGGGGGAGGGGGTAATTAATAAAGAGTAATATAGTATAAACCCTAAATATTCAATTAAAGAAAAAACATAATATAAAAAATAAGGGAGTCCACTGGGTCTCATGGTTAGGGGACCAAAATAACTTATGAATTTTGTAATCAATTTTGTATCATTAATTTTCTATTTTGTGATTTTTTAAAAATATAAACACACATATTATCAGTTCGGTTCCAGTTATCTATCGGTTTGAATATCCCAAATCGGAACTGCCCATTTAGCATCCGGTTTTTACGGTTTGGTGCATCGGATTTTTAAACATGTTCAGTTTTGCCAATTCTCATTTCAGTCTAGGTGGTTTTTAGTTCGGTTTGGCGATCTAGATTTTTTGAACAACCTTACTATCAACATATGGTGCCATTTTATCCCTGATATATCATTTGATTATATTCCAAATATAAATGTATGGGCTAATATGGCGAAGATGAATTGATTCTCTTTAGACACCAACGATATGAGATCTGTGCCTGACAATTTTCCTAACGCATTCCACTGGACTATATCATTTCATAGTCATTGGTTGCACTTTAAGGTAGCCACATCACACTTTTACTTCATATGATACTTATTAGTCAAATGGTCTTATTCAATTTAGACGCTATGAGCTATGGGGCAACACAGTGACAAAGAAGTGAATCAATTATCACTCCGCTAGGTTAGCATATCACACATAATATGAAATGTGTGCCATGACATATCTACCACTGACTTGAAGTGGGTCACTCTTCTATTCCATGTGAATATTAAGTATAAATTTCTCCTCAAAAATCTAACTAGAGTCCGAGATTAATGTACCTAACGTTATAATCCACACTTGTGATTAATGGACTCTCATCTTAGACGTCCTAAGGTGAAGAGTCGAGAAACTCAACGCCGCTATTCTCCTATCTTGTCTTGAACAAACTTGGAGCAGGAACTCGTTTTCGCACTATTATGAATACGAAAATAAAGGAAAAATTTGGATTTCAATAGTACTGTGGAAACTACCTCAAATGGAACAACAATTTTGGGTGCTCCCAGTCTTAGCAAAATTGTGAGCCTCATTGACCTTAAATAATTTAATTATCATTCAATCAACAAATATATGAAAATAGTGCAACATTACATACACAAGATTAATGTTGTTTAGTCATATTTGTCCACTACTCGAGTATTAGGAGGATCACCTGTGTAACTAGGTCGATCACAAATCTTGGTGACACATAAATATGTCTATACTCATAGTTATTTGAGTGTATAACGATAACAACACCTTTGTTTCGTAAAACTCAAACAAATGTGTTCGTCATTAAGATTTATCACAAAGATTAAATATTGCTCCTTGACCAATTCGATAGAACTCTTCTAATAAGGACTAAAACATGTTCTATAGTTAACCTAGACTTATCAAGGTTAGGATTTCAATTAATTTTATGATCATAATTATTAATTTTCAATTATCTTACTTGAAAATGAGGAGCTATAGTACTTACAATGCTAATATACATGGCACATTGAGCTACTAATAATAGCATGGTGGGAACATCACTCAACTTTCCATAACTTTTGTGGCAACTATCAATGCTTAGGATTAAGCTCATTTCAAACTTGGTTAATTAATGCACTTTGATAGCTTTTTACATAGCAAATATAGTTCTGTACATATTTATCAATATAAAGTGAAAATTCATTTGAATTGTTTTTCCTGATTGATGACTATAAAATAGGGTTATAGTAAGCTATATACTTAGATTTCTGTAAGTCTTATTATAACCACTTATATAATTCAAATTGCTCCCTCCGTCACAAATTATTTGTCCACTATTTTATTTTTGGATATCCCAAAATTATATCCACTTTCCTAAAATGAAAACTTTTATATATTGAAATTACTAAAATAACCTTAGTTTGAATTATAAAAATATTTAAATATAAGAGGAAAAAATATAAATTAAATAGTAGTTTTGAATTCAAAACTAAGGGCATTATTAGTATTTTATTGCTAATTGAGATTAATTTATTGATTTTTCTTAAAATATGTGTTAAATCAAAAGGGATAAATATTTTGAGACGGAGGGAGTAATATTTAAAAAGATTCGTATCAGAAAATATATAAATTATGATAGTAACAATTTTGTCATAATTCTTAAATTTAGATTGACAATTATTATAATTTCCCCTAAGATAAACTTTGTAAATTAATAAAAAAATGTACTATATGTCCCAAGTATCACAAAAAGGCTAATTTTCATATAAAAACATACAACTAACTACTGAATTATGCTAACACGCTACAAATATTTTCACATTACCACTAAGCTAGTAGCTACAATATTTAAATTACTCACGAGGATCACGTAATTGCAATGATAATTCACTAGTCAACTTTTGATTTGATCTCTTCGACATCATATTTTTTGGGTCTTTTAAAATACCTATTGTCGTACTGTCTATTTTTCTGTGGCGAAAAACGCAAGTCACCATGCTTTATAAATTATAATGAATGAAGGTTGCTTCTTCGATCATTTGAGCTGGAGGAAGATTTTGTTCAAATACTATATTTTCATTATGTGGATATCGTATTCAATAGATACTTCATAGCCTCCACGACTTGTTTACAAATTATAGCTAGTTGTACCACAATTTTGGGTAATTGATTATTCGTTCAAATAGGGTGAAAATTTGCCAAAGTCAATTCATCAAGAGTTTAGTAATTTGTTTGATATCACGATGTTTCATATTAGGAGTTATAGAATTAATTTTCATAATTTGCTAGTTTACTTGTACAAAAATGAACAAGACTATAAAACCGGCTCGGATCAATTTCTCCTCCTTCTATATAACTAAGTTTAATTGTGTTTGGAAGAAAAAACACGGTTATAGCATACTTGTAGCAAAAAGAAGTAACATATCATGTGTTTCTTATGTCGGAAAAATGATGCAAGAATAACGAAAACATATAAGACAATATTTAATTTGAAGAAATCTAAGAATTGGGAGGAAAACTCACGAATGAATTCGGTCAACTCGAATCCAAATTGACCGAATCTAAATTTTAACCAAAATTTGGTCAACCCAAATTTAAATACTAAAGCCCGATCCTGTCACGACCGAATTTTAAATTCGGTCAAAAAATCATGTCCGAAACCCGATCTTTTCGGATCGGTCAAATTCAATAATTTGGATCGGTCAAATTTTTGTCACCCCTATTACAGCTAGGTAACATAGTGGATCGCTACAAAATTAGTAAATAAAAAAGCCACTCTAATCTTTAACAATTTAATTGGCCAAGAATTTAAAATTCATTCCCAGGCATGTATTTACAAATTTTAATTGATATTATGCATGTATACATAAATTATTATCGATTTTGCTAAGTATCGTCTTGAGGCAATAGTGATAACGGATTAATACGAGTGTATCAAAAATAATGGCGGTGATTGATACCCTAACACGTCCTGGTCTCCTCACACGAACGCCCTTTGAGCTTGAAATATAATGTTGCAAAGTTTTCATTCACCTTACGCAAATGAATATATGGTGCAAATAAATATATGGTGCAGATGATAGTTCTAAACTTTAACATCCTATTCATTTACATCTTCCTTTGGTTTTCCAAATTTGGGAATATATATTTTGAATCATCTAACCTAAAAGTTAGACAAATCATCAAAATAAACATTGAAAAATGAACCATCTGGGAGAAAGATGACAGTGTACCATCTATGAAATGAAATTAAATAAATCTAAGACAAGATTTTGATAGCTGATAGAAAAAGGATGTGACTTCATCTGGATTATGCATAAAGGAAACTGGAGAAAGGCATAAGTGGTGATGTTATATATATTGCTCCAACATCTATTCATAAGTCTGTGAATTCCCATTTGCATATACCCACGCGGCCACACCTAAAGACTTGGTTCATAACCCTGCTCATCTCCACACAAGGGGACTTGCAAGCCATGAGAATCGATCTCATGACCTCCAAGATGGAAGGTCACATGAGAATAACACATATATGACATACAAAGCTGTGAAACTGTGATCATACTGATGCCGCTGAAGTAGGAAGGCAAAGCAAAAAAGAAACAAGACCTGTAACAGAAGCAGGATAATTATTCTATTTGCATTTCATTGGACAAAGTCAACTACAATCTAATGAACATATAACATACTCTGCAATCAACTTTAGGTTTTACAGGGATTTGGAGTATGCAAAACTGATGCCCACGAAGAGGAAAAAGGGAAGAGGAAGAAGAAACTGAATTTATAGGAATAAACTGAGTAGAGGAATAAACTAAGTAGAGGAAGAATAAACTAAAGAGGCAACAACAATTAAGATGGCGAGAAGCATGGAGCCATTAAGGAGAAGCGGAAGATCAGGAAAAAATTGATGAATGAAATCAATTCAATTAACGGCTAAAAGATATCAAATAAAGACGCAAGATCTTCCGAAACAGAATCGGCCAAAAACTGGGTCAAAGGGAGCCCACACCCCACGGCCGAACGGACAACGGCGGTAGCGCGCACGCGTGTGAAGACCCAAACCATACCCTCCTCACTAAAACTCACTTCCAAACTAATACAACAAAATATTTCATTCTTCCTCCTATATGGGACAAAAAAAGATGCAAAAGGAGAGAAAACCTTGTAACCATTGCCTCCATGTCCAACATATGTATCATACAATCAAACTTAACAGAAACCAAAAGCAATAAGCATCCCTACAGGAGCAAAAATTAAAAAAAATAATAAAATAAACACTTGGACTGCACTTAAGATCATGAGTGGCAATAGCAATTAAAACTCTAATAAACTCTATTACTATTAAGCTGATATAACTGAATAACTGAATATAGATAAAGGCCAATGACCATGCTTACAAAAGGAATAGATTCCTTAAGCGTAACCTACCTAGGTACTTGAATACTAACTTATTGATCCTAAAAGCTGAACATATAGAAAGAAACTGATTTCTATAACTAACAATAGCTAGTGCCTAGTAGTATATATATATATTATAGCATAGGATGATGGTAATCCTAGTGACAGTTTTGGTGGATAAACTGCTCAATGAAAGGATTCTGTTGAGCAGGAAGAGAAGGCCTGCAATCAGTGAGAAGAGTACAGCAGCCGGGACTTAAGAAAACTTGGTGAGACAAGAAGATGTTAACAATGTCCAATATGCATGATGCAATGTGACCATCTTGAAGAGCCTGGTTGCACTTTGCTATGCCATCGTTGTTCCCTGACTGACCCTGCTGCGGTGGTGTCGATGGTGTTGGGGTTGGCATTGGCATTGGCATTGTAGGATGCTGTGGCTGGGTTGGTGTTGGGTTTGGTGTCGGAGGAGTAGGAGTAGGAGTCGGAGTTGTTGGTGTTGGTGTTGGTGTTGGTGTTGGTGTTGGAATTGGAATTGGATTATTCGGCAACCACCATGTGCGTGGTAGCCATGGCTGTTGTTGTGCTGTTGAGCAAGTAGCCAACATAGCTACTACAAAAGCAATGAACAAACAACGCTTGGTATTCATCATCTCTCGATTTTGCTTGCTCTCGTTCTTGATTTGAATGTATAAGATATGGATAAATTAATGTGTGATGCTGAATTATGGGATTGGGAATTTGCGAGAGGGGTCCTTTTATAGCAGCCGGTAAAGACTTGTTTGAGTTGGGAGATGGATACGCTTTTCAGAGTTTGCACCAGATTATGATTTCAATTTGACCAAAATATTGTACAAGATCTCAACTTCTTGGATTCGTTTGGTTTAAATTGGAACTTATTCCTAGTATTTGTGTTTGATCCAAAAACTATATAAACACAGTAACAGAAATACTGGATTTTGGCTCGCATATAAGTATATACTACTTCCAGTCATTCATATTTCAATTTTTTAAATTTTAATTATCTCTTTTTCTTCTATTTTCCTGCCCATTAAATTAATGGAAATTCAAATTAAAGAAATCTATTAAGATAAATAAAGGGAAAAAGGAGACCAGCGGACTCAATCCAACTTCCAGCGCCTCATTCAGGTCTGTAACTCTGTATGGATGTTAGCCCGAGCTCACTTCCGTTACCAAGCAATTCAGTATTGTGGGTAAGTATTTGTACAACGTCCATCAAAGAGTTATTTGAGTACAAAAGTGTATATACACAGTGCAAATTGTACATGATTACAATAACCTTTAACTTATATATAAGTCCTATGTCGATTTGTCATTTGCATTGTTTAACAACACTACTCAGTGCATATGATCACAGTTAAATATAACTTACAACTAAGTACAAAATATATGTCCACACCATAAGGAATATGTGAACTCAGTAACATTTAACTTATATAGTTATATTTAAGTGCATAGTGTTCGTCCCTTTGGATTATACGGCCACAGTACTAAATGCATATGACCACAACAACATAAAAGTTACATTTAAGTATAAAATGTATGTCCACGCTGCACGGGGTGTAAATAAAATTCATGTTAATGGATGACAATGTATTTAAATCACGATTACTCCCATCAAAGACTACTCTCTCTCCCCTCTAGTTTCTTCTCCAAAATAGACACGTTATTTTTAGCAAACATAGATAAAAGTTGTAATTGATTCTTGGCAATTATATCTGGAAACTTTTTAGGTAGGAAATCATATTTCTATTTCATTGAATACTTTCCCTTTATTGTCTTTAACTAACTGTTTTCTACTTTTTTTTAATAGAAAACAACTTGTTATTTTTAAAGGGTGGAAAGTTGTTTTATATTAAAACACCACATGTATGACAGTTTTAATCTCATCCATCGGATCCGAATTGAACGCTCCAGATCGTTTCTTCCCACCTAAACTCTCTTTTTACTGGATATGTTCCCTATAAAATTTATAATTCAATTTAATATGTATTTTATCTTCACAGCAAATTATAACTATTTGAATATTTGAATAGTAGCTTATATAAGATTCAATATAGAAGAATTTGCGCGCGCGCGCATATATATATATATATATGAAAGACTCTTTATCACTTTGAATTCAATTTAACTGCAAATTTTAAAATTAGTTGTATATTTATCTTAATAGATTCGTTTAATTTTAATTTGCATTAAATTTTGAAAATTGAAATATGAATGACAGGAAGTAGTATATACGTATATGCGAGCCAAAAATCCAGTATTTCTGTTACTGTATTTATTTAGTTTTCGGATCAAACACAAATACTAGGAATAAGTTCCAATTTATACCAAACGAATCCAAGAAGTTAAGATCTTGTAGCATATTTTGGTCAAATTGAAATCATAATCTGGTGCAAACTCTGAACCTCATCCAAACTGGGTGTCCATCTCCAACTCAAACAAGTAGTTAGCAGCTGCTATAAAAGGACCCCTCTCGCAAATTCTCAATCCCATAATTCAACATCACACATTAATCGATCCATATATCTTATACAATCAAATCGAGAACGAGATCTAGCTAAATCGAGAGATGATGAATACCAAGCGTTGTTTGTTGGTTGTTTTTGTAGTAGCTATGTTGGCTACTTGCTCAACAGCCCAACAGCAGCCATGGCTACCACGACCATGGTGGTTGCCGAATAATCCAATTCCAACACCAACAACTCCGACTCCAACTCCTCCGACGCCAAACCCAACACCGACCCAGCCACAACATCCTACAATGCCAATGCCAATGCCAACCCCAACACCATCGACACCACCGCAGCAGGGTCAGTCAGGGAACAACGATGTCATAGCAAAGTGCAACCAGGCTCTTCAAGATGGTCACATAGCATCATGCATATTGGACATTGTCAACATCTTCTTGTCTCACCAAGTTTTCTTGAGTCCCGGCTGCTGCACTCTTCTCACTGATTGCAGGCCTTCTGTTCCCGCTCAACAGAATCCTTTCATTGAGCAGTTTATCCACCAAAATTGTCACTAGGATTACCATCATCCTATGTTATGATATATATACTACTAGCTAGGCACTAGCTCCTATTAGTTATAGGCTTATAGCAGTCAGTTTCTTTTCATATGTTCAGTTTTTAGGATCAATAAGTTAGTATTAAAGTACCTAGGTTACGTTTTTGGAATCTATTCCTTTGTAAGCATGCCCATTGGCCTTTATCTATATTCACTTATATCAGCTTAATAGTAACAGAGTTGATGAGAGTTTTAATTATAATGCGGCGTACTCATGATCATTTAAGTTAATTTTCAAACGCATGCATGATCTATCTAATTTCCTTCCCAATTATCCTGTTCCCATTCCCAAACCCCTACTAATACTAGACGGCCTCCAAGATTTATCCAATTTAAACCCTAGTGACCACAATTTTTAACAAAACTACTTTGCAATGGCAAGTGCTACATAGAATACGATCTTAATTGCATTACTAAGGTTTTGTCTATTACATTGACATTAATTACATCGCAAGTCGCAACCCAATCAACTATTCAATTGGCTTACGGCACCGTGACACCGTGGGCTGATCCCTCATGATTCCTATCCATCTTATCATGTGCGGCTCGAAAAAAACTGCTCAGATTGTATATACGATTAGTCTGCACTATTGTCACTATTAATTAAGGACTGATTGGAAAACAAATATGACCACTTAGCTAATATTCTTGCTGCTGTTGTTCAGTGATTATTTGTTTGATCTTTCATTTTCTGCAAAGTATACACCTTAACTGCAATATATATTGGATGCATGCTCCAAATATTTGCGAGTGAACAATCATGTTAATTAGAGTGAACATAATAATCAGAGTGAACAATTTAATACATACGGATGAACAATTGTAGAATCTGGAGCACATGCTTCAAGAGCAACTAAATGAACTAATAAATTGCACCCAAGTGTTGGTCATGTTCTTGTTATGTATTATTGTTCCTTGTGATGAAGTGGGATTTATTCCTTGTGATATAGGGCCTCTATGTAACATCACCACTTTGATAGGTGATGGGATGAATTTCGAAAAGTTAAAATTGTGTTTGGTGGACAAATTTCATATAATATTTAAAATTGCGTTTATTAAGGAAAGATATTATATAAAGTAGGAAATATGATATTGTTACCAAACAAAATTTATTAGGTAGTTGGGTGGGACTAGACTTCTCAACCCTACTCTCGCTATACAGCAGCCTTGCGGCAGGGTTTCTTTTTGTCGCTCGAAATACGTGTTAATATTAATATTAATATTAACGTTAATATTAATATTAATATTAATAATCTATATATATTATAATAGAAATCATTCACATTTTAGGAAATTTTCTATTGTTGAATTACATGTTATGTCGGAACAATTTATCATGATGTTTTACATGTAACAATGTCATTAATATTTCGTTTGGTTTATTTGTATGGATAGTTACTTATCCATGACTTTTATAAAATTTCAAAAGTAGTTAATTAAGTTCGTTCCGTGCATCACACGGGTTGAAGCCTAGTACTTGTTAAAATAAAACTCTAATTTCTAATTTTTTATTTTTGTAAAATTTGTTTTATATTAATTACTATAATTGGACTTAATCGGATCAGATGTGGTCACCTCCACACCTGCCCCAATTATAATCGGAGTCAGATTATTTTAACCAGATTTGGAGCCAGATTTTTTGGTCTGGTTCGAATTCAGAGTTTTTGCTTCGGAGCGAATTAGATTCACTTCAAATTTCGACTTGATTGTCATCCCTAATTTTCGTGCATGAAGGGGTTTATGTCACAAGTCCCATTACAAGAATGTACTTTCAGACCAAGGACCTCATGATACAAGAGACTAAAGAATGTGAAATTACAATGTGTCTTGGCCCTGTTTGGTAACCAGCTAGTAGCTAGTAGCTATTAGCTGTTTGGATTAGTTGTATGACTTTAGCTGTTTGGGTTAGCTGATTATAGGAAAAGTATAGTAAAATAGTTTTTTGTGAAAAACTAACTCAAAAAACTCCATCAAGTAGCTTTTTGGAAACTAACTTATTGGGTCCAAAAAGCTAAAATAAAAAGTTATTTACCAAATACCTCAAGTAGCTTTTTAACCTTGGTAAAAAAATAAAAGTTATCCAAAAAGCTAAAAACTACCCAAAAAGCTGGGTAGCCAAACACTCTTCTTGTCAAATGGAGTGTTTTTCTCATTTTTCTTCTCTATCTTCGTGCTCTTTTTATACCCAAAAGGTGAGATGAATGTTGGATTTGTAAGGTTTTGGAAGGACCCTTCAATTGGCAAGATGTCGTTGAAGATCTTCACAAAATTGGTTTCTCATTAGTTTCTTGCTAGAAACAAGGTGCCACGTGATAGTTGATGGAATTACAACAATCAAACCTTCCTTAAATGGTTTGATAGCAATAATATTTGAATTTTGACTTTCATTCAAAACCGTTTAGTCGCAAAGGTCCTTGCGCCTGGTCCGCTGAGGTCCTCGAGGGGTTCTAACAATTTTTTTTATAAAAAGATGTCAAGCTTAGATACACCCAAAATAAACTTTGATAATTAAGATAAGGATTCCTTTGCAAACGTGGAGTTATTGGATAAAAATGCCACTGAACTTTACAAAAATTGCAATTTTGCTATTCGAAAAAAACATGTAATGAAACTGCCACTAATTTATGTTAACTGTGACAAAAATGACACTTTACCTTTTCTTTACCTGCATTAGCCGGTCATATGCTTGGTTCTGTGTTTAATATGTTTATTAAACATCAATATTTTCCTTCTTAATTTTTACCTACCCTACTAATATTTACCAATTAAAATTAATTAGCCTCCCCCTTAATTTTTTTTACTGCATATATTTCCCCCTGATTCTTCATTCTCATCTTCTTCTTCCATCTTCTTACTCCCAACAACTTCTTCATCTTCTCCACCATAAACCTAGCTCTCCTCAGTTCTTCTTCTTCAATTGAGGGCATAAAAATTAGGGGTTTCTTATTTATTCTTCCTTTTCTTGTTCTGCTCCACCATCCCCAAAATCCAGATTCTTCATCTTCTTCTTCCTCAACTGTCCTCTTCAATCTTCTCTTCTTTGTCCTCCATAACCCACTTCTTCCTCATCTCTTCTTCATTTTCTGGGCAAAAAAGTTAGGATTTTCAGTCAAATTCTTCACACTATTTTTTTTTTTTTTGCACTGAAAACCCTAAATTTTTTTGCCTCTATTCAATTCAAAGCTCATCAATGGCAGACATCCCAGAGCAAGGTGTAGATTACTTCGATCTTCTTCCTGATCCCATTCTTCTCGACATCTTCAACAGGGTCCTCGATGCAAATTCCTTATGCAGATGCATCCTCGTCTCCACACGCTTCGATTTGAAGCTGGGTTTGGGAAGGAGCTTGAAAAGTGTCTGATTCTCATGGAAACTTCGATTTCAAAGAGGAAGGAGAAATCCAAGGTTGAAGATGAAGATCGAGTTGTTGAATCATAAGATGAGCATTTGTTCAGCGGCTCAAACTGAGGAAAAAGAAGAGATGAGGAAGAGAAATGAAGAATTTGACTGAAAACCCTAATTTTTTGCCAAAAAAATGAAGAAGAAGAGATGAGGAAGAGGTGGGTTATGGAGGAGGAGGGTGGAGGAAGAAGATGATGAAGAATCTGGGTTGGGATGGGGGGCAGTAAATCTTAATATTTAATTAAAATATTAAACACCCTTAACCTGTGTATAACCGGCTAAAACAAGTCACAAACCGGTAAAGTGGCATTTTTGTCACAGTAAACATAAATTAGTGGCAGTTTCATTACATTTTTTTAGGTGACAAAATTGCAATTTTTGTAAAGTTGAGTGGCATTTTTATCCAAGAACTCTGCAAACGTGAAATACACAATGATCATCATCATTCATCAAGTAAGATAATGCAGCGCAGTGGGGAATAAAGAAGTTACATTTTCTTGTATATTTCTTGCTAAAGAACATTGATAGGTTGTACAGAAGTTCCACACTTCCACCTACCCTCACTTTGTGCATATTAAAACCATACTTTCGGCATAATAAACTTAGTTATATTTTCTTGTATATTCCCTTGTGTTCTTCTCCTGGCCTAGTGGTGCAATTTCTTTAGAATTTCCATTGATGTTTCTCGGAGCTTTTGGTCAATTTCTTGTCTTGTACCTTCAACACGCTCAAGCTTTCATGCTGGACGGTTTCGTTTACAGTAAATGGAATTTTCTTGGATCTTTGACCTCTGTTTTCTCATCCACACCCATTTCTGTTAGCTTTTCACGTATAGGCTGCAGGTTCAGGTAATTTCCAAACATTTTCTGCAGCTTTGTGCTTAGTTCACACGCCTAAGTTTCATAGTTTAATTTCATGCTGCATTGTTTCACTTGGAGCTCTCTATAAATACAATGATGGAGATCGAAGCTTTTACTTCTCAAGTCCATAACCAATTAAACCACATTATTTCACCTTCAACATATTTCTTCCACAGCCACCCATTCTTATTTTTGGCTTTGAGATCGAAAATTGGTGTTGTTTTAACTGGATTTCTGTCAAGATGTCTGAATTTGATAAACCCATCGAGACCATTTTTGATGGGTCCAATTTCCGGGTTTGGTCTGAACAAATGTCGAGCTTCTTGAAGAATTCTCAGTTCTGGCCGTATGTTACTGGTGCCAAACCAGTAATGGAGGACTATGGTGATGATATAGCCAAATTTAATGACCATCTGGGGAGTTGGGACTTAATGAACAATCATGTTTTGAGCTTGATTAAGAATACATGTGCATCTTCTATGAAACCGCAGTTTCATCATCTTCAAACTGCAAAAGAGGTCTGGGATTTCTTATCCCAGAAATACTCTATTGCTAATGAATATTGGTTGCGTGAAAAACTCCACAATTTGAAGCAGCAAAAGGGGCAGTCCTTAAACGATTTCTTGTTGGATATCCAAGATGTTTGGGATCAATTGGCTCGCTTCGAGTTTGAGCCCACATTCAATTTTCCAGAGGATGCTGCAGAGTTTGCTCAGAATCAGGAAAAACTAAAGGTCATGCAATTCCTCATGGCACTTGACACAGATTACCACCCGGCTCGTGATTCTTTACTCCGTCGAGGCAAGCTCCCCAAGCTTGAAAATATTGCTGCTGAGTTAACCCGTGTTTCCACCAATGGCAAAAAGATTCATCACAGCCACCCGGAGCATCCCCTTGAGAAGAGGACTCTCGGAACTGCATACAAATGCCGGGGATGCAAGATGGAGGGCATGGGGTCGAGATATAGCTGCAAGTTTGACAAATGCGGCTTTGATATGCATGAAGAATGCTTGTCGCCAGCTCCGGTGATAATATTCAAAGGGCATGAATACAAGTTTTTCGAGAAGCTGCCCTTGTGCGAGCGCGAGAGCAAGAAGTGCAAGGTTCGCAGATGGTGTGATGCTTGTGGAAAAGCCATTGATGGGTACTTGTATCATTGTCAAAAGAATGAGATGAGCTTCCACCCTAGGTGTGCGAAGCTAGACAGTGAAATTCCTTGCGAGGGTGTCAAATTTAGGCTTCAAGAGGAAGGACCCTCTTATCAATGCTTTCTTTGTGGCAAGAAGCGGCTCCAAGGTTAGTTAACTGTTTACATTGATGGATATATACTTGTTTGCAGATCCTATTTAAGTACTGTATTTAACTGTCTTCTTGTATTGCAACTTTCAGGCATCAAGAAGAAGACTGGGTGGTCATATGTATCAGAGTACGGGTGTGATTTTCATGTCAACTGTTTCATGGAGTTTTTGGCCAATCTAGGGAGCTCCTCTGGAAAGTCGGCTCCTACAGAAGAACACTTGGAGTTGGCATTGAGAGGAACCACCCTTACCCGCAAACCCACGTACAAGGGGAAGAGTGGCGGCATCTTGTGGAAGGGCCTGAAGATCTTCTTTAGTGCTCTATTTTCCATTCTTCTTGGAGATCCGACCACGCTTATTGCAACAAGTTTGGCACATATTGTCACAGAGACATTTCTGCATATTGGATGAATGATCGAGGACCAGATTGTTGTTTCGTAATGTTGCTTTTATGTGTGTACAAGTTTTCATTTCATGGTTGTGTGGATTTGGTAATTGAGAGTGCTTTAATTTCCAAGTTTTCAATTGTTTGAGAAGCTTTCATGCCAGAGTTTTTGTTTACAATACATGGACTTTTCTTGTATCTTTGAGCTCTGTTTTCTCAGGTTCTTTTTTTTTTTTTTTTTGGGTGTCTGGTCCAGACTCCAGAATGACTAGATTTTGTATTACTGCTGTAAATCCATTCTACAAAGGTTAATTACACTACTTGGGAATGCTTCAACAAAGAATTGTTAGCAACTAAATGTGTCACCTTCTTCTCCTGACATGACTAGTGAAAAACATAAAACATAATCAAACTTTTGCTCAATGTCTTCTAGAACTAAATAAAAGGTGTAATTGACCCCTGAGATTTACAGAAATCCTGTGCTTGTATCTGCAGATTAGAAACTTTCATAACAGCATAACAAAAGGTGTAATGGGTGGAACAATATAATAGTAATTAGTACAAGCAGCATAACCAATGATTAGTACTTACAACTAAGCAAACTAAAACCTACCAAATATACATGGGAATTTGGGTAAAAAGGAAAGGTGCTAACTAGCTAATGTGTCTAAATAGACAGCATAGTACATACCTGAAAGCAAAGAATGCATAAGAACTTGCTAATTTAAGGTCAACTACCCTACTAATACTTGGCCACTGCAAAGTGCAACTCCCTTATGCTTACAGAGATGGTGGCCATTTGCAATAGTCCTTAGATTTGATGATGGTTACCATGACAGCTTATGACTCACAGCAGTGAGCCTACATTCTCTTGCAGGTGTTATTTATATAGGATGATTGTATACATTTTACAAGTAATATACCAGCAGCTTCCTTATGCTTGTTACTCCAATTGATACCAAAACTGTTTTCTTAGACCTTTTCTTATTTCAAGGATCACAATAAAAATCTTACCTTGGATACTGTCATTACTACTGTATCAGTATGTTCCAGGAAAGTGCTGCTTGACTCAATTTTCATCAGTCTGCTTCAGCTGTGGACAAAAACTGTCACATTTGCGATTCCTGTTCACTTTGTAATGTCATTTGATGGTAATGTCGAACCCTATTGCTTAAATTATCAACAGGCTTCCTGGCTTCATCGGTGCTTCATATCTGTCTATTGGGTAAACAACCGAAAAAACGAGTTCGAGCTGATCAAAATGTCTTGCCAAGGAGCAATTTCATCAGTTTGTGCAGAAAAGTGTCTGTCTCTATTACCCCTTTGTCTTCCTCAGGAAACTTCCTTACCTTCAAACACTTGGAGGACATTGATAAGCAAGCTGTGAACCCCTGAAACAAACAAGTTTTTGGGATTACATTGCTTCCTGTCCAATGAAGTGTTAGTAATGGTCATATAGCGATGAGAGCCTTGTATTATCAGCCTACAAATCTGTGCAGATATGGTGTTGTTTTGTTGTAGTAATTGTTTTTTTTGCAGTCAAACAGGATATACAGTAATCAAAATGGGAAGAAAATCAACAGTATTGCACATTTTAACGTGTGATCTAGTGATCTACCTAACTATGTTAGTTGGGTACGTGTTGAATTTAAGTCGGAGATATATGTGCAGCTGGCTTGTATCATAGACACGGTCAAATTTAATCCAGGCTCCGTTTGAGAAGAGCCACCCAGATTTAAAATCTTTGAAGAGAGTGCTCTTCCTGAAATTTTCCACTATTTATGTTTGGAAATTGTACAATCAAATCTATAAAATTTTGATCATAAAATTTTCAATATATATAATGACTTATTATATAAAATTACTATTATTAATAAAATATTGAAAATTTTATGATCAAAATTTTAAATTACAATTATTAATAAAATATTATATAAAAAATTATTAATCAAAAAATGATATTGAGGACCGTAACAGTCAATAAAATGACATCATATATATATAGAATGGAGGAAGTATTTCTCTAATAAAGTCCTAATGGACGCTGTCAAAAGCTTTCCTTATGTCGATCTTGAAAAGACATTTAGATTGAGTTACTTTCCTTCTTAAGAGAACTCTCGAAGCGAGTTGGTTGAGGTGGTTGGCTAAAATTAAATCAAGCTTACAAAACTTAACACACAAGTCAATCAGTCAAGATCCTTGGTATAGCCAAAGATAAGTTATAAAAATGAAATGTAAATGACGAGAATAAAAGAAGATAATACGCTGGACTTTAGCTGATGTTCACCATTCTAAATAGGGCTACGTCATCGTAACTACGCTTCTCTTCACTTAGGATTTCAGACCACTTCACTTCTTGTTCACTTAAGAAGTACAACTAGATCCTCAATCTCGGCTCCCTTGAGTACCTTCAAGGCTAGCTGACAAAAAACTCCATCAAGACAACACCTTTGATCTACAACTCAATCAAAGTAACACCCTTGATCTACAACTCATTAAGCATCAACAATACTTAGCTAACCAAGTGAATTTCCCAACTCACTTAATACAAGTCCAATTACAAGAGTATACTTTCAGACAAAGGACCTCATGATATAAGAGACTGAAAGATGTGAAATTACAATACATCTCTCTTGTGGAGTAGAGTATTTCTTTTAATTTCTTCTCTGTCTTTGTCCTCTTTTTATTCCCAAGAGGTAAGGTGTATGTTGTACTTTGTAAGACTTTTGAATGAGCCTTGAATTGACAAGATGTCGTTGGAAATCTTCACAAAATCGGTTTCTCATTGATTTCTTGCTAGAAACAAGGTGTCACGTGATGATTGCTGGGATTAACAATCAAGCTTTCCTTAAATGATTTTATACCTTCCAAGATAGATATACCAATAATTAGTAAGCATACTATTGGATTTAATATTGATTTAGATATTATGGAAGGAGGAACAAAACTGCCAAAACAATTAGGAAAGTATCACTCTAAAATATCCAGGTTATATGCCAATAATATTCAAATTTTGACCTTCATTCAATACCGTTCTAATCATCAAGGTCTTTGACCCTCGGTCTGCCAATGTCCTTGTGCTTGGTCTCCCAAGGTTCTCGAAGGGTTCTACCACTTCTAAATTCTCTGGAAAGTTCGTGACATATCAACACATTGTGTAGCAACTCTCTACCTGGGATGAAGGCAGATCCTTCATTCTTGGAGCCAATAGCTTTGATATGGTTTTGTAGATTGTGCAATTGTTCACAAATTTATTGTTCGATTCAACCCGTAATTTATCTAGCTACTATGACTATTAGATTTTCGTAGTGGATTACTAAATCATTCAAACTGCAATGGAATGATCCAGCGTTATCTAATTGGGTCGGTTTGACTTTGGATTGATTAATCTGGTCTTCGGTTTAAGTTTTTGGAGAATTTGGGTTTCAGTTTGGTTCGATTTAATATGGCATGATCTAATGTGACCAACACTCCTACCTCCAACATTTTGGGAATATTTTTCTAATAAGATAAAGTTTATTTAATTTATACCACCCTTTTTATAAATGAAACTTTTTATCACCTACCTTAATATACCACTTGAAAGCACCGTAGGTAAAACTTTCGTAATACTAACAAGTAACGGTCTTGATATATTTAGGCCTCGTTCTTTTATGAGGTAACTTGCGGTGTGGTATCGCACTACACCGCACTACTTAATACCCTACCATATTTCACCATACTCTACCACACTTACCACAATCATTACCAAAATATCTTCTTACTCTTCTCTCTCCTCACTTTTCTCCTTTACTTTTTACATTCTCTCTCCTCACCTATCCCATCTACCACAACTCACCATAACCCATCACACTTGACCATACTTTTTCAAATTTTACCGCACCGTACCACTAACACACCGCACCGCATCATGTGAAAGAAGGGAGCCCTAGTTGTATAGATTATCTTTGTAATAAGAGTAAGAAAAACTTTTATAATTCCATGATATATCAATTGAAAACACAAAGACAAAAAGCATATGCCATGATATCAAAGCGGGGCCTACCTGTAATGATCCATTACTTGAAGTCTCCAACTTATAAGAATTTAAAAATACAACAACAAAATTATTAATCAAGTCGTATAATTCAGTAATATCCTTCCCATGATACCCTAAAAACTCAACAGGAAAGCAATGGAGCACACACAACCAACACCTTCCCCTCCTCAGTTGTCTTCTCCCCAATAAATTAAGCTTCAATAATCGAATATACAAATAAATCCCAGATTTAAAAACATCCCGCAAACTCAAGGTTAAGAGGTCCTTCACTCTCTACGCAACCGTGGTTCGTTGTAGAGAGAGAAAGCGACGACGAGTTGCCAGAACCCAGATTCGTAGATCTGCTCATTTTTCCTTAAATCTGTCCAGCTTAATCTTTGTTCTTCTTCGATTTCCGTAGTTTCTGCCTAATGGGTTAACGGGTATTCGTTTTTTGGGTTACCCGATTCGTTTGAGCAACTGATAGAGGATGATGAAGTGTTGTTGAATGTATAGAGAGATTTTGGTTTGGGTTTTATAGGTGCCGCAATTTAAAAAATGGGGTCTAAGAGAAGATCAAGCAATTCTTCTTCGTCTTCGTCATCTTCTTCATCTTCTCAGTCTAACTCTAATTCTAATTCTTTTGCTGCTGCGTCGTCCAGAGTCGCCCATTCAGGTTTGCCCTAATTTCGTCGAATTCGCTATTGTTTGTGTTTTGTTTCGATTTGATGCTGAAAGTGCTAGTTTCAGTTTGAAAAGTTGCCCATTTGATTTGCTTGTGTGAAATTAGGTTATTTCGTCCTGATTATTATATGCTGTGAGATTTATAGTTTGCTGCAACGGTTTGGAAAGTTTGTTGTTATTTGTTCCATTTTGGAAGTATATGATTCGGTAGTTGGTGATCATTGTCGGGAACGAAGGGTCAAAGACTGGATTTTGATGGGTTTATGGAGTACCTGGAATCCTGGGGGTGGATTGATAAGCCTTTGGAATGCATTTAAGTGCTTCCAAGCTTCTTGGAAATGTGCTTTTAATGTTAAAAGAGATGAATGGACAAGGTGGAGCCAGTTAGATTAAGCAGATGTTTGAAACCCTAAATCTAAGAGCTAGGATTTGAGGTGGCTACAGATTAGTTCTGGGTTCTCAGTTGTTATAACGGAAGACAACGATGATGGTGAGTCATATAGACCATGGAGGAGGAAAATGGAACGGACCACCTTTCATATTGTCCAGTAAACAAGATTGAACTTGTAAGGTAGTTCCTCTTGGGACTTAGAGATACGTGAGGATGACATGGGAGATTGAATGATGGCCGTATTTTGTGAGAACGTTCATTAGTGTTAGTAAATTGAAGGACTAACCTTAGAGTAGATATCTTATGTTAGGTGGTGACTTAATATAGCTACTTGTTATTTTTGGTCGCACACGTTATTCCCTGTATGAAGTATAAAGATGTTCTTATGAGAGAGCCTTACGTTTAAGGCTTGTGCGACCTAACAGGAGTATTGTTTGACTGAGGTTTGATCTGATCTAAGTAACGGCCACATAATCAATGGGATTGATATGGGCTATAACTAAGATCATAATTCCCCTATAATCACCCTTTCAATTAAATGTGTTTTGCATTATTTAAAGGGATGACTAGGGGATTGGTTATACAGACAACACACATAACAACCCCATTGATTATGTGACCGTTACTTGTATGAGGTCGAACCTCAGTTGAACAACTAGGATTGTCATATTGAGCCCATTATTGCTTGATGAGCAGTGAAGGGGTGAATTAAACAGGAAACTACATGGCTTATCCTAGTGTATTGGTATTCTTTTACTGTAGTGCTCTGATTGGTGGTTGATGAGGTACATTAGTCGATTTCTAAGAAGTACTGACCCTTGCCTTATCCTTGTGTAGCCATGTTCAACTCATGTGTGATGTGACGGTGCCTTTGATTTTCTATGGCATGTATGCAGATTTTATTGTTTGTTTTATAAAGTGTTAGTGTTCGACATGCTGTTGGAAATTTGTTGTCGTGTACATTCAAACATCTAGATGCTAGAGTAAAGAAAAGGGATTGGATTACATATTCTTGTTTCAGTCTGTAATGTTTTCAAAGTTCTTAAATATAGAACTGATTGGTGAAGACTGGGATATTAGGGTGAAAACTAAAAGGGTACTTGGGAATTGCATTTTGCAGATGAAGCTAATGGGTTCAGCCAATTGGTTGCGATAGTTGCATAGTGGTGCTATTGCCACTATTATGAATGGATAGCAATAATAATGCACAACTTTTTTATGAAAAAGATAATATATAGTATAATAATAAAATTACAAAACTAAAGTGAGGGATTTTTTTTTTATAAGACATGTAACGTGTGGTATCTTTTTCTCTTTGGAAAGCGTCCATGTTTGTACTTCTTGGGCAGATGATTTTGGTGGAAATTTTGCCGCAAAAAATTGTGTTCATCATAAAAAAAAAGTGATTACAAAATCCACAGTGATTCAAGAATTGCAGTAATTCACTTGCTTGTTTTGTGGAGATCCTGTATTTTCTATAATTTTGTTAAATTGATATGTTCTTGGCCCCAGTTTGTTTTGGCCTTGCTGCTCTTTAGCATTAATGTCATTGGGCTCGGACAGGTTGGTTCCCTCCTGGGCAAATCTTTCTGATTTTTTTTTTAAATGTTTGGTGGATGGGGAATCAAATCCCTTAATTTAAGCAACCCGTTTGCCCATTATTCATGAGATTTGTTACTGTGAATTGGCTATTGCTTACTTGCTGTTCAACAAAGGCGAGCTTCTGGGATTGAGCTGCCCTCTTTCTGAATGAAATTGCATCCTTTTGGTCTAGTGGTCTTGTACAAAGTTTGAGTTGTGGACATTGAATGTTAGTTATTTGGTGTGTGATGTGCTAGTCCATCATGGCCTCATGGGTATTCTTGCTTTTGTTACTTGGTCATGAATGGTTAGTTCAGCAGTTAAGTGACCGTTGTTGTATTTGCAATGTACTAAAATTGTGTAGGGAATGGTATTTCTTGCTTTGTTTCTGTGAAATGTAAAAAGACCTTTCTGAACTGTGGTCAGTTGTGCTCCATCCAGGTCTTCTTGAGAAACATCAACATGAGCTGGAGAATTTGACTTTGGCTAATCAACCATTCAGAACAATGAAGTTTTTTATTTTAGCGATAAATGATTATGTGAAACAATCGTTATCCTATCTTTTGGCAAAAGGTGGTTGGCTTTTGGTCTTGAGCACCTTGTTTACAACCGCCGCAGTTCTCTTGGCAACTATTGAAGGTTCTCATGAAAAGGTAGTATTCTATTTTAATTATTTCTAGTCCTTACTTTTACTGTAAAAGTTACTCTGATTCTTCTGGGTAGATTTTGTGTTCCAGGACACAATTCAACCTGGTATTCTTATTGTTGAATGCAATCTCATTTATGAGAGATGAACTTTACATGCCTCCAGGACCCTTCTTTTTATGGGGAGGTTATTGCTTATTGGTGCTTGGCATATTTTTTCATTCTTACAGTTGGATGGGGTACTGGAAAGGATTAGTATCCTTTTATCATCCTTAGCTTTTGGTGAGTTTATTCTTTTTTTTTTTTTTTTTTTTTTTTTTTTTTTTTTTTTTTGCAGCATTTCCGGGAATTTCTGCGGTACCTTCAGTTTGTATTATGGTGGACTGCCCTTGGCGTTGCATCCTCCATTGGCCTAGGTATGTTGTCCAATGTGAAGAAGAGTAATTTTCTGTACACTGCAATGCCGGATAATAATAATCTTGAAGTCACAAAAACGGTTATAGTCTATAGAGTTAAATCAAATAATATTGATCATGCTTCCCTTCTCAGTCCTCTCACTCTTCAATTCAAGTCCCGAACTCTTTTAATGATCTAGCATAGATCTGTTTGTTAGTTTTATGTTGGGCAGTGTGTTGAGTATCCTTTGCACTAGGGTATAGGAATACTTCGAAATCCAATGTCACAGTTGTTATTTGTTGTTGGGTTTTGTGTGTTTCTTTCCCTTGAATGTCTCTTGGTTATATGTGTTGACTGTATTTCTCCCATGTGGTTTTGATAGGTTCGGGGCTGCACACTTTTGTGCTCTATTTAGGGCCTCATATTGCCCTCTTCACGATAAAGGCAATGCAGTGTGGTAGAGTTGATCTGAAAAGTGCTCCATATGACACTATTCAATTAAAACGAGGTCCTTCATGGCTAGACAAGGACTGCTCTGAGTTTGGACCACCATTATTTAAATCTGTTCATGGGTCACGAGTCCCACTTAGTAGCATATTACCTCAAATTCAGTTAGAAGCTATTTTGTGGGGCATTGGAACTGCATTGGGTGAACTTCCTCCGTATTTCATTTCAAGGGCAGGTATGGTGTTCTGATTAGTACTTTATGTACACTTTCTTTATCATGATTATACTGTTAGCTGTTGTTATTCTATAATTTGTTGCAAATAGCATGGAAGTGGTTGGTGGGATGCAGTTATTTTACATGTGTAAACAGATGTCCAATCTGTAATTTGGAAATTCTTGTTTGTCATTTGTGTTAATTTGGCTATCCTCCTCCATGTTTGTAAGTATCCTATCTGTATATCTAGAAATTCTAGTTGCCAAAATTCATATTTTCCAAATGCATCACTCTTCAACTCCGTAGTAGGAGGATTAGACCTGGGTACTGCATCAAATTCGGGTTGAACTTGACTCTTGTGATGGCATCTGGACACAGCGGTGTAGAGGAAAGCAATTTGTGAAGAAGTTTGCTTGGAAAACATCATAATATGGTTTATGTCTTCCATCTGCTGCTGTCTCCATCTGAGTCTCTCCTCTTTCTCTCTCTATGAGGCATGGAGGGCGGGATGGATGGCAGCATGAATAACAGATAGATTTTTTTTTTTTTTTTCAAATCACCCCGATTTAACTCTTTCATGTGGGGGCAATGCCCTCCTTTCCTTTTTTTATTGGCTCAGTGAATGATTTGCACAATGCAAAGCGCTTGGGTCCTGGATAAGGATCCTCTTTTTTATGCCTCATGTTCAGTTATTCATTAGTCACGGGACCTATATTTTTATATTGCTATATTTTTATTTTTGATATGTCCTTTCCTTTGTTTATTTACTGACTTTCTGAACCTATCTAAATTTACCTAACCTCATCCTGTTTGACGAAAAGTTTTTTTTCTTTACGGCTTGTTTGACCAAAAGTTATCTAAAGTGTTTATATAATCCCATCACATTTACAATTTTTTTACAGAATCTTACATATATTTACAACTTTGTGCAGAACCTTATTTCACCTAATCGTACCTTACCAACGTAAAGAACATGGCCTGTTCTTTATGTGGGTTAATTATCCCATCACCCAACCCAACTCAAATTTACCCATTGTTTCCAAAATTTTCAATGCTCAACTTTTCAACTTTTACCTAAACTTAGTAACTTACGCAATCTTATTTTATCCAACTTTACCATACCCCTCTAAAGAACAACCCGATAACTGAACTTTTCTGAAAAAGAAAACTGAATGTGGCTGATCTTTTTTATGTTAGCAATAATTAAAGGAAAATGTGAAGTAAAAACTAAAGAAATGTGTATGTTCAATTCTAGGACAAAATTTCCCTGTTTAAATTTTCCAGGAATGTGAGACTGACGTATGGATATGCATCTGTGTCTGACACAGCATACCTGTGTTCAATGAATGGTGGGGGAAATTGCTGTAGTTAGCATATCAGGAATCCTTAGATAATGAAATAATTCAGCTTAGTATTATATTAAACATAATTTGGGAAGTTATGTTGCCTCTTTTATATACACATAAGGGAATCAGTAGAACTAACATCAAGAAAAACAAGTGATTCTCAAATGCATTACACATTTACACCCCCACTCTCTAGTAGGAGGATCGGGTAAAGGAAAGGGCTAGAGCTATTATCTCAGTGATCCTCTCATGATATGCTCATTGAGTTTGTAGCATATTTACGTCTGTAAAGCTTTGTTTGCCTCTTGTTCCTTGTATGTAGATGTATGGAGCATAGGTGGACACAACATCGCAGTGATCTTGCTATGATTATGGTTATTATGTTAGTTGCATTTGGAAAGTCAGGATGCTTCTTGTATGTCATATGTACAGATAACGCAAATCTAGATTACCGACTTGTCTCCTTTTACCTATTCTCTGATCTCTGTGACTTTTCTGTTGTTTTCGCTGCCCGTCCCTATCCCTTCTGATTTCTGTTTAATATATATATATATATGTGTGTGTGTGTGTGTGTATTACCGTCCACCTATTACACATAAATATTTCGCCCAATGTGGGTGCTTTTAGCAAAGTTGTGGTTGTATAACCTTGGCTGTTAGTTTCACTTGCATGATTGTGGATGTGACTGTGACTGTTTGTTTCTAGTTTAGAATTAAGCATTTGCTCTTCCATTAACTCTTTGCAGCAAGCATGTCTGGAAGCAAACTTGATCCCATGGAAGAGTTAGATGGTTCCTCTTCAGAAGATGGAGTCATCGGCGGTCGCTTGATGAAAATGAAGCATTGGCTCATATCTCATTCGCAGTATTTGAACTCACTCACCATTTTGCTGTTAGCCTCGGTCAGTTTGCTTACCACTCTCTATGTTCTGTTTTTGTCATGGGTTTATTTCCCTCTCTTATATTGTCTAACCAAAATAATCCTCAACTTGATTCCATCTAGAGCCTACTCTAGGGCACCTCGTATGATATTTGAATTCTCAAATCAGATCAATATTATGCTAAACTCTTTTGTTCTAACTATTCTGATTGGATCCCTGGTACTCCAACTTACAATTTATCACTTCAGCAGACATGGGATTAATGGTGGCACTAAAGTACCTATTATTATTATTTTTTTTTAAAAAAGAGCGCATGAGTTCGGAAGTGTGCCAAAGCCCTGAAACTAAACTTGCACATATTGTTTGGTTGGATGCAATGCAATCAACTATACAATGCAATGGAGAAGAAATTGCATTACTACGTTTGGTTAGTTAAAATAGACGATGTGCATGTAATAACAATGTAACAAATTGGTCATATTTGTTTTTACAAGTTTGTGTGTGATTGTATGTGTGTGTGTGATTATCAATGTGAATGGGTGCATGAGAGAGAAGAATGAGTGTATTTAAGAGGGGGAGATAAGTCCATGGGTGCAATTGTGAGCAGAGAGATTAAGAGAGAAATGGGCGCACATGAGAAAGAAAAGGGTGGGCGTGTTTGAGAGAGGGAGAGAGAAATGAGTGCAATTGTGAAAGAAAGAGGGAAAAAAGATAATTGGGTCCAAAGAAGAAAGAAAAAAAGAATTGGTGTGTTTGAAAGAGACAAATGGGTGTGTGCCTTGGGGGGGGGGGGGGGGAAGCTTGTGAGAAAAGAAAAAAAAATTATATTAATATACATTGTATGTGATGATATGAGAGAGTACTTTTAACATTGTAATCAAAATATCATAGGTGAGTGGATGTAATTACAAACTAGATTACTAGAATTTATTTTGTTTACAATGTAATTTTGAGAGCAATGCTTCGAAATTGATACATTTGATTGATCCAAAAACCCTAAACCCAAATGCTGTAGTGCTTGCTCTCTTCCATTAACTATTTGCAGCAAGCATGTCTGGAAGAAAACTTGCCCTTCCATTTACTATTTGCATTACAATAGTTCAGCGAGATCGTGACCCTTGATCGATCCTTTTCTTACTACATTAAACCCGAGATCTACCAAAGGGATGACCAGTTGGTATTCGATGTTGAAATTGAGGTCTTTTGGTTGATCAGAAATTGTGACTCCACCAATGGGGTTTTCTTTGGCCACCAGTCGCCGGTTTCGGCCGCTGGATGTAGACTGAGAGATTGAAGCATAGTGGAGAGACCGACATGGTGTGGTTTGGAGTATTGGACTAGAGAGCAACCATTCAACTGAGAAAGATTTAGCAAGCTTAGGACAGAATTATTTCCTATAACATAAATTAATGAGCAAGCTTAGGACAGAATTAGCTTGAGGTCCATTTATAATTAGAGGATGTTTTTATCAATCCAAGAAAGATTTAGTGGCGAATTACGATCCTAACTACAGTTCCTATTGAACCTACTCCTGTCGGTCCAGTCTTTTAAAATTTCACGATTTAGATCCTCGACGCACACTGGTCCGGGACCCTGGCAACTATGGTGTTGTGTCATGACTTGAAGGTTGATGTCTTTTATTAGTTCTAGTTTGTGTTGTCCAGGACATATTTTATCGTTCACTGGTCAGTCTTTTTTCCTGTAACTTCTGTGGCAGATTCAGAACAGAACGTGTGAACTGTTCTTTTGGGTCGTAAAGCCCTCCTTCCTACTCCTTTCTTGTCTTTAAAAGTTTCCCAATCCTTCCCACTTCAGGAAGTAGTTAAGTACTTCTAACTTCCGATTCCCTGCCACCTTTTGAAATTACCCTCTCCTTCCCCATCCTTTCTACCCTTTGAGATTTCCCTCTTCTTCCCACTCTTTAATAAATTTCCAAACAAAAGAAAAAAAGGTTCCCAATGACAAGAACAGCCCCTTGATAATCAGCTATCGAACACATTTTGCATGTCCGGGAGGTGCGTATCGCACTTTGTCTCACTGACCCCCCACTGGCCACTTCTGATGAAGAAAGGAGGCTTCTTTTTTCCCAAGGGGGGAAGAGGTGTGGCAAAGAAACAAAGTTTGGTGGTATAGCATTAATACTCCCAAACTAAGGTGAGTACGTCATTGATAAAATACCTGGTTGCCGAACAAGTTTTTCGACTACCGATTGGCAAGCTGTAGCATACTACCATGAGTAGCATCTATTGTTTGTCTTTACAAGAAACTTCTTTAGGAGAGAGACGGGGACATACCATACCTCCTATGTTTTCATAGTCTTTATGTTAAAATGCTGTGCAATCCAAAAAGCAAGGCTCTTTCGTGTTAAGTCATATAATCTGATGTTTCAACTGGTTTATATGTTCTAGGTGCCAAATCCTCTGTTTGATCTAGCTGGTATCATGTGCGGTCAACTTGGTATTCCTTTCTGGAAATTCTTTCTTGCAACACTAGTTGGAAAGGCAATCATAAAGACGTACATTCAGGTTGGTCCATGATCTTCAGATTGCAAAAGCATACAACCATGAAGCATTACTGTGTTCTTTTGTATGATTATTGTGATTTGTGACCTAATCATCTGTTCCTCTGTGGGCTTGTGTACTCCAGACAGTGTTTATAATCTCTGTATGCAACAATCAACTGCTAGATTGGGTGGAAAATGAGTTGATTTGGGTGCTGAGCCATATCCCTGGCGTTGCATCCGCGCTGCCTCATTTGATTGCCAAACTCCATTCTGTCAAAGACAAATATCTTGCTAACGCTACTCCAGTGACTCCTAAAGCTCAGCAGGTATTCACTACTAACTCATTCTTGTATAGCATATTCATCTTAAGATGTTCTTTCTCTCGTTTGCACGCTAGCAAAGTATATCTTCTTGATTATCATTAGGTGTTGATTATACTTTTGCTTGTTAACAGGTGAAGAAGTGGGGGCTTTCTTTTGCAACAATATGGAACACCGTGGTGTGGCTTGTCCTCGTGAACTTCTTATTCAAGATCGTGAACGCGACTGCTCAGAACTTTCTCAAGAAAGAGCAAGAGAGGGAGCGGAATACATTGACAACAAAGAAATCATCATCCTCGTCAAAACATTCAAACCGTTGAAGAACTTACATGAGATACATTGGAACGAAAGCCAACCTTGTTACAGTCTCTCCTATGTGTTTTTTTCTTTTCTTGATTTGATGACAAAGATGAAAGGACGTAATGGGAAGCGGTTATGAGTGTTGCACATTTAAATTGCTACACTTTGATGAAAACCCTAGCTTACGATTCATTCTCCATTGGAGCTGCCCTGTTAGATGCTTTGTATAGAAGTAGAAATAGAAGTTGAGGGCAGCAAGGAGAACTACTGGTCTCATTGAGAGGCAAACAGGTCCAAATATACCTGCTTCATTGTTTGAATTTTCATTCAAAAGTATTACTTGGGGCAATGTTTGCAACTCTGCTGCACTGGGTACCTGAAAAATCCCGTGATACATTCATTTTGCAAGAGACAGCTTATTCTTGCATGATTTATCTTAGACGTATCAGTTTTCTGGCTGTATTTTAACTTTATCATATGCTTATATATGTAATATGTGTACTGCACCCTGCAAATTAATTGGTTTTTATGGCCTTTCCTAGGTATGGGTCCGGGACTGGTAGGTCTGTGGTTAACTTACAAGGTCATGTTCTTTGGATTAGTAACTCTTTTTAATCTAATCCAAACCAAACCTTACACAATTACCCAAAAAACATCATTTCTAAAAACAAAATACCCAAAAAAGCATTATATCTTATCTAATCTAATCCAATCCAAAGAACAAGGCCAAAAGGTGAAAAGGGCATTTTATTTACCACTTTTGTTCCATATTAATTGTTACTTTGCTGATTGTTACAGTTTTCACTATTATTTTTTGATTTATAATTTCTTATATAATATTAATAATTGCAATATTATATTTTTATGATAGTATTTTTTGTTACAAATCTAATAATAGTAATTTTATGTAAAAAGTCTTGTACATATTGATAAATTGGAATCTAATAAACCAAACTTTATGTCCATTTTGATCTAACAAACCAAACTTAACTTTTTGTTAATGGCAAACTGTACTTAACTAAATATTTTTCCTGGTGAACTTCCACCAATTTCCGGTTACCGAAAAATGACAACAACTGCTCGAATCTTTCTTCCAACACATTGTTCATTTTAATTAGGTTTATTTCTATCAGCAAAAAAACCTTCATGTCATTTTTTCGATAACCGAAAATTGATGGAGGTTCACTAAGAAAAATATTATGTTAACTACAGTTTGCCATTAACAAAAAGTTAAGTTTGGTTTGTTAGATCAAAATGGACATGAAGTTTGGTTTATTAGATTCCAATTTTCTTATTGATAAATCGAAAATGATATGAGTTGCCTTATCATTAAAATTATATTATTATACATTAAAATGAAACTAAATGATATGATTGAATTCTATGCATATAATTTCACATATAAATTGCATACACTTATACTTTTATCCGTTTTTTTTAATATTTCAAAAGAATGCTTAAAATAAGTTTAATAGAAGCGATCGATTCGATTCACGTATCATTCGTGCTCATTGATACAACTTATCCATCCCAAGCTCCTTACCATTGATAATTAAACACTTGCTACTAAAAAAAGTGTCAAATCATGAGAAATATCAATTTAGTAAAAGGTACTCCGTAAGACACATAAAAAGTGTCTTGAGACAAGACTTGTATCAACACCCTTGATAAATTTACGCATCAAAACTTTTGGAGTCCGAGTACACAATTTCCAAAAGCGACAATTAATATAGAACGGATGAAATATAATTGAAAATGGGAAAAGACAAAAGGCCGAGTTAAAAGGTCATAATGTAATGAATGATGGTCGCCCTCGTGGTTCACGAGCTTTCCCTTCCTGTTAATTAAGATTGTCCAAGTAGCAAGGAGCAACTGTGACCTTTGTCTTATTTTGTGTAACCAAGTGGCCAACTACCAAGCTGTTGGGAGCAGTAATGGTGGCTCTTCTTTTCAGGGAGCTGGCTCAGGAATCAGGTTCGGTTCTCACAACCCAACCCCAAGGTCCACATTATTCCCATGTTTGGGAACAATGTGGGAAATGCTCATTCTTATGACTTGCAGTGCTTATTCAATGCTTTACTCATTGGTTCTCCCCATATTATGATCAAAAGAAAGTCCCACATATACTATATGAAGATAAAAAAAGAAAAGAGTCCTGAGTTTATAAAAACAAATGTAGGCACTGCTAGGGGTGCACGCGATCCGTCTCAGCTTGAAGCTTGTCGAGCCTGAATAGTAAGGCTTGGCTTAGGTTCGGTTTATGTTTATTGGGTTTGGGTTTGGGCTTGACTTGAAGTTGGGCTTAGTTTGATTTGAGTTTTTTAAACTAAAATGGTCAAACAAGCATAACTGAGCCATCTCTTTTCTATTTGCTTAGTGCCTCAAATGACGACAAATCATACAATAAGACTGATAAGATTGATTTCAAATGTGGATGAAACATAGCAAAGCAGCATAGCACTGTATTGTATAAGAAGATACATTGCAAAGTAGCAACAGAGATATGAAACAGAAACCTTTTTCACTTTTTTGTTTTCTTATTTGCAAAGAAAATACTCTGTCAGACAAACCAAATCCAGCTGAGCAACCAAATTAGCAACTGTCAACCAAGTGTTCGCCCATTACATTCCTTTTCCCCTCAACAAATTTCACAAACCCAACACTAAAAAGAAAAACAAGTAAAAACCTGCCCACTCACTCACTCACTCACTCATCAATGTTTTGCCACTAGTTGCTTCTTATATGCATGGATCTCTAAAACCTTATCCTCCTCTATTTACCCATCAAATTAAACCAAACCAAATCAACCCAAACAGACCCTAGGGTGCAGGTGCAGTAGAATTGTTCTTGCCATTACTTCTGTGAGCCTCCTTGATCTCAACCCCCTCGCCATACCCGTGGTCCTTCATGTACCTCCTCCAGAACCAATGCTGCCTCCACACCCTGTCAGTCATCTCCTCAATCGGCACCCCCTTCGTCTCCGGCACCAAAAACACCACGAACAGCGACATCACCAACACCCACCCAGAGAAGAACAGGAAAATCCCATACTTGAAGTGGCAAAGCATTGACAAAAACGCCTGTCCGATGATGAAGGTGAAGAGCATGTTGACACAGACAGTGACACTCTGCCCGGCTGATCGTGTCTCCAGAGGGAATGTCTCTGACGGGATCAGCCACCCCAGGGGGCCCCACGACCACGCGAAGGACGACACGAAGGTGCACACCATGATGACGACAAAGATGGCGTACCCGTGTCCAAGGTCGTTGGAGTGGTCCTTGACTTTGAGGCCCAGGATGATGGCGATGATCACCTGGGAGAAGAACATCTGGACGCCGGCTTCCAAGAGGAGCAGACGACGTCCGAGCTTGTCGACGGAGTAGATCGAGACGACGGTGGAGAGGACGTTGACGGCTCCGGTGATCACGGCGGAGTAGAGGGAGGCGTTGCCTCCGAACCCGAGGGTGCTGAACAGGACTGGTGCGTAGAACATGATCGCGTTGATGCCAGTGAATTGTTGGAAAACCTGTGTACATTCATCCAAAAACCAGCACAATCGCAATAAGTTAGTTTATGAGTAGTAATAACCCTCGAACTTATGAACATAATGGAAACTTTAGTGTAATTTAAGCGTAACTTAAGATGGTTAAGAAGTATGTTTATTCAAAGATATGTATCATTTTCATGATATAATATAACTGAGCTAGCAATGTTTAGTTGTAACCTTTATTTTTTGGAATTGATTGTTTGCTGTTTTGTAATACTATTTTGCTGAATTATGTGAACTTTTAAGTCCGTTGGCTTTCAATAATCGAAAAAAAGGTAATAAATTACCTGTAGGGCAACAGCAATGACAAGCTGAGGGCGGTTTCGACTCTTGAGGAGATTCCTGAAGGGGTGTTGAACAAGCTTAGCAACTCGACTAGCTTCGACGAGCTCCAAGAACTCAGGCTCGATGTTGTCAGTGCCTCTAATTTTTCTAAGCACAGCTTTGCCCTCCTCCAAACGACCTCTTTCGATCAAGCTGTTAGGAGTCTCAGTCACCAGCAGAGCTCCAATGGTTAGAAGGCCTGCTGGAATTCCTGCTAGTCCTAGAGAAAGTCTCCATCCCCATCCTCCTTGGATCCTGTGTAACATAACAAATCCATTTTAACAATAGTACTAGTTTCATTTTACGTTTTCACAGTGGTGTTTACCAAGGTAACATGCATGGCAAAAGTATGAGGTGGAAATTGTATAAGGTCCAAGTCTAAGGTGGACCAACCCCACATTGTTGGTATAATAATATCGTCATTCCACTATTGTCCTTGAAGAATTATTCATGAGGATGTGAACCCATACCATATTCCAATGTATGAAAGTAACTAAACAACTGAAAAGTGGTCATATTCAAACAACACCATCTTTAAGACTTTTAAATGGCAAGAAAATTATGCAGTCAGAACTTAAAATAGGGGGTTGTCCTGCTGACTGATACAGAGCTCAAATGTAGACTCCATTCTCAACCGACACACAAGGACCATCAATGCAAAAATGACCAACTCCACTCACTAAAATTCAAGTTTCTGGGTATTTTGGGTTCAAATGAATCAAGACCCCAAAAAAGAAAAACTTAATGTTTGATAATCATTTCAATTTCATAGACTCAGTTCTTTTGTGCGGTCGCTAATACGTAGAAATAATGTGGTGAAGTGAAATTGTGGAAACAACAGTAAGGCGTGGAATGATATGATAAAATTTGTACAAAGTGTGGTTGATGTAGTAGGTGAGGAGAGAATGTAAAAACTGAAAAGTAGAGTAAAAGTGAGAAAAAAGAAAAGTGAGAAGATATACATATTAGTAATGATTATGGTAAAGTGTGGTAAATTATGGAAGAATATTGAATAATATCATAAATTATGGTATCATTCCACACCGTATAAAAGAACCTAATAATCTTTCAAGTGTCTAGTTTAGTTGGTAAACTAATTTATCCATGACAACGATGCAAAGCAAACAAATAGATGCAGAGAAATCAAGGACAACCCATGACTTTAGAAAACTGTGAAAATAATTCCCTTGATTTATTTATTCTTCAATGTCTTTATCTTAATTCAAAGCCCCAGGTTTGTCTGTAGTCTGTATTCATGCTATTTTATTTTTCAATTGTTTTCAAGTCAATAATACAAGTTTAACACATGCTTGCCAGCCATCTGTGCGTGTTGTCTGGTTTTACTCACCTCAGCAACGACTATTATATCCCTAATCAGTCAAACCTTAGATTAAAAATTAGTATTAGCCTATAATTAAGTAATCTTAGCAAAGCTTACGGAACTTAATATCACTCAATCATTCTAATCACCCTATTAGTTAATTAACCAATTCCCCCTAAATTATGCATATCTACCTTCAATGGAAGCCTCGTTAGTAATTATATATGTTGCATAATTATTGGTCGTGCTTATAATATAATCAAAGTTAGAGGACATAACTTAGGTAGACATCATCTGTTTAGTTAATAAGGAAATTATTCTTGAATTTAATGAAATAAGTACTTGTTTAATTAACTAAAGGAGCGTTTGGTAAGGATCTCTAAGGAAATTTTTTCTAGGGAAAATTTTTCATGGGAAAGATTTTTCCATGAAAATTTTCGCTTAACCCCCGAAGGAAATTTTCCTTATGAAAACCTTGGAAATATGTGAGTGCGATAGTCCATGATGTTTGCTTATGTTTAGCAGTGTTAAGTTGTAACATTTATCTTTTGGAGTTGGTAATTTGCTGATTTGTAATGCGATTTTGCTATTTTCTATAAACATTTAAGCCTGTTGGCTTTCAAATAATCGAAAAAAAATGGTGAACTGCTTATAAAACTTATTCTAAGGTCACTATATGATCAAACATGGAGAAAATAAGACAACTAACTTTAAAAATTAATCATTTTTTCAAAATTTTTGACCAATAAAACGCGCTAAAAAAGGCTTACTTGTTGGTGCCATAATTGACAAGGTTGGCAAAGAGAATTCCGATGGTGACGTTGAGCTGAAACAAGATGTTGAGACCTCCACGAATTTGGGTGGGTGCTATCTCCGATAAGAACAAAGGAACTGCCTGTTTTTTTGGACCAAAAAAATATCAAAATAATTAATAAAACTTTAACTACACATATTGACTTGTCAAAATCATGATAAATATATTTTTTTCATATTTGTTTATCCACCAAGGAAACATAACCAGGCAAAGAAAGTATAAATCTCTAACTTTTTTGAAACTTCTTGTTGACAATAACTTAAATTGGTCCCCAATTTACCACCCAATGGTGCATGAATTTTTATACCTCACGGCAAATCAGATATGCTTTTGGACTTGACTTTACTACCCTTTCATATCTATGTGTTTTGATCCTATTTGTAAATTAATTTAACATGTGTTCTAAGAAATTCGTATATTCAAGGTTTAATTTAAATACAACAAAGAAATAATAATTCAGTATACTTCGCAATAAAATAATAAATTTTTTATATATAAAATGAATATAATAATGTATTGATCACTCTTAAATTTGAAACTGCTTTAACTAATAAGTCTAATATATCATGCAATGAATCATTGAGACATATGAAAATACTTTTCTCATAAATATTCCAATTGCTGTCATGATTATTGTAGATTTTGAATTATTCAAATAATCACATGGAGTTTGTATTTTAAAATTTAAGCTAAAAAAAGAAGCAAGTTGGGGAAGAAAATATCTAGACAGAGGGATACAATTTTGTCACTTCAACTTGTTAGATGCTTTTGCATGGATTTTGTTTTTAAAAATTTCTTTCTTGTGGACCAAAGGGATTCTTAATTAAAAATTACGTTTTGAAAATGTGAAATTAAGTGATGTCATATGATACCAAATATTGAATTTTATGGTCAAGAATAATTAAAAAAAGATGAAGAAAGGGTAATTTTCAAACTCACTAGTTTAAAAATGGATATACTTAATTAATAAGACAAAAAAGTTATCAGGGCAGTCAACATAAGAGTAAGGAGCAATATTATACAAAAAGTAGTAATATTAATATTAAGATGTGAACTTGGAAAAGGAGGTCCAACAAGTGGACATTATATGACAACAATTTCCCAAATTTTAGTAAAACTTTCAAGTGATTGGACATTTAATTTATATTAAGAAATTGAACGTTAGATTGGGTCCCCTTAGACTAATCTTTAAGTAAAAGAAAGAATCATAGTCACATGAATAATTTTCTATGTAAATTTATTTTCAATCGCTAAAAAGAGAATCAATATCATATGATATAAATAACCAATTTAAAGGGAGTATCGGAAAAATTTTCATCCAAAGATGATGTCTTTGAAAATTACACATAAATATATTATATTAAAAATTAAAAATTAAAATTATCATTATTTAAGTGTAAATAAAATTTATACTAATGTTAGTGACTTCTAACGCGGTATTTTTTTAGAAAAAGGTAAGATTCATAAATCTTCCTAATTAATGGGTGGAAATAGATAAGACATTTAGATATCGAGAGGGCCATGCTATGTCTTGTTTGTCCAACCCCATAAAAAACATTAAGCATGCTTGAAAAGGACTAATTACACCCAAAATCCACATTTATTTACTATTTCCTTTTGGAAAAACCTACATTCACAGAGTTGTAAGTAATTAGTCATAATTATGCATTTATTTACCTGATTAGCAAATCCAACTCCACAACCAAGCAAAATCCTTCCAACAATCAACATGGCTAGATCTTGGGCAGCAGCATTGAAGGCCACACCAAGGATGAAGAAGAATCCGGCGATCAACATGGTCAGCCGCCTTCCTAGCCGCCTTGTGGTGTAAGACGCGAAAAATGTCGCGATCAACGCGGCTAAGTACAGGGAGGAAGTAAACAACTGGAGCCCTTGATTGTCATATTGACAATAGTTGTTTTTAGCTGGTAAATTTTTCTTTCGATACACCACCGGAAAGAACTTTTTCAGAAAAGGATCCATCGATGTCACACCTCCTGTAATTCTTAACAAAATTAGTATATAAGTCACGTTCTAAATAATTAATATTAATACTCATATTGTCGAAGAATTTAATCAGTAAGTCATGAAACTTAAACATATTAGAACTAAAACTGTTTATATTTCAATCTCCTTAACTCCGTTCATGGAGGCCCACTCAATAAATATAGTTTGTTATTTTTGTTTAACAACCAGGTCAAAGTGGGTTTTTTGCAAAATCAAGTGGGACCTACAATTGATTTTCCATCCACAAAAAATCTTTCCAAATTTTCAATTAAACAAACCTATACTTTTAATCACACCCACATGCCACATGACTATGAAATTGATAACAAAATTTGTAGGAGAAGAAATCGACAATTAAGGATGATTATGTATGACAAAACCAATTAAACTTTGAGATGATCAAGAAACTATTTTTAAAATTTATTCAGAAATTCCAGTTTTCCCGAAATTAATAAATTTATGGTTAGGTGAAGAAAGACAAGTGATGGATGAGATTCCAGCTAAGAAGAAAATTCAATCTTTTCCCGTGCCCCTTAATATGCCTTTTCTTTTTGTTTACATCCAATTATAATTTATCAAGATCGGAAAAACAGAAAAACTCTCATTTAATATCAAAATAAGGTGAAAATTCAAAGATAATGTGATTCATTAAAGAGAAACAATACTTTCTTTAGTGACCTTAAATGTGTAGAGGAAAAACTGTTGTTTGAAAAATTAATGAACATTTTTTCCACTAAGGAAATCTCATATAATACAATTATCTTCCTTTTCAATCCCTTCTAAAATGGAAGAAAACTCATGGCTTTAAGTTCCTCATTTAAAAAATTAGTCTATAATTAGTATGCAAAACATCCTTCCAAAATTAATTAAACAAAATGCAGAAATTATATTTCTTTTTAGGATGCGAAAATGATTGATATTAATCAATTAATTATCAGAAAAAAATATTTCCATTTTGAAACTGAAACGTTAAAGGAGCACATTATTTTTTTTCCTAAAAAAATAAATATATTAAATCTTCATACACCTATAATCCTGTACATTTTCACTTTCTACCTTCCATTTTGCATGAAAAAAAAATACTTTTATCACAAAATGAAATCTTGATATGTTACAACGCACTATTTATAACCTATATCTATGAGTTTTAATTCATAAAAACGAGTACCAAAAGCCAAAACTAATATTCTGGATATATAAATGATGGATAAATAATTAAATATGAAAAATTCTACCATAGTTAAACATTTTCAATCAAAAATATAATTCTCTAAAAGATTATGATATAAAGATGAAGGTGAGAAATAATGGACCTGAAACGCCGACATCGTAGCCGAACATGAGACCGCCGGTGGCGGCCATTATACAAGAAATGATGACGATGGGGGTTATCTTGGCCTCGAAGACCACCCCATTTGTCGGCGCAGCAAATCCTCCGGCCGGCATTTCTCCGATCAAACTCTCTCTTAAATCTCAAAAATCTTAAATCTCAAGATTTTGATCTCTCTCCTCTCTTAAATCTCACTATTTTCTTTTTTGCTCCCCTTCTTTCTCTGGTATTGTTTTGGGTGTGTGATTGTGAAGAGAGGAGGGGAGTATAAGATGGTGTATTTATAGAAGGGAGCAGCGAGAAGTCAGAAAGTCATAACCCTGGATGACGAGGAGAGAGAAATTAAAAATATGGGATGGGATGAGTTACGATTTGGATAGGTGGGATCCACCGTTGGGATCTTTCCACGTGTCCATTATTGGTTTGACTTTGACTCTTATTATGAGGTTTTGTTATGGGTTTTGGTTTTTGTTTTTGTTTCTGTGTTTTCATTTTTGTGATGTTATTGTTATTCCTCATAGGCGGCTCGTTGTAGATAGAGAGATAGTCAACTTTGAGGAATTTTTTGATCCGATTTTTAGTGTAGACTTACAGTGTTTATCGCTAAATTATCTGTAGGAGAATTTTTATTGGAAAGTTTTTAATATATGTAACGAATTCATTTCATAAAACAATAATTAAGGTTCTATTTCTTCGGGATGTAAGTGAAAATTGAAAAGATGATGTAGGATCAGATAAATATGTGAGGTAAAATAGCATAGGAGTAAGTAGATAAAGATATTCTAAAGGTCTATTCTTTTGTTAGATAAGTTGGATAATGTAAGTAAATAAGGTACTAAAAATAGAAGGATTGGGGAAATTTTAGTAGGTACAGTATAGTGCAAATAGAATATTCTTCTGGAAGGTAAGTAGGATTAAATTTGTCAATTTATGTGGACGGTTAAATACGGGTCAGATGTACGTCGAGTTTGTGTAAGTATAGAAAGGGTGTATTCTGGTTCGAGTATATACGAGCGGGGTATTTTGGTTTTTGGTCAACCATGGGGCCGCAACGTACTTTTTCCCCTTTTTTTCTTTGAAAAAGTTGTCTCTAAGTACTATATTTCAATTTAAACTACTTTGAATATTTCAATTTAAACTAGAAAAATAATAGATGAATATGTTATTTAATAGTCAAGAATTCCAACAAAAAGTCATAAATTCCAACAAAATTGAGCTTAAAAAATAAAATTTTCGTATCAAGCGGGCGGTCAGGTATGGCTCCCGATCGCTAATTTGGGGGTTTTCTGGTTTAGCTTATTTCAGGCGAGTTTGGGTTGGGTAAAAAGTTGATAGAACTAATTAAGTAGGATGCAACGAAAATAAGGTAGGGAAAATAATGTAAGATTGGAAAAGTAAGTAAAATAGATAAGGCAGTAAGTAGGATCCTACCAACCTTGCAATAAAATAGGGAAAATCTTATGTGTAACAATTTGATTGTAAATTTATAATGAGATATATAATTATGAAATGACATTTTATGAATATAAAAGTAACTAATAATAGAATTAGTCATTTGATGACTATTAATTAGTCACAATTTATATTAAAAGATTATTATATTTAATTTATTAGTCATAATAAAACATTTAAAAGATCACTTTAAAAGGAGTTGTGATCACTGTCACCACAGTTTCATGTGAGAAGATGTGATCATAATTTTAGTGTCAAGATTTCACCTTAGAAATTTATATTTATTGGATTACTATTATTAAATACTCCCTCCGTTTTTTTATTTGTTTTTCACATTTTTTGAAGTCCGTCTTTAATCAACAATTTCACACATAATACTTTTACAAAGATCTACGATATTATACTTTTCTAATAGTATTTTTTTATAACGAATCTAACAACATCAATTTTGTATAATGAATCATTGTACAAATTAAAATACTAGCGGTCAAAGTTTTTAACACAATTACCAAAGTGACAATTAAAAAAACAGAGGGAGTATGCAATGAAAAATATTTTCACAAAAATATAATATAATATTTTGAATAAAACACTATATTTAAAATTTGTAATTTAAATAATACGTTAAAAACTCTAAAAAATTAAAGTGATGAGGTATCGATGTTGGTTGTGTTGGAATTTGGTTGGATGTAAATCCTTGTCAATCATCTTTTCACTTATGGGGCAATTTTGTTTTTCGGTTGACGTAATGTAAATGCATGAATTTTTATGGCCAAGTTGGGTTAATTTTTATTATAGGACGACACATCTTTCAGTCGGTGGTGATGTAAATATGTACACTACAATGCATTTACTTTTCATATGTTGCAATTCTAGTCAATGATATAATTAATGGTTAATTTCATCTATAAATGAGGTCCTCAATACTTTGGTTGATTTCATATAAGAATATAAATGAGGTCCTCAATCTTTTAGTTGTCCTTTCCCACAGGAATTAAATTAGTGGCACGACTTGACTCCAATACTAGTGATTGATCAAGTAATTGTTCTTCTCATAGAAGACAATCAAGGGCTAATTGAATAGTCATAAGTCGTAACTCATAAGCATCAAGTACACATTATGTAACGTCTTCTTAATTCTTTCTCGACTGTAATTGTCTAGATAATTTGTTTTCGTTGTTTGTCACTATTATGTTCATAATCTACATTGTACTATATATTTTTTCAATTTAAAATAAAATATTTCATTAAACCTTCTGTACTTATTTTTGATGAAGTTGTAGGTAACGAATGGTTTCTGAATCTTGAGTCAATTAATTGGTACCAGTTTCTTTAAATTACAAAATTTAAGGGTAAAACTGATACACCTGACTCCTTCATACCTCTTTCAGGCATGATTTTCTGAGTATTGGTTTTGATTTTGCTTTTGCTGTTTGACACTATATCTCTAAGTCGATCATTGACCAAAATCAATTACATAATTAGGGTTATATTCTCACGAGGGCAATGTCCTTGTACGTTACTCCCGGTGCATAATTTTATAAGCATATGTGTATAAAATTTATGAGCGTATTCATTAAATTAATAAGTGTAAACATATATGCTCTTAAAATGAAAATTGTAAATTTATAAAGTTATAAATTATGAACTCAAATTACAAATACGTACATGATCAAAGAACAAAAATTGTATATTCATAACTTTATGCATGTGGACTCATGAAATTATATAGATATGCTCATAAAACTCATACTGAGACATGGTACTCTTGAAAATATAATCCAATTTTCACATCAATTGTTAACTTTCTTAATGATAATTATCAATCGTATTAATTCGTTATCTAAATTTTTTTATTCATTGAAAGATTTTCATATTTTTGTGTGTGTATTGAAAATAGTATCTCCACAAGTAGATTAATGAGGTTAACTTACACCAAAAGGTATTATTTGTACTCATCAATAATTTAAATACAAATTGAAAGAGTAAAAGAATTTTTTAAAGGAGTTGATCAATTTAGGTATAGAACAGAATAGGAACGTCATTATGTCAATGTATGTCTATACTTATTTGTGAGCTTATACATGGAATTGGTAATTGCTAATAAGTACACAACATTATTTGCCTTGGATGGATAAAATAAAGTTCATCTAATATGTGGTTAGACGTCTTCCTCACATAAGTCACTATCAAAATCCCTAATATAAAACATTCATGCATGTTTAGATACATTATACTTATGGGCCTTTTAAAAAAAATAGTATTGTATTTCAAAATAATTGTTCATCTCATTATTAACTACTAAAATTAAACTTTTTCTCTCTCAGCTCAAATTAATAAATATTATATTAAATTAAAGTTCTTATACAACAATTGAATTCTTCAATAAGGAGATATTTTGGATGGGAAAGTAGTTATTGTAACACCTCAATACATATATGGTTAAAAATACGATTGCTTGTATCATTAAGGTCACTTTCCATTTAAAAAATTACTCATCTCTTACAGCTAAACTTGCTTAGTTAGGAATAATAATGGCATATAAATTCGACTGACCTTATAAAGGACAGGGATGGAGAATGTCAAATTGTCAATGCCCAAAGAAGGGTCCACCCCCCACCAAAATATTCCTCAACCAATAAGAAGGAACGCTCCCCCCATAATTCGAACCGGGGAGGGGAGACATGGGATAAGGAGCCCTTGCCGGCAAGGACTTATTGGCATCTGTTACTGTCCTCAATTTTCCTATACTTCAATTGAGTTTGTTTTGTTTGATTTTATACTCGAATTGGGTTTCTTGTTATCTATTTCGTTTTTAGGGTTCTTGTTTGATTCATTATGGGTTTTGTGTGCTTTATGTCTTGCGTTGTTGTTGTTGGTCGTGGTGGTTACTTGGAGCTAGGTAGTCGAGTATATGAGCTTACTAGTGAGTCAATACTTGATGCTAATAAGGAGAGGATAGAGATGGTGGATGATGGTTGTTTGATTTTGAATAATGTGCAACTAATTCGATCATAAATGATTAAATGGGAGTATATTGAATTGCCTAAGGATGGTTTAGTACTAGTGAACTACTTATGATGGTTCATGATGGGTTCTCCTACCTTAGTTGTGCTTACATTTCTTGGTATCTTTGAATGTGAAAGAAGTGGTCTTCTCGAGCACGTAGGCTTAATGCTTATGAAATTATGGGTTTAATTAGGTATTTACTAAAGTGCTAAGAAATGCAAGATATGGATAAGCAGGTGGAGTTGTCGCAATGGTGTGTGGATCAGGCAAGGAAGAAGAAGAGCTTCCAGAATCCGTAGAAGAATGAGCTGAGAGGTAAAGCGAAAAAAGTGGTGTTAAAGAGAAATTTTAATGAAAAAATGAGGGTAATTTTGTGCATTTTCTAATTTTTAGTTGGAAACCGATCAAACTCACCAGATTGTCACCCTAGAGCCAGTAAAATAAAAATGTATGACACCTTTGAGTACAATGTTGAAAACTTAGAGTCAAATTATCAGTAAATCAAAATTTATGTCACCTCCCAACAATTTTTTAAGTAATTTAAATATTTATTGCAACTAATTACTACCGATCAACACTCATAGCGTTGATCAACTCTGATAGACAATAAATCATTTACTATAAGTCAGAAAAAAAACAAACTCTTAATCTACTTATATGCTTGTAGGGGTAGATACTCATTGATTAGCAGAAAACATAAAACATAAAATAAAAAAAACAATGTTTTTTGTTAACATGTGGATTGGATAATTAAAAAATTAACGTGATACAGCTAGTTGCTGTGAGCAACGGATAGTAGGAGACCGTACATATAAAAATACAAGACCAGGCCACGTAGCCAATTAGTTTATGTCTGAAGTGAACTTATGTTGTTTTTCTTTTATATTATTTGTTTATCTATCTATATTTGAAAATTCTACCATTTAGCACATTGTTTAAACACATGGTAATTGACAATTATAACATTTTTTTGTACGTGACCTCAGTGATGTGGTTGCAAATTTGCAATACACCTTGGCTTGAGCTCGTCAAAATTTGACACGATATAAATATCTAATGGTGTGTTTGGTTGGAAAAGCGTATCGAAAAAATTGATTAACTTTTTCAAATTGACAAATCTTTTCATGTTTGATTGTCGTGGATGGGAACAAATTTTATGTGACCCATTATTTCTCTCCTTTGTGCTGCTAATTGGCCACCCAAAGAGATGCCAGCCACCCCGTTGTCCCCACTGCGCCACTGCAGCCAACCCAGCCACCGCCGCAATCAATCGTTGCCACCTTCACCCTCGGTCGTTCGACGACCCTCGCGCGCCACCGTCACATCCCCGACGATCGCCACTGCCACCAACCCGTGGTCATTATCGATCGTTGGCCAACCTCTCTTCTTCTCTTCAAATCCAGTTTTAGACCGCACATTAGTCAAGCTCAAGTTAGGGAATAAACAAGCAATCCAGACAATGTCTTTGTCTTAAATTCCTTTTGGGCGCCCTTTAATTGTTTTGATATGTTTGAATGATTTTTATGAAGCATGCACCCCACCGAGTACCTTATGTGAAATCGAACAACGCGCTCAAATTCCAAGCATGTTTATCTATTTAAGAATCATGTTTTAATTTGGTGTGTTAAGTAGGACATTTCATGTTTTAGTACTTGTGATTCAATTGTGTGTTTCGACTTAGGATGGGACATGTTAAGAATGATAACATTGAAACTCATCAGATACCAATTATCAAAGTGGAAGATTAAAGTGAGTCGCGAACAATAACCCTGACACCAGGATGTGATATCTTGAAGCGAGTTGCAGACGATAACCCTAATATCAAGATGTGGTATCTTGTAGAGTTATGGGCCAAGAGATTAGAGATATGAGATCATGATAATTAAATAATTTGGTTGTAGAGTTATGGGCCAAGAGAGGGGTTCATCCATGTGTAAAATATCGCGTATCAAAAAATTAAAGTGAGAGGGCATAGTTTATAATTCAACTGAGTTACTCTTATTAACACCAATCGGTTTAGGATGGAACATCATTTAACTTGTTACCGCTAGTGTTGGTTAAAGTAGGCTCATGTCTTAGATCTCCCCAACAACTACTACCCCCATCTTTCATGCAGGTCCTCGAAAGAAAAAAGAATTCTTTATAGGTGAAAATTGTGGGATGAATATGGGTCATGTTTTTCTTGGAAACTTTAGTATTTACCCTTTGCCTTCTGGCCTGTAAAAGTTATTGTTGATCACTAATGAGATAGATCGAGGTCCAATAAACATGCTAAATTTACTCAATCTAACAAAATTATTGATGCAAATTAAAATTAGGAGCAAAAAGGAAATAAATCAACTCTATAAATAATTATTTAGAAATAGATGGTAAAAGCCTTTTTAATTAAATGACACATTGAAGAACAAATATTAAAATTTTTATATGATATTAAAGTAGAATGTACTATCCCCTCTATATTTCAGTAATTGTTATTGTAAGATTGGGGAGACTGGAGATATCAAAAACATGCCAGTTGAGGGAAACATTGACAAAAATATCTTTTACTTTAATTACGTCCTCCAATCCATTCTTTAATATTTGTCCATGTAACAAATGTACAGTTATATTTTATAAATTTTGATTATCAATTATTCAATATATATAATAATTTAAAATAGAGATCAAAATGCTGCAATGCGATAAGTTAAAAGTGATAGATAATAAGAAACAAAGTAGTAGATAATTTTACTAGAAATGATATAAATAATTGAAAATATGGAAAAATAATCAATAATTTTGTATTAGAAATATAAAATAATAAATATTGCAAAAATTAAAGCATTACTCAAAGTGATAGATAATTAGAATTATGAACAAATGAATGAAACATGATAGTTGGCCCTTTCGAATACAGACTAAATGATACCCCTATTAAAATGAACCGATCGATTTTAAAAATCTTAATTAAGAATGAACATCCCCTCAAACAAATTAAAAGATAAATCCTATCATGATTTAAAAAGAGAGGAAAAAAAATCACGCATGGATGAATTTATTAAGATATGGAGTAAAATAGTGTTTTAATTTCCTCCATCCACTCTTCCAATGTCAACTCATTTATTCAATTATTTCATTGCACTGCATCATGGATGCATCTATTTTCTACTCTTAAATGCACAATGGGCTAAAGCATTAAAAAAAATAAAAATAAAGAGAAAGAATATTTGTATATTTTTTTTTCAAATTCAGGAATTAAGCTAACCATAAATAAACATATCACAAATGTAAAAATAGGACAAAAAAATAATAATAAACAGCTTAATAGAGAATGTGAACAGAAAACGCGTCCAAATTTTATAATCATTTATCAAATGAAAATTAAATTTGTCAAAATGTGCTTAAAATGGTACAGATAATAGTATTATTTTTCTTTCTTTATTATACAAATGTTAGTAATATTGAAAATTCAACTGCAAATTGAAAATATAGATGTGAACGGAAAATGACTGAGCTGTGCGACAGAATAATCGTCTTACTATCAGACAAAAAGAGCTGGCGGCTGATTTTAATATTCTAGGCTTCTAACGTCTACATGGCCCTAGTTAACGGCCAACTGAATTTTAAACTCAATATCTCCAACCCTAACTTTATTTCATGCTTAATTTCATAAAGTATTGATTTAGGATATTTTTATGTTTGAGTTGGGATCAATTTTTTGGCTGGATAACTTGAATAATGTCTAAGATTTAAATCAGACATTGACTTTTTTTAGTGAATAGTTTGGTATATAATGAAAAATGAGAATGAGAATATATAATGAAAATAAAAATAATAATTCATAATATGAATGAGAAAGACGATTTTTTTAGAACATGACAATGTGTTTAGCAACCTCTAACATCCTTTATTTGTTATAATACATTAATTAAAAATGGAAATAAGCGAAATTGAGATTGAAAATAAATACACGTTTACTAAAATATCATTGACTAATTTAAATAGAGTGAGGTAGTATTCGTATTATTAATTAACTATAAGAGAAATTCTATTCAAATTCTTATTCTCTTGTCTTCTACAATTTCCACAAAACAAACATAAAAATTGTATTACCAAATTATTTATTTTCAGTTTTCGAAAAAAAGCTATATATGTATTCTCATCTCCACCCTTCAACTCCCTCATACCTAATATGTAATATCTCATAGGTTATTTTAAAGAATTTTTTTTAATGTACAATTCCTTCGGTTTCTCAGTACATGTCATTTTAGTTTTTATGATCTTTATTTAATATGTTATTTTGACTAAAATCTTTTATTAATGTATTTTAAAATTAAGGTTGGAAAAATATGCTTTTGGGAAAATATTTTAAATGCTTTACCAATTGATTTGTTCACAAGTGCAATATTTTATGTTACATAAAATCACTATTATTAGATAATTAATCACTAGCAAAAATATAGTCTTTGTTTTAATTTGAAGTAATTAATTACTAGAGAACAAAATAAAGATATGAAAATTTTCAAATAACCATTGAAAATCGATCTTATTGATGTTCAACTCCGAAATTACAATAATCTTGTCATGAATCTTAGATGACTCGAATATCTTTATTATTGATGAAGTACCTTACAGTCTATACTATAACGAATTTAAAAGTTAATCCTTAATTATCTGATGTAGTAGACCATAGCAGTTGAACTTTAATCTTGTCAAAAGAAATACTAATAATCATATATAATGGTAAAATAAATCTCTTAGGTATGTATCGAGATAAGCTCACTAGCTTTCTTCTCATATTAGCGGGTCAATACTGGGTTTTTGTTGTTGTTGATAAATCATATATCAAGATAAACTTACTTTGTTTCTATATGAAATAACACTGGACTAATTAACAACTAATTGACGTACATAATATCAATCAAAATGATGTTTGCCATCGAATGGAATGGAAGGTGACAACCTCTCCAATCCACGGAGTTGGGGCCAAGCTAGGCTTTTCTTTTGAGAAGAGGAGGAACGAGTTGAGAAAAAACTTAAAATTTGAATCTTAACAAAAAGACACTACTATAATATAATGATAGTAAGTTTTGACAAATATCATTCAAAGAATGCTTAATTATATTTTTCTTCTTTGATCCAAAAAATATTATATTATGTATTTTAATTAAGAATCTAAATTAGAACATGTAAATCACTAATATTAGGCCTTAAATCCGTACATTAATTGCACGGACGCTAGATAAATGCATAAGGTTTAAAGCTTAAAAAATGTATCACGGGTCATGAATTTTCTCATTTCATGTTAAAATGTGCGTCGTATTTTTCTACTAAGCAGTAAGCATATTGATTGTTTCAATGCAGAAGGAACACATATATTGTCTCAATTTGCAAACAAAACCCATAAACAATAAAATTCTAAAGTTAATATTAATATTATGCCTTATATAACTTATGGGTTTTCCCAAATAGTAAGCAGAAAAACTAAAACGACATGGTGTGTTCGGTTGAAAATTTTCACGGGAAAGTTTGTAATCTCAATCAGGCTAACAAATTTATCCATATTAGATTGTACTTAAAAAAGTTGAAAAAAAAAACTTGAATGTGAATTCACTATGTTACTCTCAAACTCGTTAAGCATTTTCCCGTGAGAAACTACTAATTAAGAAAAGAGGAAACTATCGAACGTACTCTCAAATAGTCAAATTCAAGGCATGCTTTGGTTGATCTAAAATTAAACTAGCTTGATTGCTCAACAAGTCAGACTTGATTTTTCAATTCAAACCTTACCTTATTCCGTTTGTGAGTGTACTAATCAACAAAAATAATTCCTCAAATTCATTGGACCATCTTCAATGGTGAGTTTGAAATTGACGACTCATTGTTGACGTTGTACGGGATGAGAATGGAGTGAGGCCGTGTAGGATATTTTAGTGGTGAGAATGATACTCGTCTCCTAAGACTCTCGTCGTCGGACTCGCGAAACGAGTTTGAAAGCGAGTTTAACACATTAATATTTTAATCATATTTTTCCTCACTCTCCTCCTCCACCTCACTTCTTATCAATATAACCAAATTAATTATATTATTAAATAGGATCAAGTTACTTTCTTGGTAATGGTCCACATAGATTCCACCATATCCAATGAGTCGAACTTAAACTTGCTATTGCAAATGTTCTTAAATGTCATAATGATTAAGTCGTAGAGAAGAGGGAGAAAACTCAGAAAAGTCAAAACAATGAGCTTTGGCTCTTTGGAAGTGACTACTATTCCGCTGGAAAAGGCAGGCAGCTAGTCAACAATTCTACATAGCATCTTGATATGAATCCATTGCACGTTGAATAGAAAAGAAAGAGGGTCTCATTTTCCTTCTTATATGACGTACGTTTATGATATGTAGCTCCAAAAATTCAACGTCAAAAATCTTTATTCTTTTTGGCACCTGAAATTGAGGTGACACCGTCCAGCAAAGGTTTACGTCATCTATATTAATTGTCTTTTTAGAGGAGGCTTAATGTTTAATCCAGTGAATAAAATTACATCTTGCAGGTTGTTTAACTGCTGCCGGTGCATGTTGGTTTCACAGGTGGTTGACCATGTTTATCTCGTATAGATTATATGATGCTATCTTTAGTCATTACTCATTAGTCATTGCCGTTAGGATAACTAATAAATGTTTCCAGCTGGTTTTTTCTAGAAATTTTTTTAAAAAAATAAAAGAACTGACATCGTTTCTTTTTGTTTGGTTTTTTAGAGGTGGCGGAGGAAATTTAATAATTGTAAAATTTTGTAGGGTTGTTAGTGAAAATTAATTAAATATATTTAGTTAAAATAATAAAATTAAGATTTATTTAGTGAATGTTAATGGTAAAATTTTAAAAAGTAGTAGTTAATATATTATTTGAATTGTAAAATGAAAGATAATACAAAACGAGAAAAATTAGTAAATACAATGAAACTTCCACAAATTTTCCAATCTAAGCAGCAATAAATTTACAAAAACATCCAGCACAAAAAGGAAAAAAAAAACTTCAAATTTCTAAATTGAAAAACGTCAATTTTGTTTGAGAATTTCCCGTGATATATATATCCTTAAGAATCTTCTATATCCATTCTTATCCAGAGTTGAGAATCTAGTAATCCACAAGATACACCAGATGAATCTGAATTCCCATAACCACAAACAAATGGGGTCTTTTTATCCAACCAACCACCACCATACTTTCAAGTCACCCTACATTTTGACATTAAATTTTGCATCTACCAAAAATAAATGCCAAGATCAGGATTTTATACGCGTAAATTACTGATAAGTCCTTTAATTTTTTGACCCATTGTCATGGATTTAGTGCTAATCTAATTGTTTCAGAATGTGAACAAGGTGACGAATTAATAAAGCTACTGTGGTTTGGAGACACCTTTTTAGTTAGTTGATGTGGATAAGATCTTTATGAGATAAGATCAAATGACCTGGAATGGAAAGTTGATATTTTTTTTGAATTTTTTCCCCTCCCTGTCTCCTAATCTCACGGGAAACTGCCGACGAAAATTAAAAGGGAAACGATGAAGAAATTAGATCTAGCTTTAGGACGCAGGATTCATACGTGAATTTATTAATTAAATCCTCGTATTAGGGCACTGGCTTCTCGTTTGGCCAACTGATCAACTCATAGCTGTAAGCCTGTAAGACTAAACTAATAAAACTATATTCAATATGTCACTTTAATGAGTAAATTATATTTACCCTATTTGATATTTATGTATGTTAATAAGTTTTACATACTGTGAAATAATTTTTACCTTATCTGGCATTAAGTGCTAATATATTTAAACTTTCTAAGATATTTTATAATTGATTTTTGTTGGATTTTCCAGCGAACATTAAAAAGATAAATATGAATTTACTTTTTTACCTTTGATATTAATTCACATGAATTTCAATTAAACATGAATTGACATCTTTATCCTTAATATTAATTCATACGGCATTTAAACCTCAACCTTTTCTCTACTTTATTTTTTCGAAAACTCAATGCTTCTCCATTCTGAAAATGAAAACTCAATTATAAAATATCTTATGAAATATCAAGGGTAAAAAGTCAATTATAATGGAATAAATATCTTATAATGAAAATGAAAAATGAAAAAAATTAATATCATGGGTAAAAAAATCAATTCATATTTATCTTTTTAATGTTCGTCGTAAAATCCAACAAAAATCAAATATAAAATATCTTAGGATATTTAAATATATGAACATTTAATCTTAGGTAAGGTAAAAACTATTTCACAAATTTCGGGTGTGTAAAAATTAAATTATTACCACAAATGACAAGTAGGATAAATGTAATTTACTCTCACTTTAACTAATTTTCTTTTGCTCATAATATTTATCACCTTACAATTTCAGTAACACATTACTTACTAATTTATCAAATTAACCTTATTAAGTACATCTTTTTCTTCAATTTTTCTCTTTTATTCACCATTTTTTTACCATTTTATTCACTTTTTTCTCATTTCCAAGATGCAAATTAATATAAATTGGAAGTTTTCTTGATTTTGTAAATGGTGTATTAAGTGACAAATAATATGGGAAGGAGGGGCTAGACATGCATGTACTCTTGGTTCCACATTACCTCTGTTATTGAGATTTCTATGTGCAATTAATTTTTTTCAACTTTTGATTGACGGGTTTTTCATATATGAAATATTTATTATAAGATATTATTATTATTGAATTTATAATACAAAATGTTTCATAAAAATCTAACCTTATGATCTTTTCAAAGACATATTGTGAAAAAACAGTATTGTAAATGCATTTTTACTAAAATTTTTGTTAAAAGAAAACTAGTAGAAAAACTAGATAATGCTATCGCTGGCCCTCTTTTTTTCGATCCCCTCGCCCTTTAATTACAGGGACTCTTAGACCCTATTCTTTTATACGGCTGGTTGGTTGCGGTGCCATAACACACCGTACCTTGTCATAACCTACCACAATATACTAATCTCCCACAATTTATCACAACCCACCACAACATACTAATCCACCACAATTTACCACAATTCAGTACCATCAACCTTTTCACATTTACCAACACAAGTTACAATTATTAAAAACAAAACACACCACAACTTACCTAAACACACCACAATTCCACCACACCACACTACACCGCACCATAACACAGTCAACCGTATAAAAGAATAGGGCCTTATTTAAGCATGATTGATGTTTCTTATTACGCGACTTCAAGAGAATTATATGAAAATGTATGACCCTATTAATATGACCTACGTACATGCAAGTCCGGATTAAGACAACAATAGATTTGACGCTAGCAAAATTCAGTCTCAAGAAGGTACAATTTAGATGGCTAGACTTTGAAAGCATTTGAAAATCAATCAAAATACAATGTTGTCTCGACCTTGAAGGTGTGTCAATGATTTTTTAGGATGGACATTTTTCTAGTATCATATTTTCAAATCATCGTACCTATTTTATAGATATATTAAGGCTATGTTCTTTTCTGTGGTATTTTGCGGTATGATGTGGTGAGGTGTGGTGGAATTGTGGTAGGTTATTGGTATGTGGGATAAGTGAGGAGAGAAAAGTGAAAAGAGAGAAAAATGAGGAGAGAAAAACAATGATTTGTGGTAAAGTGTGGTGAGTTGCAAAGAAATCATAAGATATCGCCATGAGAAAGAACAAGGCCTAAGTCATGGTTTTTCTTTGCTTTAGGTTTAGTCAAAATTTAATCAAACTTTTATTTGCGCCCGATCTTTGTTTATAGGAGTTTTTATTTCTTTGTATCAGACCTAGCAGTCAAGAGTGAATAATTACATGGGGTGTTAGTGTACCATAAGATATATATTTGGACTCTTCGAGCTTTATTCGTAGCTTTAATTTATACTAACTCTGTGTCTAAATGATCGTCACGACAATTATCTTTCAAAAGTCAATATGCATTAGGAAAACCTAGTAAAAAATAAATAAAAGAGTATTTACCAAATATGTTCCCAAGTCCCAACAGGCCAACACTACCTAATACAGAAATAAAAAAACAAAATTAAATAAAATATATTTATTAATGAAGGGAAAGTCGCACATTTCAATTATTGAAATTATAAAATTGATAAATAAAATAGACAAAAAAATTAAATAATTTAATAATTATTTAAGGAAGGTAGTATAAAGAAATGAAAACTATACCATAGTTCAAAAATTTTCAATTGTAGTTGAAAATTTTATAACCATTCATTTATCAAAAATAAATTATAGGTATTAAAAAGATTTATATCTCATTAAATAGGATTAACCGTCGTAGTAGGTTACTTTCATCGATATATTTTAATTTTGATTTTTTTTATAGTAGAATTAATGGTACTTACACTTTTCAACTATGATAGATGAAATAAATCAATTTTGGTAGAATATCATTCAAATTTTAAATTTTGTAAAGAATTATATCTTAACAAATAGTATTACTTATTGTGACAAGTTCTTTAATCAATATATATTAATTTCGATTTTCTTAAAGGTATATTTTAAGGTAATTATGCATTTCAACTGATGGTATTATCTCCCTAAAGAAAGAAAAAGGTCTTTAAAATCCCTATTTACCTTGACTTTTTGGCGGTTAACCTAAAATTGATGAGAAATTGTCCAATTTGACACCTTTGGTTCACATATGAATATATGATTGTATCTCATATTTGTGTTTTTCTCATTTTCAAAGTATTTTGACTAGGGTTGTTCATCGGTCTAAGATTGAACTGAATTAGGTCGCATTGGACTGGACCAAAAATCAAACAAAAGGACTGAACTGGACCGAGGATTGTACCGAGTGTTTTCGATCCTAGACAGGACCGACCAAAAAATAGTTCGGTCCAAACTGGACCGGCCGAATGAACTGAATTATGGGGATGATTTGCAATTAAAATTTGTCTGAGCAGCTGAATATATATGATTCGTCACTAGAATAATAGTAGCAAAAGAATATAGAAAGGAAACAATCAAGAAAATTGTAAGAAACATGCAGCGTTCTGTGCGTGGTGGCCTGCTAGACGGTAGCCGACTGCGGAGGAGAAAACAACTTATCAGGGGAGTGGGAAGCGTCGATCAAGAGGTTGAGTGCCGAGGGGGGGCGATGGCACCTAGTGACGGCGGGTGGTAGAGGATGGAGCTAGGGATAGTAGTGGAAGGTGGAGTGGGGACTGAGGAGCGTCGAAAGTTTGAGATTAAGAAACTCGGAAAGTTTAGTGAATAGTGATGAAAAGTTGAACTCTAGAAAAATAGTTGGTCTGTAGTAATTTGATTCAGTCCTCAGTCCAATCCTCGATCTTCTAATTCAATATTCCTTGGACCGAGGACTAGACCGAACTATCTTTAATCCTTTCGGTCCAACCCTCATTCCAGTCCGATTCAGTCTTTTATTCGATCCTGATTGGATTATGAATAACCCTATTTTTGACGAATAATTTAAGAAATTCATGATAACTGATCCAACGAGGCTTGGGAGAACATTACATGCACATGAGTGTACCAGCGGCTTGTAAGACCTCGGTTTTGTCGTTCTCTCTCAGGGAGCTGGCGGCCTTGGTCAAAGGAACTAGGTCAATGGTCGGGTTGAGATTGTTAAGGTAAGGATATTGGTCTGAAAGATCACAAAGCAAGAAATAAAACTAAGGTCGGTCAAGGAATGGAAAAGGTTCGGGGGTTTTAGACACTTAACGGAACTTTTGATCAAGAAGTTTTCATGATTAAAATGCATAAAGTTAGATTCATCTATGGAACAACGCGGGAAAAAGGCCACGATGAATCCCCTCCCTCGAGGAAGATTCAAATTAACTACCCTATGTCCACCATGGACCATCGGGGTTGAAAATCGCGTTAATTCCTAGTTAAGCCTACAGTTACCCTCGTAAGTGTTGGCTTAACTATCCCACTCTAGACTTCCCATTGAGTGTATAACGATTCAAAGAGCTCTCGGACCTTGAACCGCCACCCCCAATGAGAAGACACTAGGTGGAAATAGACTCCTCCAACTAAAACACACTTTAATCAATAAACACCTTAGCCAAAATCCATTAAAGCCTTAATCACCCCATCACCTCAAGAAAGATTAGCCTCTAGACATGATGGAGAAATCAACAACCATAGACAAACAAGAACAATGAAATAACAAGTAAGGAAATTAAGAACAAGCAAAGTAATTAGCAAAGTAATTAAATAAAGAGTTAAGGGAAGAGAATACTTATCAAAATGTTGTAGATGAACAATGGAAAGCAATAAAAAGATGATCCAACAATCTCTCCATTGATTGAATCCCCAAATCTTCAATAATAAACTCAAATCTCCAAAACCCTAGATTAATCTCTCACTAATCTCCCTCTAAAATCTACTAATTACAAACTGAAAATAAAATCTAAGTCTAAACCTAGATACCCTAGCTACTCCTAGATATCTCCCTAGATTAGATAATCCATCCTCTCATTCATGCCCCAAGACGGGCTATTTAAACAAAAGGGGAAGAAGGGCCAAAACACAGTCGTTTTGGCCTAAAATTATGCTGGAAAAAGGGTCGTCGCGACCGCTACGGGCATCGTAGCGTTCGCTACGACCCAAGACAGGCGAAAACTCTAACTCTCGGCAGCTCCAAGGCGTCCGCTATGCCCAGCGTCGCGACCCAGTCAATGATCCATAGCGAACGCTACGAAGGGCGTAGCGAACGCTATGACCGTCAGCTGGAAAATTGGGAAATCTGGGCTTTATCGTAGCGTTCGCTACACCCTTCGTAGCGACCGCTACGGTCTTGGGCAGAACCTTCTGCCTGGGCTCGTAGCGTTCGCTACGACCGGCGTAAGGAACGCTACGGTCTTCTATTGATCTTCCAGCCAAGTGAAGGGGCGTAGCGGTCGCTGCAGTCGTTGTAGCGAACGCTACGAGCATGGATGCCTCCATACTTAGCCTTTTGGCCCGAACTCCCTCTCTTTTGGGCACGATTGGTCTCCCATGCTTCCCGGGTCTTCACCACGGCAACAAATCAGCTCCAAAGGTCTCGGGATGACCGAGTTATCGCCCTTTTTCGCAACTTCGCCCCCCTTTTATTATTTTCCGAACTTAATACCTAAAAATCACAAAACACGTAATAAATAACCATTTTATTAGGGAACGACAATAGACTTGGGCGTAAACGAGTGGTATTTAGCCCCTAAAATGGGACTAAACAATGAGAACAACTACTTTATCGGCCTCTTGTATTTGTCCATTTGATTAATTTTTTTATGTCTAGCTATATGTCATTTTATAGTTTTATTGTAATTTTTTTATCAATTTTATATCCATATTCTCAATTCCTCATAATTAATGTCTACCGATTTAAGTAATTTTATAATTTTTCTCTCTAATTTTATTAATTATCTCTATTTCTTCCAATTTTTCAAAATTTCTCTTTTCACACAGTACATCTAATCAAATCATCTTTTAAGATATGGTGGAACTTTAGAATTAAGAGTACATGTCCACTCCATAATGCTTCAAATTTTGCTTTTGGATAAGCCTAAGAATGGTGGTGGTTCTTGGATCCGGCCCAGACCCACTATATATGACTCATTTATGCGAGTCTAGTTCCAAAATCTATGGATCCAGTAGCGCTGGCAAAAAATCGGGTCCGGGTAAATTTGGGTCGGACTAATTCAGACAATATCAAAATTCGGACAAGATATTCATGTCCGGACCCGGTTTTATTTCGGGTCAAACCGAGTCGGACAATAGAAAAGAGAGAAATTTTATGTCCGAATATTCAGTTAATTCGGTCAATATCAAAATTCGGACGAAAAATCTATGTCCAGACCCGGATTTTTTCCGGGTCGGGTAATTCGGGTCGGACAAAATTTTGCAAACTCTAGGATACAGTGCCAATGGCATATTCAGACATTGAACATAGTGATTTCCACTTAATAACTAATGTTACATACATTTGAAAGAAATTTTTTTCTCAATGTATAATAGACTATTTATGGATAGTTGAGTTATTGTATTAAATTGGAAACTCTTACTAATTTTTTTGATTTTTTTTAGGATGTTCATTCAAAATAAATATACAATATCCTCCCAATATATGATAGACTATTAATTTTTTTTTTCACGACTTGGGCTAGTCCATCGAAACTTAAATGCCTAACTTCCTACCCATTAAAGACTTGTTTAACCCATGGACCCATTAATTTCTCCTTAACAACCCCCCCCCCCCCTCTCTTAGGATTAGAGTCAACCCTAAACCAAGTCTAGCAGACCCGAGCCATTGTCATCAATATGCAAATGACGATCAATAAAGCTTCAAATTGATTGTGAATGAATTTGTTTTGTTATTGGGCGGGTGGCCCAATACGACATTACCCGGATCGGCCCACTATGTAAATGGTTCTGACCCAGACCCAGACCCAGACCCAAACCCAAACCCATCCCTAATCCCAAGTCTTTGTTCAGTGACTGAGTCCACCCCAGTCATTCTGCGATACTCCCCCCGCCCCCAAACTCTCTCTCTCTCTCTCTCTCTCTCTCTCTCTCTCTCTCTCTATACTCCCGTTTCCCGGGGAACCTATTTCGCCGCCGGTCGTCTCCTCACGGTCAGTCTCTATCTCTATCATTATCATCGCCGCCGTAGTCTCCGCCTTAACCTCCGCCATCATCTCCGGCATTTCAGTTCATCTCTCCCTTTTTCTCGCTTATACACTCTCATAAATATCTGCGAGCTTCTCCATGCTGCCTTGCTTCTCCACACTCTCATTCTTTTGTTTTTCGTCGCATTTTCTGGAGCTTTCAACTCCACATTGTATGTGCAAATGCACTTTCAGCGAAGCAATTATGTCTCAGATTTCCAATTGAGTGATATTTTCTGTGTTGTCAGCCGCTGAGCTTTCGATTGCTTTGATTTTGTGTTGAATTTTGCCGCAGACTTCAGATTTTGAGTTTGATTGAGCTTTTTCTTGTGTGGATTCGCTTTTAGTGCGCTCTTATTTTTGTTCTTGTGTTTGTCGGTGTTTACCTTTTGTTGAGGTTTGAGCGTTGAATTCTGGTCGATAGTTTTGAGAAATTGGTGAAATTGTTAGTGACTGGTAAAGATGCGTTTTCAGGAGAAGTATGGACCTTTGATCCCTACACAATACTTTATTCATCCGATCCATCTGCAGATGATGGACGGATAAGGTTAGATTGGGCAATTTGTGTGTGGCTGGTGAAACTGATGATGGATTCGCACCCATTTGTCAGTCCTAGCTCTTACAAGATCAAAATAACAAACTGTTTGTTTTCAATTAAGTCATCTTAACTTTAGTTTACCGCTAAAAATATGAATATATTTGTTATTTTTGAAATGTGAAATATAGCTGATAACTTGTATGTTCCAAATTCATTTATGAGTTTATTAGACTTCTTCTTTTGTTAATGTGTGTGCATTTTGGTTGGTTCTACAGGGGGACAGGAGCTACAGCTAGATGGATCAGGTATTTAATCGGCTATTGATCAACAGGCCTTATATATACTGTCATTTTTTTTCTCTCTTTATTTATTAGATTATTAAAATACATGGACAGTATGAAAAAGTGGAGAAGATTGGGGAGGGAACATATGGTGTTGTTTATAAGGCACGGGACAAGGTTACAAATGAGACAATAGCTCTGAAGAAGATTCGTTTGGAGCAGGAGGACGAGGGAGTTCCCAGTACAGCGATCAGAGAAATCTCTCTACTGAAGGAGATGCAGCATGGCAATATTGTCAGGTGAATAGCTGATATATCATTTAACAGTTATTCCTGATATCTGACGAGTTTAGCTAGAATGACAAGGTCACAAAACAAGTTCAGTGTGGGGAGCTGTATATACTATGCTCTTGTTATACCTGTACACCTGTCATTGTTTTTGTATTTCTAGTGTGAATATGTTGCGAGAAAATGTGCTATCCAAGGTTGTCACTGACATTAGGTTCTTTTGAACTTTGAAGTTGGCTGGGTCATAGATAAGTTGGTGTGTTGGGGATTGTAAGCATCATCTGTACAGATGCTTGGGGCTTTCAATTGGTATTATGAACTGTCTTGTCCAGTTTTGTTCTTGTTTAAACCTACATAATTCTGTCTCCATATTTATCTCTTGACACCGAAAGTAAACCTTCATACAAAAAACTGAAAAAAGGGTTTAGAAAAAAGTAACTCCTTGAACACACAGGGATCCATTGTAACTCACTGTTCTTTGTTGATTGTGAGCTTGAGATGTTGCCAACTTTGAGCCCTATGGTCTTCTTTGAAGGATGCTTGAGCATTGCCAGGACATTTATACTAGTTTTGGAGATTATACGAGAGACCTTTGTCTCTCTGTGACGTTAGTGACATATCCTAGATAACTAACCTCTTATTGATGGGTTGCCACTGTGAGACAGCCTAGGCCCTAGAGTGCTAGCACCCCTGGAGGCTGGAGCAAACTGCTGGGATTCATGTATCTTCCCTTTGTGAAAATGCCAGTGAAATGTGTACATATGGAACTTTAATTTGTGCACAGTGAGCAGTGACTATGTCTATTTGTTGAATGGTCCTAACATCATTGATTCAAACTGGTGGACAGGTTGCAGGATGTTGTGCACAGTGAGAAGAGGCTATATCTGGTTTTTGAATATCTAGACCTTGATTTGAAGAAACACATGGACTCTTGCCCTGAATTTTCAAAGGATCCTCGTTTGATAAAAGTAAGCTCTTTCCGAGTGGAAAATAATTTTGATCGGTACTTGATTTAAAAATATCAAACTTGTATGGTACAGTTTTTGTGATTAGCATGGTTGTCTTCTGTCATGTAGGGCGTCTGTTGTTTTTTATTTCTACAGTTTTGATGTGCTTATTTGCTTCTGTCCTGTGAATTTTATATTGGAGCTGCTGTTATCCACAATGTGTACATTCATATTATGGATTTCGTCACGGCCACATGTTTGTATTTGAAGTAGTCAAGGTTTTTCCAGGTTTTGGTTATCTGATGAATTGAAAATGTTTCTTAATTTTCTACCTTTTGTTGTAAGAGTGGTACTTATAGGCAGACAATGCCAATCATTTTGCAGTTTAATTGTCAATGTGAGGGTGTACTCTTCTGATCCCTCCTGACCTGCACCATGCAGTATTATAGCAGTTGGCATTTGCTGGGTTTTGTGGTGCTTTGTATTTTTTGCCTTTTCATTCGCCTTTTCATTGCTGGGGTTTGGGTTTTGGGGTGCTTTGCAGTTTAATTGTCAATGTAGTTCATTCTCTTACCAGTTGCTTTTTCCAATCAACTGTTTGCTGCTAAATGTTAGTAACTTCCGAAGGGTAAAGTTTGATGCATTTGTTTCCATGTTTCTAGGGCTTATGATGCTGAGTGTCTGAGACTTAGTATTTTGTATATTTGCATTGAGCAGGAAATTTACTTTGCCACTGTGCATATACTAGTCAATGATTTATTGCATTGGAGTCTGTGTTCTTCCTTTGATCATTTTGTTTATTGTTTATACTCTTTCTTGTGTTGTCTTCATTTTATGTTTGAATGTCATTGTTATTTCAGTTCAATTTTTGTTGATGTGGGATATTGGCTTCTTTTCTGCAGACGTTCCTTTATCAAATTCTCCGCGGCATAGCTTATTGTCACTCTCATAGAGTCCTTCACCGAGATTTGAAGCCACAGAATTTGTTGATAGATCGCCGTACCAATGCGCTGAAGCTCGCAGACTTTGGATTGGCTAGGGCCTTTGGTATTCCAGTGAGGACATTTACTCATGAGGTATGTTCACGGCATAACTGTGACATTTTCAGCGTTTACTGGTATTAGTTGTGAATCTTTTGATGTCAAACAATTCCAAGTCCATCTACCTGCCCCCCTCCCCTGGATTACATTTCTGTGAGCCCATGTCCTTTCTCTGATTAAGATCATATGCCATGTGTAATTATTTGTCTCCAATTTCTTGTCTCCCTTCACCCCCTCCTCAAAAGTAAAAGAACAGAAAAGAGAGGGGAGAAAACACTGAAAGATGGGTGAAAATTCCACTATGCTCGAGTATAATTATGGTAGACCTTTTATGATGGACTTTAATGAACTTTATTCTTTAAATGGCGGGCCTTTCTTTTGAATGATACAGTGCTTTTTAATTTTTAATACTTGTTTCAGATGATGTACTCTTTAGCATTTCAAAGGATTAAGCTTTTCCTTTTCGACATGTTTACATACCCGGCTACCTCTGTAGGTACATATGTATGGTAGACCTTCTCACAGGCCTCTTTTATTCATTTTTTGAATTTTTGATAATTGTTTGTTTTCTGGATGGGGTACATTCATGCTGCATGCAGAACTTTGGTAACACGTAGATTAAAGGTTAATGCATGGTTATTGATAGGGGAAGTTTTGCAAGTTTAAGTGATGTGTGGATGCTTTATTATTTGTGATGCCACATACTATTTCATGCTATCTTTATTTATGTCAGTTTAATGATTTGTGGTCCTATCTAGGTGGTGACATTATGGTACAGAGCTCCAGAAATACTGCTTGGATCACGCCACTACTCAACTCCTGTGGATGTGTGGTCTGTGGGCTGTATCTTTGCTGAGATGGTGAATCAGCGGCCATTGTTTCCTGGTGATTCTGAGATTGATGAGCTCTTCAAGATTTTCAGGTCTGAAGTTCTTCCTTTATCATTCTAATTTTCTTGTTTTATTCTACTGGTAGTGATGATGCTTCGTCAATCACTGTTGGTACAAAATTTGATGCAAAATTTGCAGTGTGATGCATTTGTGATACAAAATTTTCAGCTTTGTGGAATGTTGACCTTCATTTTCTTAATTTTTACTTGGGGATAATATTGTTTACTTTACTGACTTTCAGGACACTGGGTACACCAAATGAGGATACATGGCCTGGAGTCACTTCATTGCCCGACTTCAAGTCCTCATTCCCAAGATGGAGTCCTAAGGTTTGGCCTTGTTTTCTTTGTTTGGCTACATTATCTTTTAGTTTATGTAGCAAAGTGACTTATTGTTCACTCTTTGCACTGCAGGATCTCTCAACCATAGTACCCAATCTTGATGCGGATGGTATCGATCTTCTAAATGTAAGTTCACTTTTCAATCTATGTTGACTTCTAGAACTAGTATTGCTTTTGTTCTATTGGAGAATGGAAGACATGGTTTCCTATGAGAGTAGCTGGTATTAAGTGGATCTTTCTCCCTTTTTCTCAATTCTAGTTCGAGCAACCTCATTGCTCTTTTGTGTTCGTCAGTGCGCATGTATTCGTAATCCCAGACAGTTTTAAATGCCCAAATTGGCATTATACTATGTGCTTTCTTGCTTTCTTGTGTGTTGTCATGTACTGTAATGAGTGGCCTACTTTCATATCATGTCTTATAGCAATTAATTAATTTTTGACGACTTTTCTTTCAGAAAATGCTGTGCCTAGACCCAAGCAAAAGAATCACTGCCAGGAATGCTCTTGAGCACGAATACTTCAAGGACATTGGTTTCGTGCCCTAATTATATTTGCCATTGCCTGGATTTCGTCGTTGTGTATATCAAAAAATTTGAAGGAAGAAAACGTTCTGCATGTTTGTTTTTGTGGGGTGTGGGATGTATGAGAGAGTTTTGTGACAGCTACATTTGTATGTGGATCTTTGTTTGTATGTTTGCCTACTTTTAAGGACTTGTCATGCCACAAAAAAAAAAAAAAAGAGAAGCTTGGTGTTGCTGTAGTGAGAAACAAAACTTGTTGGCCCTTTTCACTTGCAACAATTCTCTTTGTTTTGCTGGGAAGTAGATGCATTTGCCATCTGGGGAGTGATGGTACTCACTACTGACTCCTTGTCGTGGTCATTATTGGGTCGGACCATCTATATAGTATGTTACATTATTGGATTGAAAAACTTTACTTCGAGTGATGAACGATTGAACGCTTGATATTCAAATTGGGGCAAATTTTTCTGGGGTTCTAGCCTTCTAAGGACCATTGCATTCGTATGTGTCACTGTGGGGGATATTGTGTTAAACCAAGGGGAAGCAGGTCGAGCCTGGTTTCTAAAATTTTACATTTTGTGTTAAAACTTTGATGAGTTGTCTCTCATCATCGAACGTTTCAGCAAATCACGATGGTAACGAGTAACAACTAAATAAGTTGGGTCAAAGGCCCAAATTGTGAAACAGAAAGTATTCAAAAGACTTGGCCCAATTGCCGGTGAATAGGTGAAAGTTTTCTACAAAATTATGAAGTCGTGAGTTTCCATGCAGACCCATTTGCGGCTGTAACCATTAAATTATGAAGTAGTATTTGCCTAATAATATTGTTAATCGAGGTGATACGCAATGCAAAATGGGCTGGTATATATTTCCTCTATCAATGTCAGTTCTAAACTTGAACAAATTTGGCTTAGGGAGCTTTGCGTTGTAATCCGAAATAGAAGGATAAATGTTGTAAACTAGTCACGGGATCCACATAATAACTTTTGATAAGGTCTTGCTTATACATGGATAGAAATGTCTAATATATGTAGTCTTATCTTTAAATATTGAACTATAAATAAAAGAACTGATTACAACTGATAGTAAGGGGCACATCGATATATGCAACAAAGGATGAATCAACCACTTAAGCATTAGTAAAAACTAAGTACCAAGCAAATACTTTGAAAAGTTTCACTTCCTAATCATGAAAACCCAAATACTCCCTACGTTTCATATTAATTGTTTTCTTTGGAAATCATGTAGTCAAATTTCAAAAATTTTGACCATAAATTTCTCAATGTATACAATGAGTTGCTATATAAAATTACCACCATTAGATTCGTAACGAAAAATACTATCATAAAAGTATAATAATGCGATTGTTAATAACATATTATGTAAGAAATTATCAATCAAAGAATGAAATTAGAGACTGTGAAAGTCAAAATTATGACAATTAATATAGAACAAAGAGAGTACATGTATTTCTCATGTAAAGTCAGATCGTTGTTCTAGCAGTTCAAGGCCGTGCAAGAATCCATGAAAAACCAAACCTTGGTTCACGACATACAGGCACTAATCTCGTAATTAGTAACCATTTTTGTTTGCATTAACCATAGATACAGAGAAGGTAATGATTGGTTTATCCAAATTTTGTTGTATTAGTAAGTACTACCTCCGTCCCATATTGTTTGTCCATCCAACTATATTTAAAAGTCCAATGATTATGGGAAATGGGGTGAAAAATGTGTAATGTATCAGAATTACCCTTACTTTTCTCATGTGAAAAAATATCAAAAAGAAACAAAAGAGTATTTATTAGGGGTATAATAGGAATTACAATCATTAGAATTATAAAATGCACAAACATTTTGGGACAAGGGAGTTAGGTAAATGGACAAACAATTTGGGACGGAGGTAGTATGTTATGACCTTTACTTTTATAAACCTCCTAATCAAGAGTTGGCAATAGTCCTCTAAGATGATAATTTAGGTAGAGCATTTGAGAATAGGGGTGTCTAAGGCTTTTGTTATTCAAAAAAAAAAAAAAAGGCGTAGCAATGGGGGGAGTAACTCTATCTTGTTGCCTTGTAACTTGAAGAAGGAAAAAAACGATTGAAGAAGAGCGATGAAAATTAATAAAATAGAAAAACAATTATATTTTACCTTTAGCATTTAACTAATTAAGCATTGGTGTAATTTTTTGAATAATAACATTTATCATTTACCAACAACAAGAATTTTTTAAGTGCCATCCAAATATGTATGTGGAGATTGGTGATACTCTAAAGTATATTTGGTAGAATTTTGGGGTTTTTGTTTTTCCTCGGAGGCTCATACTTTCATTGGAAAAAGATTTTTTGAGTTTGAGAGTAAAATTATGGATATTCAACACTTTCCTATTCAAATGCAACAAAACATGAGATAATTAACTAATTTCTTCATGAAAATTTGCTAACCAAATGTATTGTAAGCAAATAATGTCAACAAAGATGATCTTTCATGTACACCCCCCCCCCCCCCCCCAAAAAAAAAGATTTGAATTCTCTAGCCCATGAACCTTCCTATGTGGCTATGTTATTATGACCTTATTTCTTTTGTTACAAGGATTATTCAATTTAATTTAAGTGATTCATTTGGTGATGGATAAACAATGTATTAATAAATGTTAATTAATTTCAATTAAGATTGATAGGTGCTTATGAGTTACGACTTATGATTTATTAGTATTATACATAGTATGTGTGTATGTCTATACAAAATATATCTAAATGAATAAATAAAACGAATTATCTTATTATAATTGTTGGTAATCATTAATAATTTGCTCTTCATATTACTAGCTAGCTTTATATCCTTGTGATATTTTAATTTATAGAATCAATATTTTTTTTATGATATCCTATTTGGTTATATCTTTTTATACAAAATATATTTTAATCTTGTTTGACTAGCCCAATTAAAACAACTATTGTGGTAAATTAGATAGAGTATAGATCGACAAGCATCACAAAGTTAATTATAAAATACTAAAGAATATATACCCAGGTATAAATTCAATTAAAAAAAATACAGACTTTGAAAAGTCATTCATGTTCCGTTAGACTAATCTTATCCAACTGGAAAATTTTCCATTTATCATAAGATATTCTAGTCATTCATTATGAACCCAATTTTCTAGTCACCTTTTCATTTTGTTACTCCTTCCATCCAGATAAATATTCATTCATTAAAATAAAACATTAGAAATATGAACACTCTGAAACTACTTTTAATTTAAATTTAAAATGCAATTATGTGATGGAAAGAAAGTTATTAAAGATAACGATAGCTGTACATTGATTTCACCACATTTTACCATAAATCATTATTTTTCTCTCTCATCACTTTTCTCCTCTACTTTTTACATTCTCTCTCTTCATCTACCCCACATACCAATAACCTACCACAATTCTACCACACCCACCACAATTCCGACACACCTCACCACACCATACCGCAAAATACCGCAAAAAAGAATAGGGTCGTAGCATGTCAGCTTTGAATTCAAATACCATAATATTATTGTTATTTTGCAAAAGGTCATCGGGACATATCTTATTTTTTATGAAAATTATGATTCAGTTCTTTTTGCATGGTATCATATCACACCTATCATAATTTATCACGGTAATTATAGACCCAACACATATTACCATAGCATACCAAACTTTACCACAACAATCATAATTTCCAATCCCCTCGGTATTTTATCTCCTCAGTTCTCTCTCTACTTCTCACTTTCTCTTTTCTCACCAATCACATCAATCATATTTATCACAAATTTTACCAAAACTTATCACACCGTACCATTTAGCACTTCATACTACACTATATCCACATTTTCATCATATCATATCATTTACCACACTTTACCCCACACAGAAAAGAACAAGGCCATATATTTTAGGAATCATATTAGAATATATTTCTAGGTAATCTACATTATGTGGTATTTATTTTAACTGATGAGTATTGTTTTAAATTTATAAAAAGTTCGTAAAACTATTTAAATTTGCAAAAAATGTCATGCTTTCGATTAATTTCAAGCAATTAAAAAGTTATTTTGAGAAATTATTGTTTCTGTATACAATAATTTATGTTTCTTATATTTTAGGTCCTCTTTCATTTTGTATCAAAGTCATGGCAATTGAGTTTTTAAATGCTGGGTATATATGTGTGTGTCTTCTTCGCAAATTTAAATAATTCTATTGAACTTTTTATAATTTTGAAACAATGTTCGTCACTTTGAAAATAGACACCACAAAATATAGAGCATCTACACATTACAACAACAATAACATAATCCAATATGACGCATTAATGCAGGGTCTAAGGAAATTCAGATATATAGACAATCTTTCCACATGCACATAAATGCCTATAATAGGATTTAAAATAGGCCTAATATAAAAAAATATAAAAAAATTCTAGAGTTTAGGCCGGATGACCCGCTAACCTGACCTGTGATCTAACTAACAGGCTAGGGTTTAGGTCGCGGGAACCCTAGCCCGACGTTGGGTCTGGGTTCGATTCGAGGGGTTAGTTACTTCCTACCCAACTGACCTGAACTAAGACTCGATCCAACCCAACATGTCTAGGTTTAAGACAAATAAAATATTTAAGATGACTTTAACCCCACTTGCACACTAAAACAAATTCAAAAATTAAATCAGTAATGGGTCATGAAGTAGCTTGCACTTTCATGAAAGTCACAAGTGGGGTCTTATCTACGTGGCATATTTTTCTTACTTTTATCCTGTACATTAATAAATAATATCAATAAATTAATCATTCAAAAATGCTTGGGGTGACGACTATGATAGCTTTAGGCATTAGCATAAGATTGGGATCTCTACTTAAATTAATTAAACACAAAATAATTATGTTTTGTCTCTCACTAACTTTCCTTCACAAAACTTGTCGTGCCTCACTACCTCAATATAATAATAAGTGTATTCAATTTTAAAAGTACCTAAAATCAACATTAATAAAGTATTTCCATTATAATCATGTACAGGGTAAGGTCAATTATGTGCTAATACAATGCTTTTTGAATAATCAATCAAATTTTAAACTTAGTAATATAAACTACTCCTATATAGTTTATATATAAATAAAATAAAGTATGAGCCTTTAATTTTTTTCTGTTGAACTAAGACTTTTGATATATATATATGGTTGATATATATTTATATAGTTATATATTGATAGTGGGGTTGTACATGTTATTTTATTGTACAAATTATATATTAAATATTGCAACTTTGAATATATATAGCTGTATGAGTATGATGTATGATCAGGTCGTTTTCTTGCATTATTATAAACATACTTATATCATATACTATAATAAGTTATCTAGTTTTTAGGTGGAAAAATAAATATCATTTCATGATATCACTCTCTCCCTCATTCCATTGCTCTTTCTCTGTCTTGTGTTCTTCATATATAGTTCATCTTCTTCCTCTTTTATGTGTTGTTTATTAATCTCTTTGGATTCTATTCCTCTTTTCTCCCAAAAAAAAATAAAATTACCTCGATCTCCTTAATGAGGCTGTCAGATGAAAACTGATATATAATTACTCCCTTAAACAGTGATTAGTCGTTTGAACCAGATCATAATCATCTATATCATTACCAGGTAATACTACTATATATATTGCAGGTGGCTATCAGGTTCTGGGTTTATGGCGCATATTTGAAGTTTATTTTAGCTAATCTCATCCTTCTTGAGCTCGAATGCTCAACTTTTGTTAGAGTATGAAACCATCATTTGGCCTACAACCAGCTTAAACTTTTGATTATGATGATTCCATACGGTAACAGAGTCAGACATAAGTAAGAGGTCGCAGCCGCGCAGGTTTGAATCTCGACACCCCCATATTCAATTCATCTATACAAGGTGAGAGAGATCTTTGCAGCATCCACGCTTCAAACCCAAAGAGCATTCGCGTGAGGGAACGTGTTAGAGTATTAAATCATCACTGGGCCTACAACCATTAACTTAAGCTTTTAGGCCCTGTTCTTTTCTGCGTTATTTTGCGGTTTGGTGTGGTGAGGTGTGGTGTGGTGGAATTGTGGTGGATGTAGTCAAATTGTGGTAGGTTATTGGTATGTGGGGTAGGTGAGGAGAGAGAATGTAAAAAGTAGAGGAGAAAAGTGATGAGAGAGAAAAGTAATGACTTGTGGTAAAGTGTGGTGAGTTGTGGCAAACTGCGGTATGTTGTGGTACCACAGTTTGCCAACCGCAGAAAATAACATGGCCTTAGTTGAGATAGTTCCACAATTTCCGAGTTGTTAGACTTCAGTGAAGCTTTGGTCCAAATTAAGGAACTTTGATATCATTGTGGAGATTATATAGCGTTATACAGAGGTTATCTCTAAAGAAATACTGGTAATATTATATGTTTATAGATATAACTCTTGTATATTAAATTATTCTTTCATTGTTATGTCACAATATATGTACTATCAAAAAAGTAATTGGCAAAAAGTAAAGCTCTCATCTCTACGATAAGTTAAATGGGCCCAAGGGGAGAAATGTGTAAAAGACTTTTTAACATTAGTAAATATTCAAGCAGCTTTCAGAGTTCTTTGTTCATCTTTCATCTTCCAGTCTTCCACCAATGTTGGTGCAGTTAAATCATATTTTGGAATGGGAAATTGAATTCTAATAATACGAACTTTTGGCTATATAAAAGTTAATAATACGAACTTTCGATTTGGTGATGAATAATACGAATTTTGACCCCCTGTTGCCCCGAACAACACGCCACCGAGTTAAAATTAACTTAACACGGTGGCGATCCTAATTGACGGCGGAGACATATGTTAACCTCGCCATGTCATCACGTTGACTCCTCCTCCTCCTCCTCCTCCTTCTTCTTCTTCTTCTCATCACCATCACCATTAACAATCTCTCTCTCTCTCTCTCTCTCTCTCTCTCTCTCTCTGTTCAATTTCATTCTCCCCTCTTATTCTTCCTCCACCTTCATTCATTTCATCCTCCTCCTCTCACTAAACCCCAAAAACCCAGAAAATCAAAATCAATCAATACCATGTCAAGCTTCAATGGTGTTTCGGAATGAAGAAACCAGTCATATATATATATATGCACTCTTTCGGTTACCGATGAATCGATTTAAATGGTGTTTCGGAATGCTAGTTTCTACACATTATATGCTAATGAAGTTACAAGTTTCCAAATAGGCTTCGTTATTCAAAGCAAAGAAACAACCCTCCAATATAGACTACGAATCTGAGGATTTCCAAGTTCCCAAATCAATAATAGACAGACAAATCCCCATAAGCGAAACCCTAGCTACCAAAAATCTGACATTAAATCAACCAATTCGCAGTCAATTTCCTGAAATTTCATACCAATTTCCACAATTATTGTGCCAATAAATTCATGGGGCCAACAATTAACCTTTTTTCTGCGTAATTAACATTTCTTTTGTGCAGTTAACACTTTTTTTTTTTAGGAGGGAGGGGTGAATTCGCATGATATCTGAATCATCATAATTCCCACAAACTCATTATCAATTGATCGATTGGAATTTCGAGTAGTCTTTATTGCAAATTTCATCTCTACCCTTTTCACTTGTGCCCTGGAAACCCATCTTTGATCTGCCTCTCCAGTTTCCACAATCTAGGGCTGCCCCTTAAACCCTATCTCTCTCTTTCTGTCTATCATCAATGGATGGGGAGGAGACCTTACCGGCGGACGATCTCCGCTGCAAGCAAACTGACGGCAGAGATTGGTGGTGTAAGCGTTGCGTTGTGGACGGTAAATCTTTCTGCGAAACCCATATGTACCGTGGTCAGAAAAACTACCATTCTTCTTCCCCTAATTCTAACCTTAGTCCTAGCCCTAACCTTGACAGTAACACTGATCCTAAACCCACTCCCACTCCCCGTCTTCGGATTAGGGTCCGCATGAAGCATGAACCAGTCGATGAAGTTCCCAACCCGAATCAATGAAGTTCCCAACCCGAATCAATGAAGTTCCCAACCCGAATCATCCGGTTTTAGTGCAGAATCATCTCTGTTGTCACCGTAACGACGACCGGAGTTGGCGATGTAAAAGGCAAGTTGTTGAAGGCCAAATGTTTTGCGAGATGCATTGAAGTCATTGAAGCTTGACATGGTATTGATTGATTTTGATTTTGATTCTCTGGGTTTGTGGGGTTTAGTGAGAGGAGGAGGATGAAATGAATGAAGGTGGAGGAGGAATAAAAGGGGAGAATGAAATTGAGCAGAGAGAGAGAGGGGGAGAGGGAGAGAGAGAGAGGAGAGAGAAAGAGGGAGAAGGTGAGATTGTTAATGGTGATGGTGATGAGAAGAAGAAGGAGGAGGAGGAGGAGGAGTCAACGTGATGACATGGCAAGGTCAACATATGTCTCCGCCGCCAGCTAGGATCGCCACCGAGTTAAGTTAATCTTAACTCGGTGGCGTGTTGTTCAGGGCAACAGGGGGTCAAAGTTCGTATTATTCATCACTAAATCGAAAGTTCGTATTATTAACTCTTATATGGTCAAAAGTTCGTATTATTAGAATCCAATTTTCCTTTTGGAATTGTGGTTGGGGAAAAGTCTATTGACTATTGCATATGCACTGTATAGTTGCGCCTTGCATTTGGGTCAGGCCTCTCTTTTTGTTTACTTGCATCTGGGTCAGGCTCTGTTCTTTTCTGCGGTTGTCAAATTGCGGTGTCACAGTCTACCGCAGTAGCACTGCAGTTTGACACAACCCACCACAAAATACCATTCTACCACAATTCACCACAACTCACCACAAATTACTTTTTCACAATTACCAATACAATATTTTTATATATATACAAAAAACTCACCACAACATACCAATAACCCGCCTTAATCACACCACAACCCGCCACAATTTCACCAACACCATACCACGCCATACCGCAAAATACCGCATAAAAGAACAGGACCTTAATTAGAACCAAGATTGTAAATTAACGAAGGCCCTGTTCGGAAAAAGGTGAATTCGGTGGTAAATAGTTGTTGAGGTAATGGATAGCTTTTACACTTTCGTGGATATATAGCTTATAGTGATTGAAGTATGTGTTTGTGAAAAATGTGTTTGATGAAATTAACGAATTGATTGGTTGATAAATGTAGAATTATTACAAGAACTTTCGTGGATACCTTCGGGGGTATTTAATTCAAATATTCTGAATTTTATTCTGGCGAACACTTGATTTATGGGTCTAATTTATTGTACCAAACTAAATTACATGAAGTTTGACCCAATTTTTTATGCATGGCAGGCGAACCAAAGGTTTCACGTTGAGATTGGTTCACTAATGTTTGATTCAGGTTAATTCAAGTTTCGCGATGACATATTATTGGGGGCGTTGAACCCAATGATATACTCCCTTCGTTTCATATTAATTGACGCTTAAATTAACTTTTTTTGTTCCAAAATAATTGTCACTTTTAATTTCCCAATACCTATTTAATTATTTTAACCTTAATAATTATGACAACTTTTTTACTTTTTCAATAAATACAAACTACTTCTACTCATATTCTCTCACTACTTACACCTTGATATTCGAAAAAACACCTTGAAAAATAGTGCTATTTAATTATATGGGTAGTTTTTTTAGTTAAGCCTTGGTATATGAAATTTTTTGAAATATGTCATTTAATATGGAACGGAGGGAGTAATTACAAAGGTTTATTGAAAGGAAGAAAATAAAAGTAACCTATGATGGAGGGAAGCTATTGGACTACAAAATCAAATGTGATAAATTGGACTTGTGTAGGCTTAACATTTCATGACTTAGAGTTTAGTACAACATAATATAACATATTGGATTGCAATAGTCTAAACATTTAACCCATTAGATTGATACACCACCGCTGACACTAAGTTGATTTCATCCAACTCGTGAGTCGTGACGGTGCGCTTTAATCCAATAATTTTAGAATTTATTTTACTGTGATACATTTTAAGTTTCAGTTAACTACAAATCTCAAGGTTTAAAGTACAATGCATTGCTATATAATTTTCAATTTTTTAATCTATCTACTCTTTTGGTGCACACGGTACGTTGGAAAGAGTTTTAACTTTTACCTCATGTATTTTTTGGGCTTGCATAGGTCTTTTGCTTTCTAGGTCTTGTTCCAAAGATCCAATAGCTTCCGCTTGTATCTTTATCTTTTTAATGTTTTAATTAATATAATCATCTCTTTTTTTTTAAACAAAACACTAATCAAGGAATACAATGGTAAGCAACACATTTATGCGGTAGATTGCAGTGCGGTATCACACTGTACCGCAATTTTTTAATTTCTATCATATTTCACTACACTTCTCCAATCTCCACACCACATCACAATCATTATTAATATATCTCTTCATTTTTCTCTCTCATCACTTTTCTAGTTTATTCTCTATTTTTCACATTTTCTCTGTTCACCTACTCCACTTACCATAATTTTCACTACAATTCACCAAATTTTTTCAAATTCCACCGCACCGCACCATTATCACACTGCAACCAACCGTATAAAAGAACGGGACCTTACTAACACTAAGTCTGGTTAGATAATTATATAATAAAATGGGTTAATATAATATTAATTTTGGACGTCGACCATTTAAACCCAACAGATTATTATATAAATAAATAGTTAAAATTAATGAAATTTAAACTCAAAAATTGTCATCCATTACAATGAAACAGGGCCTAAAGGGGTACTTGAATAGCAAAAGTTGAAACACTTGAATATGTACATAATGGAGTACTCCCTCCATTCCATATTAATTGTCATAATTTTGACTTTCACAGTTTCTAATATCACTCTTTGATTGATAATTTCTTGCATAATATGTTATTAACAATTGCAATATTATATTTGTATGATAGTATTTTTCATTACGAATCTAATGATAATAATTTTATATAGCAATTCATTGTATATATTGATAAATTTATGGTCAAAATTTTTTAAGTTTGACTGCACAATTTCCAAAGATGACAGTTAATATGGAACGAGAGCATTTCAACCATTAATTGAACAGCTAAAATTCCTTGTTTACTTTATAAACTATATTATTACACATCTCTTTGCCACCTCCCATCCCAAATGCAATGCACTATCCTTGCAGTTTGTATGATCACATACACTCCAAACCATGTCGTTTTGTGTACCCATACACTATGCCACATAAATGGTGATTTCATTTCATATCTTTTAATGTTAGTGTCTATGTCAGAAAAACCAGTTATCGTCAAATTAATTAACTAAAGCATTCAGTATTTATTATCATTATAATACTCCATTCGTTTCTCAATATTTATTGTTAATCTCCTGTTTTTATTTATTTGTCGCTTAAGAAATTGTGTTAAAAATTTCGATTATTAATATTTTAATTTATATAATAAATTTATCATACAAAATTGATGTCATTAGATGTGTAATAAAAAATACTATTAGAAAAGTATAATATTATATTTTATAAAAAAATTATATTAAAAATTATTAATTAAAAATTGATATTGAAAAACGTTAATGATAGATAAAAAATGGAAGAAGTATATGATATGTGTAATTGAATTTGTAAAATTGAATTATTCATTATTTAATATAATGATTTAAATAAAAAATTAGCACCATTAAATTTATCGTGAAAAATATTTTACATGAATATATTTATGCAATATCCTCAAATATATCGTATTAAAGTTATAAACTAGAATGGTGCATAAGAAGTTGTTATAAAGTGATGAACAATAAGTGTGAGGGTGTATGAAAGCAAGAATCTTAACAATACTAGGAAGTAAGAATTTGGGGTCACATAAGAAAAACTATATACTTTGATACAAACAAGATGGCGTACTTTTTTTTAGGAGAATAAGGCTCTGTTCTTTTATGTGGTTGATTGGTTGGCTGCGGTGTCATAACACACTGCACTTTGACACAACCCATTATAATATATTAATCCACCATAATTTATAACAACTCATTACAATCAACATTTTTCAATTACTTTTTCACATTTACTAACACAATTACTTTTCCACATTTACCAACACAATTTACAATTATTAAAAAACAATATCATATTTCATCTCACTTTTTCCAATTACTTTTTCACATTTACCAACACAATTTACAATTATTAAAAACAAAACTTACCACGACTCACCACAACCCACCACAATCCATCACAGTTCCACCACACCCACCACGATTCCACCATACCGCACCCCACCCTTCTTCATTTTTTTTCATGGTGTTTTCCCCTTTTTCCCCCACCCACTCTTTGTTGTAAACCTTATTTTGAGGGTATTTTGTGTAAAGTTTATGGGAACATTTGTAATTGTCACCCTTCTCTTTCACTCCAATGTTTATAAGCATTAACATAGAAGAAGAAGAAGAAGAAGAAGAAGAAGAAGAAGAAGAAGGTATTGAATAATATTAAATGCAAGTAAGAATTCTCGCTAACTCTCTCGTCTCAAGTCTTGTTATCTTTATTCTCGATTTCATTGGGGTGGTGATTCAAGCAAAATCTTTTATAGAGTTGTGGTGATGCAACCTTTAGCAATTCTTGGTGGGTTTGATAGTTATTGGGTGGTTGTTATCCTTTACCTCAAGTTTATATATTGTGTGAATTTTTCAACCTTTTGGTTTGTGTGTGATTCTTCATCTCCATCACCTCCATGGCTCCATCAACTCAAGCAAACATTTTGCACCACTCGCGACATGCTCCATCCGTGCCCTTCATTAGGTCACCCGTAGCGGTGACAAAAAATCGGGTTTGGACAATTCGGACATTCGGACAAAATTCTCAAACCCGAACACTGTCCGAATTTCAAATTCAGACATTTTGTGGTGTCCGAACCCGGACCTGAATTGTCCGAATTTGTCCAGACCCGGATTTGTCCGAATATAACCAAACCCGAATTTACACTAAATATATACATAATTCCAATATTTTGTCAGAATTCTAGTGTTCAGACAATGTCCAACGAACCTGAATTTGACACAAAATCCGGACGCCCGAATTTCTTCCCCCAAACTCGAACCCGACCCGATTTTAGAATTGGATATGACCAAATTGTTCGAATTTAAACTTGAGACAAAAAATTGATGACCAAACCCAGTTTAATTCTGATCGGACAAATTCGGGTATTCGGGTCGGACACATTTTTGCCAGAGCTAGTAATCTCGTGTTGCCTATTTTTCGCCTCTAAGTCAATCAATCGAGCTCCACACTCAACGATCTCCCACTTGGAGCTCAATTGCATTCGTGGCCATCACAACCATCATCAACACCACCCACTTCAATACCTCCTCAAATCCTCTAATGCATCCATATCGATCTTGTTCAGCAAATAACATCATAGGTCTCAGTTGACCTCTCATCAACTTCTCTTATTGCAACAAGTTCCCACTTGAGTTGATCGCACCCTTATAACTTCGACATATACACCCTCGTCAACAGCTTAGAGGAATTAGAGATTAGACTTTTACCCTGTGCTGAACTTGTCGAATTCCTATGTAGGTTAGATGCATTCCTCCACCGACCATCCGTTCTTGTAGCATCGACCAAAAACTTCTTGGTTTTTGGTACTCTTTTATATAATATTTTATTCACATTTGTAAATGCTGGAAGGAGTTGGAAGGAAATAGTAACCACATAAAAGATTAGAAGGAACCGCTAAATGTTGGAAGGAGTTAAAATCATTTACTTTATCTATTTCATATTAATTGTTTTTTTTTTTTACAACGGTAAGTAAATCACTGGGTTCATCTCCTCACAAGATACAAACCCATACGCTCTTATCTCAAAATACAATACAGAGCGGGAACATCCTCGGGATTCCAAACATAGGAGCCAACAATATTGAGGCCGACCTTAGCCAACCAATCCGCCGAACGATTAGCTTCGCGGAACACATGGATAATCTTGAAGAATGAGAAATGGGCCAGGTATTGTTTGATGTCATTAAGCAGCTGAAGGATCGACCAAGGAGTATCACAAATACCATTAAGAGCATCAATGACGATTTTATTGTCACCTTCAATAATAAGATTGTTAATCCCAAGCTTGAAGGCTTCACGGAGACCATTACGCAAAGCAGTGGCTTCAACCATCAGAACGGAGGAGAGGCCCAAATTGAAAGAGCATCCCGAAATGTAGTTACCCACCCAACCACGGATGATATAGCCACCAGCTGCTCCACAAGGTGACTTCGCACCATCAAAGTTGAGTTTAAACGCACCCATAGGCGCAGGGGACCAGGAAATCCAATGCTGAGTAGATCGCTTGCGAGGACCTTCAACTGTAGAAGACAGTTTTGAGTGGAGGTTGTCCATGGGATCTCCATTCAGTGAAAATCTTCTTGGTTCTGACTAAAACGCCATTAGGATGCAATTTGAGGTTTTGGAAAGTGAGCGAATTCCTAGCTTTCCAAATGCTCCAGAGGAAAGCAACAAACTGTTCAAGGTGCCTGCTACTTATGTCTTGCTGATAGCGCTTGAGGAGGCTAAGGATATCAGGGAAAGAGCTCGGGGGGAAGTGAAGCCATGACTAAGCCGTTGCCGCCACCCAGGCGTTTTTAGCTTGACTGCAATGAATAAAAATGTGATCTTGATCTTCAACAACATTAGTACAATAGAGACAATAAGGGGAGACAGAACAACCCCGCAACGATAAAGAGACATTAGTGGGAAGCGCCTGTATACAAAGGAGCTATAAGAAAACTTTCAATTTAGGGAGGATGTCCAGATTCTTGATCCACCTGTACTCCCAAGGTTGCGCGTCTTCCGAGAGACCATGAGCAAGCTAGGTTGCCGACTTAGTAGTAAATGAGCCACTGCTAGATAAACCTCAACAACAATGATCAATAACATCATTATTAGGAATAGGGATATTATGGATAAGCCGAATCGAATGATCGTTAACCAAGTTGTAGAAAAGGTTTAGATTTCAGATCCACCTGTGTCTAATATTAATTGTTATTTAGTTGAGTGTAATTGTGTCCAATATGACTTTGTAATTGATAGTATTTTATATAATATTTTATTCACATTATATATTTAAGGATAATAATTTTTGTTACGAATCTAATAGTAGTAATTGTACATAACAAATCGTTGTATATATTAAAAAATCTGTGATTCAGAATTTTTATAGTTTGATTGCATAATTTCTAAAGATGACAATAAATGTAAAATGTGAAATGGAGGGAGTAAAAATCAATGATTCAATATAAAAAGCATGCCCTTAAAAAGGAGAAAAATTTAAATTACCATTATATCATTTTAATAGTAAAAAAGGCCACTAACTAGTAAACAATCTTTGCTTTATTTTCTTTTGTGAGATTTTTACTAAGCTTACACACATTTTGTTTATGATTTCTGAATCCATTGGATTTGGATATCTTATATTTAGACACAAATATAACCAGATTTGCTGAAAAATCAATGGAGAATTACAACCATAAAAACCCAATTATTCAGCCTTTGAAATTGGGAAAACAAATTTTCTTTATTATTGACAAAAAAAACACAGAAAATCAATTTGGATACGGATTTGAAAATCCAGTCCTTGTTCTACTCCTAACGCAGTAAACATTCCTTTCCCCTAGTCATGACACGACCAAAAACAAAAGATATTACAAAAAGGCTAAAAAAAGGAATTTTGAAATTAATTTATATTAGAAAAGGGCACCAATTTAGCCAATGACGAGATCCAAGGCGTCCAATCACACCACTTCTCCTCGACGTGTCTTACCTTTTCTCTTGACACTTGACAAAACGACACGTTTCGCTGTCAATCGCTTTGATTTGGTACGGCGCGTGAAAAGCAAACGCCAAGTGTTCAAGTGGAGGAAATAAAGGGCTGGGCTTTACTTGGTTGGTTTGGATTAAATAATTGGAGTATTTATTGAAGCGCTTTAATCCTACCGCTGTAGTACCACTAGTAGAATAATCAATCCAGTCTCTGCTGTAAAAATTGACTTATTTTGGATTAAAAATTAAAATGACAACAATAATTTTTTAATACTAATAATTTTTAATTCTAATATAGTACAATATATTATAATATTAGTATATTTTGGACAACTACACATCAAATTTAATCTATAATTTTATTAAAAGGTCGGGGTTTATTAAATATATTTCTCCTGTTTTCACGTTATTTGTCATAATTTTGATTTTTATAGTTTTTAATGTGCTCTTTAATTGTTATTTTTTATATAATATATTATTAATAGTTGTAATATTATATTTTTACGATAATATTTTTGTTACGAATTTGATAATAATAATTTTATTTAACAATCACTACATATATTGAGAAATTAATAGTCAGAAATTTCAAAATTTAACTGTATGATCTCCAGAAATTATAATTAATATGAAACGGATGGAGTATATATATATATATATTTTAAAATAAAGTATAATTTATTAGTACACTAACATTTAAAAATTCTAATAATTATGATGATAAAAAATGTGAAAGGAGAAAAAGAGGATTTTGGTAGCTCCTTTTGCTTTCTTTTGCAGTGAGATTTTAGGAGGGGGAGGGAAAAAGGAAAAAACAAAAGGTGGGGCCCAAGAAACACGTCATTTGAAGGCTGCCACATCCCCACGAACGTGACAATAGGCCGAAGCAAGAGGAGAGAGAGAGAAAAAAATAATTTTTGATTTTCTAGATCGGCAAAGCGCTCAATTTGGGGGACCCACACTTCTCGGAACTTCCGTGACGATGACCTCCCGAGCTTTTCCCGCCGCTCTCTCTCTCCTCCCCCCTCCATCCCCACCGTTCATCCACTCACCATCGACGGCCCATATGGGAACAAAAAACAAATGCAAATAATCGGTTTCTATTCTGAAGGTGCCACGTCGGCTTTCGATCGGACGGCGCAGGAGCCCCCTACGTCTAGGTTAAGTGTAGATCTAAGCCGTCAGAGGAGAGAGAAAGTGGGGGCATCTTGTAGGCCCCACGCGTTAATCAAGGAAAATAATAATACTAGTATCACCGCAGGTGGGGGCGTTGTTATTGTAAAGTACCCACTCCCCCGACCCGAACCCATAACCATTTCTGTCTTTTTCCATTTCCTTTTTTTAATTCATTATTATTTTACTAATATATTATTATAATAAAATTACCAAATCTGCTGCCAATTAATTAAATGAATTGATTTGATTAATTAATTAAATGAAAGAGGGAGAGAGAAAGAGAGATCGGTTGTTAGTGAGTAAATATTGGAAGCTTATCAGAGAAGAAAGATATTGGTGCCACGTGGAGTTAGGTTTTAAATGGGTTCCCTCATCCGACGGTTACGATCTTGCCATGTCGGTAATGAGCAAAATGAGCCGTGAGATGGAGGGGAGGATCAACGGCGGGGATATGAGGATGTGGGAAGATTGGATAGATCCAGGCCCTCCACGAGGCACTAGGAAGAGGGGGTGGGTTAGGCAGAGAGTGAAATAATACATTACATACCCCCCAAAAAACCAGAAGAAGATGAGATGATAGATAGATAGATAGAGAGAAAAGAGAGATAGAGAGAGAAAGTTAGAGAGAGAAAGAGAAAGGAGAGCAGAAAAAGAGGGCAACACACCACACAACACACCCTCAGCCTTTAGAGAGAGAAGACGAAGACGAAGACGACTACAGCAACTTTCAAGAGAGATAACAGAAGAACAACGCAAAGATCTGTACAAATACGATCGACATCGGAATCACCGGTGAAAGACCTACCGAATCCATTTCCACCGGTGGCCGGAACTCCATTTTGTCCGGCGAAGAAGGTTGTGACAGACGGGGATAGCGAATCGTTGAGATGAGATTAGGAAGGTGATTGAACAATCAATGGAAACGAAGATGATGGACAGGAATAGAGAAGCTCGAAGAGCGGCAGCCATGGCAAATGGTTTACCCAGACGTAGACATAGAACTACTACCAGCGGCAGTCTAAGAGACTCACCAGGTTCAGATCTGAAAACTCATCTTTCTCTTGTTCCAAAACGCCTTTCTTCGATTAGCCTAATCTCACCTTTACTGACAGTTGTAGGCTTGTGTTTGTTGCAGAAGACGACGGCACCATGGAATTGCAGGAGCCGGCGAGGTTGCGAGATCGGCCTGTTAAGAAGGACAGAGAACGAGATCGAGAGATGCGAGATAGAGACCGCGACAGAGATCGAGACCGGGAGCGGGAACGCGACCGGGAGAGGGAACGGGAACGGGATAGGCTTATTCGGAATAAGCGCCGGCGAGGGGATAAGTTTATGCACGGGGGTAATAGGGAGGACGGCGGCGGCGCCGATGATAGCTCCGAAGAGAGCGTCAACGATGAAGATGAGGAGGATGATGATGGACCAGGTCCTGTGCCTGTCCGTTATGTTCCGCCTTCGAATCATCCGATTCAGATGACGACGACTTCATCGTCGGCGGCGTCTAGTCTTACTCACCGGAAGAGCTATCCCCCGCCGACGAAAGTTTTCAGGCAAACCGTGGCTCCGACTTGGAAAGCTCCTGATGAAATGATGGGAGTTTGCATCCCCAGGAAGGCTCGCACTGGTGAGAGGATGGATTGATGTCTTTTTTTTTTTTCATTTTTGGTTGATTTTGTTTTTAGGTGGATTTTGGATTCTGGATTCTGATTTTGTTGAAATCTGTGTTCAATTTGTGCAGCGTCAACAAAAAGGAATCAGGATAGCTGGGGAGCAGGTGGAGTGGTGGTGAGTGGGGAGCATATTCACCGGCCAGCATCTGCGTCGCCGGTGAGATCGACGACGGGGACGCCGGCAGCTCAAGCTCCGTCGCCGTCTCCGGGCCCCATGTCACCATCTTCTTCTACCATTTCAATCAAGAAGAAAATTGTTAGTCCTTCGTTTTCTTCTCTCTATACATCATACATAATCATCTTATTGATGAGTGAGGTGGTTGACGGTGTTGTGTTCCGTTGTAGAAGCCAAATGGCCCCAAACAGAAGCCCCCTAAATCTTGTCTCAAGTCGTCATCTCCTCCAATCCAAGATGACATCGAAATTGAGGTGGCCGAGGTTTTGTACGGGCTGAAAAGACAATCCCAAGCTCAAGACACAGCAGCGGTCTCGAATGATTCAGCCAAGTTCGATTCCAACAGATCTTCTGGCGATTCCAAATCCAGAGTTTCATCACCGATCTCCGCCCCGGGGCTTATTCCAGCTCCACCGCAGAATTCATCTTCCTCAGCTACTCTTACCACCGTCGGTATGTTTCTCCGCTCCATCCTTGACTCACCTTTTCCCCTCATTAAATTTCGCTCAATTTCTCTTTGCTTCTTTCTCATTGGGCGTTTTTCTAAATCTACAGCTCCGAAGAGAAAACGGCCCCGCCCATACCCGGAGGAGAACCCGGCGGCGTTTGCCCAACGGAGCAGACCCATTTCGCCGACTCCAAAGGCAGAGGCGGATCAAGCTCCGAAGGTCGAGGCTCAAACGCCGAGCACCCAGAAGAGCTTGGTGGGATCTACCATGGAAAACGGCGATTTGGCGAGCAAGTCCAATGATCTCACCGTCGTTTCAGCCCTGCCGGTTGCGGCGAACGGCGTTGTAGCAGCGGATGCGAAACCTCCGGTGGTAGCGGCCAACGGTTTAACGCCGGATGCAAAGCCATCACCGATGGTGGAAGAATCCAGGGGCAGAGATGGTGTGGTGGTGGTCCGGGCAAAAGTGGAGGAAGCTTCTTCATCGTCACCAAAAATGGAATCCCAAGATCAAAGTCGTGTTGAATCCACATCCACATCTACTAAACCGTCAGTATCATCAGATTCTTGAAAATTTTCATTTTATTCTCCTCCCATTCTGATTGATTGGCTTGGAGATTTTCCCAATTTGAGGCTCTAAAGTTTTCTTTCTCCCTCATCATGCAGAAGTTCATCCATCGTTGAGAAGGAGAGCAACCGCAGAGAAGACAAGTTCGAGATAGATCTCATGGTTAGGACCATAATTTTCACCAACTATTTTTACTTAAATAATTTTGGGTTTTTGCTGGGACAGTGATTTTCTCTGAAAGATGCTTTTGGATTTTCTCGCGGATCTGTGAATTTTCGGCAAACCTGCGGATTTCTGCCTTCGCCAAATTTTTGCCATGGCGCCCAGTCAGAACTCGCTTCTGGAATGGAAAAATTTAAAGATTAAACAAATTTGATAGATTGCTTGAAAATTTTTCCCTTCTTTTTTTAAAATTCATTTTCCATAATTGGTGAAACAATGGAAAAAAATGGACATCCATTTCTTTTTCTTTTTCTCCGTGGAAATGGTTCACCTACATTTTTTTGTTTTCATCCTCCGCTTTTTCTTAATATTTTTTAATATATATAAAACTGAAAATTTCTTGCATATTTTTATTATATTTTAGTTTTAATTTAGTATTGAATCTTAATTTTTTTGGCTGATTTTAATGGAGTGTTTTTGGGTGGGGGTTTGAAAATGCAGGCGCCACCGTCGCCGGAGAGAGAGGGGGAGGGAGAGTACGGCGGAGGAGGAGCAATCATGGAGGATGAGAAGCTTATGGTCACGGATGGGCAGGCGGTGAGTTCGGGGGGCCCATTCTTCTTTTTTCTTCCTTTCCTGTATTTTTATTTTATTTGATGGGATGCATTATTATGTTTTGGTTGATCTATAATTTGTTTTGTTTTTTGGGTGGTTGTACAAATTGCTTTTTGGAAATTGTGATTTTCTTTGAAATCTGTTCAAGTTATCATTTTTTTCTCCTCTTTCTTTTGGGTATATAATAATAATATTCCGGGGGTCTGAGTAATTGACTGGGTCAATTTATTCGCCTGGTCCATGGGGGGGTACTCTCAACTCTGTCCATTAAATTCAGTCTCATTCACTCACAATCCATGATATTTTGTCAGGAAGCAAAGCCAAATGAGGAAGTGGTAGTGGGTGAGAAGAAGGGTGTGAAATTGAATGCATCATCAGAGGGTGAGCCTGCTGCTTCTGAGCCTAAGTCTAAGCATCCTAAGGCTGCTGCAAAGCCAGACACTACTCAGTCTCAGGGTGAGCCCTACCACAAACAGCCGCCACCGTGTGAACAGCTTAACCTCAGTAGCTGTAAAGATCGCAGCAGCATTGATCTCCATCTCGACCTTGATAAGGCTGCCGCTACTACTCGTTCCACTCTTGCCAATGACCACAAATTGGAGTTGCACCATCAAAAGCAGCAGCATCCCCAGCCCAAACTCACCAAAGATGAGCCCCTTCAAGACAAAAATGGTATGTTGCGTCATACTTCTAAACACCTTTTTTCCTGAAAAAAGGGTCCAGATCCTTGTGGATGAGCCCAGATGAGATGGGATTTTTTCTTTTCCCTCTCTTTTTTTCCTGGGGGGTTGGTGGGCATTGGAGGGAAAATAAGAGGAGTTTGCTGATTGTGGGGTTGAATTCGCTTTTTGGTTTTGAGCAGGTCAATCCAGCTCAGTTCCGTTGCCAATGTCGGTTGCTGCGGGTTGGCATGGGGGCCTTGGTCCCATGGGGTATGCTTCCCTATCCCTTTCATTCTCTTCTTACCCTTGTTTCTTGGCATGTTGAATTTTCCTTCATTTCATCGTCATCAAGTACTTACTTAACTAGAGGGGCTGTTGATTGGCAGATATGTGGCACCTTTGCAAGGGGTTGTCTCAATGGATGGCACCACCATGTCTTCCCCTCCCATGCAGGTAATTCCATTTTTTTCACTTTTTCCTTGAAAGAAAGTTGTTTCATTTGAAAGGCATCCCCTCTAATGGCTGAGATTGGCATTTGCAGAGTCCCCCATTTGTATTTGTACCACCAAAGCCAAAGCGGTGTGCAACTCATTGCTACATAGCTAGAAGCATAAAGGCCCATGGCGACATCATGAAGATGAACCCTTACTGGCCTGCTCCTGGAGCTGCTCCTCTCTTTGGTGCCAAGCCTTATAATCTGAATATGGTTCCTCCGCCCCCTGATCTGCACGCTGCTGCGGCTGCCGCTGCAGCAGCAGCTGCTGGTGGCAGAGCGGTGGCCAACTCTGTCCAGGACAAAGCCCAGCCGTTTGCTTTGTTCCCGGCTCAGCCTTCTTCCAAGGACAAATCTCCATTGAGTACCAATGCACCTGATGGGAATGCCCAGAAAAAGCAGTTCTTGCTTCCCCAGAGCTTACCTCCTGGTGCTCCCACTAATATGATGGTATGTGTTGGTTTCCCTTTGTCCTTCATTGTTTTCTTCTGTTTATTCTCGTGGGACAAGAGTTCCTTCCCCCCCTTCTTTTGGCAAACCATGATTTGGACTGCGGTCTGGAGTCTGTTTTGAATTTGGGAAATGGTCCCAAGTTCACTGCTTCAAACTCAATTTACATAAATGGGGTTTTCTTTTCTTTCACCAATGTAATTTCCGCTAACAAACTTTATGTTTGATGGGAATTGCAGCCCGCCCCTGCGTTCTTCTTTCCCTTTGGTCAGCAACAGGCGGCAGCAGCAGCGGCAGCTGCTTCTGTTCGGCCGAGTTCTACCAAATCTCCAACAACTGGGGGATGCACAGCTTCCACAGCCACGACCTCTACTACAGCGCCTATGGGAGCCTCGGCTGCAATGGCTGCAGGGCCGGCTATGAGCTTCAGTTATCCAAACATGGGTGGGAATGAGACTCAGTTCATGGCAATTCTGGGCAATGGTGCATATCCCTTCCCTGTTCCAGCACACGTTGGAGCAGCTCCTCCTTACAGAGGATCCCATCCTCAAGCAATGTCGTTTTTCAACGGATCATTCTACTCATCCCAGATGCTACATCCATCACAGATGCAGCAACAGCAGCAGCAGCAGCAGCAGCAGTCTGCAGCACCCCAGTCAATTCAGATGCAGCAGCAAAACCATCAGAATCCAAGCATCTCTACTGCCTCTTCGTCCTCCCAGAAGCACTTGCAGCAGCAGAATCAACAACAGAGGCCTCAAGGAGGGGCCCCTGCCGGGGCTGGGGGCGCAAATCCCAGCTGGCAGAATTTTCAGGCTGCCAAAGGTCGGCCCCAGCATGATGCAGGTGGGGAGGATAGCCCATCCACTGCAGATAGTCGTACACGGCCTAACATGAGTGTATATGGCCAGAACTTTACCATGCCCTTCCATCCTCAAAACTTTGCTTTGATGACCCCACCTTCTTCAGCCCCAGGAAGTGGGAACAATAATACTGCTGGTGGTCCTAATGGTGGTAGTCATGGTGAAAAGAAGCAACAACAGCAACAACCCCATCAGCAGCAGGGTTTGAAGGCTGGGATTGAATCTCTTACGCCTGCATTCCCAATGTCTTTTGCATCGATCAACGGGGCTACCACCCCAGGCCTTGACATTTCTTCCATGGCTCACAGCCATGCTATTCTTCAGAGCCTCCCAGAGGGTGCTCGTCAGAGCTACCAGATGATGGCTGCGGCCGCACAAGCTGCCCAAGCAGCACAGCAGAAGAAGAACAGCTACCGTGGCCCCGAGGACGGGAAAAGTGGAGGTGGTAGCGGCCCGGATGCTTCCAATGTGGAAGAAGAAAGAAGTGCTATGGCTTCAAGAGCTGCTGGAGCTTCAGTTGGGCAATCCATTGCCTTCTCGAGGGATTTGTCTGAGACCTCACTTTCAACAGTCCCTGGAGGCAATGTGGTGGATAGCTCAGCTCGCAGTCTCAATCTTATATCCAGCGGTTCTGCTCGTCCAGCTCGTTCCTCAGGGCCAAATACTGGTGCCAATCCTTCAAATGCTTCAAACCCTCAGCAGCAACGGTCTCAGATCCTCTTCTCTAAGCAGCAGCAATATGTAGCCGCCACAGTAGCAGCTGCTCGTAGCAAGAATCCACCTCCCACTAGCAATGGGAGCGTGTACCCAGATCATCTCACTTCTTCTGTCATGTCTGGCAAGTTCCCAAATGCTCTAGCCAGTTTCCCCACTCTTGTACAGAGCAGCGGCACACCGGTCCAGTCTCCTCAGTGGAAGACTTCTGTCAGGCCAAATACGTCCCAGGTGTCTTCTCCATCACTTGCGGGAGTAGCAACTTCAACTGCTGCTCCAAACAACAAAAGCCACTCCCAGCAGCAACTCCAAGGAAGGCCCCAACAGAATCACACCCAAATATCATTTGCTGCTGCCGCCAACCCTAAGCCTCAGTCATCCCAGGGGGGCCAACAAAGTCAGAATAGCAATCAAGCCCCATCGCCCCCTATGATGGTCGGCTCTCCCTCGACGTCCTCCATATCCAAGGGAGCTGGTGGCAGTCCAAGGACAGGCACAGGGACGTCGGCCAGCAGCAAAGCTGGAGGTCAATCGTCCTCTTTGTCGGGTCAGCAAGGGAGAAACTCGCCATCTCCATCTCTATCCAGCCAAAAGCCATCGATCCTTGGAAGCCCTCATATCATACAGAGCTCAAGTGCAGGCGGGAAGCCTCAGTTGCACGATTCACAACAGCAGCCGCAGCTGTCAAAGCAGAGCCTACAGCAGGCTCAGATGTTCTTCTCAAGTGCATATATGCAACCTTCTGCCAATCCATCAGCAGCTGGAAGTGGATATTATCTCCAGAGACACAGACCAGAAAGCCAGCAGCAGCAGCAAGGATCAAAATCTCAAGGGGGGCAGGGTACCCCGGTTTCATCAAGTGGGATGTTGTCGTTGGGTGCCCCAGTGTCTCTGGCGAATACGGGCACATCTGATCCAGCCAAAGCAGTAGCAGCAGCAGCCAACAGCATGAAGGGGATGCAGGCACAGGGTTTATTCCATGCGGCTCAGTTTTCACAGTCTGCAGGGGGGACACACCAGCTCGTGCCTGCAGGCTTCCCGTATGTTCACGCCGTGCCCACTGCAGTTCAGGTGAAGCCGGCTGAGCAGAAGCAGCCTGCGGGTGAGTAGAGTAGTAGAAAGAATCATTCATGGTTTTTTGGTGTCATAATTTTGTGACCCCCCCTCAGTATTGTGAGGAAAAAGGGATGTTGGATGGATGGCATCACTTGGTCACATAAAAAGGGTGATGTTGGAATAAGAGGAGGGGGCAACTGTACATTCACATTCATTTGGAGGGCTGGGTTGGTTGTGGGGGGGGGGGGGGGTGTGTCTTCCGCTCGAGAAATGACAATTACAATCGGGAAAAATGGGGGCACTTGACACAAGAAGCCGGAGGATAGAAACCGTGATGGGCAGACGGAGTTTTTGGTGTATTTGGGAAAGAGGAGGAGACCCCAGACAGAGTGGGGAGGTGATAAACTCGACAACGATGCAGCGTAGAGTGGTCCAGGCCAGTCTGATAAACACGATGGGTGGTGGGTTGTCCTTGTTGATATGATATGAGCTCTCTCACTCAAGGGACTGGCTTTCAGACTGTCCTGGCCATTTTCCAAAAGGGAGGAAGAGCACAAGACACATTGCAAAAGGAGTGGAATGATAAAAGGCAAAGTCTTCTTTTTGTTTCCCCCCATTGACATGATATGCAAGGACTCGAATCTCTTCACTTCTTTTCCCTTTAGTTTCTTAGTGCCTTTTTTTTTTCTCCTAAATTTATTATTTTGTTTGAAGGACTCTTTCTGCCCAGTGCACTGCTCAGTCACATAGTTATACAATGCAGTGAAGAAATCAAGAAATGGGTTTTGTATAGACTTTGCTACAAACAAAAAGTCTTTGTAGGCAGGCTTCCATTATTAGCGTCTCTCTCACTCACTGTAAAACCCCTTCTCCATGGAAAACAAAAAAAAAAAATGAAATTTATTGAATCTTGAAAAATCTAGTGTTGATAATGTTGTTTTATAATTATTTATGTGTTTGTCTACCTGTTTTCAAATGTATAGTGGGGGAATGTGGGATGGGGTTAGGTTGGGATTTATTTTAATTATTAATTAATCATAGAAAAAAATTAAATAGCGACAAGGGGGGAAGAACTGCACATGAGAGCCAAACAATTTTGATTTTTCGGACAAATGTGGGGCACTTGTGATGGGCCCCACCGATTCTTTTTAGTAAATGGTGCGTGGGGTCCACTTAGTAATGGGTCCCACCAGAGATGAAATTAAAGTTGGATTTTTGGGAATGCATTGGCAGAGGCAGAGGGAAGTGCAAGTGCCCCCCGCATGTTGACAAAATATACTCTAAAATAAAATAACAGAAAAAAGGAAAAGGACGTGTGGGGTCCAGTTAGTTGTAGTCATTATTGACACGTGGCCGATATCTATTTCACAAATGTCATGTACCTTTATCTTATAGCTGAGGGGTGGTGCCCAAATATTTAATTCACATTATATTGTTTTTTTCTTTGTCAACACTCATTGTTTATTTTTTAAATAAGAAAAAAAGAAGAGAGTGATTTTAGGGGATTATTATAGTTGAGATGATAGAGTAATAAATATCCTGAACCATACAAAAGGGGAGAGGGTCATAAATTTGAATATCTTTTTGGTGTCGATGTGTCTGACTGTCTGTCTGTTAGATATTGTGTTGAATTCCAAATATACCCTTGTCGACAATCCATTTTCCATTCCTACCCCTCTCTCTCTCTCTCTGACTGGGACCCAGCCCAGAAGAAGACGACTTTCACTGCACTGAACTCCCTGTTTGTTTACCGTATTAATTTTACTCACTCACTCGCAGTTTTGCTTCCTCTTCACGTGTCTCAAGTTGATTGGCCCAGCAAGAATTTGGGTCTAAGTCAAGTGAATTCCATTATTCGGTCCTGTTCAGTAGCCAATCCGGAAGGTTAGACTAGAGTTAGGAAAAGCTGATCCGACACGATTAACGACCTGAACTTAACACGATATTAAACGGGTTTAGATAGAAATTTTCAACCTGTTTAATTAAATGGGTTGATACGGTAAACCCGTTTAATTAAATGGATTAGGTTCTGGTCAGGATTTTCAACACGAAAAAATACCTATTTAACCCGTTTAATTAGACATGTTAAATGAATCAAGTCATTTGCTCGATAATTGTTACCCAATTATACCGTTTATCAATAAACTTAGGTGAAAGTTACAGTTAATACTCTTTGAAATATATGTAAGACTTGTAATTTTAACTGATATTATCTTTAACTATGAATTAAAAAACATCTCCTTATATATAACTCAAAATATATTCCCATGCATATTGTTCAATATGATATGTCATTATTTTGATCCCACAATGAATTGTTTTGTATAAATGAGTTAATAATTAAATGGGTAAATTGGTAACTTTATTCTAACACGTTTACTTAAATGGGTAAACATGTCAAAATAAGGTCAACCCGTTTAATATTTAAACGGTTAACGGTTTCAATTTCCAACCCGTTTAATAAATGGGTTAGGTTCAGGTTGGAGGATTTTGAACTCGTTTAAGTTTGACACGAACACGAACCTGACTCGACCTGACCTATTAGCCAGCTCTAAGTTAGACCATCCATAGATTTGGATTCATGAGTCCAATGTTCGGACCTAGATCTTCAATCACCGAATTGTGTGTACATAGATATTTCCTTCATATTTTTTGTCTTAGAAAGATAGGATAATGTTTGTATCCAATTTCTATATTGTACATAAAAATAATTTAAAAATCTATTCAAATGTGCCCAATAACCATATTTGGGACATTGTGTCTAATTATTCAAAATAACTTACCCCAATTTCAATCCCAAGATTGGGACAATTTAGATACAATTTTCATTACTTAGACCCGCTCAATTTTACTCCGATGTTGACTGATTAACAAATTTTAAATTTGAATAAAACCCATGCCTAATTTGTTCAAGTCCAACAAAAGTGAACTATGTAATGTGTCAAAATTTTGGGATGCCTAGTCTCAACTCTCAATCGCTCCCTCCTCTAATGTTACTTTCACCACGTGGTATCCTTTCCCCAACTTTTATTTGCACACATTCTATACAGAAGTACGTCCATATTTGACAAATATTTGTTGGTTGTTAGTTGTTGGTTGTTTACATTGACAGGTTATTGATTGTTTGAATTATAGTTTGTATTTATTGTTTGAATTGATTATTGGAAAAAGTGGTATTTGGTAAAATTAGTTGTTTCTAAAGTTGATTGGCATGACAAAAATTGGGTCCAGTCAAATCAATTACTCAGTCAAAAATATGTTATTTTGATCATATTCAGTAGCCAATTCAAATAGTGGGATCGTACATAGATTGGACTCACATGTCCAATGTGTGGACTCATATGTTTGACGATTGAATTGTGCACATAGGCACATCATTCATGCTTTGGTGTTAGAATGATTTAAGAATGTTCGATTATCTAATGTTTGCATCGTAGATAAAGGTAATTTAGAAGTCCACCCAAATTTGCTCAATAATTGAATTCGGACATTGTCCGGTTGTTCAAAATTACTACTCCCAATTTAATCTCAAAATCTGGACAATTCTGACCCAATTTTCATTATAGGGACCTATTAAACTTTTAGATCCAATGATCGACTAACCAATTTTAAAATTTAAATACCTAATTTGTTGGAGGTCAACAAAATCAATCTATCAAATGTGTCAATATTTTGGAATACCAAGTCTCAAGTCTCAACCACCTTCTCCCCTAACATTACTTTCACCACGTGTTCTCGTTTCCCAACTTCTATTTGCGCACATTTTATATAGAAGTTTTGTCCTGTTTGGCAAATATTTACTTAGGTTGTTGGCTATTTGCGATCCCTATTCCCTCTTGATGACGATGTTGTTGAACCAAAACTTCTAGACTAGCTCCAACACAAACAACTACAGTCTAGTTTACTTTGAACTTTCGCCGCACCAACTACAAGGATCTCCCCATTCTCCTTCGACATATTACTACCCTGCCTTGCCCTTAGAGGTGGACCCACATTAGAAATGGGTGCATGGACCTTAGTAAAAATATCTCGAATTTTCTTAATAAAAATCTCAAGAGAAAAACAAATTTGACATTAAAAGGACCCCATTAAAATTGCTAAGTTTTGGTAAGAAGGCCAATGAAGAGGAAAATATGCGGTCATATAGTCATATCACCTAGCCTTAAGTAATTAAAAGTGGATGACACCGTTTAGAAAAATTAAATCAAACAATAGTTTAGAAAAAAAGTTTAGCTAATGTCATAATAGATGGCCGCAAAAAGCAAATGCTACTATAACATATAAATTAAAAAGATTTCCCACTTTACTCATTCTTAATTTTCAAGTAAAAAAGTAAATCTAACTTTGGCGATGGTACGCAAATAACTGTTAGTTATTGGCTGTTATTTATTGCATTGACTGTTTACTGCTAACTGTTTCGATTGATAGTTTAGATTGAGTAAAGTTAGATGTTTTTGAAAAAGAAATTGTTGAAATTTCATTTATATCTTTTATCACAAATTTTAGAATAATATATATCTACTTTTATGATGACATGTATGTAATTTTTTGGTAGTTTTTGTATTAAATGGTATTTTATACAAACGACCAATCCAATAGGCAACTCATGTCAGCCTATTGGGTTCAACCAGCCAAGTGAATAAGTTGTTTACTAAACACCTATTTAGCTTACTTACTTGGTCAAATTTACCAATAAGTCTTTTTTTTTCAATAAACCATTCATAGGCTTTGTTCTTTTATGCAGTTGGTACGATGTGAAAATTGTGTGGTATTGTGAAATTGTGGAAAGCGTGGTAAGGTCTAGAATGATATGGTAAAATTTGTGGAAAGTGTGATTAATATAGTATGTGATGACAGAGAATGTGAAAAGTAGATGAGAAAAGTGAAGGAAGAGAAAAGTGAAGAGATATATTGGTAATGATCGTGGTAACGTGTGATATGGTGTGGTAAAATGTCAAAAAATATTTAGTATGATGAGTTGTAGTGTTGCACCGTACCGCACCGCACCATATAAAAGAACAAGTCTTTTCAATAGGTTGTTTATCAAGCATGGCATTTGATGAGATTGCATAGACCCTTGGAACCCTTAGACCAACCTCAATGGTGTCCCTCACCATGAAGGACTTGGGAAAAAGACAAAAGAAAAAAAGGAAAAAGAAAAAAAAAAGAAGATTGTGGGACGCATATGCGTCCCTGGGGTGAAAAGGGGGAGAAAAGGGGAAGAGAGGAGCGGGGGAGGGGCATGCGCTGCACCCCCCTTTTTCTGTCTGGCGCGTGCGCCACACGCACGTGTGGGCGCATCTAGGCCGGCGCCTTGTGGGGCCCGCATGGCAGGTGGGTTTTTATTTTTTTTTTCCTTTTCTTTTCTTTCTCTTTTCCTTTCTTTCTCTTTTCCTTTTTCTTTTCTTTCTCTTTTCCTTTCTTTCTTTTCCTTTCAAACGGTAACTTTTTTTTTTGAATTTGTAATTATAATTTTGTAATTTAAATAATTTAATTAATTATAAATATTATAATTCAAATTTTTTTTAAGTTTTAATTATGTTTCTTTTTAATGATAATTTAAATAGTTTATTTAAGTATGTGTTAGATTTTTATTTTTGTCTTATTTTTATAGTTAATTAATATGTGATGTTTATGTTTAAATTGGAGCTAAAACTTATCAACTTAGATATATATGTGAAAATGTAATATTATATTTTATCGTCAAATTAATTGTAATATGAAACGATTTTGGTAATTAAAAATCCTTTTAAAAATTATATGAAATTTGACATGGGTATATTTATTATAATCATTTTTTAAAAATCCTTTTAAAATTTTTAAACATAATCATTTTTTAAATACAAAATAAAAATTTTATAATAAAATAAAAATATATTAGTACAGTATTTTCACATTTCTAATTAATTTTTAATATTTTAATTATTAATTATAACTATACCATTTCATCATTGCAGAAAATAAATATAGTCCAATACAAAAAAAGAAAACAATTATACTCTACATGTGGGTCCCATAATCCAATAAAATATTACTCCCTACCCACTTATCCCTCACCTCATCCCCCAACTCCAAGGACACCATTAACAATACCATACCCCAACACCCATTAAAATAATATTATTTCCACTATTCATACCCCACTCATCCCCCAATCCCAGGGACACCAATGTGGATAGCCTTAGGCTTTTATCTTTTTCTAGATAAATTGCTCTTACTCTACAATTTAAACTTTATAATTCATTTTAATTGTTTTAGTGAACTGAATATTCAAACATATTGCTAATATTGTTATCTATTTTTTCCCCTTAAACCACACATACATTTACTAAATACAAATTATCCGACTTTGTTAAATTTTATTCAATTTAATCGAAACATGGTAAACTAAATTATGTTAGCTTATATTTTTTTGAATTAAATTAAGTATGCAACTAAATTATGTTAGCTTATATTACCTCCGTCCCAAATTATTTGTCCACTATTCCATTTTTGAATGTCCCAAAATTATGTCCACTTTCCTAAAATGGAAATTTTTATTTTCTTGAAATTACTAAAATACCCTTAATTTGAATTTTAAAAGAATTTAAATATGAGAGGGAAAGTATAAATAATAGTTTTGAATTTAAAACTAAGGGTATTATTAATATTTTATTATTAATGGAGACTAATTTGTTGATTTTCCTAAAAATGCGCGCTAAATCAAAGGGGACAGATATTTTGGGACGGAGGGAGTATTTTTTTGAATTAAATTAAGTATGCGTTGCGTTGCGTTGCATTTGCGTTTGTGTTGCGTTAAGTTACGGTGGAAATAGTTAAAAAGTAATGGTAATTTACGTTATGTTGCGATAGGGCTGCGGTAAATTGTAAAGAACGGAGCCTTAAGTGTATATATATTTTTGTAAAGAAAGTTGTAAAGGACATATAAGCACTAGCTTCTCTTGGTGGTATGATGGGACGGCTCTCACGGCTAAGAGTCACCCACTGTTTTTAGCCAAAGTAATTTAAAGAATGAAAAGAAAAGAAAAGAAAAGAAACACATAGAAATAGAAATAAAAATAGAGGGATGGAAAATGACTAGAAAAAGAAAGCAAAACACCTTTCATTTTCTCCTTTTGTTTGGATGAGTCATGAGTGGATAACAAATGAGTGGAAAAAGATTTTTTTTTCTTTTAAATTTCCATATTTGGTTGATATAAATGATAATTAATGAAGCCCACAATTATCATCCATTTTCCATGTTCAATGTTCCATTCCACCAAAGTGAAAGAGAAACACCACATATATATATATATATATATATATATATATATCATCAATATGGAATTGGAAAGTAGTGTCAAAATCTTCAACTTCATTCGTCTTTGTTTTCCTGCTTCATTTGTGCAAAATATGTATACAATTGTGCCAATATGACAAGGTACTTTCTTTTCCATCTTCTTTTTTCCCTTTAATCCAAACATGGTGCCAGAGTGTTGTAGGCCGACTTGAAGACAATACCTCAAGTTCTTAATATTTTCTTCCTTTGAATTGCATATGGTGTATGTATGCATGCATGTGTTACATCAATGTTGTTATAATCGGGATCCTAACTCGAATCCATGGGATAGCTAGGATCGAAATCAACCCACGTGGGATTATGGATTGGAATGTAGATAGTAGAATTGCATCGAAGATTTTGGATCATAAAATGATAAAATTGTAGATCAGGATCGAGATTTTAATAACTATGGTTTTAGTTGAATTTCATGCTTGGGTTAGAGATAATTTCTATGATATCATGTCAACTTTCATACTTCACTTTCATGGGATGCCTTGCCTTTTTGTTTTTGAGGGAAGGAGTAAGAATTCAAACCACATCAAACTCCTCTCCCCCTACTTATGTATGATCTTTACCTTTATACGTGTAACACTTTAAATATATGGTTAATTGTGGCTTAAAGAGATTGAAATAACTATTTATATCACCATGATGCACCTTCTTTTAAAGTAATTCATTTGTTGGGAACTTTTCAGTTAAGCATGTTTGGTTGGGAATAATATCAATATAAGTAACCTCCTGAAAAGTTTTCCATGGCAACATGTTATGGTATGTATCTTTTTTCTTTCTTTTTTTTTTGTTTTGGTAAAGAGCTCATCTTGTTTTGGGTTAAGTATATACTTTGTCCCATCTCACTTCATTTCCAATTTTGCTTCTTCCTTGACCTCATTTTAGGCCCTTGTTTTCAAACAAGCTTCATTTCTAAGTTTGCTACTTCCTTGACTCATTTAAGTGGATCCATATTTCAAACTAGGGTGCTCTTGCTTATCTCATTTAGGTCAATTTTTGGATTTCAAACAGTTTACAGTTTACTTGTCTATTTTTTTTAAAGTGGATCCATATTTCTTGACTTGTCTAAGTTTGCTTCTTCCTTTTGAACTCCACAAACACAAAAGAATCCACAGTTATTGAGAATAAAATAGGATGAAGATCATTATACTAAAGTGTATCACAATTAAGGCATTAGATAACACCATTACACAGCTTTTCTGAGTACACATAACAAAACAAGTATCATATCACCTTGTTTTTGTTTGTTTTTTTTGGGGTTTTCTTCTTCATCTTAATATAACTACACAAGCCAAAAACAAGGAAAGAAAAGGGGAACAACAAGAGCCAAGAAAGAGTGGTTTACGGCTCCGATTTCACTCCATATTTTGCTTCTAGGGGACAATGCATTCCTTCTCCTTCCAGCGCGATTTTACTCTAAAGCTGATAAGTTAGTTCATTTTACCATGCCCATATATAAACCTTGCTGCTCCTTCAGTGTATACATGCGTCTCGTTATCCAACCTGTTGATTCGATTACAGAATATTGTACATGCTTCAGTAAGTAAACATTGTCATGGTACAGAAAAGAGTGAATGAAAGTTGGGTTTGGAAGAAAGACGTACGATTTTCGAACAGCTTTGCTCAACGTGGAAGAGGATTGAAAGGTTGTGCCATCTAGGAATCGGTTTTCCCCTGTCATCCTGTGCTTGATTCTCTGATCAAACTCCTCTGCATTCAGTTTCAGTGGAGAGTCTGATGCCTGTTGGATCATGTCATCAAAATTGTCATTAGGAGGATCATGCACTTGTGTGTGTCATACCTTAATAGCCCTGACGGATTTTTATAGAGCTGACAAAATTGTGTCCGACCCAACAGGACTGGGATACAATTTTATAAATTTCTCATCCGAATTTTAACAATGACCCGGTTCAATTTACAATATTTCTGTTGTTCAGACTTGATATTGACCCATTTTGTCCAAATTGTCTGACCTGGTCTAACCAAGAAGAAACTGAGTGATAGTCGTCAATTTCTTGTCTTATTAACGATTTGACTGATCCGAATCTGTTTTTTTGTCAGTGCTAGATTTGGCCCTAATTATGAGTAGAATTGTAGAAGGGTGGGTGAGAATTCATACCATGACCCAGCCCCAAGTATCAGCATAAGAAGGAATATGAGCAGAGTAAGGCACAACATCTGCAGAATTCATTCAGACATGCAATCAACAAGCTAAGTTAGTTAACTTCCTCCAGAAAAGTGCAGCAAAAACAAGCTAGATGCTTCAGAATCTGAAAGATCCATCCATCCAGAATCCAAACCATACATTTGAAAACTTGCTTCAGAGTGTTGTAAATGCATGAAAACACTTCTGTGTGGCTGAAAATCCCAGCTGGTCCTGCCTGCAAACATCATCACCCATTCAACAGAATTAGTCCCCGAAAAGTGTGGACATAACATAGCCGGTGTGGACATGGTACGCTATTCGTGGACATGACACATATATTTCATTTCCACACTTCAAAATTCTCATGTCCGCAATGTTATATCTATATATCACACACCTGTGTGACAAATACTCCGTTAGTGGTAAGTCTAGGCTTGACGACGCTCTCATAGAAGGATTTGGTGTAGAGCTGATAACACGGGCCACCTTCGATGGGGTCCGCTAGGTCTCCCACTATCACATCGTACTTCTCCACTCTGCTCAGTAGCTCCGCCCTGTTGTTCATTCATCATACACATTATTATATCGAAACATAAATGCAATACACACGCTAATTTTAATTCTTACATGGCATCAGAGCAAGACAAGATGGATGCAGTACGTACCTGGCATCGTTTATGACAAGCTCAAGCCTCGGATCACAGAACGCTTGTCGATTTACTACCAAGTATGACTTGCAGAAATCGACAACTTCCTCGTCAATGTCACACATGACAAGGTTCTCAACCGTGCTGTGGCGAAGAATTTCTCTGGCAGTGGAACCTTCGCCTCCACCCATGATGAAGATGTTCTTTGGACTGTCATAAACATAGCAATTGATCAACTCTTCCATTGATAATTTCAGAACCAAGGAAATAGTTAGAGAATTATATTTAGTACTGACTTGGGATGATGAAGCAATGGAGGGTGAACAAGACATTCATGATATATGAACTCATCAATCTCTGCACTTTGGAGCTTTCCGTCGATCACTAAAGCCTGTATATGTCCAGATTAAACATAGAATTGTCAGTGATCACTAATGATGCATTTGGTAGTTCCTTGGGAAGTTCGTTAACTTGGAAAAGTTGACCAACTTTCCCGGGAAAGTTTCTCATCCAAACGCCCCATAAACATAAACTTTACATCGAATATAATTGAACATATAGATCAAGATATGAACCTTTCCAAAGGGTTTTGTGTCCAGAAGTTGAATGTCCTGGTACTGAGTAGCTCCAGTGTGCAAAATACTGCAACAAATGGTTAAAGCTTAATACTTTATGCTAAGTTTGATAATTAGTGGAATAATGTGGAATGAGACAGCATTACAATATAATGTTAATTTAAGACAATCACATTCCATAATTTCTGATATTGTCTGGGCTTTTCACGGTAAGGATACAAATGAATAAAAGTGACGTACCTTTTTTTATTAACTTTTGGATATAAAAGTATATCTAACTCAACAAAAAGGTGGGAATAGTTGAATAACGTTTTGATTATGTTCTGCGAAAAGGAAGAGTAGCTTCTAGGAAAGGTAATAGGTTGGGCCAGTCTAAGTATTACTACCTCCGTTTGAATTTTTCTTAATTTTATGTAGTTGGAGACTCCACCATATTCATTTTAAACTGTTCGATATACAAGTTGTATCATGTCACATATATAATATAGGTGTATGAGGTAAAGTAACAAAATAACCATAGAGAGTTTTCAATTTAGAAGGGCATGCATTGAATTAACGAGCTTGCTATAACCCTAGATGAGGACACAAGTGTATTGCCTTCGTTTCATATTAATTGTCATATTTGGATATTGTGTATTTAGACTTAAAAAATTTTGACCATAGATTTCTTAATATATACAATGAGTTGCTATATAAAATTGCCACAATTAGATTCGTAATGAAAAATATTATCATAAAGTATACTATTGCAATTGTTAATAACATATTACGTAAGAAATTATCAATGAAAGAGTAACATTGGAGACCGTGAAATTCAAAATTATGACAATTAGTATGGAACAGAGGGAGTATATGTATATTGGGTTAGTTACATGCATTCAATAACAAAACTTGAAGAAACTATGAAATGAAGGAGTGATGTAAAGAATGAGGATAAATAATGACCTCTTAAGAGCAAAAGACCATCTTAAGTTTTCCTCAATCTCCTCTTCATACCAACAACTCTTTCTTTGTGCTTGATCAGCAACTCCATGATACCCATTTCCATTGCTTACACCAAGACTACCCATCTTTAGTTATATCTCAATTCCTTCTTGGAAGAACTTTTGAGAGAAAGAGAGAGATAGAGATAGATAGATAGATAGATAGAGAGAGAGAGAGAGAGAGAGAGAGAGAGAGAGAGAGAGAGAGGTGAACTTGGGGTGGAAGAGGGTGAAGTTGGGAGGGGTATATAAGGAGGTAAGCTAAAAGGGTGACAATGATTAAAAGGGTTAGGAGTGCTTATGCATGCAAGGAGGAGGGGCACAAGAGTGACAAGTTAAGAGCAAGTAGGAGTGATTTGAGTGGGGAAATCCTCATTGATTCTTGCAAACTGCTTGCTAAGAATGACAACTAATAATCTAGTGAAAAAGTGTTTGAGAGAGAGAGAGAGAGAGAGAGAGAGAGAGAGAGAGAGAGAGAGAGAGAGAGAGAGGTGTGCGATTCCAAGGATGATTTGGTCGCGTGGGTTGGAGGCTTATCAATGCATACGATCATAAGCATATGCATATGCATGCATAATGCTTATTTCCCTAAAATCTTCATCGATTGTATATCCTCAAATCCCCTTCTCCCACAATCATTTTCAACACACTATCCACACTCTACTCCTTTCTCTTCCTCCTCTTTTGTTTTTGGGGTGTATAAAATATAATCTTTTATGGATAGTTTGGTGGATGTATAACAACAACAATAATAATGCGGTTCCATCCTTGTATTATTATATTGTTAAGCCTTAAAAAACTGTTTAAACAATTGCAAAATCCCTGATGTCCTCCACGACACTTGTTCTGAGGACCTCAAGACACAGAACAAGCACCGCCATCAGATTTTGATTGAAAGAGCAAAATTGTAAAATAAATCAAGGAAGCATCCAAAAATATATTTTTGAGGCTTAACTCCACTCCTCGCGAGCATAAGAATGGTATGATAAATGGAATGGATGATGACAAAGTGGTTGTTGACGCGCTTGAGACATTAGCAGGGGGTGAATCCATATTGAGCAAAACCATAAAAAATCCAATTTGATGTTAATGACGCTTGGCCTAAGTCTGCAAGCAAGATGCCATACACGCATTTCCTTATGAGAGAATCTCGATCCAGTGATGAGGATCGAGAATAACGAAAGGTTTGTGGATTCTGATTCATACTGCACTTTTAGTGATCCGCATTATATTATGACTTGCCTTTTGACGATGAGGATTCATCTTTGAGGCTTCGAAGTAAGAGCTGGACTTAAGTAAATGTAGAGCATTTTGTTGAAATCCAAATTGTGTCTTGTTAGTTAAACAACTTGCAGGGCCGCTACTGTAGGGAATATGTGTCTTAAAAAGGGAAGGAAATGACTATTGTGAACTTAGAAAATATGTGGAGTTTTCTCTTAATAGCTTGGATGAAGAGACATGTAGAATGACAAGAATTGATTGCAATATAACTTCATTTGTGAGGATCCTAACACTACAACAAAGTTGCTTGAGGAGAAATGAGGATCAGAAAGGAAGATAAAAACAAAGAATTAATCCTGAATTACTATTCAACCTATTCAATCTTTGAATAATTAAAAAAATCTATTTAAATTTGATATGCTTTTAAACAAGCGAACCCAAACAAGATTGATGTGACATTGTGGCATTAATTTAATATGAACTTCATATACAACAACAACAACAAACTTTTAGGGGCTACGCGCTTGCATTCGGTGTGGGGGATCCATATGTAGGCAATCTTCCCTCAATGAACTAATATTTCATGGAGAGGCTGATTCCTTTGGATCCAACAAAAACCTTTCGGAAAACTACTTTGAAAAACCAATTGAAACACTAAAAGAAACTCATTTGGAAAAATCTTTGAAAAAGAAAGAATACAAACTAAGAACTGAAAAGGCTTGCAAAATTAAAAAAGGAGTGCATACCTATGTGCTTCATGTAGGTGAAAAGTAGCTGGACGTACTTGGGCCACATAATCAAAAGATGACAGTGGACAACAGACTAAGACAAATCACAATACCTCACTAGCCAATTTCACCCTACTACCTTAGTCCTTGCTCGCCAAAGTCCCCTATCTAGTGTCATATCCTCCTCTAAACCTAGAAATTTCATATCTACTTTTAGGTCTCACATGCCCCCGGCGCCCAAGGATGATTCTGATCTCTTCACACCTCCTAACAAGTTCATTTGCACTTCTCCTTGAGACATGCCAAAACCATCTCAATACGCTTTCTCTCAATTTCTGCTCGATAGCGCTAGTCTATCTCGACACATGGCGTTCCTAATCTTGTCCTATAGAACAACCACAAATCCATCTAAGCATCCTCATCTCAACCACATCTAACCTCTGGCAGTGAAACTTCTAGGTCGTCCGACACTCCGCATCATATAACATTATCAGTATAATTTCCATGCGATAAACCTTTTTATTAAGCTTAAGAAGAATTCTCTTATCAAACAATACTCTTGAAACCAACTTTCACTTTTGTCATCCAATCTTAACATGATGCGTAATATCCTCATTAATTTCTCCATCCAAATTACATCATATGTTATATAATAATGATTTTTCATGATATTTTCTTAAGGCTTTTCATAATTCTTCTACCATATATCAAATAAAATTATTATTTTTCACTTATTTGGAAAAAAAAGTCATGTTTTGATGGTAGTTAATGATTTATTATCAATAAATGACATTAGAGCTATCCATTACATTCACTTTATTTTTACTAAAATAAATAAACATAGTTTTGATAGAAAAGGCCAATGACTAATTTTACGATCTCATAAAATTAACAAACTGCCTTCATAATTTCACCAAAATTATGTCATATGCTATACAATAATGATTTTAATGATATTTTCTTAAGACTTTCAATGATTCTTTCACCAAGATTATATCAAATGAAACTAATAATTTTTTTTATTTATTCAAATAAGAGTCATGTTTGATGATATATAATGATTTATTAACAATAAATTACACTAATACTTGTTCGTTACCTTCATTTTACTTTTACCAAAATAAATAAATCTAGCTTTGGTAGAAAAAAAACAATAATTAATTTAATATTTTCATAAAGTTAACAAATTGTTCATCAGTTTACATCTATACATATAATGAATAGTCTTTTTATGTAATAGATTTTAATAATTATAAAAACAAAATCAAAGTTAGTATTCATTAATTTAATAATATAATTACCACAAACTATTAAATGCCACACACTTATACAAAAGAAAATGTTTTATAGTTATAAATTTGTAATCCACTTTGAAATACTTGTAAAATCTAAAGAAATTAAGAATTATATTACTAAGTATAAATGAAAATTAAACTATTTACAATTTTACAAATAGCTAATTTTACAAAATAATTTTCCTATAAACAACTAATTCTAACATGTAAGTTAAACGGTTAATACAAAAAATTAACAGTTGATTGAAATAATTAACAACTAACAACTCATAAAGTTATTAGAATCTCGATCCTGATCTACGATCCTAAGATTTTATGGTCCAAAATCCTCGACGCAATTCTACTATCTACATTCAGATCCACGATTCTAGTTAGATGGGTTAATTCCAATCGTAACTACCCCATAAATTCGAGTTAGGATTCCGATTCTAACAACTTTGACCTCACCTCACATTGATTATTGAGGTAAGTTCAACTACTTTATTTTTACGATCTCTTAAATGTAACCTAGTGTCTCATTTATATTCCCCTGGTTTCAGATTAATTGTCACCTAGTAAATGCTACATGGTCTCCAATATCCTATTTTAACTTAGAATTTCTTATTACATATTTTAGGAAAAAATTACAACATTGTATTTTTATAATATTATTTTCATTATGAATCTAATGATAATATTTTTTTATATAATAGAAAAATTTAGTGGCCAAAATTTTTAAGGTTTGTCACAGGTGACAATTAATATGAAACGGAATGTGTACGTTTTTATTGCTTAAGGCCTTATTAATTTTATTTTATTAGTTTTCATCCTTGATCAAGCCTCTATACTCTTTTTACTTTTACCCTATTTTCACTTTTACACTACGTGCCTTGACTTTTATCCCCTCTTTCTTGGACTAATCACAATTGAGCTACACAAACCAAGGATATAATTAAATAGGGAGATCTGTACACCATAATCTTTGTGATCATGAAAACATGTGTATCTATAGCTAACCCGGCCTGCACCTAAAAGATCTGCATAAATTGCAAAATTTGTTTGTCATGAATCTATCTATCTATCTATTTATCTATATACATATATAGACATACACACATACACATACACATACACATACACATATCGTTTGATGTATAGTTCAGTTGGTAGGGGGACTGAATTCTAGGGATAATATTTCAAGTAATTTGATTATAAACCATAAGGCCTTCCTCTTGCCATTGAGTGAGCCTGATTTACATCCTTCATGTTGTGTGTGTATCTGTAAGTTTGTATAATGAAAATATATGTGTGTGTTATTTTTGATTGTGTAGACAGTCGTGTAAACTTTAAATAGAGGTAAATTTATCAAATTGATCAATTTGATGAGAGAAAATTTTCATTAGGGCTTGGGGGTTTTATTCTCCAGGGTTGGCTCGAGAGCTTTATTTGAGCCTCAACTCCCAATTTAGGGTTTGCTTCTATCCTTGTGTGAGGCAACAACCCTGAAGAATGACATGATATCATGGCAGCAATGCAAGCATGATTCGAAAACATCGAGCTTGAATGAGACAATGATTGTAATGGCCCGACTCCTCTCGGGCCTCGATCAATTACAGATAATTGGTTCAAGGATCGTTGACTGACCTTACAAATCATCACGAGTCTTTTTAGCATGCTTCGTCTTCGCTCACACGTTGTTCGAGAAAACTTCCCAAAGGGTCACCCATCCTAAGACTACTCTCAATCAAGCACGTTTAACAGAGGAGTTTCTAACGAACGAGCCACCTTAAAAGAAGGAGTACCTTGCATATAAATAGTCATTTCAATCAATTTAAGCAAAATTTAACCATACACCCAAGGGTGATTGTTTTCAATTCCTTTAAGCAAAACTTAACTATACACTCGGAGTGTTACAATCACCCCCACTTATTGCAGAACGTCTTGTTGTGCCTCAATCCAACCCAGAATCTTTGCCACGTTAGGTGGCTGCTCATGGATCTCCCATTCACTAGCGCGCTCACGGTCGCGGGTCAGCTCTGATAGCATCTGTAATTTCCCGGCCCCTCTCAGGCCACAAACATTATCGATAAATGTTTGGCCCCATAAATCACCACGAGTGTTTCTAGTATATTTTGTCCTCGCTTATATGCTGCCTGAGAAAACTTCACAGGAGGTTACCCATCTTAAGACTACTCACTACCAAGTACGCTTAACTGATGAGTTTCTAACATGCGAGCTACCTTAAATGAAGGTGCACCTTCTTTTGAGGCAACTCATTTATTGGAAACTCCTCAGTTAAGATGAAGATTTTGATTGAAATAATTCCAAGATTAAAATGGTAATCCTCATTCTTTACATAACATTCCTTTTTCACATTTATCTTTCTATTGGATTTGCGTTCCTACTCCTAAGGCCAATTTTCAAGGTGGTAATTAGTTATGTATTTATGTTTTCCTAATTAGGCAAAAAGTTTCAACGTAACTAGTGATGGTGTCTTATTTTAATTAACTCAAGTCAAATTAGCTTATGAAGAATGTACTAGTATAACAAATTCATCTTAATCACATGCATGTACATGTACACAATTGTGTTGAGTTAACTTAATTAACTTGGATTAATTAATGTTGGAAATAAAGTTAGCCTAAGAGACAATAAATGAAGAAAAAGTTGGGAGGACAATTACCGAAGAATTTGGATAGAGAGTAGGAAAGGCAGGAAGGAAACAAGCGTGCAATTGGGACTATAATTAACATTCTCCCTTTTTAGGGTTCAAAAGACAAATGGAAGGCATTAGACATGAGCATGCATTGCATTGCATTATATATACCTCCCCATCACCATCTTCCTCATCATCATTATCTATGCATTGCATTGCATTATATATACTAACTCCGTCCCATTTTATTTGTCCATCTAACTCGACAAAACCAATGTGTATTGAGAATTGAGGTAAAAATTTTATTAATTACCCAAACTATCCTTACTTTAATTGAAAATAATAGTTGTTGGAATTGTAAAAAGTGATAAATGAACATATTAATTAGGGATAAAAGTGGAATTACAGTTGTTAGGATTGTAAATGGGACAAATATTTTGTGACAAAAAAATTAAGTAAAAGCACAAATATTTTGGGACGGAGGTAGTATATGGACTATATGTATATAGAGAAGGAGTGTTCAATAGATTAGCTTTTTGGGTAATTTAATTTATTTCTTATGTGATTAATTAGTTGTTTGACTCTATTAAAATAACTAATAAAGAGCTTCGAAACTAGCTTTCTAAAATAGTTGTTTGACATCGACAATGTCTCTCGATGAGGCTCATCACAAATTATCAGGTCCAAGTTCATGGGATAGCTAAAAGTCTAATCAGGTTATTTGCATTTTGGACCACGAAGTATATGAGTATTTATTTTTTGGGTCCTTAATTTTCATTGTTTATTTTTGGGATCTTAAAGTTTATGGATTGAATAAAAAAAAGATCTTAAAGTTTGTAGGTTGAAAAAAAGCCATGTGTACTGTTTTTTTTTCCATGTTTGAATTTATATCCCGATTAGTGTCAAAACTTTATGACTAAGATTAAAACTAATATTAAAGTTGTAATACACCTCTTTTATTCATGTCGGAACTACTTAGACCTTGGGTACTTAGACCTTGCCAACCTTTGTTGCTCTATTTAGCTTGGAGTTGGAGCAAGTTGATGTGAAGACTGCGTTCCTTCATGGCGAGTTGGAGGAAGAGATCTATATGAGGCAACCAGAGGATTTCACTGTTCCCGGTAGAGAGGAACATGTGCGCAGATTGAGGAAGTCCTTGTATGGACTTAAACAGGCACCCAAGCAATGGAACAAAAGGTTAGATACCTTTTTAGAGTCCTTCGGGGCAACGCCCTGCGGAGGGGCGTGTTGATGGCGATAGTCGAGGTGTTTGTTTGGACCGATGAGTCGGATCATGGTCCAAGGTGGAGTTTGTTGGGTTTTTTGTGATCCATTGAATCCGTTACGGTCCAAAATGACAAGGAGGTGAGGCGCTAACAGCGCTAGAGGAGACCCCAAGCGCGCCTTGGTCAGAGAAGGCAAATTAAGGCACGCGACCTGCGCCTTGGGGGCGCTGCGCCGCTACTTGCTACGGAGGTAGACGCCACCCGCATCTCAAATCCACGTCGTGAGTCGTGCATTGGGGGTGCAGGCCACGCCAATGAGGTGTGAGTTGCGCCTATATCAGACGCCAACCGCGTCTCCAAGGACACCAGATGCGTCTCATGTGTCGTAGCATGCGCCAGAGTCCCTCCTCTAGTCAGCTACAACTTGTGATTAATTATTTGAGTTTTAATGTAACTCTAGTTTCTCCTAGTCGTCCTATAAATATGGTTCAACTTTCTCTACCTTAACCATCGGTTGATTGACGAGTTTAATCAGATCAGAGAGAAAATATTGAGAGAGATATAGTTTCACCAATATTTTCCCATTGTTATCCCGAGAGAGATTGCGAGTTGAGAGTTTGAGAGATTGTATTGCAATCTCTATCGTTCATCGTATTTACACCCTGTGATAGATTGATAGTGATCGAGTTGTACTCCTACATTTTCTCATAGTGGATTACTTTCTGGTTGTCGCCGTTTGTGGATTTTCCTTTTATTACTTAATTGTCGTTACTAAATTTTGTTGTAATCTACGTCATCTCGTTTGCTTCCGTTATAATTACCTTGCAGTTCTTTTCTCTAAATTCCCTCACAAATGGTATCAGAGCCTAACATGAGTTTAATTGCTACAAATTTTCTAAAAGAGATAAAGTCCCTTTAAAATCTTGAAGCATTTTTGATAAACTTCAAAAGAAAAGATAAATCATTTATTTCAAACATATTTTAATTTTCTCTCAAAAATATACCTTAAATATATATACAATGAACTTTTAGGTTGTGTTATCCTACATCTAGGTGGCATCACATATCAATACATATCAAAGATAATATCTTGTCCTAAACTCACACATCTAGCTGCCATCATATATAAAGATTCATCTTTTAGTAATGGATGATGTGGGACAGATGTATGTAAGTAAACCCAGAAAGCAGCAATGAGGTATGGTTGGCATCAGCATGATGTAGAGTTTGTCCATTGCCAAGCCACACAAAAGGGCTCCACAATGTTGATGATGTGCTTGTGTTGCTGTTGATGCATGCCAACAATGACTGCCATTTCAATTAAACCAATCAAATTTGCTTTCTAGGGTTACTTTTTTAATTGAGCCCCTCACTACTTCACATGTAAATATTACTATACTATTATATTGTTGTAATTGGAGGGCATATGAAACATAATATAATGCATGTCTACCAATAAATTGCAAAAGGTGATGAATTATCCTAGCTTGGGTTTCTTTTGCCACTTTTAAGCATGATGTCAAGTAGTGTTTGTTTATCCACTTACATATGCTTTGGTTAATTTGCACAACTTGGGAGAGTATGTGTTGAAATTTTTAGTGGGAGTGTCATAATTACAAATGTGCATGGGAGAATATACGGGATTGTATCCGATACTTTTCTTCACAATGGGGTGAATCATGTCATGAGTTGAATAATAATCTACAGTATTTTGATAATATTATCATACCTGTATATTTAACTGTATTAGGATTATAAACTATTATAGGGGCATGATAGCATTAGGATTAGGATTTAAGACTATACCAATCTTAGTGTTTATAACACCATTCAGCCATTTCACCTACTAACCTACTTTATCTATCTGTTTCGTATTATTTATCACTTAGTTAACTAGTAGTCAGTATGTACTAGTTCTCACTCCATGAACTATCGACTCTGATCTTGAGCCTCGACACAAAGTTTCATCATTAACAAAACCTTGTGGTAGCGTTTGGTTCCTGCCTGATCATTGAACTAACTACTAATTCAAACTTCAAGATTTATAGATTCTTCATAATTCATCTTATATCGTTCTCTTAACAATTTTTCAAGGTCTTTGTCTATTTTCTTTCCCGACGACCTTCAACCTCTAGAAACCTTTTTTTTTTCTCTTGCTTAACAAGAGCCTGGATATGATAGGATTATTTGTTACAAAAGAGGAGAACTTCACGGTGTGGGATACATGGAAATGCTAGGGGGAATCTTGAACTAAAGGCTGAGGTGGTGCGATCAAAAATAGATAAAGGGTAAAATTGTGATGTGGTTGGAAATTTCAAGAGGGATGATTTTCAAATAGCAATATGCTTTTTTTTATGCGCACCATCAAAAAATGTGTTTATTACTTATCAATTTTTTCCAATTAATTTAAAATGATTGGAAAAACCAATTGTTTTAGCAACTGTAGATGTTGAATTTTGTCATTCAATTCAGCTTTGTAAATATTGTAATTTATTTTGAGTTTCTTTTATTTTAGAATAATTCAGAAAAAAGTCAAGAATTTTGAAATGCAAAAATGATGAAGAAATAAAGGAAAACAAAAAACACATCACAAAAAGGGCCCAACCCAAACAGCTAAAAAAATGAAGAACGACACGCGGCCCAATGCACGATTGCAACCCAGATATGGGCATAACCCATTTGCATATCTATAGGCATGTGGGTCGATTCTGCCCGATCTAGGTTACCTCGGGAAGCGTGTTGACATAAGGGAAGCGCGCAGTTTGGCACCCCCCAAACCCAGCATACCTGCAGGCATTTTGGCGGGTCATGTCCAACCCGGGTTGCCTCATAAAACGTGCTAATTTGGGGAAGTGTACAACTAGACTTCTCCCAGACCCATCATACCTGTAGGTATTCGGGTGGGTCATACCTGACCCGGAAAACGTGTTGACATGGGGAAGCACGTAGTTGGCCAACTTCTCCAAGGCCCAACATATCTGCAAGTATTCAGGTGGGTCATGTCCTACACGGGTTACCTCAAAAAGCGCGTTGACCTAGGGACGCGCCTTCAAAGCCCAGCATGCCTGCAGGTAATGTGGCTGTTGTACAACTCTAATTTTCATTCCGATTTCATTCGCAAATTAATTTTTACCATCTTTGAGGTTTTTAATATATATTGTTTTCTTGCAGGTGCTCTAATATGATAATATTTCGTTTTCAGTAACTTTAGACAAAAATACTTCTTGATAAAGCAAATTTATCTCTCTTCCTAATTAATTATCAAATTCACTTATCTTTTTTTATAGGACTCCATCCAAAAAAATAGGTTGTCAAATGACCATCATACTTCACTTTAGATAAATTTGTTTTACCAATTAGAGGGACGGTTGAGCAAACGCTGATTAGAAAAGGATATTTTTGAGCAAAAACATGTTAAAAATCTTAAGAATGGTAAAAGTCATTTTAAAAGAGCGTTAAAAAAAATTAATGTCAAAAACCACATGGGTGGTAAATGCAAAAACCCCTACTACTTAAATACCAATGTTTCGTTTACTTTTTTACTCTACAATTTCTATGTGATGAGAAATTTTTGTTTGCAACAAACCTTAAATCTTGATTAGAAAGTTAGATGATGGGAATGGTTGTTACTTAGCGACCACCTTTTGACTATCAATATTTTAATTGGATCATTCTTTAATCTTTAGACATGCATAAAACAAATCGTTTATGAGGATCACTTTGAGTCTCTGACAGCTTCTAGGGACTTTGCCACTTTGGTTAAAAATACATTACAACGACTTTGGACAAAACATTTCACTCTATACTCCACTTCATGTACGAACTTCAACTCTATCAAACTCAACAGGCACATTTTCCAGTTTGCCATTTCTTATAGCATTCAAATGGACAGGATCCCCTTGCAAATACCCATTCAAGAAGGCCACAATAATCCCTCCAACAAACCTCCTCATAGGCTCTCTTGCCTTGCCATTCTTACACAAACAATACGTACTCTTCCCCCTTATCCCCTTGGTATCATCATCCAACATGTCTAGGTGTCCGTACCCCTTGACCAAAAAATACCAAGCCGGATTTTGACTCTCCTCGTAAAAGTCAAAGTGGTTGACTCCCTCCGGAGCACAGGGCGGGAATAAAGCGTTCTTCTTCAATGCACCAAAACCTGACCCAATAACTAGAACCGGCGTTCCTTTGAGGTCAAAGGAACGCGGTTTGTAGGAGAGCACTGGAGGAGGGGTTTGCTCCCCCTTGCCCATGCCATCAACTGGGTCAATGCCGATCAATGCTGATATTTTAAGAGGGGAGGTGGTGGCCGCTTTGTTTAATGCCAAAGCGAATGTCACCTTCCCTCCTCGACTGTGGCCTGAAATCGATATTTTGTCTGTGTTTGGGAGAATATTTTGTGGGAGTACGTCTTTTAGTCCTTTGGATATCCAGTCGATGATGGCGGCTGTAGCTTTGATTTCATCCCTTGCGTCTGGTCCAGCAATGGTGTATAACTGTTCTAATGAAAATAATTGTTAAACGATGAATAAAGACAGGAGACAAATTATTAGCTTCAAAAACATTTGTTATTATACTTAATTATTGACTTAGTTGATGAACGTTAAGAGTTTTCATAGCTAATTGTTAATGGTAATTTACTAAAAATATTTATGAGACATATATACATTAGCTTCTATACATATGCTTCATTGCTTGCATGCATGTACAACACCAAAAGGTCCCCAAAGCATATAGGTTAATTATTGTTATTATACTTATCAACATAGTTAATGAATATTAAATTTTTTAATGACTGTTAATTAAAGTTTTTCATAGATAACTGTTAATTATATATTATAATTAACATGCATTTTCAAATAATTAACAAAATATCTACTAAAGGTGAGATATTTGTTTGGCTCTTTTTATGGAGATAGGAGTGGTCCATTTTTAAGTACACTCCATTGGAAAAATAAATACTTCATCCGTTCCAAAATATTTATCCCCTTTGATTTAGCACGCATTTTAAGAAAAATTAATAAATTATTCTCAATTAGCAATAAAACACTAATAATACCCTTAGTTTTAAATTCAAAACTATTATTTATACTTTTCTCTCTCATATTTAAATATTTTTAAAATTCAAACTAAGGGTATTTTAGTAATTTTGATAAAATAAAAGTTTCCATTTTAGGAAAGTTGACATAATTTTGAGACATCCATAAAAGGAATGATGGACAAATAATTTGGGAGGAGGGAGTATTTAAAAAATTAATGAAAGTATTTGATTGTCTTAACAAATCAACATATATATGAATCGAAATTAACTTTAAATTGTGTGCTCATTTTTAAGATAAGATTTTTCCTCTTTTTATTTTTCTTTTTGTTTTCTGTGGTCAATTTTGAGGACAAGTTGTCAACTTAATTAACATTGTGTGAAAAAAGGAAAAGGACGGCTACTTCCACACTAAGAAAACTAATAGTACCAATTAATAAGTCGTTGTCTATTTATATATCCTATAAATATAATTCATGATAAAAGATGAATTATTAGAAACTTCCAAACAAAACAATTGATTGTGGGGAGAAAAAATACGTCAAGTGTCGTGTCACTGGACACCTAGCTAGAGTAGTCGTTTGTTTCTTCCATGCCTTCATGGAGAGGAATATATCTACGTCCCATACTTGCCAATGACAATTGCGAGGTTAGACAAAATCTAAGACAATATAGCATACTCGTACATTTATATTATTTTGAATTATATGGATCTTGTTAGTTGGCTCCCATAGATTTTAAAATATTTGTAAGTTTTAGAAAAAAAAAAATTTGTTTTAATTCACTACAAACCAAGTTGAAAATTTAATCAAAATTGTCACATCAAGATAAAAATATTAAGGAGTGCAAATACATGTCAACCAGACTTATATCATTTTTTATAATCTAACTTACTTGACATTTATATATATATATATATATATATATATATATATATATATATATATGTCAGGTTAAGGATACTAGCTAGAACTTCCGAAATGCTTCCACCATAGTTAGATAAAAGTCATAAAACTGAAATAGAGTATGATTACGTACTACTATGAAGAGTAATTGTAACGTGGGTCATTTTTTATTTGAAAGTAATGTCATATCCATTGATTGGAGCCTGAATTGAGCAATTTGATCAATTTTTCAATAATTGAGCAATTTGATCAATTACTCAATAATACTTTTCCCTTTTCCTCTCTCTAACATATTCTTTCTCTTTCTCTTTCTCTTTCTCTTTCTCTCTACTTAGTCAATCTCTCACTACTATGAAGTTTACCAATTCCGATCTATTTTCACCGTGTCAACATTGCAAGTGACCTAACAAATACATCCTATTTTCAAGTTAGTATATTTTTAACTCTAATCAACGATGGGGGCATTCATTGATTAGCATAAGTGACTACTCATCAACATGATCAACACCTATCAGTCAATATTAAGGCGTACTAAATTACTAATAATAAACTGAAAGTACTTATATACATAATTAATGGATGAATTGAAGACTTTGAAGTTAGTTTATTAATTAAGGATGAACTAAATTAGGTGGGAAGGTACCTGAGGGGCAACAACGATGAAGCCATGAGAAGCAATCTGATGAATAAGCTGAGAGTAAAAGTGATTGTATAGAAGATAGCCATGAAGCAACAACAACACATGAAAAGGTCCCTCTTGAGACAAGGTTGAGTTTGAAGAACAAGTTGGGGTCCCAATTAAGAGAGGCTTGGGAGGGGGAACTGCGATGTTTCTGCTACAACAACCGGTGTCAATGGAGATGAGCGTGGTTGGGTAACTCCCGAAATCGAACACATTCACAGCTGTTGCTGGAGAAGAAGACATGGGAACTAGCTAGGGGTGTACCTGAAACTGAGTTAACACCTTGCTTTTGAGTATCTTCTTGGCCTAGCTTCAGTTGGCATGGAATCTCTGTCTTTCTGTCTGTTTTTATAGGATAAGCTCTGTGTGAACGGTATTACCGATTAAGTTTTCGTCAGTCAAATTGTGTCATTGTCCAAATACAAACAAGAAATTGATGTTTGGATCAGATTTTGTTTCGGGGCGGGTTGAACGGAACTAAATGTATGGGTTAAAACTGGATTCGAAAAATAGAGAAAAAAAAAGAAATGTTTTATCCAAATAGACAATGTCAAAATTCATACGACAAATGTATGACCAAACTCGATTTTTTCCAAGTTGGACAAAAGCTCTGTTCTTTTCTGCGGTTGGTAAACTGCGGTGTCACAACCTACCACAGTTTGCCATAACCCACCACAAAATATCATTCTACCACAATTCACCGCAATCCACCACAAATTACTTTTTCCAATTTATTATATATACACAAAAAAACCCACCACAACATACCAATAACACGCCACAATTACACCACAATCCGCCACAATTTAACTACACCATACCGCAGAATACTGTATAAAAGAACAGGGCATCTTGCCAATGTTAGGCATAGTTATTATGGGTAATTGCAATAAGTATATCATATAACTGTTAAAGTATAAAACCATCATTAAACCTTCAACTATCAGCTTAAACTTTTGATTGAGATTGTTCCATAATAATCTTGCAGTGTGGTATGGTGCGTTGTGGAGAAAATATGGTGAATTGTGGTGGGTTGGGAAAAATTGTGGTGGATTGTTGTGGGTTGGGAAAAGTTGTGTTGGGTTCCATAATAAAAAGATAAATTAAATTTTAAAAAGTAAATTGTGGTAGATTTTGATGAATTGCGGTGAAATATGAAAAGTTGCGGTGCGGTGTGATACGACAATCTGCCAACCGCATAAAATAACGGAGCCTTATAAGTACCTCAAGAGTATAAAATAAAAAGTAAAAAAATGAATAGAGGAGACAAGTACATGATATAAAAACTGTTGATAATTAGCGGCCACTTAATTATTCGTTAATTAAAGTAATCCTAATTTTCCTAGAATTTGATTTCTAAATAAATTAGGAGTTATTATTTGATAAGGAATCTGACTCCTAATCTGAGTTGTATTGAAATACAACTCCATATGCTAAATTATAAATAGATCCTTCCGTGTGAGATATTTGATATTGAATACACAACAAGTATTCTAATTCTCTCCTTTTCTCTGGATAAACCACCATCAAGGTTTTGGGTTTCGGGTGTGATTAAGGCCCTGTTCGGCAAAATTAGTGTTTTAAATAGCTGATAGCGATTTATGTAGCGTATAGCGGTTTAAGTAGCGGATAGCGTTTTAAATAGTGGATAGCGGATGACTGTTCAAATAAGAATTGTGTTCGGTAAATTTAGCAGTTCAATTAACAGATTAATGTGAATTGACATAAAAGGGTATCAATAATTTCCAAAGATAAAATTTATAAAGGGTATTTTTTGACCAAAAAATATGAAACACAACTCCAAATGCTAAACGTTAACTTTATTAGCGTTTTACAAAACGCTCCTTAAAACGCTAAACGCTCCTCAAAACGCTAGCTTACCGAACGCTAATATTTATGCAATTAGAGTTTTGACTTGGTCAAGACGCTAAACGCTACCCCAAACGCTATTGCCGAACACAGCCTAATTCCAGCAAACTTTATCCTAGTAGTTGCTGGTAATCGATATTATTTCGTTGTTGATCCGAAACTATGACGTGTTATTCGTGGAACAAGATTCGACAATTCGTTCTTGCTTCCGCACTTAAGGTATTATTCGATTCCATTCTACAAAAACGTTTTAGGCTAGTCCATACAAAGTTGATAGTGATAGAAGTAGATCCGTCCGCCAAAGTGGATGACTGGATGGTTTAATTTGCGGGAATTCAGGCCCTGTTTTTTTCTGCGGTAGGCAAACTGCGGTGCCACATCCTTAGGGTTGGCAGACAAGTCCAAATCCGAAGCGAATCCGATTCGCTCCGACTTAAAAAATCCGAATTCGAATTCGGCTAAAAAAACTCCGAATCCGAATCCGATTAAAAAAATCCGACTCCGATTATAATTGGGGCGGGTATGGAGGTGACCACGTCCGATCCGATTAAGTCCGATTATAGTCGATCCGATTAAGTCCGATTAAATCCGATTATAATAATTAATATAAAAAATAAAAAAAACTGAAAATTAAAATGACCGATTTTTTTTATAGTAGATTGTAAAAGTTTATTTTTTTTCTTTTTTTTCTTAAGGGAAATCGTGTATTACTATTAGCCATTAGAGTTTTATTTCATCAGTTTCACTTCACCTGCCCTGCGCATCCCAGCCCCCGCCCCCTAGGCTCCCATCGTCCCCTTCACTTTACCGCCCTCTTTTGCTATTCACCTGCGCATCCTAGACCCCAGGCTCCCATCCCAGCGTCGTTACCACCATCATCCACCACCTTCACTTCACTGCCTTTGATTTCTTCTTCCGAGTTTCGAGTTCTGAGTTCAACGTCGTTACCACCATCATCTGCAGTTCAGTCTCCTCTGACCTCTGTCCTCTCTGCCTCTCTCTGTCTGCGCCTGCCGTCCGGCTCGTCTCCTCTCTCTGTCCCAGCCGAACGCCGCACCGCCTTACGACAGTCGACTGTCGCACCCCCTCACGACACCCGGCCGCGACATTAGGACCACCGCACGCAAACATTTTTAAGAATTATTGTTGGTGTTTTATTTTAATAAGTATGATATATTATCAGAGGTAATCGGAGTTAGAAGTAATCGGAGTCAGAGGAAATCATTTTATGGAAATGTATAACAGCTAATCGTAGTCGGAGGTAATCCGATTATCTCCAACTCCAATTACCTCCGATTGAATTTGGATTTGGAGGTCCTCCGACCTCCGATTAATCGGATTTGAAGGTGGACCTCCACCTCCGATTATTAATTGGAGCGAAGGTGGAGGTACCTACCTCCGATTCGCCTCCGACCCATTGCCATCCCTACACATCCTACCGCAATTTGCTACAACCCACCACATTTTGCCGCAAATCATTACTTTTTACATTCTCTCTCCTTACCTACCGCACATAGCAATAACCTACCACAATTCCACCATACCCCACTACACCTTATCACACCATTCCGTAAAATACCGCATAAAAGGACATGGCCTCAATAAGGGGAAGGGAGATGGATGATTAATTGATGAAAGTGTGAAAAGTTGAACTGAAGTTGAGAGTTGACAAGGACACATTGGCATCTGAATTGTTCCAGACATCAGTAATTGTCAGTCTCAGTCAGAAGAATTGAAGTAGCACTTCATCACTTCAGTGATCTTTTCGGTTGTTCTCGGCACTAATAACGGAATCCTTCTAGGGTTAAATACCACCAATCATGCGACCATCTAATAGTTTTGTAATTTCAGTTTTAGGGATAATCCTATCTAATATGTATGTATGTTAATCAAACTACCCTCTTTCTAGTGGCTTTGTCATGCTCTTGATGCTTACATTCCTTGTTAAATTAGTACAAAAAGTGATAGGAAGTCTGACTCTGGGAATTTTGCCTAAAGAAAACTGTAAGTATTTTCAAAGTATTAGGTCTTGTTCTTTTATACAGCTGACAATCTGCGGTGCCACAATTCACCACTCTTTGCCACAACCCACCACAAATTACTTTTTCACAATTACCAATAGAATATTTTTTTAATCATCCAAAAACAATACAATATTTCAACTAACTTTTTCCAATTACTTTTTTACAATTACTAATACAATATATATATATATATATATATATATATATATATATATATATATATATATATATATATATATATCAACAACAACAACCTTCTAGGTGACACGTTTGAGCGCGGTTTGGGGATCCTAATGTAGACAGTTTTACCCCATGAACAAAAGTTTATGGAGAGATTGATTCCGACGGATCCAATAACCCACCACAACTTATCAATAACCCACCACAATTCCACCATACTTACCTTAATTTCACCACACCATACCGCATAAAAGAAGAGGGCCTTAATGAACCTTTTTTGGATTAGATTTCCAGATTTTTATGTTAGGAGTTTGTTGGTGTTGTATTAGATTTTCATATAGGATTATGAATACCAATTTTACATCCTACTCGGCCACCCTTACCCCTACCCTTACATTAAAAATTTTGTAAGATGTGGTACATCCTAGTGGCCCAACAAATCAGACACAGGTAACCGTAATTTGTTGAGCTCAACTAAGACTGGGCGAAGGTCCAGCCCATACAAGAATCCCGTAGAAAGGTTTCTTTCTTCAATTACTGCAATTTATTAGGTGCTCCTGGAGCACGTGCTCCAGATGATATGATTGTTCACTCAAATATATTAAATTGTTCACCATGAATATTAGATTGTTCACTCATATTATAATAATTGTTCACTTGTAAATGTCCGGAGCACGTGCTCCGCGTGCATAAAATAGATATTGTTCAATTACACTTGCTGTTGACAATTGATAGATACTGTGTACGATGTTTCAGCAGGGTAGAGTCCCCGCGTTCAGTCAGGCTACTACATGCTTCTGGAATCTGGATCGTTCTTCTGTCGCTAAACTCTCTTCAATTTTAGCCTTCTTCTTCTCCCTTCTCTCTCCATCTACGACATTCTAGAACCCACCTCCATTTTAATTACTCTCTTCCTCCGTATTCTCCATCAACTTCACTGCTTTGCTTTCTACTGCAACCCCCTGACTTCTCGCTTTCTCTCGACTACATCGCTCTTTCAAGGTACCTGCTTCTATCCACCTCTCTAATTTGTTTCAATCATGTTTAGTTCACACTTCAATTTCTGCCTGGCAATCATGTTCTGCGTGTTGTTTGGCACTGAAATTGAACATCAAGTATTTCAAACAATGTTTATTTTAGTGTTGGCGAGATGGGGTCAAGTTATTCCTGGCTAAATTTGTTGAATCATGGCCTCGTTCGGTGCTTGTTGTTTGGTTTTTCGTTCTAGGCACTCTTTTTCTTGGTGGATGAATCTAAAATCATTTAATGGATGAGGGCAATTGTTAAGGACGACGTACAATTTGGCCTTTTTTTTGGGATTGTTTGTGATGAAGTTAGGAGATACAATGGTGATAGAGAATTGTCTGTCTGTTTGACCTAGCTGGTAGGTACCATTGTTATTATGCTGTTATTATATGACTGGACCAAGACAATGTTGTGATGGTCCTGTTTTTGGAACCTTAACAGTTAGGTCATGAAAGTTTGAGGATTGCATTTTGTTATAGCTGGAAGAAAAGTGTGGCAAAGTGCATGTTCTAGTGTTTTGGACTGTTTAACTTAGGCAGGGTTCGAGGTTGCATTGAATCCTAATTGAGAGATGGAAAATCAGGGAGCAAATGATTTGTCCAATTCTACGGAATAATTTTTCATTTCTGAAAAGAGGGCGAATCATGGTGATTTTGATGAGTTCATATAGGTGGTCTTAGGAGAATCGGAGAGATGTTACCTCTCTGGCGAATTACACGAGTGATAGGGGTATGTGGGTTCTATTGGACCGAACAACCACCTTGGCTTTTTGCATACTAGTAGATTTTTGATCAAACAACACCATAAGTTGGGTAAAATTAGTTGATTTTTAATATTATGGCATCCCCCAAATTATTCAAACTAGTTTATGGCAACCCCTTTATGCAAGAGTCGGCTTTGCCCTGGTTGGTGTTTGAAAAGTTTCTATAGGCTTATTGTGAAAAAACGGATCCTCTGTAGTTGGACAAAAAAGCTGCTACATCGCAGTAGTCTATGTTCATATAGGTGATCCTTGGATGTCTAGTTTTCATCTTCGATATTCCTAGAGGTAATTCATTGATGCGCAGTTATATATATTCATAAAGGCAATCCTTGCATGTCCAATTATAACTCTTGTATGTTCATAGAGGAGATCCTTGGATAGTTGTGGGTCTGTACGTTCATAGAGGAGATCCTTGGATAGTTATCAACCTGTATATTCGTAAAGGTAATCGTCGGATGTCCTGTTTTGGCCATATAGCCATATAGGTGACCCTTGAACATTGAAGGATCACCTCAATGAGCATACAATACAGCAAAATTGCAGTTTTTTGCACAACTACAGTCTACAGAAGATCTGTTTCCTTATTGTGGGAGTTGGAATTTGTTTTCCTTGTTGTTACATCATTGTGGTAATACCTGGAGCCCAATAATGTTATGAGGTTCCTTGCCGGAAGATAAAACTGTGTTCTTGGTTGTTACCAGTATTATGGTGTTGTAGGAAAATGGGAGGGGATGAGATGATATAGTGATATAGAATGCCACACTATTTAAAAGGAATTAGGGAGTTTAGCTATTCTTAGGCTCAGTTAGGATTGTAAAAAATCAGGCATTGTACCTATGGAGGGAGAAACAGTATTCCAGAAATTGTGGGATCACAAGCACTAGAGGGGCTTAGGTTTAGTGTTGGTCCTTTGTTCCTTCCATTATCTGGGAATGAGCTACCATGATTTGTATCCAGCATTTAGTAAGTGCTCGTGGTATGGGCTCATTTTGGGGTCATGCCTATTTTTGATTAAATGTAGAAGTGGGTCGAGTACTTGAATTTCTCTGTGTTGGAGTTGGAATGAGGACTGTTGATGGGAATTCCCAGATTGACTGCAATTTCTTGAATACTCGGTTTCAAAGTGAAGTTGCAAAAAGTTTGATCAACCATGTATGTTTTTATTTCTCTGTTTGCTGTGCTTATGATCATTAATCGATCTTCAATTTCATATTTATCTGTCAAAACTTGTTTATCTGTCTGAAATAAAGGTGAGATTTTGCACAAATCTGCATCTGGGAAACATTAATTTAGCAGTTTTCCGAGATTTCACACGTGCATAAAGCAATGAAATCCTGAGGACTCAGGCCATCTTCCTGATTGTAATGCCCAGAAGATGCGCTTTGGTATTTCAGGATTACAATGCCTTATGCAGCAGTACATCGTTTATCCAACGTATGCTGCAAAATATATGATGCTTTATGACCAACATAGTGATGTAGCTTTGCATGGTTACACTTGACACCTTGTTCTTTTCTCATAAGTTATTGTTTGGTGTAATTTGTTCTAACTTATCAGGCCCTGACTTCTGAACCTTATTTGCCCATTTGAGCTTCAACTTTGTTGCTGATTATCAACTGCAAAATAGTAACGACTATGGTTAACTAGTACAATGTCTCTTCTACAATCAAATCTCCATTAATATGTTCCCTTAATGCAGGAAATGGCCGAACAAGCATACACAGTGGCATCTGACAGTGAAACAGGAGAGGAAAAATCCTCTGCTTTTCCAGACATAGCCATTGGTATCGACATTGGGACATCCCAGTGCAGTGTGGCAGTTTGGAATGGCAATGAAGTGGAACTCCTTAAGAA